>OW285237.1:123523737-124271420 GCA_935421215.2 Melolontha melolontha | reverse complement strand
TTTGCTGTTCAACAGAAACTCAGGCAGAAAAGGTTTTTTTCCTTTTCCACTTTTAATACACAAATGGGTCCGTATTGGTAATTCCAAACTATTTACGCTCTGCGTCCTTATCCGCAATATATGCGACTCTTTAAACTACGCAGATTTACGTAAATCTTATCACCCTCAAGATTATAAACGAAAGGACTTAGGACAATCCCAACTACTCCTGATCACAGGCCGTGA
Source organism: Melolontha melolontha (assembly GCA_935421215.2). Lineage (NCBI taxonomy): Eukaryota > Metazoa > Arthropoda > Insecta > Coleoptera > Scarabaeidae > Melolontha > Melolontha melolontha. The sequence goes on along the minus strand of OW285237.1, from coordinate 124,271,195 downwards.
ACGAATGTCTTACCCCGCATCTTAAGCATCGACAGCGGTAGAGATGGGACGATATTGTGAGAACCATCCACACGGATAGAGACAACGTACTCGAGAGAATACAAAAACTTAAAGCAACTCGTGGCGTAAACGAGTATACAGGGCGATAAAACGTTAAGTAAATATAAAGAAATTTTAAAACGTAGCAATATTTTGGGGGTTCAGGTGCAGGGTTATAATTTGAAACTTTGCTTATTAATTCCTTCGACAGCAACTTTACCGAAAGAAGAAAAAGCCCAGATGTTCTATACCAGTAATGACCGTAAATGGGAGTACGTTACATATTAAATTGTCTTGCACTTTAGGACATATAAAACGAAAAACGTTGTTCTAATAAAATCTTATACAAATACCTTTTAAATGGAATGAGCAAATGAGGAAACGGTCTTTTCGCCATAATTTTCGAGTTATTTGAATCCAATATTACGTGTATATAAACTGGTGTAGATATTTTACATACCTATTTAATTTTCCTATAAAAAAGAACATTGTTTATAATCAGTTTCACTTAATTCAGAAGACAACTTATAAAGAATTTTTATTAATAATTTAAAGCCCCAGAGAGTATTTATAAAATACAAAAATAGGCTTTCTTCTATACATTTTTTATTTGCAGTTACTAAAATTTATATTAATAAAATTTCCTATTTTAATATAATTGCGTATTTACATAAATAATGTAAACACTACAGAAAGATTCTTATTAATTTAATGTTAGACGCTAGAGATTTATATGCATATGTAGGCACCAGTTTTTATTTCTTTGAGGGTTTTATGACAATCATTTAACAGCGTTGCGTCCCTTTCTAACTGGACCCCTCATATACATGACGCATGTTAGTAATTATTTTCGTGTTTATTGTGAGACATCTGAAAAATTTGGACCGCCTGCCGTTACTAGTAATGTTAAAAATATAAAGTTAAAGTTTGAAGAGTTTCAAGGGGTGTGGTCAAATTCTCTCATAGATTTCATCCACCTTGCACCCCCACGTCAAATCGTTACTTTTTCTCCTCATCTTTTGAACCCCATGGTTCGCCTCTTGCCCCTCAGAAATACTTAAGTGCCATTGTTCGTCCAGTTATGAATTCTGCTAAATAATTGTAGCCCTTGTCTAGCGTAAAAATGATAAATGTTGTACATCTATTTCATCTCTCTGGCATTTTTTTGTACAATCTTTTTTGTTACTCTGATCTTTATAGAAAACAGGTGCGTTTATACAATGATCCCCTTTTCTTAAGGGTTGGTATTATATAAAATTATGTGAGAATATTTGACCGTCTTAAAGATTTTCTGAATCTAGTTCATTACATCGCATTTTTAAAAATCTTTTTTGTTGATAAGAACTTGCTTTATCAGCGTTCAATTGTATATAATTTTATTCATAACCACATTAGGCAATATACGCAATTTACTTTTAAAATACAAAAGTGTGTTTAAGGTATTTATAACACATACTTAAAAACACAAATACAAAGCTAACGGTAATAAATACACGCCTATCAACTGTAAAGAAAAGAAGAATAGTGTTCTATAGAAGTTGGAGGGTACGATTTATAAGTTATGTGAACATAATATGCAGACAGATATGCAGAATAATGCAAGATCTAAATGCTAAAGTAGGAAATCAAGAAATTTTAAAAAGATAACTAATATTAAAAGAAAACATGCCACAGAAAATAGATATGTGTGACAAAAGTAATGTTAATCAAATCAATCAAATATTTACGTATTAATACAGAAAAAAATGCAGCTGCTTAAGAAAGAAATTTACACACCAAAAACAATTCAAGTAAGTCTTTAGCCGAAGCATGATTAAAATAAAATTTAAAGTAATTCGCAAAATGGAAGAATGGTTGGCCAAAGAAGTTAAAGCAACAGAGTAAGAAGAAGAAACTTTTTAAAACAGTACCATCTCCAAATTGAGAAAGTAACCCTTAAAACACGGGAAAATGTAAAAGAAATAAACTAAAAAAGATATTCCAAACTAGAACAATTGGCGGGAACGTAAAAATACTAATTGAAAAAGGACGTAATAATAAAATTAGCAAAAAATGCCCATAAGAAGATAGAAATGTCAGAATTTACTCATTATTTATAGAAATCAGAGTTTATTGTATCCTATATTAAAATTTCCAATTGTTTTTTGTAGACGTCTAAAATTTTGTATTTTAAAATGAACACGGATAGTAAAGCATGTGTTGTAAGAATCAATATAAGTTGATTAAGAAATTAATGAAAAGAAACTTTAAGCTCGGAGAAAAAGAAAAGCGATAATCCAGAGTCGTAAATGAGACAAATGGTACGAAGAAAGATTATACAAATAAAATAGTTTCTATACTTTAACTATTAGAAAATCATTAACAAAATTTGTATATCTGCCAGAAGTCTACAAAAGATTATTAAAATTTCCACATATATAACGTACCAGCGATTCTGGTGCGATGGAACTGATCGAAAATACCTCTAAAACACCAAAGTTTGGTTAAATTTATGTTTCAACGTTGTTATATTCTATTAGCTATATTAGCTTGCAATAATATTATAAGACACCGATAAGCAACTACTTCCCGGCGTAAGAAGCTAAATTGCAAGATCACTACTATAAATGTAAACATCACCACGAATTATGAATACGTTTGAAAATTTAAATATTTTGATAGTAATGAAGTAATTATAGATAGAAGTGTGTCAGGCCATCAAGGCCTAACCCAAAATATGGGTTTGTAACATTATAATAGAGGAGATCCGATAAATGTGTACACTAGCCCAAACAAGTAATATGAATTAATTAAATTAATTACACACCTTCTCTAGTATAGACAAAACAAAAAGCGAACTTGTAGCAAGCTATGCCCTTAAGTTATTAATAAGATAAATGAAGAACATAGCTTAACTTCATACAGGACTGCAATTTATGTTGTTTATTGGAAGCAAAATGTCTCATTAGTTCAGAGGGTTGGTGCACATATATATAAAGTTTGGGAAACTATTCTCTCTGGAGTATCTTCTGATGTCTTCTCATTCCTATTATGTAAAAACAACCTCCAAAACATGCCAGAAAATTACGATCTATCTAATGTTCGCAAAACCTGGCCGATTGAAAATTCTCGGGTTATTTTACTTCGAGCACTGTTAACAAACAAACAGTAAAATCAATAGCTACGAATATTGATTGCTTCAGGGATTTCGGACTGGAATCCTTTCCTTGACACTGCTTCCTTCTAGACTGACGTTTCGTCCACTATTGCAAGGGACTTATTCAGCGCTGTTGCTGCACTGAACCTGAAAGTCAGTTTGGGATGGGTTTATATAAGGGCTGTTCCAAATCACTGAAACGGTTGAGTTTTGAGATGGAAGGGTTTGCCAGGTATTATGTAAAGAATATCCGTCATCACTGTTGATATTATTGGGATGCTTTAGGATCTCTATGGATTCATGTATTTTACGGTTAAAGCAAGATGTTCCTTGCAGCAGTGAACGAAGCGTCAGCTAAGAAGGAAGCCGTTCCAAGAAGGCGGTTCCAGCTCTGAATCTCAGAAGCAATCAATTCTAAAGCATACCAAGAATATCAACCGTGATGACAAATACCTTCTACATAAGAGCTGGCTAAACCCTTCTATCTCAACCCTTATTTGATCCCTAATCAATTTAATCTTTTGATTAGATTAGATTAAGCAGATATTGTAAGATCGGTTGTGGAAATCTTTTCCTACGCGTTTACTTAGAAATTTGCATAAATTTACTCCTATAGTGGTGTATTTTCTGGTACTTAGTTCAAACTAATAATCCATATACGCTTTAAAATATTCTATTTTAGTTTTATAGACTTCAAATAAAATAGTGCGTAAAATAGATTTTCAATTGCACAAAGAAAATATTATGGAATACTATATTCATAATCAAAAATTGCTTTAACCATAAAATACGTGAATCCATAAAGATCCTAAAGTATCCAAATAATATCAACCGTGATTGCGAATACCCTCTAGATAAAAGCTGACAACCCTTGTATCTTAAAACCCAACCGTAACCGTAACACTCCAATAACTCGGAACAGCTCCTATATAACCCCGTCCAAAACTAAAAGATTTTCAGTTTCAGTGCAGCAACAGTAGTAACAGCCCTGAATATGTCGCTTGTAATATGGACCGAAGGTCGACCAAGAAAGAAGCAGTGTCAAGGACTCGGTTTCAGCCCAGAAGCAATAAGAGACAACAATGATGGCAAAACTCCGATCAATACTGTGATTGGTAGATGACGATTCCTACATATTACTTTTATACTTACTTTATTTATTAGTTTATATAGTTGACTGTAAATTTACATTACTTCCAAAATATTAATATTAATTAAACATGTTTAAACGTACATGGGGCGACCTTATATTTTACTATTCAGGTGCATTTGCGTGACTTCATTATTGTATACACAATCGTATATATCCCATTTCTATTTTTGAAAACCATTCACAAATACTGTTTTAAGTGAAAGTGCTAATGTTTAAATCAAATAAATTATATCTTCATATATGGACAAAGCTATAATGCATTCTGAGGAAAAAAATATTTTCTTTCTATTCTCTTCTATTTCAAGAGTGGCAGAATATAATAATATTCTAATTACATATTATATATTTCAATTAAATACATAAGAAGACTTTTCCAGATGCCAGTAATCAGTTGCGCCATTCATATGGTGATATCTTACGCAAATGTTTATTTATTTAAAAGCTCAGAGAAAACACTACCCATTTATATGATGTCTTTGAAAAAGTAAGGGAAGATTTCTTTGTGTATTTCTTACTAAACAAATTGCAGAATGTATCTTATAATAGATCAAAGCCTCATTCATACATTGCTTCCTGAGGAGTCCCAAGGTCCAATTGAGATTTATTTTTTTCATACTATATATTAATAATATCTTGGATTTAATTTGATGTGGCAAATGTATTTTGCTAATGATCTGAAAATATTGGCTAATGTTAACTATGTCTATACAACCATATCTATAAAAAACTGTATTATCGTGTCTTCACTAATATATAACTTGTATTGTGTTCTTCACATCCAATTTTTAATAATATTTTATATTATTAAAAATAGTTTTGTATTATACAAATTGGTGTGGTTTTTGCCCACTCATGTATGTTTCAAATTATTTTGTTATATACGCATTCGGTTCGCCCGACAAGTAGTGAAGACACGATAATACAGTTTTTTATAGATATGGTTGTTCCGTCTATAGAAACACGTTGCTTAGTTCGGCAGTTATTATGTAGACAGCGCTGAATATTCTTTCACGCTCTGTCTTAATAATTTCTGGTTGATAGCAAGGTAGTTATGTTTGGTTGAATGTATCTCTTCTCCAGCAGGGGCGTACCGACGATCCTGTAGAAAGGTGAAATACGTATCTGCGTCTCTGGAGAGGAGTTACATTCACAAATATATAACTTGTATTGTGTTCTTCACACCCCATTTTTAATAATATTTTATATTATTAAAAATACTTTTGTATTATACAAATTGGTGTGGTTTTTACCCACTCATGTATGTTTCAAATTATTTTGTTAATAGGTCTTGACTTAATTTTACTAATGTTTGCATACAAAATTCACCGTCTTCGGATAAATTCTCGTAATTCATTTCTTGTTCTTTTCCTCTTTTATCAAATATGTGCGTTCTACATGTTTTAGACAGGTACATTTTTGAAATCTCAAATTTCTCGTATTTATCGCCATAGACATGCGCATTTTGATGCATTTAACCTTACTTAGTTATGGTTTTGGCATTTGCTTTATTTAAGTTTACGTATTTCTTATTTATGATCGTAAGTAATTACTATTGCTATTACAAATATTCCTAAATATATTCCTCATTTGTTATAGATGTTTATCGTTTTTCAGGTTACACTGTGTTTGCTGTTAATGCCAGATAATTTGATTACGGACTTATTCTTTTTCCAAATGAATTAGACATTACTAATATTATACTGTATACAATAGACTTTCTCCATAAAAAAGCAGCATGTCTGATAATTATCGAAACGAATATGCAAAGAATAATTTATTGAATATCCTTTTATACAATTTAGGCACGTAAGTATACGGTTTATAGTTAATTAGATTTATAAATATTATTATTACATCATAACCTAGAATCTATTGATATAATACATTGAATTCAAACTTATATCACGTAATATACCAGGTGCATTCAAGACATAATCTGAATTGACTACGTTTAATGGTCCTTTATGCTACGTTTTAATTTATTTAATTTCATTCAGTTTATTTAACTTATATCCAGGTGGAATTTCACGGCAATGTGTATAAGTATGCGATAGAACTATTTTGAACAAATGCTGAACTTCTTATTATAAATCCTATTAATTTAAGTAAAAAAGGAATAATATTGGCACGGTGATTGGCAAAAGTGAAATTACTGTCAATTTTGTCAGCTGTTACTGACAGTGTAGTCGTAAATAATTGGTTCCGATTTTCAAATTTAAGTGATAACTTGACGCTTTGATGAATTCATATCTAGTCTATGGACCAATCAGCAACAGTATCAAGACAATTTTGCAGGTATATACCTCCTAAACAGAGTTAACATTAGCAAATATTTTCATACCATCAGCGAAAATACTCTTTGCTATATTCAATCAAATTCAATAAATCATTAGTATATAGTATGGAGAGAAGGGAAGCAAAATTGGACCCGTATGGAACACCTCCATTATAAAATCCATACTGCGATCTGTTTTGTTAGTAGGACGTGAAAAAATTTTCCCTTGCTTCTCCAAAATGATAATTTCTTTAATATTTTTCTTCTTTATATTATACTTGCTTATTATTATTACTATTATTATTATTATTATATATTATTCCCAATACTTTCAAATTAAATTTAATAAACAGACGTAATTCTTAAAATAAAAGTTATAGTAAAGAAATAACAGAAACATAGAAACACTGAAAGTTACGAAACATATTTTTTTAATATTATCTTTTGCCAAACTACATATTTTATTATATTTTCCAAATATGCATATATTAAAAACAAATTCGAGCGATGTTATTATTGTTTCCCTCATTTAAGGTATCTGAAAAAAACCTAGCATAAATCACACGCGGAAGATTTCCAAAGAATATTAAAATTAACTCCAGCAAAGACAATCTTCGCCCGCTTAAATTGGGGTCCGCACTCAACGCCGTCAGGTACAATAGCTGGGAGGAAGTATTTCTCTACTGCCATTGGCACGCATTCTCAGTCTACGGGGTCTGTGTTGTCACGATCACTTTGAAATAGGTCGGATTATCATAATATCTAGTGGTGCACACACTGCGACAAACGATTCCATGCTTTTTAACGTTTGATGCAATACCACAACGCAGGTAAAATTTTCGTTTTGCCATATATTGAACATTAGCTGAGATCATGAAACACATGCACATTAAAGCAATTTAACCTTGGCGCTTAATAAAAAAATATTATTTTCGAATTACAAATTTTACAAACTCAGTTATTAATTATTTAAATAATATATAAATATTAATAATTATTTAAAAATAAAGTGGAAAAAACAATATCGCTTTTGTTTTTTTCATTTTTATTTCATAAATTATTTAATTTAGTCGCAAATTATGTTTTATTAATTATTGAGTGCGATTTTATAATATTTTGAATACATACACAGTATTCAATATAACTATTCGTAACATACACTGCGAACCAAAAAAAAATTACTCGTACGCCTTTATCTCTGTAGGTAAGTATATACAGATTGACTGAAGTAACGGTGGAAATTGCGAAGCACATTAGACACACTAGCGCACGAATATTTACACGTATATGTGACTCTAATGACCATAGGCGTAGTTTAGTTACAATAGTGGAGATACATTCGTCAGTTTCGGCACAGAACATATGGAAGCGATACTCTCTCTTTCTGCGCTGAATAAAATTTTATACGCATGTGCGAAAGTCGCCATATTTTTGTAGGTATTTCTCTCAACCACAAATCTCAATCTGTTCACAGGCATATTGTATTGTAAAAAAGGATGTTGGAAAAATATATTTTCTAATTATGAGAGTTGCAAAATTCAATGCAGCATGTTCTAAGTTTCCCATTACATATTTAATTAAATTATTTACTAGACTATGGATTTTTTATAGTTTCAAATTTCTAAATAGAGAATTAAAAGCAAATAAAAGTATATGTAAAATTAGAAAATTGTCCATATTACATCATTAAAGGCAGCATATTTAGTTGTATAGATCAGCATCAGCTTTTACTATCATATTTATTTATCTGTATGCCTTTCGAATTGGGGTATTCTATTTTGAAAAACTCACGAACTTATTACAAATTGATACATATCTTGAATACAAAACTGTATTTTACATGTTAAATTTAGTGTTGTATGTGTTTCATTAAATTAATTCTTTGATTAGGGATCTTTTCATTTCCAAATAGAGAAATAAAATCTAAAAAATATTTGTGGAAATAGAAAATAATCTATGCATAATCAAGCAAATGTATAGTAATAAAATGTTATACATGTTTATTTTTGCTACTTTGCTTTGCTGCTCCTTAATTTTTTTGAATTAAATACTTACTGCATATCATTAAATCTATTTTTTTATGCTTATTTAACAAAAATAAAATTATTAAATTAGTAAATTAGTTCATTACTAATATGTCCTTCCATGCTAGGACAGTTTTCATTCTATTTGGTCTATTCTGCAATGAATTTGTTCACATTTCCGCACATATTGTGTTTCATACTTAAAAAATTGTTCATTCAACATCCTTCTGTTAATTGCCTCAATTTTTTGTAATCTAATTCATACCATAATTTCTACTATATTTATATTTATATATTTACTCTTAATTTTAAACGTTTAATACGGTTTGTTTTCTCGTTCGTCAGTTTTCTGCATGATGTACTCATGCGTAGTCTTAACGCTCGAGAGCACGAGGAGAAGTATAGTTCATTTGGAAATATACCGTTAGCTATATAAGAGGCGAATAGTTTAAGCCAATACAAGTACCTGGAATTCCGGCTGTAGGTAGTCGACGTACAGATAACCACACACAGAACCGAATTCACAAATTATATTAGCACTATTTTATAAGATTTAAGGCTACAAAGAATAAGGATATTGAATATATAATTTGGCATTCACTAATCATTTCAAAAAAATGAATATAATTTTAAACTAAGACCCTGGTAAACTAATGTCTCTTTGTCTGTTAGGGCTAGACCTCATGCTGCGTTAATGACGGTGCAATGAATAAGATTTAAATCTTACTTAAAAGTCAACCGTATATTTCTGGACACAATATACTTCTACCAATTAATTTACCTATTTTACAGTGGAATTTTCCTGATTTACATGGTTTATTTATAATAGCGTTCTTTTGTTATTAAACATCTACTACAACATCCAAAACGAGGTATTTATAATTTATATATTTACTTTAAAAAACGTATTATTTAAGTATAGTGCAACTTAGTTTGCCTAGAGTGGTCAAAAATGTGAAGTCGAATTATCAAATAATAATAATAATATTTATTGTTTGAAAAAACAGAAAAACGTTATAAGTAATGTAAATCCAAATGTCAGTAAAAACAGAAAAAGATAAAAATTATGCAATGATAAAATAATATACAAAAGAACACATAAAAACAATAGTGGAAACAGGCACTGTCATGTGCACTGGCAAATATACTTCTACATTAGTTCAGAAGATGTCACAATCAAGCAGACAAACATAAGCAATTATAAAGATAATACCCCTCAACACTATAAATACATTTTGATACCAAAAATCTCTTTGAGTTAAGTTTTTTTTTCAAATTTGCATGAAACAATGGCAAGAAATGAACAACACACACACGCCTGCACGCACGCACGCACGTACGCACGCACGCACGCACGCACCCACGTACATACGCACCCACCCACGCATCCACCCACCCACCTACCCACACACACACATACACGCACACACACGCACACACACGCACACACACGCAAACACACGCAAATACACGCAAACACACACAAAGCCAAACATACAAAGCATGCCGTAAAGACGAAGCAGAGCAACCCTGCAGTAGCAACCATTTTTATAGTTTTGACATTAGTGACTGCTGGTTTTTCTCCTTGTTACAGCTACAGCCATTAGTGCGGAGGGGGCGCGAGGACGAATGGATCGGAATCCCGGACAGGACAGAGTGCCCGGACCAGAAAGGATTTAAAATGTATATAGCAAATGAAATATTTATATATATTTTGCAGGTTAGGAGCGCAATTGTAAATAGTTAAGCAGGGCGCGGTCTAGGTCTATATTATCTTAGTTGTAAGATTAGTTAGATTAAATTATTTAGTTAGATCAGTAAAGCACAGAGTTTAGGATCAGGGCTAGTGCCACCAGACGGAGCACCGGAATTTAGGATAATGTCATTTACCATGTATTTATTATCTTAAGTTAAGTAAATAAAGTGTAACACTGTCCTGCAGCTCTTCATCGCTCTAAAACTCTTGGCCAATAAGCCATTTCTTCATGTTAGAAAAGAGATGTTAGTCGCTTTGGGTGAAATAAGGGCTGCAGAAAGTATGCGTAAACACTTCCCACTGAAAATTGTCGAATAGGTCTACCGTGCGAGCGGCGGTGTGCGGGCGGGCGTCGTGAAGAAAACCGATGCCCGAACTTAATAATCCGCGTTGCTTGTTCTGAATAGCTCATTGTTCCATAAAGTCTACAAGAAGGGCGCCTTTTTGTCAAGACAGTGACCTAGACTTTTCTCGGATAAAAAGTTTAACGGCACTTTCCTCAAAGGTCTCAACGTTGACATAGGTGAGTTAATTCTCATCAGCTATTACGATATGACTGATCAAATCTTCACCTTAAATGCCGTAACGTGTCAGAAAAGTTAGTGCTGTTCCCATTCTCTTGGTTTCATGGTCTTCGGTAAGAAGTTTTAGCACCTACCGTGAACAAAATTTGTGGTAACCTAAATGTTCAGTAACAATCTCGTAAAACCTGTACGTGAAATTTGAAAGAAAAAGGAACTCAATTCTGTGATTGTGTATCGGCGATTTTCACAAATTCTTTCTTCGACATTACCCACAAGTCCGTTCGTCATAACGGTTTGTCTTTCAGTCCGTTCTTCATCATGAACATGAGTTCGTCTTCCTCAAAAGATACGACATCACCCTCTAACTATACTGTCACTCATGACATTTTCCCCATAAACAGAACAAAGTTCAAGATGATGACAACAGCACGCAATTCATAGTCGGCGAGATTTTAGATTGCAGCAGCCATTTTAAACCAACAAAATGTCACGAAAGAATGATTATTTCATTAGCACTACCAGACTCACACTGAACCAGACTAAACAGCGGTTTCCTCTGCTCACTAGGTGAAAACGGAACTTACTTTACGAATCGCCCTCGTTTAACTTTCTGTTTCTTTTTATTGAGTTAAATGATCAACAGTTTTAACACAAAAGAAAACTCTTTCCCTTTCTGTACCGTAATATCAAATTATCTATGCGCATAAATGTTTTCTTTTTTGTAGGTGCAGGTTTCTTATCTCCTTTTCTGATGTCATAATGCATATAGTTGGACAGTTTAAAATTTTGTGAAAAAATTCAGAATTTTTTCCTTTATTTTTAAATTTTATAAACGCTGTTCGCATATTTAATCATAACTGAATACAATTAAATGACGAGTAAAGAACTTCCAAGCAGATTCGTTTAATTTATAGGAGGCGACACTCAGATAAATGCTGCTGTAATTTCATCTAGGTTCACACCATACTTTCAATGTAAAATGAAAGACTCCTCGGTACTTTATCAAGTTTATCAAAGTCGAATTTCTTGTTGAAACTTTCGGGAATTATTAAGAACTTAGGCAGCCGAGGCACATTTGACACTATTATTACTTTCAGTAAATTAATGAGGTATGCGCTTAGAGGTGTTCAGAACTGTGTATATGTGCGACAAGATGGACTAATTAATTTTATATTATTATAAAGAAAAAAATAATATTATATAATCTTTAGAACGCCACAGTTGTTTTTACAATAAGTTTTGATATTATTAAGATTGCGTTCTTATTTTTGGACTGCCTGAAGATCATTACAGATTATTGTTTTTGAAAACTATCTGCTCAGGGATCAGTCTTATGTAATCCGTTCTTAAGCAAGATAGGCGAGCTTGAGATTTTGAGTGACTACCAAGAATGGAAACAGTTTAATTGATTTTTTCGGCGACTTTTGGAAATTATTTGTTTTAATTGTCATACATTTAATATTTTAAACATAGTGCTTTTCAAAATGAGTTGTGATAATTTGTTGAAATGCATTTAAATTATTTGCATTGCGTCTTAATTAGCTCTTTTATTTCCTGCAATGTCAGCACGTGAAGGTGTTCAAAGTAAAGTTACTTCCTGGAAGAATTCATGAAGATCCGATATGATGACAATGTCGTAAACTTTAGGGTATTAAATATAGCATATAATTCTGCAATGAAGGTAGTTATATTTCGAAATTCGGCATTTTGTCTTGGATCGCTGCTTCTATCGCTATTTTCTGATTTAGATGATTCGGTACATATTTGAACATATATTGAACTTACTGAAAATGAGAACTACAATTCGCTCTTATTGGAGCTTGTCAACACACAGTATCCTGGAGACAGGCATGGCTTCCATTTCTATACTTCACGTATAGTTAATATATTGAACTTACAGCAAAAGAGAACTAATGAGTATTAAATCTCACTTTAGATGCCGTTGTTGACAAGCTCCAATAGTAAATGCATCCACAGATTCCGGTTTAAATGTGACTTTTAACGAATTTTTCATTATCCTAACAGCCAGGAAGGTGGCGTCGCGACGTTTAGCGTTCGGCATACTGGTAAAAACTTAGTTAGTCGAAATGTAGAAATTAACAATCTGCAATTTACCATAAAATATTGTACATATTTAAATATATGTCTTGTGTTATATAAATATATAACGCACTGCTTATCTTGCCTGCAGTCCCGATTTCCACCCGTGGCTGGGCTGTTCGAGTAGATTTTCGTGATTTTCCTTCTCGTTCTAGGCAAATGGCTACAACTTAACATCTTAAGTCGCTCCACGGGTACAAGTGTAATAATAACTCATGACTTACCATTCCTTTTGTAATTGGTGTCAACCTGTTCAAAATATTAGGTCACGAATTATTATTATTTGAATTAAATGTAGAATGTATTTATGAATATGCATTTCCCACCATGACTACATCACTTATATAACTTTGACATTAATATACTGCCATTTATAATTCCTTGATAAACGTAATATGTACCGGAACATGTAAGAGATTATTTTAAATATACAACTTATCGTTATGTTCAAATTTTAGGAGTGTAAAATATACTTCATTTCAAATAACAAAAACGCAAAACTTCTATATCCATTTTTATTTGTTTCAAAGTTACAGATCTATGAATGTGATTGTCAGATCATGAAACAAAAATGTAATGCTAAAGCCAATACAAACTGATTTTATTTAAAAAAAGTTATACGATACAACAACAGGCCTGTGATTGTTAACGTCGCATAATAAAATGCTATCCTAAAATAAATAAACACGTGTCCGTAGTGCATACAGTAATTTCTCGGAGATCTACAAAAAAGAGTACTGGAAATTGATTTATGATAAAGAAGGTTCTTACTTATTTCGTAAGTGCTGAACTATGAATATCATACAATAAACAAATGTTCAGATGACTGTTAACGTTGCATTTTTTAATAAAGGATTACATTACGTTTCAGTTCATACGACAGCTTATTAGTGAGTGGACACGTTTTCTTTATTCAAAACGTCTTACCGATTCTCTTCTCAAGAGTATGCGGACATGCATTTTGTGTATGGCTACTGTAACGGCAGTGCACGTCAAGCATTTATTGAATACCGACATCGGTTTTCCGATAGGCGCATTCCTCATTACAGAACGTTTCTGGAAGTACACAGACAATTTCGGGAATGCGGACTGCGTGATTATCTTTTCGAACGATGAGTAAATTTGCCAGCAGACTTAGAGGAAGAAGCAGTAGCTATTGTTACAAGGGATCCAGCTCTCAATGTACGTCGAATCGCTAGACTACTAGGAATGCCACAAACGACAGTTTGGCGAATTTTAGAACGTGAGGATCACTATCGCAGGGGACACGGTTTGCTTGGGGCAGACCACTATGCTCGTCTAGTTTATTCTACCTGGATATTAAGATAATCACGGCTTCATTTTAATTTCTGCAGAACAGTCCTCTGGACAGATGATTCTACGTTCACGTCACGTCATCAGAAAATCCCAAAGCTATATGCCCATCTAAATTTGAACATGAATTTTCTGTTAACTTTTGGGCGGCCCTAATCGATGACTTGTTGATTGGTTCTGTCGTTCTTCCTGGGAGGTTAAATGCTGACAATTACCTTTAATTTCTTATTGACGAACTGCAAGTCTTTTAGAGGATGTCCCACTGAATGTTCGACGAGATATTTGGTTTCACATAGATGGGGCATCACCACATTTCGGAGTTGCTGTCCAAAATTTGGTTAACGTCAATAATCCAGGATGGATTGGTCGAGGTGGTCCTTTTGCATGACCACTCAGATCACCCGATCTTAATCCCCTTGACTTTTATTTATGGGGTACATGAAAAATTTAGTCTACTTGTATTGACTTTAGGATTACATTTTTTTCCATGATCTGACAATCACATTCATAGATCTGTAACTTTGAAACAAATAAAAATGGATATACAAGTTTTACGTTTTTGTTACTTGAAATAAAGTCTACTTTACACTCCTAAAATTTGAACATAACGATACGGGACACTTCTATACATATTAAAGTAAAACAGACCTTAAATCGCCGAATATCTAAAACTACCATAATATGCAAATGGCAAGAAATAATTATGTTTATATTGTTATGGTTCATATTGCACTCATATATCGGCATCTGAAATGAGAAAGAACAGATAAACAATGCATATTACAATTACAAAAAGAGTGAAATTGGCAAATTAAGATTGTAAAATTAGTATCAACATGTTTATAAATTAATACAACGAGAACAGTAATTCAAATTAACTTATTTTTATTTTTTATAACTTATTTTATATTTATATTTCATATTTCTTAAATTCAAATAATTCGCGCGATACTACCGGTATCTAATTTATCCACATTGAAATATTGTATTGATACTGATTAGACACGCCCTCTTTTTAAATTTAATCTAAACACGCAAGAATGCAACTTAGAACAGATAATAATGACATAACCTACATTTAATAGTAAACAAAGTGTATTTGATAATTATTTAAAAAATTTTATAATTTGATTAGAAATGTAATATCAATTTAATTCAAAACACCAACGATGTTATGATAATAAAGTTTCGAGGCTATTTGCCAATATAAAAATAGGCCATGAAAAATAAATGAACGTAGAGGACGCAGAAAAAGAATTTTACAATATATGGCCGCGTTTGTGTAATTATCCTAGTTAAAAATTAAATTACCATAATCAAACTCAACAGATCTCATCGAAATTATCTATATTTGAAACGCAGAAAATTAGCCAACCTTTCTAAGTAAAAACCAGCTTCTCATCATCGAAGATACGCCGTATATTGACGAAAGCATCATTACAAGCATCCAAACTGCAACGCGTGGGCCCTTTGGACGAACGAACGACGCCAAACCCATATCAAGAATACGAACGCCGTACTTGCTGCCGCTCGACTACAACACTTCCAGCTGGAGCCAACACGCAAAATCTTGGAACACAGGTTCTTGAATGATCCATTCATAATTTCATTGCCTATAAAATTTATATATCTATAAACAAGTCACAATAACCTATATAAACTTTAATAAAAACTTTGGTATTTATTATCTATGCATCGTTTACCCTAGCTGAATATATACAAGCATAATTTAACATCCATAACACCGTAGTACTTACCATATTAGCATAAATAATCCTAAATATTTTTTAACTTAGTTTTCTTTGTTCACCAACACTATGTTTAGCAATATTGTATTTATACATGTTTAGATCATAATTCTATTTATAGACACATGTCTATGTCACGATCTTTGTTACAGTTCTCTAATTTTTGTTGCAATATATTTTATTTTTATTACTTCAAACTGTTTTATTTGTTAGCATTTAGTTGTTGAGTTATACGTATTATATAGACACCTAACTACAATTAGGGAGATAATTCGCAGACCGACTTTTAAACCTGAGGAATTTTATTATCTATTATATTTAATATCATGCTTTCCGACTGCTGTTAGTGCATTTGTATGTACACAGAGGACGTAGGTATATTTGTGATTAATTTAATCACTGGCGCCCATTATTTGAAAATTCAACATTTTCAACATAAATATCACGCATTATTACTATAATTAGAGATAACGAGCTCTCAATGTCGTTTCAATATATATATATATGCGAAGTATAGAAGTGTAAGTCATGTCTGTGTTCAGGATACTGCGTGTTGACAAGCTCCAATAAGAGCAAAATGCATCCACAAATTCTGGAATAGATATGACTTTTTACGAGTTTTTCATTATATTTGAACATGGTTGAAAATATCGTTAGAGAGAGCTTGAAATTCTGAGCGAATTGTTTGAGGATAAGTATAGATTTTACTGCATTTCCTAAACTATATTATAATTTCAATACTTTTAATTATTTGCGCTAAACAATTGATCGCATTTATAAAAAATGGATAGAGAAATTGCCTTGCTTCTTGAATTTGACCCCGTAGTAGTAATTAACCCTAATTTTCGATGAAAAGGGATAGAATATCTTTTAGAATGGTGACTGAATTTTTAAAATTTAAGGCTCTTCTAGTTGCATATAGTAAACTCAGACGCGTTCTTCAACATCAAAGGGACGGTTCTTCTTCTTGATTAAGAAAACTGTCGTCCAGACCAGAGTTCTCGAACCTTTTCTCTCGTATCACTCATGTGTTGATCAGCTGCATACCACTAAACTATTAAATATTTTATTAAGATAGGAACGTAACTACTTTTGAGAATTTAAAAAAGTAAAAAATAACAATTGCTTTTGAAAGTGTCCATTATTTATTTATAAACCCAATGTTACAATATTGTTAATTTAAAGTTTGATTAAAAACTCGATGAGAAGGATGGTGCTGCATGCTTGGCACAAACGAGGAGATGTCTACATTAATTGTACTTTATTTTAATCTCAGTGAATTATTTATATTATCAGCATGGCCAAAAATCCAGCTTCAAAAATATAGGTGGTGGTAAATTGAATTAAAAAGAATAGTGTCTTTTTCGACAGTAATGTAGTATCGTTTTTAGGGAAGAATCACCTAGGTCTAATTTGGTAAATTCCATTTTTCAAACTTACGTCCCTAAATAGTTCTGTCAAGGACTCGTTTCGTTGTTAGTTAGGATTCCAGAAATGTCATCTAATCCAGTAAGAATGGGCTTCTTATCCAAAGTATTTCAGAATAATCTTCTTTAGAATACTCTTCAAGTATTTCAACCAGTTTCAGTGACGTGTTATATTATCGATAAAATCGTCTTTAACATAAGTTCAATGCTATGTAATAAAATTTTCCGAATTGTGAATAGATTGCAGGTTTTCATTTGAAGCACTATTACTCATCATTTTATATTTCCTTATAAACTTTGCTTTGTCGTTTACTAAAAATCGATTTATTATTTTACCTTGCTAACTTAAGTTTCAGTTATTAAGGTGACAAAAATGATCAGATAAGTAGACTAATGTTGTGATCGGTCTCCAATAAGAATAACTGCACCTCAGAATATATAATTTCTTAACATTTTCTTGTCGAGGGAACCACCTCACTTCTGTTTGCAGCAAAAACTGAATGTACTCACAGCCCGTTTCAGAACACAGTTTCATAAATAAATGAGAATTGAGAGCCCGAGATTTGAGCGATTTTACTAAATCGATATTTTTTATGTTGAATTTTACACATTGATTACACAGGCCTACAAAAAAAATTTTTTTTTTGGTGCATCTCTGTTTGTTTGAATTGTCGATAAAGTAGGTAATGTACAGTATATTGACATACGTCATTTTAACTCATCAGCTCTAGTTTACCTACTACCAGGCGCGGCTCGTGATGACGTATTTTGGTTTGCAGTACAATGATCCGAGTGCTTCGTGTATTCTCGTGTACTAAATGTAACGTTTGCTTAGTAAACACCGAAAACACACGAGGCACTCGTATCATTGTACTGCAAACCAAAACACGTCATCACGAGCCGCGCCTGCCTACTACCCTCATTGTGAATTGTTGTCGGTCTTGTTCGTAACTAGTCATTATTACAATACCATCGATACAGTTTGTGTTACTATTTCATTATGGCTAGTACGTCCAGACGTTGTGTTAACGATCCTGATATATTTTGTTATGTTTGTGGTGAATATATACTGAAAAATCAGCGCAAATCGATTACAAAAACAGTGCGTCGTTTGTATTTTGCTTACTTCGGTATTGAAATTCTACACCAAGATAAAGTGTGGGTGTCTCATAGTGTTTGTAAAATATGCGTTGAACATTTGCGACAATGGGAGAGAGGGAAACGTAAGTCTTTGAAGTTTGGAGTGCCTATGATATGGCGAGAACAAAAAAATCATTATGACGACTGTTACTTTTGTATGATTAATATAGTGGGCATCAACAAAAACAATCGCCATAGATGGAAATACCCCAATATTTCTTCAGTACAAAGACCTGTTCCTCATTCAGAAAATCCAATACAAACTTTTCACCAGGTAGTGCAGCAATCTCAGGAGGATGAAGCTGAAATACCTATTTCTTCCCAAGTAGATGATGACTTTCAATACTGCGGAATAACATCAGATCCTAAGCCATTTTCGCAGAATGAGCTTAGTGACCTCATCGGAGACTTAGATCTTTCGAAGGAACGTGCTGAGTTACTAGCGTCAAGATTAAAAGAAAAAAATTGTCTTTCCTCAAATGTTCGAGTGTCTACATATCGCACGAGAGAGGGAAAGTTATTGAAATTTTTTTCATCTGATGAAAATTTTGTGTATTGCTGTAATGTGAGTGGTTTGCTCATTCTTCCGCCATTGCATATAAAATTAGGGCTAAAATTTGTTAAGGCTCTCGATAGAAATGGTCAATGTTTACAGTTTATTTCTCACAAATTTCCTGGTTTAAGTACTGAAAAACTAAAAGCAGGTATCTTTGATGGACCTCAAATACGTAAATTGATGAAAGACACAACTAATGTTGAGACTTGTATGAATGATGTGGAGAGGCTTGCCTGGCAATCTTTTGTAGCAGTTGCACAAAATTTCCTCGGAAATCATAAGGCTGACAACTATGTAGAACTAGTATAGGAAATGCTGGTGCGATTCAAAGATTTAGGCTGTAATATGAGTATAAAATTACACTATCTCAATAGTCATCTACATAATTTCCAACACAATTTAGGAGATCTAAGCGAAGAACAAGGGGAACGTTTCCACCTAGACCTAAAAACAATGGAGAATAGATACCAAGGAAGGTGGGACAGTCATATGATGCCTGACTATTGCTGGGGAATCATGCGAGATTGCCCGAGTCAGTTTCATTCTAGAAAATCACTCAAAAGACAATTTCTTGATGTTTAATATCAATAAAATATATATTTTTTCATGAATTGTGTTTTTTTTTCTCGGGAACTAGAACTGACAGAAGAAAACGGGTAACATTTTTGATATCGCCATATAAGACATACTTAAAATCGGGTCTAAAATCTCCGGCACCAAAATGGTTGTAGGCCAGTGTTATATGTGTGTTTTGATTTCTTTTTAACTATATATAACAACCGTGACTCGCTTTATTTGTATATAATTGGTCTACTATATAGGAATATAAAATCATAACATAGTCTTTGACCTTAAAGAATTTCTTATTCCAGCTTCTAATTATTAGGCCAGTTAACATAATTAGGATGTGAATTTAGAAACTTTACAATATTTATTCTCGAAATGTTGTTGAATTATATCTATTACACAATTTTTAATAAATTAACATTTATATTAATTGAATAATCGTCATTCTGATTAACTAGACGGCACCTGGTGGCTGAAATGGGAATGAAATTGAATTAAACAAAATCTTGTTAATAATGACATTTTAAAAGTGTCGCTGTTAAATCTTACGTTAAGAACTTGAAATATTGCTGTGCAGTAAATTTTGAAAGAAAACATGTCGAATGCAAATGTAAAAATGGATATATTGAAGTATCGAGGCATTATCAAATACTTGTATTTAAAGAGCTTAAGTGGTAAGGATATTTACGATGATATGCTTAACACACCTGGCGATCAATGTCCATCATATGCGACTGTCAAATATTAGATTGCGTCATTCAAAAGAGGAAAACTTTCGGTTGAAGATGAGAAGCGACCAGGAAGACCGATTTCGTTGTCCACCCCCGAAAATATTCACGCGATTCATGATATAAAATCATCAGACCGTCAAATTGGGCTGAAATATATAGCTGAAGCAATAATGATTTCATATAGTTCACGTTGATTTAGATTCTGCAAAAAAAAATTCTGCAAATTGGATTCCTAAATGCTTGAGCGCCGAACACAAACGAGCAAGAGTGAAGACATCATGGTCAAACGTTTTGAAGGAGATCCAGATTTTTTGAACCGCCTTGTGTAAGTATGAATGAAACACAGGTCTATTTTTACGACCCAGAACAAAACAAGTAATGAAGTGGAAGCATCATGCTTCTCCAGGGCCTAGGAAGTTTCGAGTTAAAAATTCGGTAGAAAAGTTTTTACTTCAGTTTTTTTTGGATATTCGTGGAATAATTATGATCGATTATCTAAAAAAGAGTCACTCAATCTGTTCGCTCCATTGAAAAAAAGTTTAAAAGGACGTCGATTTTTGTGTAACAAAGAGGTAGTAGAAGCTATGGAGGGCTGGTTTGCAGACCAAGAATAATCTTTTTTTTAGAAGGGTTAAAGGCGGTGCAAGATCGCTGTATTAAGTGTATGAATTTAAGAGAAGACTACGAAAAATAATGAAATAGTCCCAACTTTAAATTATTTCAATAATAGGCTAAGAATTTATCAATACCCCCTCACTAGTATATATTATTATATATAAAACAGCATAACAATAGTATAGAAATGTAAATTCGATTTGGCGTCATGTCGAATTTTACAACTCTCTAGCATGACACAATTATTAGGTTGATACAAATTGCTGAATGTTTTGCCTGTGTATGACTGAAGTAAATGATTGTTGTGTGGGCAGTCACTCAAGCATATTTTTCTTTAGACTCTTAATATTGTTTGTATATCTGAAGGCTATATCTTTCATGTTCTACTTAACTAGGACTAGCATTAAATGTAAATGTAAAGAAATAATACAACGAGATGTAAATTGTTAAAAATTTTTTATTGTATATTTGTATGTTCACAGGTTATTTATTTAAATCTTAGAATATTTCATTTTTTTTAAACTAAAACCTAGTTATCATCAAAGAGTTTTATAAGAATTATTTATTTAAATCTTAGAATATTTCATTTTGTTTAGTCTAAAACCTAGTTATCATCATAGAGTTTTACATGAATTTAAAAACACACAGTCTTGAAGTCTTTCTTTAGATTTTGTTTAATCTTTCAAAATACCACGTTCAAGTTTTTCACTTAACCAAGGGGGTATTTACCCTCCGAACGTTTAGCTAGGGCCCAAGGTCTGTTTTGACTGCTTCGAATAAGGATATATTGATATCTCGTTTCTAAGTAAATGTGTTTTTCGACGGTTGTTTTAGTGGAAGTCAAGTTCCTGCAGGACAAAACGTCAATCTCCACACTGTATATATTTTTATTTTATGCCTATCTATGAATCTTTGATTGCAAAATTTAATTACGCAAATATCATAAGGTTGCTCGTGGAAATCCATGCTCGCTTGCTCAGATAACTTGTATAAATTTGCACTCACAGTGGCCTATTTACTGTTAATTATTATTTCAAATACGAACTAAAATATTATGAACTCTTAAATTAATACTCTAATCAAATTTGGTTTTAGTTCTTATTTGAATATATAATATATAATATATAATATATAATATATAATATATAATATATAATATATAATATATAATATATAATATATAATATATAATATATAATATATAATATATAATATATAATATATAATAAACGTTTTCAATAGAAAAGTTTAATCAATTAAAATGCTCATAATTTTTTGTAAAACTCGAATATTATTTTTTGTTTACATTAACTATAGGCGTGAGCTATCTACGTGTGTCGTTCACGTTTCAAATAAATCCCGTTAATTTTTTCTTAAACTTTCTTCGTAGCATATCGGAACGCAATTAACATTTTTGGTGTAGAAAACATTGGCATAGTACATGAATCACAGTTTCGCCTTGGCCCTTATCCTAAGAATTTTGATTATCTTGTTTCCAAAGTAAAGTTTACGCACTATTCCATTTTTCTTTACCATTATTAGTTAATCCCATGGGTATCACCTTTTGTTAATTCCTTAATCTTATGTCCTTATATCCTTATGTCTAGTTAACCCAGTCGTAGAATTCCTTTCCATACTTATGTTTTTGTCCCATCCTATATTGTTATACTTTGGTTGTAAGAAGCGTACTTTTGCGTTCACTTGTTTCATTTTTGTACCCCCATGTGAATCTTCGTATTAGTGTTTACTATATCTTTCCCTATACTTATTTTAGTTTGGTTACACGCGATTTAAATTCTGATAATTCCTGAAAAATTGATTTGAGTAACGAACTAGCATCACAATTTACGATGTTAGCTTGTTTTATTCGTAACAATAGAGCTTCTTTTCCAATGGTTTTACATAGTGGTTTGCGGTTGTTTGTATAGATCATTTTAATGTCATTTTTGCTGGGAAAACGTTCTGTTAATAGCATTTCGTGGATTTTGTTCTAGTCGTTTAGCACTTGTTGCAATCTCATTTGTGTTAAGTCAAGTTTCTACGTTTTCTTAGTTAATTAATTTGTTAATTAGTTTGTGCGTTGATTCTGTCTAATTACCGTCACTTTAATTTTGCTTTGCGTTTTTTTTGGTGTATACTTATCGTTTATTTCTTCTTCTTCTTCTTTCGAAGACTTAATTATTGTAGTTCACGTAGCGCATAGTGGGAGCGCACATGTAACTTATCTTGATTTACGAAGAGGTCTTATATTTTGACATTTCCGACTTCCAATTCGAACAGTAAGCACTTGTATAGCATTGGCGTGGTAGCAGATACTTTCTGGATGAAATATGGCTTTCTGTATGCCACTAATTTTATCACGTCCGTCTTGGTCATTTCGATTAGTAAATCTAATTTCTTCTTTTGGTAATTGTTTTACAGCCTTCCTATTGATTAGTTTTGGTTGAATGTGGTTTCAAACTAATTTCAACCATCTTTTTTTGGCAACCCAACTAGGAGTTACTAATAATCATATCCACTATGTCTCTAATTCTTCCTTTAACGTTTTTTTTGAGCCTGCATATAGGTTGGGTTTGGTTCAGCTGTCACCAGTGATATGGCATAGACGGTTAAAGTTTGGTAGAACTTGCCGGTGTTAGAACTAAATTTATTTTATTATCTCTTGTAACGTCGTGTTTAACGTAAATTAAGTCAGTTTGTTAATTTATTCGCTTATGAGGTTTATATTTAATTAATCATTAGTTTCAGCTTGCGTTAAATAATTTCTTTTAATGTTATTTTCTCTTTTTTCTTTTCCTAAATAACTACAAGCTTGTGTCATCAAACAATAGATGATAATCGTATGACGTCATGCGATGCTCATTCTTAAGCAATGTGTGCTGATAAATAATTACCTGTACTTTTTATTTCTCTTTTACTTTAATACTTTATATGGAACGAAGGCTGTAAGTGGTTATTGCTATTTATTTTTGAAAACCAAAAATGTCCTAGGATTTATTTAACTAAAAGATTTGTATATATTATTTGTGTTCTTTTATTACCGCGTTTGCTATTTTTCTTTTATACTTATCTTGGTATATTTATTTGCGACTTTTGAATCGAATTCCTTCTTTGTTTCAGAGTTCTATATACTGGGGTGTGACTTAGAACTTTAACAAGGTGACGCGCTGCACTTTTGAACAACTACCACGACCATCTTCACTGACAAGGCTAGCAGCAACACTTTGCCACGTACGACTGTGCGACCGTTAGACCTACAGGTAGGTTCGTGCTTCGAGTTTTCGTTTACTTTTTCGTCTTTTCGTTTTCATATAAACATATCAAAGTTTTGAACAAGACGAATGCGATTCCAACGAAACGTCAGTGATATCGCCCACTTACACTCGTAGCATGCCTCAAAAAATAAAATATCTCTGGCCCACAAGTAATAACATACATATTGCTGTGAACTTTGCTTTCAAATATTTATTTAAATGAATGATTTGTGGGTGCAGTTACATAAGCATAAATTTAGTTGAGACTCTGTGTATTATTTGTGTATGTCAGGGCTATCTTTTGGTTCTACACAACTAGGCTTAGCGTTCAAAGTAATTGCAAAGAAATAATACAACAAGAAGTAATTGTTTAAATGTATTTTATTGTTTGTTTGGATTTTCACATGTCATTTTAATTGTCACTTAAAATATTTCATTCTTAACCTATATCTTAACCTATCAATGCAACTTTTATATACAAATATTCTTTAGTGAATCACATACGGATAGTATTGGAGCTTTAATTTTGATTCAAAATAAATCTCGCAAAGACCCTTTGAGGATTTCACTCGCAAAAGGGGGTATTTGCCTATCTCTGACTTAAATGTGGATCTCTGGTCCCTACTGATAATTTTTTACAAAGCGAGTGTACTATTCAGCGCCTATTTAAGTGGGAAACGAGTCCCTACAGAATAGGATGATTATCTTCACACTGTATTTTCGCGCCTATCGCTGAACGTTTTGAATTCAAGATTTTAAAACAGCACAGATATTTCGAGAATATTCAATAAAAACTACTTCCTGTTCGTCAAAGTCGAATATCTGGCTTAGGATACACTTTAATTGTGTATTTATGACTAATTAATTATTTAAAATAATGATCCAGATGTACCTCTACTAATTTCATTGCTCTATGTGCTCCAATTTTTATCGTGTATAAAAATTTTACTTACTCAAAGTTAAATTGTGCACACAGAATTTTTGAACTACTCGTGGCATATTATTAAACTTTTATAATAATAATGAGAATAATAATGATAACAATATTAATTATTAAAATTAAATTAAACTTTTATTTATTCTTACTTAAATTTAATGCCAATAGTCTTAAATTTTTAGATTATATACTATATTCCAATTGAGATTTTTGAAATCAATAAGCGTCAAAGTAAAACTGATCAATTCGAAAATATATCGGTGAGTCTCGTATTTTGCGGTGCTTTTCCGTTTTTATAAACAGCGTTCCTTCCTTCTAACAATTCGGTTCTTACTCCAAATAATTTATTTTTGTTTTCTCTAATTTTCATGGTTATTTAATATTTCCACCCCTGTGTATTTTTATTTGTCATGGGTAATAGCTTCTCCTGCTCGTTTGTACAAGCATATTTTACACGGAAAATCGTCTACTTAGTACTCCTTTTCCCATAGTATTTTCTTTCTCTTTCTTCCCTTGTTTGTTCATATGGTGTCGTCTTGTTCTTTGCTTTCACTCGTATGTCTGTCATATATTGACGTTATCGTCATTGAGCATGCGTCTCTGATATGCTTTTGTTGTTTTGTTTACATCGTAATATTACTGCATTAACTACTTTTATTTACATTGTATGCTGTTTGTTTACTTCTTGTTGCTGATATTCTTGTTGTTTTAGATTTTACTGGTCCAGATTTCCCGCTTGGGTGGCTTATATAATTAATTTCTCTTATTTTAAAATAGCATTGGACGTCTTATGTCAATGCATCCATTTTGACAAAGTTATATTTACAAAAATATAATGAATTAATATGGTTACAAATGTTATTACTGTACAAAGAAGAGATTATTTTATATCCTTTTGCAATCTTACTGGTGTGCATAGCATGTTTTACTACTTTACTTATATTTTAAACGTTTAATAATCTAATTAACCTAAAATTTATTGACATTACCTATTAATTCTTGGAAATATACATCGAAAATTTTAATACTACGGTAAGATATGATATACGAGGTGCATTTAAAATAAACAACATCGGTTGATTTCTTTTTTAATTTGTTTTTGCTTATCCAGTTATGTTAAATTAATTTTACGTTATTAATTCTATTTTTAATTTTCACCCAACGTTAATTTCATAGCAGTATGTACATGGGCCTTATTAATTATTAATTGTTTAGTGACACACATTCTTTAGACAATGAAGTAATTCTCAAGACTGAGAGGAATTAATTACATTGTCAACCTCAAACTGGAAGTTCATAATTAAACCATTTCTAATTACTCAATTTCATTTGTACAAATATATTTCTTCCATTCAGTAACTTAACTGTAATTATTAAAAAGTATATTTTTTACTATACCTGTGCATTTTATAAAATTATGCATGACAATACTTTTAATTTATTAATTGTTGTATTTATGTCCCATATTTAGAATATCAATCAGTGGAAGTTAAAAAATTCAAGATCAATTTATGTTACACATAGGCTGGTATAAAAGCATTTGTTATATAAAGTGACTTTACCTGGAGTACCTGAAACGAAACCTTTTAATTGCCAGAGTTTAATTAGTTTTCGACAAGGATAAAATATTTGGTTCTTTTTTCGGTTTATGGCTTTACTGTTTGTTCTCAGAAAATTATGTACAGAATTCCAAATATAAAAAAAATATAAAAACAAGATATGCATATCTTGTGTTAGTAAATTCTTGAGAACTTACAGACATTTATATTCAATATTTCTAGTAACGAGTGATCATTAAAATTTTCCCGCAAGTAAGCCATGTACACAAAAAGTATGTCCTAACTTAAGTTATTAGAGGAGATCTGTCATTATAATTTCAAACGTCATGATTGTTAAAAAATAATTTGAAATGCTGACTTTTATATTAAATATATTTATAATTTTTATACAAAGTAATAGAATATTATAAAAAATGTGTAAAATGTTGACCATTCTCCACCAAGCATAATCGCACTCTATTTCGTAGAGCATTGAAAACATTGATCAGTATTTGCGGTGAGTTATTGATGTGTTCACATTTTTCTGTGATTTTATGTCTTAACTCTTGTAGATTATTAATTGGTGTTTCATAAATAATATTCTTTATATATGGCCACACAAAAAAATCCATGACTGTTAAATCACACGATCGTGGTGGATATGGAATCGCTGTATTTCTACTTATTATCCTATCGCCATAAAATTGTTGCGAAAACTGAATATTTTCAAGTGAAACGTGAGATGTAAATGTCAGTAATGTGCATAAACGAAATAACATTTTAAATATTTTAGCATTTGACGTTTCTTTCACCTAATTTGAAAATATATATTTACGTGTATATATATAAAAGAGGAGAAAATAGAAATTTCGAACTAGTATAAAGCTGGAAACAGTTTAAGGAAAGTGCGGGATCTGTTTTCTATCAAATATCTTGACAGGCCCATACCATCTATCCGAAAAATTTAGGCGATTACTAGGAAATTTGATTATGATGGCTGCATAATAAATATACACAGAAAGAAAATTAAAACCCCCATTCTTTCAGGTGACCTAAAATTAAATGTGTTATATTACATTGAAGAATGTCTCATAACTAGGGAACGGACATTCTTACCACATGACTCAGCGTAATACAATGAAGTATATGTTAGACTTACCCGGCATCTGCACTTACAGCTATAACAATGGACAACACATCATTGTATTCGGAGGATATATTCCATTAGACGCAATCGGCAATTGGAAATGTTTATAAACTTCTTGGAAATGTTTATAAACTTCGCTCAGAACATCCCGGCGTAATACAATGAAGATTTTGTGTTTGACTTACTCGGACACCTGCTCTCGCAGCGTTAACAATAACAATATAGTCATGTGGTAAGAATGTCCGTTCTCTACTCATAACACCATTAAGTAAAATAGCACAACAATTTAATATTTCGAAGACGTCTGTCTGTATTTAAAATTCTCAAACAGTACAAATGATAGAATAAGACCTGTTGATTTTTGCGAAACACTATTTAATTTATTAAATGAAAATCATATGTTGAAGAAAATACTTTTCACTGATGAAACGTCATTTTCTTCGAACACGTATTCTTCCTTGATTTGAAAATTTACCCATTGAAGGTTCGTGGTTTCAAATGAATTGAGCCCCAATTCATTCAACTGCATCAATTACAAATTTTCTAAATTCAAGTCTTCCTGATCGATGGATTGGGAGGTTTGGTCCGATAGTTTAGCCAGCCCGTTCGCCAGATTTATCGGCAAATGACTTTTCTTTGGGGATACCTTAAATCTAAAATTTATGATAATGTAATTTTCACTAACATTGAAGATTTAAAAGCACGCATAAGTACAGCCTGCGACGAATTACGAACCAAACCGGATTTTTTAACAAACTCTTTGCAGGAATTTCATAATCGACTCGCATAATGTATGGAATGTGAAGGTGGATATTTCGAACATTTATGAAAAAGTTAAAGAATTATAAAAAAAATAAACTTTTTTTCAATTTACCATAAAATTCATTTTAATATTGTTTGTGTAAGTTAAATGTGAAATAAATTATTTTCACACTTTGTTGACACTGACAACTAAAATGCCTTATTACAAGTGATGACACTCGCATTGTTGGTTTAATATCGTTCCCATGCATTGAAGCATTTATTTTAAAACCGAACATAGGTGTATTCATGTGTTATGTCCAGTGATATAAAAAAACTTACGGTATATAGGAATTTTTAATTCTATGAAATGTTTAAATTAAAATAGAGTGAAAAAATTTATATACATATATAATAAAAATATTAAACCATTACATTTTGTATATAAAAGAGTCGACTGTTAATTTGTCACCAAAGGTGGCCATGATTTTGATAAGCTCTTCTTCAGTTACAAAAGGCTAAAGCTAGAAAAGGATGATTAAAAATCACGTCATGAGATGCCCCGCTCTCGGTATGAGCGAAAGTACTTGGTAGTTGAATACTGCGCCCCTGCCTGGATAAACATCTGCCACTTAAAAATGATTGACATAAACCTTAATGAGACTATGAGAATAATTAGAAATTGTTTAGAACGCACACTTCTACCCTGGGTTCACGTTCTATGCCATGTTGTACCTCTCGCTAGTCACAGACAGGAAAGCCTGGTTAGAGAATATAAAAAAATATTATCAAGTTCCTACGTATCAGTACACTGTGACTTACCTGTCAAGACTAGATCTGCTCCATTACTGTTAGCAGAACAACTTATAGGAGAAAATTTCAACTCAAATGATGGCTGGAGGGAGTATTGCAAAGGTTTGAAACCCACTTATGCAGCCCGTACCACCTATAGTACCCTAGCCTTCCTATAAATGAAGCTGCCTCGTCACGAATATATAAGCACGTCTCACGAAATCAGTCGTGACTCATTCTATAAATCGGAACTGACTGTGATACCACAGAGGGACAACTAAGTGTCCCTATACAGCATGTGGAGGTGAAATGAGTGATATCCTAGAAGCCACTGACTCCGTGTTGGACTGGATCGATGGCCTTGATTTTAGAATTTAATTTTATTATATTTAAATCTAGGTGCATTTAAGCCACGCGCAAAATAAATAAAACGAAGTTATGAGATTGGATTTTGTCTCCTTTTTTATATAGTGAATAAATTATTGCCTCTGACTATTCTCGTGGTAATACTATCTATCTTATTTCCTCTATCAGATTTTACAGATGTTCAACTAAATTTTTTCCAACATATTTGAATAACTCTACAGCTATTTCATCAGCAACTGAACTCACATATATTTAAGTTTTTCTATTATGTTAATGGAGATGGTCGTATTTCGATATTACTTCCTTTTCGCTTTACTTTCTCCATTCAATAACTGATTAAATTATTCCCTCCATCGATTTAGATTTTTCATGCAATAATTTTCCCATTTTTGTCTTTATGGAAACCTCTCTCGTTTTAAATCCCTTTCTCGCATTTTATTCTCTAGCATAAATTTCTAAACTTTTTTTTTTAATTTCTGTTCTATTGTTTGGAACGAATTTTCATTATGTTTCCTTTTCTCAACAATTTTTTAGTTTTCTTCCTTTGCTATTCATATTTAATTTTTGCATTCTCCGGCTTTTTTTCTCTCAGAAGAACTAGTGTTAATTTTCTTTTATCTTCCACTTTTTTTTTTGCATTTTTCACCAATTTTTTTTTTCACCAATTTTTTTTTTTGCATTTTTCACCAAAACATTTCCTACTTACCTAATTCTCTTCTCAATTATATATTTTGGCCCGTTTTGTTCTTTCGAATTGATTTGATCTTTAAAATTTGATGATTTTTGACTCCTATGTGCCCCTATATTGAAATTGGGTGTACAATTAAATAAAATTAAGTTAAACAAATAAACTTAATTTCAACACTGCAAATTGTTTAACTTAATGTGATCTGATTATCTGATATGTGTTGTCAATTATTAATGAAGAATGAAGGCAGAAGTTAATAAACTTCAAGTCTGATATCAAGTGCATGCTGAAATTTAGTAAAAAACGACAATCAATTATACAGCAGTTGTAGTTATATTTAACAGTTCTCTGCCTGAAAGTACATAATATAATAGTTTTTTCTTAATATGTAAGTATGTATAGGTTTTATACCCATTATAATCGCTTAACTGATTCAAGAATTAAACACGCACTAAATAGGACCGAATCAATGCACGTACCAAGATTTCTGAGATATTTAGAAGGGGTAGAATAACAAGATTTAGTTTAGAAATTAAATACTGACTTAAAAACTTCACAAATCATTCATAACAATCATAACCCATGAGAGCTACATAATAAATGATGTCTTTTTAAAATAATTTGAAATTCCTAAACCTTAGGTAATATTCCATTACATATTCAACATTTATGAAATGACCACAATATGAACAATCGAATAAATAATTAGGAACAAAATTAACATCAACTAACAACAACATGCAAATAAAGCAAATAATATTACTTATTACAAAAGCAAACATAAAGCTAATCAACGTTTAAGACTTCTAAAACTTCAAAAAATGTTTTTGTCCAAGAAGATTAAAAGATGCTGCAATATTTTAGCAAGTTTCAAATTTCGTAATCAGTTAACGTTTTCAGAATATTTTATCGTGTAATATGGGATTGTATTTTTAGAATATTTCTTTAAAAAAAATACATACGCACAATACTAAATTTTATGTCTGAAGTTATGTCTTCGTAAAAAATAACAGATCGAATTATTTATGAAGTCATACACATAATAACAATATTATATTCACTTCAGCTACTTAGCTTTCTTTAGAAAAACTAGTTAGTAACTATAACAAATGCAATATAAATTGATGTTTATTCCAAAACTATTTATGGTTCAAACTTCCACAAATATCGATGTCAGAAATAAACGTAATTTTTCGAATATCTTAGCTATTCTCACCTATTTATAATACCTGCGCAACCTCTTGCATAACAGTGGTGCAGCTCCGTCATTGCATTTTACCTGGATACCTGACTACGTGCCCCCTCACTTCAACCCCTAACACTTCTAATGTTTACCACCACAATGCCTAATCTTTACCAATGAAGATAAGGTAGAAAGAGGCAATAATTATAATCCTTGGTTGTATTGTAATATCGTCAGCAGGCAATGTATGGGATTATAATGTTCTAGGAATCCTCAATCAATTTTTATTTATTATTTACTGCTTCTTATTAATTACAAAACATATTATTAACATACACAGTTTGATAAATATGTTTTTATTTCAATAAAAAATCTAAAAAAAAATTAAAAATGTGCAATACCATGTAGGTGTATAACAAATATGTTATACACCCGCCTACGTATTTTTGATAATTTTTATTGAAAAGTAGGCATTTTTGTTATTACCTTTTTGTTTCAATTTCTTTGTTGTTGTTACCTTTTAAATAGTATATCTGTTGGGTCATAACGAGTATTATTATCTTGACTGTCATC
The DNA here is from genome assembly GCA_935421215.2 of Melolontha melolontha. Classification (NCBI taxonomy): domain Eukaryota; kingdom Metazoa; phylum Arthropoda; class Insecta; order Coleoptera; family Scarabaeidae; genus Melolontha; species Melolontha melolontha. Next base: position 124,238,871 of record OW285237.1, on the reverse strand, counting down.
CAAGTCATTTTAAGGATATACGCTTTATAATAAATTAATTATAATGAATTCGAAATCGATAGAAAATTTTCTAATTAAAATGTTGTATATTCACATAGTCCTCAGAAGTGCTATATGTTAATATAATAATAACAATATGCCTTTATATTGTCCAACAGGTATTACGACCATTCATAAGGAAATAATAAACACGTAACAAACAAAATAAATAAAAACTGTGCAACGCAAAAAAATTAAATTACATTATATTTGATTAAGCTGTAAAGATATGTCTGCATAAAGTATGTCTGCATTTTTATACAACGTAGTCAAAGTGATATCCATCTTCATCGTCAGCACATGAAAAGTGCGAGTGGGTCAAAACTAACTCCATTACCGAATGCCGATGTACAATTTTGTTACCAATTCTATACTCTAATAAAAGCGGAGTGTTCTTCTTTGTATAAGTAACAACACAACTTATCGACGCTTAATTTAAGATGAAACACCTCTCACCAATTTTTAATAAGATCTCGATTCCTCTTCACACTTTAAGCACCATCAGCAGTATAAATTTTAGAATAAATATTTATATAAACCGTAAAAATCAAAATGGCATTATCATTCTTCAATAACGGGGTTATTAATGAATAGGACAAACACAAGTGGAGTAATACAGGAACACTGTGAAATACCCGAGATGATATGATATACAAAAAGGTTTAAGTATATCAATACGTTATGAACGTATTAAGCATTTGTTACAAATGAAACAGACATGCAATATACATATCTGTAACTGTACACATGGACAATACACCTCGTATTTACAGCATTTACTTCTGCTTAAGACACGTGTTTCTGCCATCTATAGGCGTGTATTACATTGCTTCACTAGCTTGACTGACGACGCCTATAGATGGCAGAAACACGTGTCTTAAGCAGAAGTAAATGCTGAAAATACGAGGTGTATTGTCCATGTGTACAGTTACAGATATGTATATTGCATGTCTGTTTCATTTGTAACAAATGCTTAATACGTGCATAACGTATTGATATACTTAAACCTTTTTGTATATTTACCGCCATCTGGCTCGTGTTAATAGACTACACCTATACATATTTTTTCGTTTATGTACCAGCATAGCTGGTCAAGCGAAAGGTCGCCTTTTTCGGCATAGTCTCTTTCGTCCGTCAGATGTCACTTATTAAATAGTGCCACCTTATAGGACGAAATTTGCTATATCTTGTAGGCGATTCCAGCGTAAATGTATAGACAGATACAAATCTGTTCTTAAAAAGATTTGTATCATTTGTATTACATTGCTTCACTAGCTTGACTGACGACGCCTATAGAAGGCAGATACACGTGTCTTAAGCAGAAGTAAATGCTGAAAATACGAGGTGTATTGTCCATGTGTACAGTTACAGATATGTATATTGCATGTCTGTTTCATGATATGATAACTAGATATGAATATGACAACTGCTTCTACAAACAAACTTTTGGAATTCCCATTAAACCCGTATTTTTCAAGAGATGCGTAGATGAAATAATCACTTGCATACCAACAAAAAAACAACAATATCTTCTAAACAAATTCAACATATTCCATGAATATACTTCACCATAGAAACCGAAACTAACATAAATATCCCAGCTTCCTAGATATAAATATCTCGTATAATGATCAGGATTACATTTATACTAAATCGTACATTAAACCTACCACATCCTTCAGATACACTCAATATGATTCGAATGCTCCATATTCATACAAAAAAGGGTTATAAACAACCAAACCGATCGCGCTATAAAACTATCACACACCAAATTCAAAAAAACAAATATAAAAAAAAGTTAAAACCATATTAACAGAAAACAAATATCCTACACAATTTATAAATCAAGCAATAAAGAACGTGTTCACAAAATATATAATAACACAAGTATACACGGTTTTGGATCTGAGCAACCAAAAGCTGTTTCTATGGTTATTTGAGGCGCTGAATCCGAATCTGCACTCCGTTTTTTGATTTTGGTTCTAGTTTTCGAGATATTAAATAAACACAATTTTTATAATTTTTGACAATTAATCTCCATTTTATTCATTAAAAAGTGTTAAATTAGAAATGAAGAGCAGTCGAACTGAGTCGCTTGTACTGTTTGGGGTCTGTTTCACGCATTAAAGTCCAACAGTAGTCGCTCATCATGCCCTCGTCCCAAAATAATCCTTGGTATCGTTTTTCGATTTTCGCCAAATCTTGGTATAGTCGCTCTCCTTGCTCGTCGCTTGTATCACCCAAGTTTTCAGGAAAAAATTCGAGATGGGAATGCAGAAAATGTATTTTGAGAGACATTCGAGCTCGAATCGTGCAATAATTTTGCAACAAACTGTCGATTATCTGCTTGAAATCCGGGGATTTGCGGTTACCGAGAAAGTTGTGAACGACATCTTGAAATGATACCCATGCTGCTGCTTCATTGGGCGTTAAACATTTTGTAAAGTTTCTGTCGGCCATTAATTTTCGAATATCAGGTCCGACAAATATTCCCTCTTTGATTTTGGCGTACGACAACTTGGGAAATAACTTGGTCAAGTACTCAAAAGCCGGTCCTTCACGGTCGAGCGCTTTGACAAAGTTTTTGATAAGGCCAAGCTTTATGTGGAGAGGTGGCAAGAAAATGTTCTGTGGGTTCACAAGTGGTATAAAAGAGACGTTTTGTTTTCCTGGTTCATAATTAGTACGGCTTGGCCAATCTTTTTTCACATAATGTTGGTCAGTTGCACGGCTATCCCACAGACACAAAAAACAGCAAAATTTGGTAAAACCAGATTGCATCCCCATCAAGAGACCAATAACCTGTAGGAATAGTATATAAATCATCTATTCTTTAAAATTGAATTGAAATTTATTTTCAAGCCTTCAAATCGTCACAAATTTTCCATTGATGCTCTTTATATTTTATCTTGGTAAAAATTTTACATATTGTATCGTAGCATTCCTTCGTTTGTACTGCATGAGCAATCGGAATTGGTGGTTTTATATTTCCATTGTGTATCAGAGCAGCTTTCAGGCTGTATTTTGAACCATCTATGAACAAACGCCATTCATTTACATCGTATGGTGTATTCATCGCATCAAACAAACCGTTGATGTCATAGCAGAAACAAATATTCTCCTCTTTTTTGAAAAACGGTAAAAGCGCCTCATTTCTGGTTCTATATACAGTGACTTTTGTTTGAGTGTCAAGATATTTTCACTCCTGCATGCGTGATGCCAGCAATTCTGATTTTTGTTTCGATAAATTCAAAGCACGAACCAAATCATTGAGTTCACTTTGCGAAACTAAATGTTTTTCCTCCATGTTAAAATCGCTTCCACTGTTCGTCGGTGATGAACTACAAGTTTCCATGTAATTTGCACTCGTACCTGGACAAATTGGCAAAGGATCATTGCTCGCACGGGGACCTGGCTTAGACACTGATGATACTTCAGGATATTTATATTTTGATAGTTTTTTTGCATTTACACAGACGACATTCATCAAGCAAAAGTAACAATCATCTACATGATTTTTCGGCTCTCTCCATAACATTGGCAATGAAAATGAAAAACATACTTTTTTACCGCGTGACCACTTGTATAATATTGTGCTACACGCGTTACAAAACAATTTCGGTACCCACGGCTTGTGAGTGTTTGATACAGAGAAACCAAAATAATAAAAATATGCATTTCTGATCACATTAGTAATAACTTTGCCACTTTTTCTGATCATATAACATCCGAAAACATAACAAAAACACTTTGAATCAACTTTACAATTCTCTCTTTGCATTTTCACACGTTTTGGATTCAAAAAAAAACTTTAAAAATACAAATTAAATATTGTTTCTAGCGACGCCAACAGCTGACTGTCATTATGATAGCGCAGTACTGCCAACATGCGCGAACTCACAAAGTAGAACCAATTTTGAAAAATGAAACCCGGATTTGAATTCAGCACCTCAAATAACGTCAAGATTTGTTCTCATCTGCTCTGATCCAAAAGTTGACCGGAATTTGTAAACTTGTGTAATCAGAGAGCGGACAAAAAAGCATTAAAAACACGAAAAAAAGTGCTTGAAAAAGCACGAACATTTGCCCAAATAAGCATTAAGAAAGTCCGAACAATACAACAAAAGCTTTAAAACAAATATTTTAATGCTTGAAAAAGCACGAACATTTGCCCAAATAAGCATGAAAAAAATCCGAACAATACAACAAAAGCTTTAAAACAAATATTTTAATACAATATAAGTAAAAAATCAATGTTAAAACAATTTAATTTATAAAAATAAATTACTTGTCAAATACACAATAACTAATGAAACCTAAAAGAAAAACATCTTTAGGTTGGTAATACTGCCTTAAACTTGGTCTATATTTTATCTTTAATAGAAATTTTAAATATAAGAAGAAAATCAAATATATATTTATTATTGTAATTTTACAAAAGGAAAAGCTTCTCTCCACTTCCACACTTGTTATAGGCGTATTTTAAATTTAGCGAGAATAACTGGATCCATATCTAAATCCGAAACGTTGTCTCCACTCAAAATAGTGCTTATTTTGTTTAGTGTTGAAAATCCCTTATTTTTTAATTAATTAGTTAATTAACACATCATTTTCCTTCTTGGCCAATGCATCCTGGTACTTTCGAAATGGCATCTTTGAAATCATTAATTAATTTTACAGATTCAATCAACTTACTTTTCTAAAGATTTTATGGCGTGGCTTAGAAAACTGTAATGGGCTTTTATGAACGTCAAATTATTTTTAAATTCTCTATTTTGTAAACTGTTTGGCAGACTTTCACTGACTTACTTACCGATTCACTAAATTGGAAGACAACATTTTTAAAACTTTCAAAATTATTGGTATAGTAAATAACAGCATCTAGCCAAGTTCCCCATCTGGTCAGCACTGGTTCTGGGGGTAGTAGTATATTAGGTAATATCTCCCTGAATAACTGTACCCGTAAAGGCGCTTTCACAAATTTTTTTTTTCCATTTATTAACGGAAATTGCAATCTTATTGTCTCACTTATTACTTGTTTAAACGTCGTAGAGCTGTGTAGACAACTTGTCTTCGGTTACAGCGATTTTAGATACAATATTGTAGCGAGAATATGTCCGCTTGGTTAGAATTCTGAAGCAATTTCACAGTTTCGTCAAGTGTTGGTGGCTATACCGACAGTATTTAGAGAAGTACAGACGTATATTTACATTCTTCCAAAGGAGTTAAATTTTAAATAAAATATGAATACACCTTAAATATAAGAAAAAGCTTAAAAATAAGCACAAAAACTTAATATAAGCATAAAAGTTTTAAATAAGCACAAACAACAAAAAAGGCATAAAAAACTTTGCTCCAAATTACAAGATTTTCCTTAATTCATGCACATTTTACAAAATATTCTTGGTGCTATCAATAGTTACCATAAGTATAATGCCTAGGAATCCGCTCTCTAATAATAACACTTCAAGTACGCATAACAAGAAAACCCAAAACTATATCAGCATACCATAATATGTTCACAATCTCTCTGAAAAAACTAACCACTCCTTAAAACAATGAAATATAAAAACGTGAAGAAAGATATTAACAGCATCAATAACAGAAGCTATATAAGCAACTTAAGCTCTATATATTACATCATAATCAAGTGATTATCAACATCATGCCAAAACAACACACGCACACACACATTTCGTATATAAAAAATATCAATTCTTCACAATAGATTTACAATCCAACATTGGTCTACTTCAATCTTACAACACTGTCTTTTACAGATGAAACCGTACATACGAAAGCATTAAAAAAGAGAAAATAAAAACCATACATTTTCTCAGATCTTCAGAATAACATACACATTTATATGACACAGTACAAGAAATAATTTTTTATATGTTATCAACTTATCACGTTCATGTTAGTTTTGTTATATTTTATCTATTTAGATATTTTTAAAAACAATTCTTACCTTTTAACGCAAATGTATAATTGCATACACATAATTGTTTGTATAAAAAGAATTTTGACTTATAACAGGGTGGACATAATTCACAACACGGGTACTCACACAACACTACAATTTCGAACATATTTGTAACATTAATAATACAACATTGTTATGTAAGAGAGTACTTCTATTCTAGCCAAACTTACGCCATTTAAAAAGGAACACACTTCTGAAACATGTATGGTAAATGAATAAAAATATCTTGAAATAATAAAATATAAAACACCGAAGACCTCACGAATATTATATAAAATATAAGGTGACAAAGATATATATATATATATATATATATATATATATATATATATATATATATATATATATACAGGCCAATCCAAATTAAGTGTTCACCATTGATAACTTTGTTATTATTAAAGATACAAGATTGTTTAAATTAGCAAACTAGTAGTACTTTTAACGCTCTTTAAGATGGAAGAATTAAAAAAAAAAGAGCAGCGCGTTTTCGAGTTTTCCCGAAAAATATGTTTTTTTCAAATGGAAACCCCTATATATTATATCATTTTCTGTTAGAAATTCAATTTTTAAACAAAAAATCTTATCAGAAATTTTTTACTGGGATTAAAAATACTTGAGTTATAGTGAAAACAAAAACAGCTAAGTCAAGTGCATTTCTATGTTTCTATGATAACGACGTTAATTCTTTCTAGTAAACGTCAAATATTAGTACAGTTTTATTAGTCTTTCACTCATAAATTTCATTTTGCTAGTTATTAATTTGACAAAAAAATGATTTTTACCCATGCAGAAAAGTGTGATATGTTAGAATCTTATTTAGTGTGCAGAACATCCTCTAGGAGGGCAAAAGAACACTACGCTGAATTATATCCACTCCGAACACAACCAAATGAGCAATTTTTTCTGAGACTGTACCGAACATTTAGAGGCAATGAGAGTGTTTTTGCCAAAACAAGAACAAGAAGGACTTTTATAATAAGCGAGGCCACGGAAATTCTAGTTCTTGCATATTTTGAAGCCAACCGTGAGAATTCCATACTAGATATTATCAAGGAATCTGATTTGAGTCACGGTACTGTGCATAGGATTCTGAAGAAACACAAATTCATTCCTTATAAGTACAAACCAGTTCAAGTTTTCTTGCCAGGGGATCCAGAGAGAAGAATGTTTTTTTGCCACTGGTATCTTAACTTTTGTCGCCAAAATGTAAACAACTTTCGTTATATTTTATGGACCGATGAATCAAATTTCTCAAATTCTGGAATGTACAATATAAAAAATCATCATTACTGGTCAAAGGAAAATCTTCTTTTAGTACATCCAAGACGCCCGCAAGTTTTTTTACAGTTTTAATGTTTGGTGCGGTTTAATTGGTTCAAGGATTGTTGGTCCTTTCTTTTATGAGGGCACTCTAACTGGTGAAAGGTACATAGAATTTTTGACTGAAATTTTGAATAATTTCTTAGACGATATTGATCTCATAAGTAGACAGAATCTGCATTTTCAGCAGGATGGCGCACCTGCGCACAACTACAGAGGTACTCATCAAATTTTAAATACTATTTTTAACAATTCATGGATACGAACAAATGGTCCTATTCAGTGGCCTCCCCGATCGCCAGATTTAACACCGCTAGATTTTTTTTAATGGGGTTATTTAAAGACAGAGATTTATAAGCAAAGGTACGAAAACGTAAACGCCCTAAAAATTGCAGTTAGTGAAAAGATAAACCAAATAGATTGTAGGACCATACTAAAAGCAGTTCGACAAGTTCAGAAACGTGTTCAAAAATGTATTGAACAACAAGGTGGTATTTTTGAACATCTTCTATGAAAAAATCAGTGATTTTTATTTTCTTTTAATGATATGTTTATGTATAAAATAAAGTTTATAAAAATTATTTAGCTGTTTTTGTTTATACATTATAACTCAAGTGTTTTTAATCCCAGTAAAAAAGTTCTTATAAGATTTTTTGTTTAAAAATTGAATTTCTAACAGAAAATGATATAATATACAGGGGTTTCCATTTGAAAAAAACATATTTTTCGGGAAAACTCGAAAACGCGCAGCTCATTTGTTTTTTTTAATTCTTCCATCTTAAAGAGCGTTAAAAGTACTACTAGTTTGCTAATTTAAACAATCTTGTATCTTTAATAATAACAAAGTTACCAATGGTGAACACTTAATTTGGATTGTCCTGTATATATATATATATATATATATATATATATATATAGAAGCACCTGTTCAAAAACTTTTACAAAGTTTGACAGAATAGAAGTAGGTGGGTAGTTAGATAATAACGATTCATCCCCTTTTCTATGGTCACCACAAGTTGGTGCTCGTTTTGATGCGCCAGGAAAAATGTATGTCTTTAGGGAAGGATTGATAATTATACATAATGATGCGCAAGAAAATCTACAATTCCGAATCAGAAAACTTGGCAACAGATTTTAAACATATGCTCGAGTAGCTCATCCTTAATAACAAACAGAATCATAAATAAGTAACGTAATTAAGATAAACAATTTGTTTGCTCCTAGAATATACTTCAGAAAATGTGACTGCAAAAGCATTGACGAAAACCAGGGATCAGCAAATTGCATATATTGTTTGTTCTGACACTATTGATTAAAGTTGAATACTAATTACTAATTTACTAATCATCGAAATAATTGTTTAACTTTTTCGCACTTTAAATTAAAATAACGAATATGAAGAATAACACGATAACTTGTGTCAACTATGCTTTAAAATTAAAGTGTCTTACTCAATTTTTATATTTAATTTCAAACAAATTTTTATTTTTCCAAAAAAAAAATGTTTACCAAACTTTTTCATACAAAAAGTTGCAAAAAAAAAGGCAAAGTCGTGGAAAAATTTTGTTTGAGTCTATAAATAAATATAAATATGTATTAGTTAACCATTTGTCTGAGGGTACTTCTACTCTATGTACATGTGTATGCCTTAGTGGCGGTTCTTGATGACGTATGATGTAAGTTGCTGCACGGATGAGACTGCTTCGTTTAAGCTTTCATAAATACAGAGACACAAGTAGCTGCAACCGAAATTATCCGAAATTGTTCGACGCAGTCATCATATTACATACAACATTTGACTTATATGTGCCAACTATTTTACTCTTTAGTATTTAGTATCATGCATGATTGGATTTCAATATACGTCCTTTCTTCATAATTAGAGAGTAGCTTTAATTAGATATTAATTTAGCTTTTAAAGTTCTTAAAATATATAGGTGCTTGCGACTTACAGACTGGAATTAGAAGCACAAAGAAAAACGAAAGCATTCATTATAAGGGGACTACGGAGAAGAAATGCTGTCCAGTTTATATTAGGAAGAAATAATTCGCATGTAGTAAATCTGTTAAATCTGCCAGTAGTAGCAGACTAAATAATAGCGTTTGAATGGCATCTTCCAAAGAGCAGCAGACGAAGTTGAAAAGAGATAGGCCGCGCTGGTAATATTTATGGCCAATATTGGTGGTCGTATAAGTGGCAAGAGGCATATACTCTGCAGCACCTAAACACATCTGCATGGAGCATCTATATTTTCACAATAATTGAGCAGTAAAAAGTATATATCAATAAGTTAATAAATAAAAATCTTAGAAACCAGCTATTTCCACGTCGGATGGTAAGATCATGGATGTTTATTAACCTTAATAATAGTAGAAGTAATTAACTTATTAGAAGCAATAGTAACAGTAATAGTACTAAACAATAAGAAAAATTCAGATTATGTAATGTAATGTAATGTAAATGATTATGGTGAACTGAATTATGCTAATCCCAATATGTCGACAGTTCCTCTCCAAGAATCTCAAATTTCTCAGGAATAACATTTTTACCGAAATATCATACATCTTTAGTCAAGAACAGGTATAAAGATACAACGTAAAACGGATATAAACAGATATGAACAGAACATGCGTAAAGGTTGGCACAAATGTAAAAGGTAAATGATATAATAAAAAATACATAAATGGTATATACATACCACATTGTCTTGTTGTTTTTTTAAATTTCGATAATACTTTGAATTCTTCCAACATTATTTTTCTGATGATTTAGGTTATGGTCAAGTGTCATTATGAAATACAGACCCAATCCCAGAAGTAAAATTAAGATACTTGAAGTGTTTTAAGTTTTAAGAAAATTAAGATATTTGGGTCATACAAAATTGTATGAGTGAGATGATGTTTTGGTCGTCATGAAATTATTGGTATCACAAACAGCATTGGCAAGTATGTATGTTTTAGTCGTCCACGTTTCACTGCAACAAGTTTGTTACCTCATTATACTAGCCCAGTATTGAACTATCATGGTCAAGTTTATATTATGCATAAAAATTTTGCACATGTTTTCAGCTCTACAGATTATCATCTAATACAATAGCGTGCCTTCAAAAACTCTCCTCATTAGAGACGGCCATGCTTTTTTTAACGGTTGGTGATAGTGGACGTAATTTGTCACAAACGTATAATTTTGATAGTTTGGTTATGTCATGTAAATATGTGTTACAATTAGTAATTTAGTTTTTGAAAAAATATTTCTTGCAGAAAATAATATTTAAGTAGATGTTGGCCATTATTTTGAAGACAAAGCTGAACTTTACGCTTCATGCCATTTATTAGGATTTCTTGGGTTATGTCAGCAAGAGAATTCACGCCTATCTTCTGTGGATGTAACGCAGTTTCCACAAATTCATGAAGGTTTTCTGCAGATCAAATTTTTATATCTTGCTTATTTAAATATCTTGAAAGATGGAACCAAACCTCATCCGAAAAGAAGCATTTGTCGAGAATGTCATTATTATTTATGTTATTCAAAAACCATAGACAATACTGTTTTCTCGTCACAAAATCTACCTGTTTGAGTTCCGAAACTGCTTGAATTTTGTATGGAAACAATTTTAAGTCCTTTTTTAAAATAGTAGAACATCTTCCCACTGACAAATTAACTTGTTGTGATAGTTTTGCCATTGATTTTTTGGGTGAGTTTTACATTCGACGTCCAATATCCTCTATGCAATTTGCTGTTCGTTGTCTAGGTGCTCCATCGCCAGGTTTACGAGTTATTGCCTCTGTTTCGTCAAATTTAATAACACAAGTTTGAATATGGAAATCCTATAAGCACTGATTAATAGAATAAACTAAACCCAATCTCCATTTTCTAATTTTGGGCCAGTTCTATAGTGACTTGGAATAATAAATATTTTATGTTGTAACTAACATTATATAGCTATTGTTACAACTAAGGGAATATGAATAGTATATTTCCCGTGGTTGGCTAGTTACATCCCGAGGGTGAAACCCGAGGGATGTATAGACACTAAAGTGTATGAAGACTTTCAAGAGTGGAGAAGAGAAAATTTGGTGAACGGTGTCGACGAAAATATTTTGCTAGCGTTTTTTGAAGATTTGGTATTTTGCTATAATTTTTTCTTATTTCTGACGTATGACTAATTTATTCTATCCGTAGTCGCATAAATATTCACCAAACACGTTGTGGCCAAAATTATCGATGCTAAGGTCAATGTTACATTTAAAGGAAAAAATTAATGTTTAAAAAATCAGAGGTGTTGTCCCGAGAACAGCTCAAAAAATTCTTGCGAGAAGCTCCTAATGAAATTTTTTTGATGTATAAGGTAAAAGGTATAAAGGTATAAGGTAAGGTTGAATAGATTGTTACAACCGTAATTTTAAAGGTCGCTTTAATTATGGAAATCTTTGGCGCCTGCAGAACGAACGAATTGGTGAATATGCTCTCTTCCGATATCGAAGATCGTGGGTCGGTGATCGTGATCAACGTTTCAAAGACGAAGAATGATGTAAATAGGAAATTTACAATTATTGAAGAAGAAGATCTGGGTGCTGTTCGTTTGGTGAGAGAATATTCGGCGTTGCGTCCGCAAGGTGTTCTTAGGTTCTTCGTGGCTTATCGAAATAAGAAGTGTACTCTTCAGTCGGTCGGCAAAAATACCTTCGGAAAAATTCTGAGTAAGGTTGCTGAATGGTTGGGTTTGGATAATTCGAAGGCGTATACAGGCCATTGTGGAAAACGAACATCCGCGACTTTGGTGGCCGATGCGGGAGCCTCAATGACTACACTAAAGAGACACGGTGGTTGGAAAAGTTCGTCTGTTGCGGAAGGCTATCTGGCTGACAGTATGTTGCAGAAAAATAAGGTAGCAAAGATGATAGCGGGTGTGGAGGGAGAGCCATCTGCAGCATCTGTTACGGTTCCTGGTGTGTCGATGACGAATTGCGAACAAGATTCTTCATCGTTTGTATCTGGTTGTAATCGCTTAAGCGGAAGGTTTGAGAATTGCAATTTTTATTTTGGTTCTGAAAAGTAGTGTTACTAATGCAAAGACTTTCTTAGTTCATTTGTTGCTTTAATTAGAAAATAAAACATTTCTGATTATTTTTGTTGCTTCAATTAAAAATTATAACTTTTTTATGGTGAAATGTGACGTTTCATATTTCCCTTGGGACAATATGAGCGTTTCATATATCCCTTGGGAAATATAAGTGTGTTATGATATATCGTAACCAAGGCAGTATTATTCAATATTGTTTCAATCGGAAAAAAATAAAATAATTTAAAAAATATAAGCGTTTATAATTTGAGTTTATGCATGACAACTGTCAGAATTTGAAGTTTTCTAAAGCTCCGCATGTGCAGCAATCTTTGATTACTTAATTACTTAGAAACAGCCTTCTATAATGAGGAAAGGCAGGATGCAATGTCTTCTCCTATAAATTACTAAATCTCATGAAGACAATACCTGTTAAATAGAAAACAAATATATTTTTTCAAAACGCTTTATTGCCTATACTTTTTGTTGAAAATATGAACTTGAAGTGAAACAGAAACTACTGTTCTTTACTCTCTTCATTAATGATCTTTTGATATAAAGTAAAGTTTTAATTTACACAGACGATCTAAAATGATTATGTGTAATTAACAAAGTTGTTAATTAATAATAAGCAGAAAGTTAATTACTACTAGAAAATATAGAGACGGTTATTAATTTTTCATGAGACTATGTGAATACTTTACGCGTACGTTCTCAAGAACAGTTTTCATCCCCTTACCACATCAATAGTCAGTTTGATTTTGAACAAAATCATTGGCATAAAGTAACTTTTAACTTGATGCAAACATCCAGTTGTAATATTAAGAGCATATATACGTTGGTTTCAAAACTTTGGTTTCATTATGCGCATATTTGAATATTTCAATAATATTCTTATTAAGATAATGTACTATATTTTTAATCAGCTGCAATATACTTCTGTGGTTCATACTAAGCGATACAACGTTTGTTCATATAATGAAACCAGGACTGGTTATTGAAGTGTTTATCATTATTATTGTATTATTATTACATATCTCATTCGTAATTGGAATTACATCTGTTTAACACTCACACTGTGTAATCATTATCTGACAGAAGAGAAAGTGTTAATTTAAGCCCTGAATTGAGGAATAGAGATCTAATTTCGAATCCTTCCGAACCTCTGCAGGGAGTAACCCTCATACGTAAGCAATGACCTCAATTAATTAGATTCCGCACAGGCTACGCAAGGTGCAACTCAATGTTGTATAAATGGAAACTACCAGATACTAGCTTCTGCGACTGTGGATATGTGGAACAAACTACAGCTCACTTTGTAAACGACTGCCCCAGAAGAAGTTTACCTGGTGGCTCAACGAGCTGAGCAAGGTAACTTCCTGCAGCTCTCGACTACTTAAAAAATTTAGATATTAGTATATAAATTAGTTTTATGACCTTTTTCTTGTCATAAAGGTTTGGATTTCGCTTCTCATACGAAATAAATAAATAAATGCGAAAGGCTGTGCAACGCCGACAGAGGGCAATGTCAAAGACATTTTTGGTTTCTAGCAATTCTCATAGGAACGCACACCAAATATCAATTATATCTGTTCATTGTTTTGTTCCTGATACTCATTTAAATTAATCAAAAATTGTAGTTTGTGAAAATTGGATGAAAGACAATTTGATTTGATATCAAACGTTATTTTTCAAAAGACAAAACGGCACAGGTTTATTAGGAGCTTAGTAATTTTTATGGTGACTATATTAGCACAAATAGCCGCGTCCAGACCGAAGAAATAGACCCGCGGGGCTGCCTCGCGAAGCAGTTGCTAGGTTGGTGTGGACATTTTTCGGGGTTGAATTTCCCGCACATTCGCTCGGTTGAGCACGTTCAAAACCGAGCCATTCGTTGTCGATAAGTTGACCCGGATCAAAGGAGCCTCAGTGTGAGCTGTTGGCTTGATTTGGACGGTCGTTGTTTTTGGCCCGCGAAGCAATTGAAATTAATACAGAAGAATCCATCCGATTAATACAATATTATGCATCGTACAGAATGCTGTGGGATCCACAAGATCCTATGTACCATTTGATAAAATTATGAACCATTTGATCGCTTTTTAAATCTTGTAGTATTTTAGTTCCACTGTTTACGATGCTCAGATAGTTTATTGATCCCACGACGCTTTATTTACTGTTTGAAAAATAATAATAATAAGAAAAGGATATTCGTAGGTTGTACCCTGCTTAACTAGTATAGAAAGAAAACAAATTAGTTACGATTTTCCAATATTATAAGCACGATATACGACTTGAATAGCGGAAGGATTTTGGATACCCTTCTTGCGTTAACCTTGTTAATTCCCCTTTCAACATTGTCATTGCGGTTAAAATTTTTACTGCCAACCAGGTCTTGCATTATCTTTAAGGAATATTTGCATCATAGGGAACATCTTCACCCCATCTTTCACAGTAATAAAGGAAGAAGACAATTCTCAATAAATGTGACCGAACACTTCAATTTGAAAAGGTGTTCGGTCCTCTTGTGTTGAATATTTAATTGTCGTTCCATAGTTTTTAAAATTTCTATAACCTTAATTCCATTGCTACACTGAAAACCCATTGGAGCTATTACATCCAAAATTTTGCTTACAAGAGGGTTCTCCCATCATTTGCATCTCGACAGGTTGTTTTTTGTTCAGGTATGTTGTTACCACATTTGCATAGAGGGAAATGTAAGTGAAATTATTAAATTAATTCCAAGGCATGGTTCATACATATATCTAAAATACTTGTAGGTATTTGCTTCATGAATGCAAAAATTTTCTTAGTTTAATAGTTTTGTCCTTTGTAAGTTGATGAAAGTATGTTGGGAGATAGCTACTATTAATACGAAGTCTGCTGGAAAAATATCTAGAACCTAATATTTTAACTTATGACCGTGTTTTTCAAGCACCATATCCGTAAAATTTAACATTTATAACAAATAATTCAGGTGATATTTCATACTTAAGTAAACTAGTTTTATTTCAACAGTATTTAAAAGAAAATAGCTTATAGTTTTGTGTAGAAATGGAAGTTGCTCAAGAAAATTTTCGAGCTATGATTTTTGTTATTTCAATTGTAATTAACTCGAAACAATGCATTTATTGACTTTATTTGCTCTTGTAGGATAACGTACCATCTAAGAGTAGTGTTTAGAATTAATTTGCCAAAACTTCATCATGGACGCACAGCTCTAAGGAGCAAATTTCGTGAAATGAGATCGGCATGCTTCCTAACGTAAGATTTAAGTATCCTTCGGGATTGACTTCCACACGATTTGGTAGACCTCTGAAAACAAGGCGGTATCAAATAGAGCAAGGAAGTAATAAAAAATCTAATCGATGTCGTTCAAGTTTATTCAAGAACATCGTTACATGTCGAACCTTGTAGCCATTCATAAGATCTTGAAAATAAACAAAAACACACCCTGTTTGTTTTTCAAAGCGAACCAAAATCTTCAAGAGTTATTTGTTCACGCGGTGCTGCTAAATAAATAAAAAAATTGGCGAGCTATTTTTCATCAAAACAGCGACACCTCTCACTCAGCACGTCAAATCGTTGATTTTTTGGATTAATCACTCATTGTCCGTATTGATTTCTATTTGGTACAAAATGCATGGTAAGCAACTTTCGTCACCCGAAATAGTTGTTAAAAGATTTCGAACACTGGTTTTCGAAGTACTAGCTCCAGATTGAAAAAAAAAGTGTTTGAAAGTCGATTCAAGAACATACAAAAGTGTATTGAGGTCAAAGAGAACGCTTCGACAAATAAAAATTTGTTTACTAACTTCTATTTCTTCGATCGTTTCCAGCAATATTAATAGATTATAGACTGTTAGAAATATTAGGCTGAGATTATTTCGTTTGGCTAAAATAAAAGTATTCAGAAATTAATTATTATATCGGCGATAGAACTTGACAATGGGAATCAGAAATGGTTGTAGAGAACAAGAATATTTGGAAATATACGAGGGTATATCAAATTTAAACGGGACTTATTCTTTTTCAAATCAGAACTTTATTCTACATTATTTACAAAAACATATTACTTTTTTGCATAATTTCTCGTCCTGGCAACGCATTTTTTCGCTTGCGCACCTAGCCATTGGAGCACAAGTTCCTTTACTGCTTGGTTATTGTTGAAGCGCCGACCACCAAGTGCTTGTTTCTAGGGTCCAAAAAGATGGAAATCGCAAAGCGACAAGTCTGGGCTGTAGGAGGGGTGCTCCAGTACTTCCCAGCACAAGCTATCTATTTTTTGCCTTGTGTCGTTTGAAATTGTCATGTAGAAGAATCACACTTTTGACAGATTTCGTCTTCCTTATTCGTCCCGTGGACAGCTTTGTGGCATCCAGAAGCACGTGGTAATATTCCGCATTACTTGCGCGTCGATCATAGAGAAAATCAACGTGAACAGCGCCAAACCAATAAAAAAAAACATTTGCCAAAACTTTTTCAGTTGGCAATCTAGTCTTCGCTTTCACCGTAGCCCTTTCGCCGCTCTTTCGCCACTCCATACTCGTCTGCTTTGACTCGGGAGTGTAATGATGCACCCAAGTTTCGTCGTACATTACGAATTGATTCAAAAACGCCTCGCCCTCATGTCGGAATCGATTCAACCAACGCTGGCAAACTTCTAACCGATGCAATTTCTGTTCATCCGACAGCAGCCGCGAAACCCATCTTGCAGACACCTTGTGGAATCCCAAGTCCAGTGTAAGGACGTGCTGAGCACTCCTTATCCCAAGACTGAATATCCCAATTTAGCTATAAGTTTCAATAAATACTTTATATAAAACTTTATTCCCAACAATACCACACTTAATTTTTGAGCTACCTTTACATTTTGTAATTACTACATGTGCAAGTTAAACTTAATAGTAACCTAAAATTACTCTATTTTTATCTATATGATTAACAAAAACAGCCAGCTAGCTTTTTATATGTAAGTTACATATTAAAATATGTATTTCTTAGGTGTTGCAAGAAGTACAGTTTCATTCTCAAGTTTTTTCATAAACTTAAAAAATTTAATGTATTCGAAAATTTTGTCATACGCTAAAATTTTAAACCATTTCTTAATTACACACATAGAGATTAATTGGTTTCCATAATTACAGTTTTAATTTTTTTTTTGAAACTCCTTCTCGTTATGGCATTTTTTGAATTAATGAATTACATCGATTTGAATACGTTCCATTTAGATGCATGTATGTTTTCATAAACTCATTTAAAAAAGCTATTAAACACACGAATTTTAATGGCTACTAGAGTGTTTATCAAATTATTGTTCTATAATAAAATTTTATAATTTATACCTGTAATTATCATCTATGGAATTTTCTCAACGTATCAGATATTTCCGTAGAAGTCGTTTTTTTAATTTTTATTATGCACGGAATACTAACTTTCTACCTCACCTCAATTTTGTTAGTGATTTCATGTAAAGAATACCTTTTTACAGAACTTTACCTGATATTTCGTTTACTGTCAGATTCGACTAATGAAGTTTGCCGTTCACTATTAATCTATGGGATGGAAAAAAATACAGTTAAAGGAATTCATTTTAACTGAAACTTTAGATAATATCTGTCGAATAAATGAATATGCTCTTTGATGGCTTTCCCTTAAAAAGGTATAAATTTTTTAGTGCCTTAGTTATAATGATGGATGTTCTCTTTTATTAAGGTTGGTTAATTTTTTATAATTAACATTATGAGGTAGATAATTTTGTATGAGGTAAAAATTTTAATAATTTAGTTACTTATGTACTGACTTATTATCGTCGACTAATGTAATTGAAATCAATATGCATACTGTAATTAGTATCCAAATTTTCATACACAAATTAAACGTAAATATAATAATTATAAATTTCTAGGGCACGAATTATTGTCTATTTTCCTGAAATATAAAATAATTTTTAAGGTACTGTAGTGTTGCTTTTAATTGTAACATGATACCAACAACGTAATTTAATATTAAGTAAATTTACAGAGAAGAAGGCTAATAAATTCGTTTTCTCAAGTGTAAGTGACGGTATTTGAATAACAGTTATTTTTCAATAAAATTTCTTAAATATATGTATATAGTATATTAGAATTAATCGAAGCATGCTAAAACTCTATGAGCCGTGTCATATATGTATAAAAAAATTTGCAAAATTTTACGAGTAGCATAACTAACTGTTTTAGATAATTTTTCTATGTTAGAACTCTCTGGTATCAATTGCTATCTACCCACACGGGCAATAGTTCCGCGCCTGCGTACTCATCGTAATATCTACTTACGATTTACCAACATAGCCTAATAACATGATTGCCCCGGAGATCTTTGACTAAAGACCAATTCAGTTTAGAGGCGAGCGGAAGGGAGGTTCTTATAATGTAGGCACCACCATGTTTACTCTCAGCCGTTACAGTGAACATAGACACTGCCGACGGTAACTTGACTAAATCATAGGTATATTCGTGTATCGTTGTTATCATAACAATAAAACAACAAATGTAAAACAATAACAATGGAGAATTTATTCCCAACGAAATACTCAGCAACAAACAAAAAAGAATGTTAACATAAATGTCAAAATCTCACGTAATATGAGAACACGCCAACAAAATCCGCAAGACCAAAAATAATGTAGACAAGGAATCTAGTCAGGCCTTCAAGCCACAAAAATAACGAATGCAAATAAAAAATATATATGTCATTGACTAGTTTGATAATTACATTAACATAGATATATTCATTTTCATTGAAAGCAAAGTAATGACTGGACATGAGTTAAAAACTCACCCAGGATAGTAATTAAATAAAAGACTAAATCGTGTACAATAAATTAAATAATAACGTTAAATTGAATTATATGCCCAGAATATCACTGAGTTTAAGACAAATCCCAGAAATAGTTCATAAGATTTAAATAAAAAAATAATAAGATCGACGTATCGAAATGATTGAATAATACTTATAACCGAAACTAAATTAAATAGTAAGCGTAATTTAAAAATTGCATAAGTAATTTATCTAATATCTTGGATAAATCTTACATCGGGATTTTGGTACACACATTATATACAGAAATTATTAAATATAACACAAAATTAAATGATCGACAGTTTAAGTTTCAAATCAAGAAAAATTACACCCAGTAAATCTATAGTTATTTTTATGACCCTCTGTGATCTATATCCTTTTACTAAATAATACTGAATTTATATGAAAAAAAAGGTCATAAATGACTTTATTAAAATGATTATTAAATGCATGAGTGTAGTGTTACATGAAGTGTTTCGATAACCCTATATATTAAAGATTATGGGTATCGATATTAGAACTAACTAAATAACGATGTAGATTAATACAAACAAATTAATGAAGGAATCTATTTATAATTTATATACAAAATTTACACTCTTCTTTTCCATTGTGAGACTTCGAATAAAACAATCTGCAGTCTTCAGTAATTTAATGCAAACTAGTTCCTACCTTAGGTGTTCAAGTGGTGTTATAAAAAAACGATAAGCTCGTGGTGGAGATAAAGATAATACGTCGTGCGGGGTAATCTCTCACGTGATCGCTCAAACTTGACAAACTCCTGTTAAGTCCTCGATAAACCCTTGCTAAGTTCTTGATAAGTCTTTGCTAAGTCCTCTAATAAATTCAAGAAAGAAAACCAATATAAGGAACAGAAATAAAATAATGATTGAAGCAATGTCTTAAATAAGGACATCGTGTATAAACCACTCACCTCATGTAAGCAAAATCAGATGGAACAAAATGAGGTTTCAGGCCATGTGCTCCCTAAAATAAATCTTTATTAATCCTCTCATCACACGACGAAACAACTTTTTAAACCACTATCCACTACTGTTTAATATAAACCAATATAACTATAATCCGCTAAGCGTGTAAACCATTACATTAATTAGTTATACAAGTTAGACTCCTAGCGACACACGGACCTATTGATTTCTTCCGTTCTCCAAACTACTCGCACAAGAGGAACGAACTATCATGTGTTCGCGCTTTTATAGTACCAGTTGCAAAGTTCGTGCAATAAATCAAATATAGATGGAAACCCCCATCAAGAAAAAGATAAAAATGATTATCTTGATTAAACAAAGCATTAAACTACTATCATAAGTAGATAGAAGAAACAAGACAAAACCTTTCTGAACCTACTGGAAGTCTAAATTAATTACCATTAATAAAGGAAAAATTGCTAATGAACGAAGCCGGCTATTGGGCAGACTAATTCCTCAGAGATGTCGCACTTATCCTACTACAACACAGTAAAAATGTTCGAACAGAACAAAAGTTCTGTTTTATCACAAGGTCTAGTAGTATGTGGCAACCTACATTCAACAATCTTCCAACAACAATCGTTACATTGAATGATTGTTGTTGGTCAATGTTTTATTAAATAAAAGAAGAAGAATACAAATATTAATGATGATTTGGTGATAGCGCAAGAACTCGTCAAGGAGTTTGTTACCTTTTCAGTACTACAAATATCAGTCGACAACCAATTTTACATTCTCTTGTTACTAACTTTACAGAGATACAACATAAATAGCAGTCTTCGCAATTTGCAAAAAAACTGATTATTGCCATTTCTTCAGACCAAGATCTTGATTCGTCGTTCAGAAAGGAAAATACCATATTTATAAAATTTGCCTCGTTCAAGAACTTTGATCAGTGTGTAACGATGAACATTTTTAACCGACATAACAATTTTGTAAATAATGTAGTATTTTCGGATGAGGCAACCTTTTGTTTCAACGGTACTATTCGTTGATATAACTCACTATTTGGCAGAGTAGTCCTCAACAAAAGGAAGAGATGAATACCCAACATACTAGAAACCTTAATGTTTAGCCTGATATCTGTAGAAACAGAACAATAGATTCTTCTTTCTAGAAGAAATTCTAAACGGTGAAAGATATTTAGAACTTTTAAATAATCAGATAATTTCTGCATTGGAAGAAAATGGCTAACTTGCACAAAACGTTAAGGCGTCATCAAGATGGCGCACCCTCTCACTAATCAGCTATCGCTCGAGATTGATTAGATCAAATTTTTGGCCAAAGATGGATTGAAAGAATAATGTGAAATTGATTGGCATGCACGTTCCCTTGGTCTTACACCTCTAGATTACTTCTTGTGGGGCTGTCACATCCTAAAGTATATCCTAACCAATATAGAACCTTATCAGATTTGACAGAAAGAATTTATGAAGAGATATGAAGTTTTTCACCAAATATGATCATTAGAATTATATTTTCTGTCAGGAAGTAGGTGGTATTCCTTTAGAAAATATCACAAATTAAGTTCACTTTTATTGAATTACCACTTTACTTCAAGTGATGACTTCTTATCGCAAATTTTCAGGTCTAAAATTTTATTTCAATATTATTATATACATATATATATATATATTATATATATATATATATATAATATTTTCGTGACCTTGGTATGATATGGTAAATTCAATCAGTTGGCGATTAAAGGTCTGGCTTTACTTTAAAGTATATATATTTAAAACAACCCTACATGTTTCGGCAATGATGCCTTTATCAAGGATATAAATATAAATGACAGTATACAAATGTCATATAATTGAGTTGCTACGGATACAATTATTCAAAGATACATTCCAATTGAATAATAATAAATCATGCCTTAGTATTCCAAAAACAGAAAGACAACAAAAACAGGGAAAAGCAAGACATGAGTTATTATTATGTATGCGCCCGTGAAGCGTCTTAAGATGCAAAGTTGTCGGCATTCGCCTTAAACGAGAAGGAAAACCAGGAAAACCTACTCGGACAACTAGACAGGAATCAAAACACGGAACAGTCAGCATGATAAGCAAATGTATATGATATTTAAATGTAATTGATATTTAAATAACTTAAGATATATAATTATATAACAAAATTTAAGCAGTATATACTATATCTTAATTGTGTAACGATCTGCAATTTACCATGATAATATTTTTTTTTTTTTGTTATATAATTATATATCTTAAGTTATTTAAATATCAATTACATTTAAATATCATATACATTTGCTTATCATGCTGACTGTTCCGTGTTTTGATTCCTGTCTAGTTGTCCGAGTAGGTTTTCGTGGTTTGCCGACAACTTTGCATCTTAAGACGCTCCACGGGCGCATACATAATAATAACTCATGTCTTGCTTTTCCCTGTTTTTGTTGTCTTTCTGTTTTTGGAATACTAAGGCATGATTTATTATTATTCAATTGGAATGTATCTTTGAATAATTTTATCCATAGCAACTCAATTATATGACATTTGTATACTGTCATTTATATTTTATATCCTTGATAAAGGCATCATTGCCGAAACATGTAGGGTTGTTTTAAATATATATACTTTAAAGTGAAGCCAGACCTTTAATCGCCAACTGATTGAATTTACTATATATATATATATACATATATATATATATATATATATATATATATATATATATATATATATATATACAGGGTCCGGCAACGAAGCGGGGACGGAAGATTACACGCGTATTTGAAAGTTAGTCAAATATTTAGTCATCGGATATCCTTCCGTGCCATCAAGCGCACGTTTTAAAAATATTTTATTTTATACAGGTTGTTCCAGATGGAAATGCCAGACTAAAGTTGCATTTTTTTAAATGGAACACCCTGTATATTAATAGATAAAATGATCCGCGCTTGAAAGCTGGTTACATCGATGTAATGTTGTATGGGTCTAAAGTTTATAGTTTCTGTGTAAATAATTATTTTACTTGATAAATTGATACATTTCAGTAGGCTATTCTGCATAAGGAAAATCAAAAGATCCGAAACCAATAGAATAGAATATTTTCTACTAGTATGCGCTTTCGTTGTTACGTGAAATAAATTCTGCAACTGCTCGCGTCATACAGGCTGTTCACAATTTCGAAAAATCTAAGAAATCTCGTAATTTTTAAATGGAACAGCCTGTATATTTTTAGCTCATTGAAAAGCCCTTTTACTACGCTTTCTATTGATACCTCATTTGATGCACCTAGGATGGATCATTTGCTAATTATTTCTTTTTAGAGTTGAATTAATGAAAAATGTTTGTATTTTTAGTAGCTAATTTGCGCTTTTAAACCTTCTGTAAGATCGGATATTTAGCAAATTATCCATAAATGGTCTATAACAAGAAGAAACCCCATTAAGTACGAGAAACAGTTGATTTTCACTCAGCGGTGAAAGCAAACATTAAATTAATATAAAGTAATATAGCATTTTCAATAGATTCACTGCCGATTAAGTGTGTCTGGTGTTAGTTTAATAAATAATTTGCACTAATCAACTTGTATTTTAAAGAATTTTGCAAAACGAACTATTTTACGAATACCTAATATGAAACAATACATACCTAATTAGCTTAACATATATCGAAATCATGTAGGAAAGAATCAAATACGAGTAGTATTAAATGTTTGCACTATTTTAAATAAATACTAATTATTAACCACAACATCAAATTTAATTAACAAAAGTAGTAGCACAGTAAATAAAAATAAAGTAAATGTAAATAGTAAATAGTAGTAGTAAATTTATTGAACACAATAAAGATAAGAAAACTACAATATCTGGGCCACGTGTTGAGAGGGGAAAGATATGCTCTGCTACAGATAATTATTCAGGGTAAGATAGAGGGAAGAAGAAATATAGGAAGAAGACGTATTTCCTGGTTAAATAATTTGAGACAGTGGTATAAATGCAGCTCCATTGAACTATTCAGAGCCGCAGCATCAAAAATGAGAATAGCCGTGATGATAGCCAACCTTCTGAGAGGAGATGGCACCTGAAGAAGAAGAAATAGTAAATGCAAATAAATCAAACAAAACTTTCAAATGTCCTTCCATGTCTCTCAATACATAAATGAAGCCGCCTGGTGAAATTCTGTTGAACATGCTGTAATGTTTCTTGACGAACATTTCTAAATGCCTCTCTTATGCGTTCCATCATATTTTCCCTTGTTGTAGGAACTTCCACATAAACCAGAGCCTTGACATATCCCCAAAAGTAGAAGTCCAAGACAGTATGATCTGGACTTCGTGGAGGCCAAGCGATTGGACCACCTCGTCCTATCCATTTGTCTTCCTTCCATCGCCCTAGAAACTCTCTAACGTTAAGGCTGTAATGAGCAGGTGCACCATCGTGTTGCAACCAGAAAATTTGTCGAGTATCAGCATCCACAGCCTCAAGTAAATTAGGCAGTTCGTTCTGCAAAAATGCCAAATACGTATCGCCTGTAACGGTTCCATCGAAAAAGTACGGCCCAATGATATATGGACCAAGTATACCTCCCCAGACGTTAAGAGACCATCTATTCTGATTGTCTACATGACGTATCCAATGCGGGTTTTCTGTTGCATGATAATGCATGATATTTTTATTTACCGCCCCATTACTTTTGAAAGTAGCCTCATCGCTAAACAAAATCTTTGTTAAAATATTTGGCATTGCTCGCATTTTATTTAACAACCAACCACAAAAGTCTGTTCTTTTAATGAAATCATCACCATGCAATTCCTGATGGTACAGATGATACTTATGACTTCTTAAAATTCTTCGTACGCTCCTATCTTCAATAGCTGTTACCTTTGAAATACCGTCTATACTTATACGTGGATTTTCCTGCATTGTTAATAATACGGTCAATTCGCTTTTTTCATTGATTACCGGCTTATTTATTTCTCTCTTCTTGTAGGTTACACTACCAGTCTCTGTAAATCTCTCTAATAACCTTTCAAATACTTCCGGTCATGGCTTTCTTTCAAGGTTTGGAAATCTCTCTACATATACTCTACTTCTAGGAGAGAATTTCTTGTACACTCCCCAAGAATAAATATCATATTCACCATTTCTTGAATACTAAAATTAGTCATTATAGCAATTTCTTTTAAAGATTGAACGAAATACTGTGTAAGATGGAACGAAATTTTGGACAACTTGGTTATTAAGTATACAAGCTTAAAACTGACACCAGATAACTTGATCAGCAGTGAATCTATTGAAAATGCTATATTACTTTATATTAATTTCATGTTTGCTTTCACCGCTGAGTGAAAATCAACTGTTTCTCGTACTTAATGGGGGTTCTTCTTGTTATAGACCATTTATGGATAATTTGTTAAATATCAGATCTTACAGAAAGTTTAAAAGCGCAAATTAGCTACTAAAAATACAAGCATTTTTCATTAATTCAACTCTAAAAAGAAATAATTAGCAAATGATCCATCCTAGGTGCATCAAATGAGGTATCAATAGAAAGCGTAGTAAAAGGGCTTTTCAATGAGCTTGAAATATACAGGCTGTTCCATTTAAAAATTACGAGATTTCTTCAATTTTGCGAAATTGTGAACAGCCTGTATAACGCGAGCAGTTGCAGAATTTATTTCACGTAGCAACGAAAGTGTATACTAGTAGAAAATATCCTATTCTATTGGTTTCGGATCTTTTGATTTTCCTTATGCAGAATAGCCTACTGAAATGTATCAATTTATCAAGTAAAATAATTATTTACACAGAAACTATCAACTTTAGACCCATATAACATTACATCGATGTAACCAGCTTTCAAGAGCGGATCATTTTATCTATTAATATACAGGGTGTTCCATTTAAAAAAATGCAACTTTAGTCTGGCATTTCCATCTGGAACCACCTGTATAAAACAAAATATTTTTAAAACGTGCGCTTGACGGTACGGAAGGATATCCAATGACTAAATATTTGACTAACTTTCAAATACGCGTGTAATCTTCCGTCCCCGCTTCGTTGCCGGACCCTGTATATATATACAGGGTGAGTTTTTTTGAATGCTTAGCATTGGGATCTCAGAAACTACTGGAGATAGAAAAACGCTTAAATGGGGAAAGATGCGCAGTTTTACGAGTTTGATTTAAAACTGTTTTTGTTTCTCCGATAACTTTCATGGCTTATTAGATATTCAAAGAAAACTAAATTTTACGATTTTCTTTAAGCATTCTTAGCATCGTTAATAGTAATTTTAGAGAAAAAGTGTTCAGGCAAAAGTTTTAGATAATTTTACGCCAAATAAAACTTTGAAGCTAATTTTTTTTTTTCGTTCACCATTATCGAGTTATGACACAAACTTGTGTTTTTTTAAATGGAAACCATAGTTGGTTTTAATATCATTAAAAAGCTTATTTTTTGCTGATTACAACGATATAAGGTTTGATAAGGTTATTTTAAAAAATAAAGAGGATATAGACATTTTTATGTTTTTTATGGAAAACAATTGAATTTCGAACTGATAAAATACAAACCAAACGAAAACTTATTTTGAAATCTTATGTAGTAATAAAATGAAAACTATAAGAACTTTTATTAAGGGCACACAACATTATTAATGTTCAAAGATACCTCCATTATGATTAATACACAAATTGCATCTCTTCACAACAGAATTTGTAGCATTGCGGACTTTACGCCTATCGATGTTATTAAAAGCAACTAAGACAGCTTCTCTTAAATCGTCGATTGTTTCATATGTTCTTTTGTATACTGTGTCCTTTAGTACACCCCACAAGAAAAAATCCAAAACTGATAAATCAGGGGATCTAGCCGGCCATTCAATGGGTGCATTTCGTCCTATCCATTGATTAGGGAAGTTCAAATTTAAATAATTTCTAACATTCAGTTGATTGTGCGGAGGCGCTCCGTCATGTTGAAACCATTGCACCATTGCTCGGGTTCTTAAATTTAAATTATCTAACATTTCCTCGAAATCTTGTTGTAAAAAATTAAGATAACGATTGCCAGTTAGTGATCCATCAAAAATAAAAGGAGGAAGAACAGTTGATCCTATAACACCACACCAAGCATTAAACCCAAATTTAATTTGTGGTCTCCTATGTTCAACGTGAAGTGGATTTGTTTGAGACCATATGTGCTCATTGTGCCTATTAAACATTCCACAATTTGTGAAACGAGATTCATCAGTCCATAATATCTTCATTGAAAAGTGTGGATCGTTTTGACACTGATCTTTAAACCATCTACAAAAAGCTATTCGTCTGATGTTATCACCTTCATGTAAAGTTTTTGATACTGATAATTTGTAGGGGCGAAATTTATGCTTCTTCAACACTCTGACAATAGTGCGTTGAGAGGAGCCCATTTCTGTTGAAATTTGTCGGGTCAATGTAGATGGATTCTGAGCGACACTTGCTAATATGTATATTTCTCTATCTTCATCCAACCCTTTTTTTGATTTTGGTTTAACGAACGAACCATAATCTGCAAATTATCCCATAATCTCTTTAAAAGTAGGTTGCGACGGCTGACGTCGATCAAAATAATTTTCAAAATAAACTTCAGCAGCTCTAGTAGAATTTTTCTGGCACTGAATGTAACATTCAACCATATCACGCTTTTCTACGTTAGAAAATTCCATAGCCAATGCAAACTTATGATTAACGGCCGTTTGCATTATAGTTAAGTTACAATTAAATTAATTAATAGTTAATTGTCAATGTTTGACAATTAACTTGACTTAAAAGTAAAAATTAACAGCCTCACTTCTGTAACTCAACGTGAAAGCAATGTTAGTATATTTATCTCGACTGCTCCAGCGAACACTATTGTAACTCAGATTTTTCGTTTTTTGAATTACAAAACACCAAACATTTTTTTCTTTTAAGTTTTTATCTTATAAAGTAAACAATCATAGAAATGTCTATATTCTCTTTATTTTTTTAAATAACAATATCAAACCTTATATCATTGTAATCAGCAAAAAATAAGCTTTTTAATAATGTTAAAACCAACTATAATTTCCATTTAAAAAAACACAAGTTTGTGTCATAACTCGATAATGGTGAACGAAAAAAAAAAATTAGCTACATAGTTTTATTTGGCGTAAAATTATCTAAAACTTTTGTCTGAACACTTTTTCTCTAAAATTACTATTAACGATGCTAAGCATGTTTAAAGAAAATCGTAAAATTTAGTTTTCTTTGAATATCTAATAAGCCATGAAAGTTATCGGAGAAACAAAAGCAGTTTTAAATCAAACTCGTAAAACTGCGCATCTTTCCCCATTTAAGCGTTTTTCTATCTGCATTAGTTTCTGAGATCACTGTACGGGTTTACAGTATTTCTATATCATTCTCTGTTTATTTTGGTTAGTAGTTCTAATTTACGTTATGATATATTTAATCTGTCAGCGTTATTTACACGTATATGTGAATAGGAGCATGTGTGTGAATCTAATATGCAAACAAAATGCCTGACTAATATATTTTTATCGTAAATGTTTTATTTTTATTAAAATGCTATATAGTTAATTGACGAAGGAGATACTTGTTGAAACTTCATTATAACGCTAAGAAATAAGTAATTAAACTTCTAGTTTCAAAAATTCTTTTTTGTAAACCTCTACAATATTGTTTCGCCATACAATGGCTTCATCAGGTGGATGAATACTGAATATGTACAATGCAAGTTAGAATATTTATGTGAAAATTATTGGGGAATGGCGGTGGAAAAATTTTTTACAATCTTAAATTTAATAGAGGGGAGTTGTTTAAATCTAGTTGATCATTTAAAGCTAATCCTAAACTAGTGTATCTATTAATTTCTAAGTTTTCTAACAGGCTAAGTTTTTTTTACTTTTTCCTTGAATGTGTAAAATTTTGAAATCTATATTAAATCTATGATTAATTTCTAAACAATGATTTGCGAAAGTTGAATCTGTTTTCTTTTCTTTATGGCTTCTCTCGTGTTCTTTCATCCTAATTTTGAATGTCCTCCCCGTTTGTCCTATGTATACCTTATTGCAATCTTCGCATGTTAACTTATACACACCAGAGTTTGATTCTTTGTCTATTTTATCTTTGTTATTTTTAATAATGTTCTGTATAGTATTGTCTGTTTTAAATTATATGTACGTTATTAACTTTTTTAATGAAAGTACCAATTTTTTCCGAAATTTTTCCTAAGTAAGTGATTGAATTGTAGGAATTAATTATCTTGTGTTTTAATTTTGGGTAACTAATCTAAAACCCTTTCCTAAGTTTTTTATAATACTTGCAATGTGTGTAACACAATTTTTCTAAATTTCTTTATGCCGTTTTTCTTTAGGCAAATTTTCACACCTGGCCGATGATGGATGTTTCTCAACTAATTGTGAATGGCCATCACTATTAGAGCCGGTTCTTCTAAATTATGTGTTAAGTATTCTTCGATCCATTTCTTAAACATTTCTCCATTCATTTCACCATGATAATCTTTTTTTTCTGATTTGCTTGCAAATAATAAAGAAGCATTTGGCACAAAACCTAACTTCGAACCACAATGTAATACGACATATCGCTTGCCCTAATAACCCTCAGATTTACGAACACTGCACATCATTATCTCGCCAAGGATTTGGCTGTCTCTTGGCAAATATCCACGTTTCATTAAGACATATCACTTCTCTCTGAACAGAACCACTCAAATTTTTCATGTTATTCTTTAGAAATGTGAATCTAATCTCTGCAATGTTGGATCGTTCCACTAATGCTCTGTGATTATTCTCCTTTTCATATTTAAATCCAATACTGTCAAGTACACGATTTAAACTGCTGCTACTCAATAAAATGTAATTTTCTGCAATTTCTGCATTTAACGTTTGTATTGTAACATTCTAAATCAAATATTCTAAAATTCTTCTAAAATATTAAAATATTAATATCAAATAATTAAAATAAAAATTTGTAAGGTCTTACTTTGTAAATACATCGACGAGTATGTACTCATTTTAGAACACTGCCAAATAATCAGGTTTCAGCTTTATACGCGGCCTTTTCTTTCCTGGACTAGATAAAACAGGTTTGTTTAACGACTGAGCTTTGATACGTTTGACTATAGCTATCCCATGCCCAATGCATCTGCCAGTCGCCAAAAAATCTACGCATGTGAAATGATTCATTCTCTCCCTCTTGTACACATGTAATAGGTATTAAAACACCACCATGGTTTTTCTCTCGTTCAAAATATAGCAACAAATTTAAATCAAGTTGTTGAAACTGTGAATATACTGTTTTACAATGTGCTGCCATTATAGTTTGAGAAAAAAACTAAAAAGATGTCTATTTATGAAAAGAAGATCAATAACAATTCGATCAAATATCAATGAAAATGTACTGTCAAATGTCAACGAGTGACAGTAGTCGTCTGCGAAAAGCGTAAATGTTTGTATTTATCACGGAGTAGGTAAAAATCCCGTCTTTGTCTTACTCAAGTAAATTGCATGAGCCGTATGTCGGTGTTAGGCGAAGTTTCAAAAGACATACTTTCGTTCAAGCTATCCTCGTCATACAAGTAGGTACTGTATGTTATTTGGATATGAGATTATTTTTTGAATATCGCTGATAGAATTATACGTAAGTGACGTAGGGATTATTTTTGATGATTTTGAGTTTACTTTATTAAATCCTGCTGTGACGTATTATGCATTTTATTGAGTATAATATACAATAAATCACTAGATATGGGTGTCTTTCCGTATTTGTGGAAAAGGAATGTGAAAATTACCCCAAATATCCATTTTATCTCAGTTGCGAAAATGTTTCAGTTCATAGTTACGGACCGATTTTTCTTTCAATACAAAATTTTTACTGATACCTGTTCGGGCATGTTTTCTTTCGTGTTAGATCTGTGGTCACTAACTTGAATCAGTTTTTGTCTTTCATAATGAAGCTATGGTTGAATGAATTGAAGTGGATTCTGTGTATATCGATTTCTCCAAAGCATTTGACGAAGTCCATCATTCTACATTAAGCTGGAGAATTACAGTGTGCATGGTTAACTATTACGTTGTATTCGGTCCTATTTAAGTTTCAGGACAAAATATGCTACTATCAATAACTCTATAGCTACTTATAGAATATCTGGTGTTCCGGAGGGAGGTTACCTTGTTCTGCTCCTATTCATAATTTTTATAAATAATGAGTCTGTTAACTTGTCGTTGTCATTGTTTATTTTATGCTTATGATGCTACGCGGCGCGGTGACTTTCTCGGAGGATTGTGTTAGTATTCAGGCCTATTTGGTTAATATTTATAATTATTGCACACGCAATGGGTTACTGTTAAGTGTAAACTATATATATTCATGCGAAAATTATATTGGGTTTTTCTTTTATTATTACACATAGGTATAAGGCATTTATTTTTTCTCATTTTGCATTACACATAGAGATAAATGTATGGTGGTGGCATAGTACGCAACCAGTTACACACCAGTAACATTTTTCAAATATCAAATATTTCTGTTATTCTTTTATACTTAAATCTTAAATTAAATACATTTTATTGAAAAATACATAATTTATTTAAAACAGTTAATTATCCCAACAGGCGTATACCTTGTGCGAAGACAATTTTAAATATTTTTAACTAATTCAAAGAAGATTGTTAGTATTTCTTTAAGGTTGAAATATATCTAAGATAGTAACATTAGTGTATCAAAAAAGGTAGAAAATATATCAAAAAAGTACAAAAAATAGATTTTACTATTTTATGAATTGTAGAACGTCCTCACATTACTTCAAATGTAACTCACGTATTGGCAGCATTTCAGTAACACGATCAAAACAAATAACACCTCGTGGTATCTTACGAATAAGTGGTTTTATAAAATGGAGAAATTTATTTTAAAAAGCTGTAGTGAGAAATTCTTGTAGGTAATAAATATGTTACTATTTCTTTAATA
This sequence comes from Melolontha melolontha, assembly GCA_935421215.2. NCBI lineage: Eukaryota > Metazoa > Arthropoda > Insecta > Coleoptera > Scarabaeidae > Melolontha > Melolontha melolontha. The sequence goes on along the minus strand of OW285237.1, from coordinate 124,206,652 downwards.
ATCTCAATAACTATTGGACTGTACAATTATCTGACAGCATCACAACTGGAGTTAAAGATTGAGGAAGGGAATACACTATGCAACAAACTTTTGGAATCTGTTAAAGCAAGGCTATTTTCATATGAAGAACGATCAGTTACTAGAGTAGCAAATGTTTAAGACCCTCGATTTAAAAGAGAAAGTTTTCGTAGTATTGAAAATGCTACTGAAGCTACTTCTTTTCTAGAACAAGAAATGTTTAATATTATGAAGAAAATAGATCATGAAAATAAAGAACAAATGCCTGTAATCGAAACAGACATTAGTCAACATCAAAAGTCATTTTCATTATTTGGATTTTTGCAAGAAAGAATAAGGGAAAGTAAAATCAATTACAGCCGATGTAATAATAACTAAAAGGCAATACCTCGAAAGGCCAAATTCAAATCAGGATCCTCTTGTATTTTGGAAAGTTTAAAAATAAAAGGCAATTGAATTTTTTATTTGGATTTTCTTTTGGGTAACAGGAATGGAGTTGAAACCCTTAAAACAAAGTGCTAGGAAATAGTTTTGTATTCCAGCGAGTTCAGCAGAAAGTGAGAGTGTATAGTAAAACTCGTTTAATAATAGAATAAAGGTGTGCAAGACTAAAACCGAAAAATGTTAATATGATAATGTTCCTAAATAAAAATTTTTAAAATATTAATAAGTAACTTAAGTATTTATTTTATTAAAATTACATCCAATCTTTTCTTATTAGCTAAAGAAATAACTCAATGGGTTTCATCTTACTATGTTTTCTAACTATTAAAGATATGCATGTTCAAATATTCAAAGGGAAATTATTTAGATTGCCATACAGAATGTACATGAAACAGCAATCAACACACAAATTCATACCCAGAAAGAGACACAAGCTGCTAGCAGCGAACAACACATATGTTCACACCTTGCTATCTATTTTTTGGAATACTAAGGCATGTTTTATTATTATTATTGGAATGTATCTTTGAATAATTTAAACAATAGCAACTCAATTATTTGACATTTATATTCTGTCATTTATATTTTTTATATCCTTGACAAAGGCATCCTTGCCGAAACATGTAGGGTTGTTTTAAATATATATACTTTGAAGTAATAAACCAGACCTTTAATCGCCGACTTATTAAGCTTACCATATCATACCAAGGTCACGAAAATATTATATTTATATATATATATATATATATATTTTCAAAGAAATACAACGTTCTTGTCTTTAGGGTAAAACTTCGTCTCCCTCTCAATATAGCCCGCTATCGCTTTCACATAAAGACGACCTCCAAAAATCAAGTTTTTATCGAAGCACATTGGAATAACATATCGGATATACACAGATATCCACAAATAATGTACATTTATTTTTAATTAAATTTTTAAATATTATTTAGGGAAAAATCCATAGCAATATGTGTGATGATAAAAGAAAAACCCGGTATATTAGAAAGGACAAATTACCCTAAGGGCCTTGATTTTTATATTGACAGTAATCTCCCAGTTGACCAACGTATAGATATTATAACTCAAAAAAGGTTTAGAGCGTTGGGCTTTCTAATAAGAGCTTCTTGTGGCTTGCGAAATATAGATATCATCGGGACCTTATATGTTGCTCTTGTTCGCAGTAATCTGGTGCTTTACTCCACTGTGTGGAATACTTGTAACAAAACTTATGTTAATCGAGTTGAGAGAATTTAACAAAAATTTGTGAAACATTTAATTTTATATTTCATAACTCAGACATTTTCTAAATTTTTCTACTTGCTTGAGCTTATATGACTATTTCGAATTTCTGCACAAAATCGTTAACAATCGCCTGGATAATCCGTATTGTATTGCTAATTTAAGTTTTCATGCTGGTGCATACGTGGCACTTTTGGGTTCTACTACTTTTTAGTTGCCATTATGTAATACCCGCTCAAGTACGAACTCGCCCTTGTATAGAATGTGTAGAAATTATGAAAATTATTTTAATAATATGTGTTTAATTTGGCCAACAAAATCGCCCATTTTTTCGGCGCTCGCTTTATTGCTTTATTATTTGATGTAATTCTTCTACTATTTTTGAGACTATATGTCCTGCTCTGTAGCATGTTTGCAATAATAATGCAATAAAGTTTACACATAAAATAAATGGTAAGAAATAAGTTATAAAATGTGCTTAAACACTTACCGTATTAAGAGCCTTCCATGAAATCCCAACGTGGATAACATTTGTTAGATATTTCAATCGTTAGATATGTATAAATTTTTAAAATCGAATGAATGCGGTATCAAATCGATAGCGTCTATAGAAATAATCCGACGCATTGATCGGCTGTGACTTATGCCCAAGTCTCAGCGTATTCTCGAAAACCGATAGAGCTAGAGCAGTTTTGACACCGGATTTGACATTTCGGAGAGCCCGCGCTGAGCGCAAACGAGGCTTCGAAGAGTTTTCTAAGGCAGCGTATGTGTTTTGCAGTTTCTTGACAACCAGATTGCAGTACTTCGCTATACCCCCTCCCACTAGCAGCTAGAGCCGATTTGATGTCATTCACCCTCCATCTACACCCGTATCACGACGTACCTACAAAGTACTGGGGGGTAGCGAAATCACGCAATCTGGTTCCCAAGAAAGCTTGAGACACCCACACGTTACTTTACAAGACTTTTCGGGGCTCCTTTGATGCTCACCGGAGGCCCTCCAGAATGCCAAATCCGGTGTCCACATGGCTCTAGCTCTACAGTTGAATCTCGATAGTCCGACAGTTATGGGACCCGGGCGGTGTCGGATTACCGAAAACGTCGGATTACCAAAGGTTAGCCTTATTTAACTGAAATTAACAGTATAAGACAAGAAGATGCATTTTATGATGTATGTACATATTACATATTATGTATTCTTTGACTAGTGAGGGTATAAAATAATCAATTTAGGCGTTATTTTTTACAAATGAAAAAACAAATTTATTGTATCTAAAAAATACAAAACACGATATGACTCGACTTCTACATACAATGTAGGCCTACCTACATATCTTCAAAAGAATTACCTACGGTGTACAAATTTACGATTAAAAAAAATCTGTGATAGTTGTTTGTTTCCTTTTACAGTCTGTCATAGCTTTTTCTTGAATGTCTTTCAACATTAAAACGTTGTTGAAGTCAAGTTCACGTTCCTCGCACCAGCGTATCAAAGTGTTTGCAGCCAACATAACTTCGTCACTACTGATAGTGTATTTTGCCACCGCGGTCTCCTCAATCGTGTCGTCTTCAACATTAGACGTGACTTCCTGGATTATTTCTTCTTCTGTAAGGTCAGAGTCAAGGTTGTCGTCTAAGACTCATCTTCTCAGGTCTTCCGAAGATTCTTGTGGAACGTTCATATCATCGCAAAGTGTAAGCATATCCTCTACAACATAGTCGTTATCTTCAGATTGGTTATTTGCGTTATCTTTCTTTGGGAGGAGTGGGTTTTCTGGCCAAATATTTTTCCAAGATTTTATTAAAGTTAAAGGCTTGGTGCCATGCAAATGCTGCATTGAGAATGGCATCCTTAATGTTAATTTTTTTTTAAATTGCTGTGATGTCTGCGTCAGGCTGGCTGACGATATCCATCACAAGGCGCTTTTTATAATGTGCCTTTAATGTCTTAATCCCATTCTGATCCATGGGCTGAATCAGAGCAGTTGTATTTTTTGGCAAATACAAAACCTCTATGTAACCATCGGCTGTCTTAACTCTCAGTTCTTCCTTGTTCGGATGTCCGGGAGCATTATCCAACAGTAAAAGGGCCTTTAACGGCAGATTTTTACCCTTCAAGTGTTGTTTTACCTCTGGAACAAAATGGTTGGAAAACCAATCAAGGAAAACTTCATTAGTTACCCATGCTCGCCTTTGACTCATATAAATCACTGGAAGAGATTCAGTCTTGGTGTTCTTAAATGCCCGAGGGGACTTAGATTTACCCACAGCTAACAGTTTTAACATTTGACTACCAGCGGCATTTGAGCATGCCGTTAAGGTGATTCTTTTTTTTTAAGTTTTCTTCCGGAAACGTTTTTTTCATCCTCTGTTACAAATGTCTTTATTGGAAGTTGCCGCCAATTTAACCCGGTTTCATCGGCATTGTACACTTGTTCAGGCGTAAGGCTTAGTTCAGCGATTTTGGAGTTTAAGTTTTTGATAAAGTTAGAAACTTTTGTCTCATCGGCAGATAATTTCTCTCCGCTCATTTGTATGTAACGAATACCATGCCGCTTTTTGAAATTTTCAAACCAGCCATCGCTGGCGTGAAAGTCATCTTCTTTTGTGATTTCATTATAAAAAAATTGGGCTTTCTGTTTTAGAATATGCCCAGAAATAGGGGCTTGTCTCTTTCTTTGCTGTTTAAACCGAGCATAAAGAGCTTCCTCAACTTGGGGATATCGTCCATTTTGAGGGTTTTTCTCTTGGAGTCGTCTTCAACAGATTTTATAAAATGTTCTGTTTTTCCCCTATTTTTCACAATGTCATATACGGTAGGTCGACCGATACCATAGACTTTAGCAATGGCAGTGAGAGTTTCACCACTGTCATACCTATTAATAATTTCCCACTTCTCAGGAAGAGTTAAAGTTTTATGCTTACGTTTACTGATTCCACTTTTGCTCGCCATCACACAACTCTTAACAAAACTAACAGTAAAATATTAAAGGTAAGCAGATATATGATAGCGCAAAGTACATATGTACGTATCGCTACTGAATGCTACTGAACACAGCAAGCAATTAACGAAACTGCTGGATCGGGGAAAGACAGGTCGCAACAGGCATCATCTGTATGTCTAGACCGATACGAGGAAGCGTCGGACTACCGAGCATGCCGGACTGTAAAATGTCGGACTATCGAGATTCAACTGTATTAGTTTTCGAGAAAGGGCTGAGACTCGAAGATGAGTCACCGTCGACAAACGCATCGAATTATTTCTATAGACGCTATCGACTTGACACCGCATTCATTCGATTTATAAAATGCACACATATCTAATGATTAAATTATTTAACAGATGCATGCTAACCTCTTTGTGATTTCAAAAAGTTCAAAAAGACATCAAAAAGTCTTTGGGTCGCTATTGGAATTTACGAGATATCTATGAAATTATTTATTTCAATTAGTTTTGACATTTACTTGACAACTTAAAATATAGATAAAATGCAACTAATTACCATAACCTAAAATCTATTTTATTTGTGACTTATGTGTACTTCAAAGTAAAGAAGTACAGAAGTAAATAATTCTATAGATGATTTTTACAATTCATGGCTATGGCGATCCAAAGATTTTTGATCAAATGTTATTTGAGCCTGTGGCTGTTGGCGCAATTTGACAGCTCTAGTGACGATTAATTGAAATTCAATGTGTAATATAAACAATAGTGTAATAGTAACAATTGCATTTTGTAACAGCACACAATGTCGTTTTAATTTAGATGAACGTGCTTTTAATTTATTGAATAAAAATGAACAAAAACTATTATTTCATAGCTAATGAAGGATTTAAATATAGTTATAGTCTCCAATTGTTACTTCTATATAAGTAATTTATTAAAAAAACGAAAGTTACCAATAATAACATACTTTAGAAACAAAAAATTTAAGGACATCTATTCTTCTTGATCGCAATAATAAACAATATTAACAAAGCTGTATGTAACATATTAAACCAATAATTTATTATTAGTAGGAATATAAATTTACTTCTGAAGAATGTGATAAGGAAAAAAATTTATTGCTTCTATTAAATCAGTTATAATTGAAATATTTCAAAATAACAAAAAAATGTTATCGCTGTCAGATCTTCGAATATTTGGATGCTATAAATTGTTAAAGTAATATACATAAATATGTAGCTTGCAGTCGTAATAAATGTTTCTTTAAAAAATTTCTCCATTGCTATATGTACAAATATTAATCATTATTCTTAAAGAAGGTGAGCAATATTGACATTTTGATTAAATAGCACGTGGCAAAAACGTTAACTGTAATAAATTTATTATGGATCAATGATAGTATTAAATATGAAGGTATGAATATTACTTAGATACGCTTTTCAGTCATTGTCATTGATAATCTAAATAGAAGATGGCTGACTTTTAAAAATATATTTCTATCTTAAGGTCATCTTTGTAAATACTGTAAAACCTACTAACTGTAAAAACTACTAATATAAGCAGTCTTAAATAATGTTATATTTTGCATATACATCGTGAGTAATATCAACTGACTGTAGTTGACGGGTTTGCTCATGTTTTTATATGTGCTTGTTTACCTGGCATTGTTTGTTGTTGATCGTTGTGTTGTGTTTTTGTTACTTAATTTGTCTGTATATTCTAACGTTCTGGTTAAAAATCTATAACAACAAAGACATTATAACAATACGGTTTTACAAAATTCATTGATTACTACGGCCCACTTTCGAAGTGGAATAGAAAACGAAGATGGTACGTGGACTTACTCTCTATGATCTTGTCTTCAGCAGTTTTCAGCAGAATATTTTGATGCGAGCGCAGCCTTCGACACATTTGAACGTCATCATAATAAACTGGTTCAAAAGCTTTTGGAAAGCAGTAGCATTTTAAAACGAAAACCTAAGAAACTGCAGACAGTATTAGCTGATGATATTGTGAAAGATATTCAAAATAGGTCCAAAGTATCTGTTTTACATCACGAATAGGGCTTTGAACAACAACAAATTTATTATCACTTTTATGTCATGCAAATTTAGATCTAACCTTTTTTTCGGATGTAGCGTGGCTTCACTGTTAGATTGGTAACTCACAAAACAATCACACTTTGTGAACACAACTTTCATACTTTTGTTAAAGCAGACCTTCATCCTATAAAAATTTAGGCTTGAATTGCAATGAATATGTATAATATATATATATATATATATATATATATATATATATATATATATATATATAACAATTAATAAATTATTGGAGTATTTTCGGCTTTTATATGAAATATTTACAAATATCAAATTAGTATGTATGTAATTGCAAAGTAAGTAAGTGGCGATGTAAACATTGCTGTTTACAAATTACAAAGCAAAACATACGAAATCTTTTATGGAAAAATATTGTCTACGTTGGGACTTGAACCCAAGTCTACAGTTTGCCGGACTGTCGCTTTTACCACTTAAGCCACGATAGACCTTGGTTCAAGCTATTTAGAAATGCATTATAAAGTAACAGTGTTAAAGAATTAGATGTCAGTTATTGAATGTAGATGTCAAGTTGAAAGCAGAAGTCAGTTTTGAAAGCTGATGTCAGTTTTGATAGCAGATGTCAGTTATTGAAAGCAAAAGTCAGTTATTGAAAGCAGATGTCTGTTTTGATAGCAGATGTCTGTTATGAAAGCAAACGTCAGATTTGAAAGCAGATGTCAGTTATTGAAAGCAGATGTCAATATTTTGAGAGTAGATGTCAGTTTTGAAGTTTTGAAATTGCTAATTATTACTCCATAGCTATATGAGTGTTTAGATTTAGAAATTATCTAAATAATATAACAATTGAGAAATTATTGGAGTTTTTTCGGCTTTTATATTTCATATAAAAGCTCCAATAATTTTTCAATTGTTATATTTAATAAACGGCTAAGTAATTATCTAAACACACACATATATATATATATATATATATATATATATATATATATATAAATAATATAACAATTGAGAAATTATTGGAGTTTTTTCGGCTTTTATATTTCATATAAAAGCCGAAAAGCTCCAATAATTTTTCAATTGTTATATTTAATAAACGGCTAAGTAATTATCTAAACACACACACATATATATATATATATATATATATATATATATATATACATATATATTAGCGGAGCTTTTCGGCTTTTATATGAAATATAAAAGCCGAAAAAACTCCAATAATTTCTCAATTGTTATATTATTGTTATATTGTTATATTATTGTTATTGCTGCTATTGCCTAATACCCATTCATTACTTCATTTTCATGATTCTGATTGATCAGCATTTGTCTCATATATATATATATATATGAGACAAATGCTGATCATATATATATATATATATATATATATATATATATATGAGACAAATGCTGATCAATCAGAAGCATGACAATGAAGTAATGAATGGGTGTTAGGCAATAGCAGCAAGAGCTCCATCTCATACTTTTCAAACTACAATTAATTATTTGGAACAATTTTATGACGACAGGCTTATAACTACTGGTTCATAGCCGGCCAATTCACCAGACTTGACATTTTTGCATTCGTTTTGTTTATACATTTGAAGAATAGGGTATTTCAAACCGACTTCATAATTTACATGAATTCAAAGTTGGGATTACAAAAGCTGTAAATAATATATTTTCGAAGTTGTTGAGGATCACCAACTTTTGCTTTTTATACTATTTTAGCAATTTACACATAATTATACATCCCACCTTATAAAATTTGTAATAAATTACATAACAGCATAATGCAGCATCACCACCACTAGCAGTTTTTGGTCTTTGGCTTTTCCTTTGCGCTTCCGGTGTCTACGTAATTTTTAATTAATTTGGAAACACAAGACTGCGTAATAAGAGCATGGTTAGGATAGACGTTATTGAATAATATGCATACTGTTGTGTTCCTTTTCGATCACCATATCCTACCATGATAAGAATGTGATTTTTTTCCTTTTCTGTTAAGTGAACACACTCAAATGTAAGTAACATACACAAAATTTTCAACAGCGAAGCTAATTGTCAAAAAATAACACCTGATAAACAATCGACAATCGTCAACAGGCACAGGTAACGACAATTCGTTATAAGTGACCATAACACTAGAATTCGATTATTCTCGAAAATGTCATGATGTGACCCCTCATAAAATATAACTATTTGTACGTAGAAAAACATACTGATTCAGAAAATAATATAAAAGATATACGTTAATATTTAAAAAACAAAAGTTGGTTGCCATAGCAACGACACAGTAAAAAATAACGTCACGAAAACTCGATTAGATTAGAACAGTATTTAAATTAGTAACGGCATTATTCCATGCTATTGCCGGGCATTGTATTTATTTTCTTCTAGGAATTTTTAAAATAAACGTTAATAAACCATTTTTTATTATTATTGATAAACATTAACTGTAATAGAACAATTTGTTCAATTAGCGCCAAAAGCATTTATACATTTATCGGAAGTATTTGTATTCATTTGACAGAACCCATCAGGAATAACTGAACTTGAGCTTGTTGATTGTTCATCAGTAAATAACTTGGTCGCTATATCTTCTCTTACATATAAAAATTCATCGATGTAACTTTAAGCTATACCCGACGATTTCCATCGCCGTGTCCTTCCAACATAGTTATGTTGCTCCCTGTGGTAACTAACGTAGTTGCAGAAGTTCTTCGCATTGCATGTCCTGTGTAGTCTTGCGGATTGCTTAATTTTAATTAAGTAACTATGATTTTTGGCACTGCGCTAATTTTATTTGTGTCAACAAATTGCCTTGTACCCTTTCCGGCTTGGTAATTGCAAAACAATCTCAAATTTTCTAAATTTGGAGGACGAAGTGGTAGATACTTTTTGCACACATAAACGTATTCTTGAGGAATAACAAACTTTCTTGCGGTATTGTTTTTGTCTGAACGTGTTACAATTATGCCTTGAGTGGTTCCAATATATGTCGATTTTAAAGTTCATGTCACCGACGAGCGCCGGAAATTCCTATTATATGTAGAACCTATAACGAATGGAAAGTTAAAAGAAATGTTTTTTGTACATACTTTTGTAAACAAGTAAACATGATCAGGAGCTTCAATTATAAATTTGGCTATCTCTTCTTTCGTAAAGGTTTCAGATTTGTTTGGATGATACCCATCTGATTTTCGTTTTAAAAATAACTTTAAATACTTTGAAATATCGACGTCATGAACGAAACAGTAGTTCTCAGCATCGAGTACTGGGCCCAAAGTATTGAGAGTTTCTTCTCTTCAACCAATTTTGCAAAATTAGCGCCAAAGAATTCCTTAGAAAATGATTTGCTTTGTATTCTAATTCTCCAGCCCATAAACTTTCTATAAGTGAACTCGCAAATGTGTTTCGAATTGGGAGGAATTAAATTAGAAAATGCGTTATTAGCCACTTTTATAATTTCTTCTAGCTTTACATGACTATCATCACTCATTTTAACAAATTAATGCATTTCAGAAAAAATTATACATAAAGTGACATTTCTCTTGTCAGCAATTGAATGTCAAACAATTTTAAATCCGAAACCCCGGTAGTCCGATAATTTCAAACTCTAGTGATTTAAATGCGGTGTCAACCATCGTAATCACATCAGTTCAAAATATTTTATTTAAATGCGTGAATAGAAAATTAGTTTATTTTATGTTTTGCGCTTAAATTCTACAATTTGTAATAATTTTTCAGAAAATATGTTCGAATATTTTACAAATTTTACTTGTGTGTCAATATAAAATATTGTTAACGGCCCCTATCATAAAAATTTGTCTGGTTATAATTTCATAATTTTTTTTTTAGTTTCTAAATTTATTCCTAGTAAGGCACTGTCTACTTAGACTTATTAAGAAAATCTTCCGGGATTGAGACTCTTCTGAGTTTTTCTCTTAAAACGTACTCCCCCGTGCAGAAATTAGTGTAACAAATTTATTCTTTATATGTTAAAGAACAAATTTCATAAAACTAAAGTTAGTTAAACTTATTAAACCAGAAATTAAACTAAATCGACCATATGTTGGACTTTTGTCACAAGATATATGTCACAATTAATAACAAAAGATAGTATTCTAATTCTTTGTAAGTGATTCTTTCCCATATTGGGTAATCGATAGTTATTACAACCATCAATTCTCATAGTTTCATACACTGCTGCTGAGTCAAGAAGGTTTTATTCAGAGTAGTTCTATCTAATTCACCGTAAGCATTTATAAGGCCATTGATAAATTCGTCGACTGTTTTGGAAGCGGTTTTATGCTGTAATGACAGATCGAGAACGTTCATATCAGGACTATTTGATAGCTGACAGAACATTTTAATGCTTAGGTTAGTTCTTGGTTTGGCATTATCTTGTTGAATCCAGATAGTTGAAAGACGATTCTATGTAGGCCATTTCTGTTCAATTGCAAGCAGCAATTTTCTGATTATCATTTTTCTGTAATCCTCTCTAGTCACATTCGAAAGGACTTTAGTTTCCATTGTTCCAGCAGGGCGATTTTTTCTGCTTCTCTTAGCAGGTTCTTCAAATACGAAAGGCCAAATGCGATGTTTACCATCAAAATGCTTATTCTAAGATTGATTGTAGCGAGAACGACTGACAGCGGCTAAAAATATTACTTTCGTAAGGAAGGGTTTACTTTTACAGGTTCTGTATGGTTTCTGTTCACATGTATAATCACTTTTTGTCTATATGAATTTGATCAATCATGTCTTTGAAATGACATGTTCCATCAACTACACTTTCTGGCTTAAGCATTAATAAGCAGTACTTTAACCGTGCAATTTTATTAACATTAGAAACTGTACTTCTACTAATTACAATGTGCAAGAGAACGAATAGTGTGCCGATTATTAAGCTTTAATTGCTTCTATATCAAGCAATCTTGGTTTTCGGTCAACACGTTCCTTTTTAAGAGAGGATCCATCAGCTACTACTAATCCATCGCTTAATGATTGCTTTCCTGGATGCCATATCCTGCTAACAGTTTTCTCGGATACTCTGAATTTGCTGGCAGTAATTTTGATGGAGCTCTACCGTTTAGCTTGCCGTTGTTACTGAGTTCTAACAATAAATGGTAGAGAGCTTGCCGTAGGTTTGAAGCCAAATTAGGCTTCTTTTGTGAAATTGCAGCCAAACCATTGATTAAATTATCCATATTTAAGACAAACCAGTTTGAAATTTTTCGTTAAAAGAAAATGTTTCTAAAGATACACTTTTATTTTTCAAATAACGCAGCAAACTTTAATATGTTTACAAATTACGTATTACTCTTAACTTCACTTTTAGCGACAAATTTGACATTTACTTATCAGCAGTCAAGGCATACTTTTCTTAATTTTTCATTAAATCATACATTTATTTCTGGACGGAGGGAGTAAAACATATTCAAAATATTTTATATATTTTTTTGCACAAAACTATAACCAGACAAATTTTGATGATACACACTATTTTATAATGACACACAAGTAAAAATTTGTAAAATATTTGTATGTTTTCTCCAAAATTATTACAAATTGTCGAATTCTAGGGTAAAATATAAAATATACTATTATTACTCAACACTTCATCTGAACATAATTGGAAATATTGCGTCATTGTTTTTGTACCTGACAGGTCATATCAAATGTAAAAATAAAATTTCTTACATACGCAACAATATTGTAATTAAGCCTTCATCACTTTAATTACACAATATCTCAATGTTGTGCCACTGTATAAGCATGCACAAGTTTTGTAAATGATAATATGGCGAAGTCTTCAAATTAATTACCACTAAAACATTTACAAACTTTAACAACGAGAGTTTCGGTAAAATCACATAAATTTTAATGCCAGCAATTTAATTTACATGAATTTAAAATACGAAATGTCTATCTCATAAATGCTAGAAAAGGATCGACTATTAATATAAGAACATTAATTGATAGCAACTGAAAGACATATATAGGTGTTTTGAGTCGTTGATATGTGACTGACTCTTAACTGTTTACTCAATTTCGCAAGATAAATCTTTAAGAAACGTTCTATTTTTCTATTTATTTATGGACATTTATGGACGTTTCTATAAAGATATACAGCGACATTAATTGCGCAAATTTCTAATTTTTGTAAATGTATCTTACATGTGATGTTTTCCATTTTTTTATGAATCCAATAATACTGGTAGGAACGTGGGCTTGTACACACCTTAGAAATTTCTTTTCTCTAATGACTCTATAAGTGTTTCTACGATTTTGTCAACTGTTTTAATAATAGGAAGACTTACTAATTAACGTATCATTAAGTTTTATATTTCAAAAAAGCTAACACATGTATATATGCATTTGCTTGATTCACTGATCGTGTCTTAGAAAGTTGGTGAAATATTTTAACATAAATATGATATACCTACAGTTACAGATACTCTTAACGGATTTTCCTGTAATACGAATATTTTATATTTATACATATATTTTAACTTTCTACTGCATCATGTTTTACACATTAATAAAATTTTCGAAGACATGATCATACCAGCATATTAATAAATCCATATATGTATATGTATATACATATTGATATGAAAATTTTTACCTGCGTATTAAATGCACATTATTTATCGAATAGAATACAGAATTAAATTAATCATTAAATTCGATTTTAATATTTGTCAGAATACTAAGAATGCAGAATTTGATGTAATGATTCGTAGTGTACTCGAATTATTTGAATAATTAGCAACGTAACCTCATGTTATATAAATAAAATAGGGTGGGGATGCGGTATTTAGGAAATAAATTAGTATATTATGGGACAAGTGGTTGAAATAAAATTTCAACAGTGAGAGTGGTCTTTTTCAACAAGCGATAGCGAGTTTTATGAGCCACGAGATGCATATACTATTTTTTTTATGAATTTTTAAATAAAAGTTAATTAATAATGCTGCATATTAAGCCACACATTGCGTCGTGTCATTAACGATGTTGTCAGTGTCAAATAAATAATTATTTACAAATTAACTTTGTTAACAATCATGAGTTCTGCTAAGGAAAATACATTTAATATTGAAATGGCAGCAAATGCTGCAATTCAAACTTTAATTCCTGCTAAGTCGCAAGATAAATATGAAAAAGAATATACGAAATTTGAATATTGGCGCAGTAACAAAAAAGTAGTTAATATAAATGAGAAAATTTTGTTAGCGCACTAAAGTAAGTGGTAAAGCCGAAATAGAAAAGCCGTCTTCTTTGAGGACACATTATTACATGTTGAGGAGTACCATTTCAATGAAGAAAAATATAGGCATCAGTAAATATATCCAGTTATTGGCGTTTTTGAAGAGAAAAAGTGATGGCTACAGGCCGCAGAAATCCAGTGTTTTTATACAAAAATTTCTAATAGAAGCTAGTGATTATTGTCATTTATTGAAAAGGTAACATATTAACACTAGAAATATAAGTACAATTTATTTTAAAATGACATATCTTTGTAGGTTTGAAAGCAATAATTTCGCTTCTTCTTCTGCTGGAATAAACGTATCTAATTGTAAGAAATTTGTAATTAATATTTATAATAAGTAAAGTTTGAAATAAACAATTTTCATGAGTTAAATTTTATTCCTTTCAATGCACTTACCGTTTTACCACACTGGTGGTAAAGTAACTCATTACCACACTAGTGCAATAAAGTATCTCATTATGCCATTTGATGAGATGCCGTAAAGTTTGACATTATACAATGATAGTAGATAAATAGCTATTATTGCATTTACTTAGCCTTTAATAATTGTTACTCAAGCCTGTAACCTACCATATTTGGAGTTCAAGAAAAGTATAAATATCGTTTAATGGTAAATAATCAATTAGCACAAGCAGATAATGCAAGTACCATAACTCGCATTTAGAAAGATATAACGTCACATAAACACACATTCTCTAAGAGAAACTTAGGTTAACATTATAACAATTAAATTGATTTATTGGCCAAAAATTTCCCTTTTTGGTAGAAAAAATAAATTATTAATATGTAAAACAATTTTGAAGTTAATATGAATGAACCTATGACATTCGACTGTAGAGAACAGCCAGCACATGCAACAATGGTGACCCAAGCATTTCTGAATAAATATAGAGTATCACAACCAAAATAATTTTTTACAGTGAATTATTTTCAATGTGAAATACCTATAAATATAATTCTGATCATTCCCTGGATGTAGTTAATTCTATCTATATACATAGTCGATTCGACTGGCGTTCTCGAGTAACCGCACTATTTTAAATGCATGCGATCGTTTAACGAATTAAGCCAAAATTCACGCCTAATAAAACCTACGCGACTTAAAGACTGATTTAGGTCAGCAGCCTTTTTAGTATCGTTTTTTTTGTCCTTGATCAAATATCGTATTTATAAACTTCGCGTAGATATTATAACATTCTGTATGTTTCACTAAATTTTATTGGATTAATCATGGCTCAAGAAAAGCTGTCGTAATGGCAATGCTAAGCAAGCATATAAAAGTCGCTTATAAATAAATCACTCAGTTTCAGTTAATTAATCACTTAGCAAATCATTCATTTTGTAGATGCTAAAGAACGAATAATTTGCCTCAAGTAGAAATATGAGTAAAGTTAATAAGCGATTGCAATATTTCACTTAATTATTATCACTGAAATCCTAAATGTTGGTTTAGCTATGTAGATAATACGTTCGTCATCTGGCCGCATGGGCAGCAGTCCCTAGATGAGTTCCAACCTTTCTTAAACTCCCAGCACCGTGATATTCGCTTTACCATGAAGGTGGAATCAGACGGAAGTCTCCCGTTTGTAGACGTCTTAATGACCCGTAATATCAATTGCAAACTGGGCCACACGGTTTACAAGAAACCAACTCATACGGACCGGTATCTGAACGGGTTTTCCCATCATCACCCAGCACACAAACAAGCGGTCATCAATACTCTTGTACATCGTGCGTTTTCTATATCAAAACCTAGGGCACCCTACTCCAGAATAATTATACCGCCCACGACATACACTGTACTATAGTTAGACATCGTAACCCCAAACCTTGGAGCGAACCCGAACCTAACATCAGCACCGCCTTCTTACCGTATATTCAAGGTATCACCGATCAAATAGGAAAGGTTCTACATAAAAATAAAATAAAAACCGTCTTCACACCCCATTCTAAAGTTTCGGACCTCTTACCCTCAGTTAAAGACAAAATATCTCCGCTCCAAACACAAGGAGTGTATCGCATTCCGTGTTCGTGTGGCAGTCGGCATGCGTGTGTCCGAACATGAATGTTGTACTACACTGTTAAATATAACCGGTTAAGCGCTAGCAGAACACAAACTCAACTCCGGTTGTCAAATTCTATTCAAAGATGTCAACCTTATATCCAGTGAATCGCATTACTTTCCTAGGAAAATCCGTGAATCTATTGAAATTCGTAAACATCCCCGCAATCTCAATAGAGACGATGGCTATACGTTACATCCAACGTGGCAAACTCTGTGAAACTCTACTACGAAATATCACGCCCATACGACGCATGCGATTGGCTCATTGTCTCCAGCCAATAGCAGGCCACCATCTGACTCGATGCCCCCTATATAAGTCTCTGCATTCTTCAAGCAATAGTGAACGAAACGTGGGCAATTACGCCTAAGCCGGAAACCGAGATCTAGAACAAGAGAACAATCGAGGAAACCTACGATAACAATATATTTATTAAACACTAATATCTTCAATCAACAATACCTATTACTTCAAATTCTATACAACCGGTGTCGAACTACATAATACAAAGTAATGTACAACCGTCATCTGTCACGAAAACTAGTCTAAAAGATCAAGAACAAATACCTCGCCTCTTAACATGTTCACGAGTAATCTATTTCATCCATTTGGTAAAATACGCCGCGTTAAAAAATTCGATTAGTTACGGGTTTTAAGGCATTTTAGAACCAAATATGTAAACACGAAACATTTTATTTAAATTTATAAATATTTTATTATTGCCCTGAAAAAGATGAGATTGGACTATAATTAACAAAAAATACTATTAAATCTTCTACTTGTTCGAAAACATATTCATGCATTAAAACATAATATTTCGGCCTTATAGTTTGTATTTATTTGAAATAGTTTCTCTTGAATTTTTAAGTCACAATATTCTTTTAGAAGGATAAATCCTATTCGTTTAAGTTGGATTTGTCTCAATGTTAAAATTGAAATCTAATCTCGTTATCAGTTTCCAGAAAAAATTCACGTTATACCATCAGCGTCTAAAGAAATACTTACTTTTATCGTGAGTTCCTTTATTGTTGTCTTGTTTGAAAAGTTATAAAAATGAGTTTTTCATATAAAAATCTGTCAAATAATGAAACTGCTTCTGAACCTGAGGAATTGAAAAGCAGTATTGTTGATGGTGACAATAAAAGCATTTCGAATTATTTTAAACTTATCAGTGAAAGATAAAGTGATTTTCTAAAATATCCTATTAGGCGGGTTTGATTTTCCTTAAATATTTTTGGTAGTAATCAATAATAAACCAATAATAATAAGCAAGTGAATCTTCTATTTCTTCAGTTGTGTTAATTAAGTTATTAGTGGAACTAAATACATTACAAAAGAATTTATGTGATTATTTATGTCAAAAGCCAGTTAAATGATGATAGCTTATGTTCTGACAAGCTCTAGCTTTATACATTCCCAACATCTCCCATTGCGACAGAATTTTAGTTTACAGTTTACAATAAAGATACCGTTTTTAGCTTAAAAGCTTTCGGCAAAATATTTTAGCGGGTGCTCTATAGAACGCAAGTTTCATTGACTTAGAAAATCAAACGGTTTTCGTGGTTATAAGTACAGGTATTTACAGGTATGGTTTATTTTTTTACGCACAGTAGCACGCCCGGTATAAGTTTGACACCTGAGCATAAGAAATATGTAGGTATATCGGATTCTTATTTTATTATTACACATCTATTTTCCAATGTCTACTTTTAAAAAGAAAATTGTCAATGCATTAGTGGTATAGTAGGCAACCTCTTATACACTAGTCAAGGATTTACCTATAGCTTAATTCGTAAATTAGTTTACGTCTGTGGCTTCAAATTTTCCCACAATTTTGCAAAATATGCAAGCAGCACAATTTCTGAATATGAACTTACGATATTATCAGCCCTCTATTCAATTAATTTTGCATAGACTTCTTTATACCTCTTTCTCGATTGTTCTCGTAATAAGCCCTCATAGGTTTTCTCAGCTTGATTTACTATATCTGGTGGTGTATTGGGAATATCTAAATAACTTTCTGAATCATAAATCATGATAAAGCTATAAACTGCACAAACTGACGTGATTTAAAAATGACGCGATATAGCAACAGCAGGCAACTAGACGTACGTGAAATTTAGTAGATAACATTCGTCACTAGGAACGAAAGTTAACGTTATGGGATTTCTTTTCACTAGTGGCGGAAATTAAATTTTGGCTGCAGTATTCGGCGACGAAAAATGTCTTTACCACGATCGATTAGTAATCTGAACATTTCTAACTTTCAAACCGGCTAGAAAATGCTCTATTACATACCAAGGTGGGTAATAACACTTTACCAGCTAGCTTATGTCACTTTTCCGACTAGGTAATGCCATTTCAGAATTTATTAAACGTCAGTGTCATTTAAATAGGTAAATTAAATTATAATAAAGCTATTCACAGATCTTTATTAAGTAAATAACAAGATAACGTTTTAATTCAAAATTTATTCGCTTCTGGATTTAATATTAATTGCTACAATAGAATTATCATGACTGTTTACTGTTAGCGAAAGACCATGCTTAAAATCGTACGATAATAATTTAGTTATTTGTCAGAAGATATCACTATTAATTGTTACGTTACCTAGCTAACGTTACCAGCTAAAAGCATTTATCAAAATGCCATGAAATTTATTACTATTATATTTTTGAAATTTAGTGATTTAATAGTTTATATAATAATTAATTACTAACCGATCGTGAGTAAAATACTATACAAACCTTGGCGGAAAGATTTATTCCCGTCGCGAGATACTATCTTTCGACGGTAATGAACTACTTTCCGCCTCGGTATGTAATATACTATTTTATAAAGGGTCGTGGAAAACATTTTTTTTTAAGTAAAATATTTCTGAATGTGTATTCATATATGAAACTTTAATTAAATACATTTTATTGAAAAGTAGCTAATTTATTTAAATCGCAAATAAGTACAATAAAGATGAAAAGGTAGCAATGAGAATGTGGTACCAGAAGAATAATAGTTTAAGGAATGTTTTCCATTATCCTGACAGGCCTTGTGCGAAAACAATTTTAAATATTTTTAACAAATTCAAAGAGGATGGTTGTTAAAAATTGGTAAAACCAATCACATTTTAACTGAACACATGAAGCTAAGTACCTGTGTTATGTGGAAGAGCGGTCTGTAGGATCGCTTTTAGATGTAGCCAAGCATTTTGGAGTATCGTATAGTTCAGTGTTCAAAACCCTGAAAGAATTCAAGTAATGGGTGGGGCAAAAGTAATGTCAGAATGTGAATGTGCCATAATTTTTGCAAATGGCGTCAAATGTCATTGTATTTTGACATTTATGTTGTAGACAGATAAAGAATTAGGTCACTACAAACAATGCACCGATACACACCCGAAGAACGCGAAATTATTGTTACTGCTTAATTGACCAATATTCGGTGTGCTGTTTTAACGTAGCGTGAATTTTGTCGTCGCTTTTCTCGTCGTCCTGCATCATGTACGCGAACAATTAAGCGTTTTCATGCAAACTGGGTCCGCTAAAGCTATCACAAGAAGTGTCCGGCCCTGTATTGCCAGTTCGACCGAAAATATTGCCACTGTAGTTAAGGCGTCCGAGAGAATCCACAAACATCCATGAGACACCGACGCACACAATTTGGCATCAGCAGACGCTCATTGCGTCGAATTTTAATGAAAAACCTGAAAATGTTCTTTTACAACGTGCAAACCGCTAATTGCTGCCTGCCGACCTTGCAAGTGAGGTTAACTTACTCCCATGTCCTGTTAAACCTGGTGCAAGAAGAGGATGATTTTGTATCCAAAATCATAATGAGCGACGAAGCCCACTTCCAGTTAAATAGTTATGCGAATAAACAAAATTTGCAATTCTGGTGACACGGAGAATCCACATGAAATGCATGAAGAGCTATTGCATTCCCTCGAAGTGACTGTTTGGTGGTGCATTTGTAGTGAAAAAGTGATTGGCCCTTATTTTTTTGAGAACGCCGACGCCGCCTCCGTAACCGATACTGGTGACCGCTACAATGATGTTAAAGGAGTTTTTTTGCCGTAAGTTGCTGAATTGGGGCTCGAGCATTGTTGGTTCCAGCAGGACGGAGCAACCGCTCATGCAGCTCGAGCAACAATGGAGATTTTGAAACACCATTTTCCGGACCGTATGACCATTTTGGCGATTTTAACTGGCCGGTCAAATCGCCAGATTTGACGGCGCCAGACTTCTTCCTTTGGGGCTTTTTGAAATCTCGCGTTTACCACCACAAATCTTGCAAGTCTCAAAAGCCAACATTTAAGAAGAAATTACCAATTTGGAGCCAGATGTTTTGAGAGCAACAATTCAAAATGACGTAAAATGAGCACAAACGTGCATAAACTTTCCGTGAAAACAGAGCCCATTTTTTTCATTTCTAACAAAATGTCAGCCAATTTACATTATAGCATTACCTTTGCCCAACATTGTATAAGCCAAACAAGATATCAAACCATCAAGAGCTTTTCGAGGAATATAAAGTAAAAGCAACTGATTTTTGTGAAATAATGTTTAATATAAATGTAGGTGTAGGCTTCCGCGGTCGTTCTCTCGATGTAGATCTCGGTTTCCGGGTTGGAACGCGTCGTGTTAGGCCTAATTGCCAACGTTTCGTCCACTGTTTCAAGGGACATCTTCAGGGCTGTACGTAGATGTTCGTCGTTTCGCAGTAGCTTGAAGAATGCTATGACAGTTCATGAGTCTTTGAGATTTGAATCGTGGTCGAAGATTGCCTCCATTTCCACTCCGTTGTTAAGTATCTCCCAGGGTTGTGATGTGTTTGTGTCTGATTAATATCGTGCGTTGTTGTGTTTGTTTTTGTAGTCACGTGTTTTGTATTTTGTATGTGCAGTCTGTGCGTCAGTCGCGTTTTTGCGTTTACATTTTTTTTTTTTTTGCGTTTCAGTTGTGTGTGTTTAATGTGTTTTGTTGTATAGTGTTATTATTGTCTGTGTCTGTGTAACGAAGTGTTGTATTTGTTCGTTTGTTGCGTTAGTCGAGTGTAGTGTTATTAGCATATTGCCTAAGGCAAGTGCTAATTCGTCAACTGTGTTAAGTTTTGTCTTGTTTTGTCTTTGTGTCCATGGATTACTTGTTGGGGGTGGTGCTGGTACGTATTTAGGTTGAAGTGTGGTTTTATTTGTAGGATTGTTTGGGTTATTGGGACAGTTGATGAAAGTGGATAGATGAGGACCACCGCAGTTTGCACACTTTGGTGGGGTTGTTTTTGTCTTAGTACATAGATGTGTCGAATGTCCGTCTCCGCATTTCATACATTTGTAGTTTATGTTGCTATTCCGTTGGTGATGTCCGAAAGTCTGGCACTTGTGGCATTGTATAATGTCAGTCCGTTTGTTTAATTGTTCTATTTTGATTGCAAGTCCGCAGCAGTCGCGTAAGTTGTAGATTGACTTGTATTGTCTCGTCAGTTCGATTAATACCAATGGTGCTGGTATTCCGTGTTTGCCGTTCATGCGTTTAATTTTTAAAGTCGGGTATCCTTGGTCTGTCAAGTCGTCTGTAATGTCAGTGTCTGTTATAAAGGTGGGAATGCCACGCATCACCACCTTTAGTGTCTTTTCACTTCTTAATTGGAAAGTGTAATATTGTATTTGTTCGTTGTCTAGTGTGTGTTTGAGTTTTCGGTAGTCTTCGTCTGTTGTCGGTTCGATGTGTATTCCTGGTTTCACCATTTTGTTTTCTACTGTGTTAATGCTGTTTGATTTAAGTAATTGTCGTATGTATGTCCATTTGTCTTTTTCGATTATGATAATTTGTGCGATTTTGTGTGTTTTTTTTTGTTTCAGTTTTTGTGTTAAGTGTGGTGTGTGTCTTATCACTTACCCTGGGAGTGCTGTTGTATGAAGTTGACGGTTGTGGAGTGATTTCAGTTTCTTCTTCCATTTTTTCCTCGTTGATTGTTTTTTCGAAGACACTGTATGCGTTTTTTGTTTCGATAGGTGTATTTGCGTGATCTGTTTTTTGTTTTTTTGCCGTTTTCTTCGCCATTTTAAAATCGTTTTGGAGTTGGACGTTGATTATGTGATCCGAGTTGTTGTCGGGCGGGTTTGCCGGGCTTGTATCTTCTTCTTCTTCATTTTCTTCGGGCGATACTAATAATTCAATTTCACACGTTGGCTGGACGGGATCGACGATGAATATCTGCGGTTGCCTTTGTAGAAGGTTTTGGATATCTTCTTCGTCGGTTGTTTGGCTAATGATAATTTCTGCGTCTTGTCGTTGCTGCGGCGTACATCTTCTTTTGAAGTTATTCTTCAGAGTTAGATTCGTTACGGTTTTGGTGATATATCTTCCGGCCATTTCTTCCGGGTTCGTATTGACGTTTTATCGTCGTAGATGCACTCAACTGCGATGTTGCAAGAGCGGGTATCGCAGTGAGAATGGTTTTTTGCTATGACAGAGACCGGTACAACTTATATAGGGGGGACCGGGTCAGATAGTGGCCTGATAGTCCCCAGCCAATAGCAGGCCACTATCTGACCCTGTCCCCCCTATATAAGTTGTACCGGTCTCTGTCATAGAATTCTTCAAGCTACTGCGAAACGACGAACATCTACGTACAGCCCTGAAGATGTCCCTTGAAACAGTGGACGAAACGTTGGCAATTACGCCTAACTCAACGCTGTTCCAACCCGAAAACCGAGATCTACATTTAATATTTATTATGTTAAATGAAAACGAAGAAATTTGAAATAAAATAATTTATACTGATAAAGCTACCTACCGTAAATGGTGAAATCAACTCTCAAAACTTCCGGTTTGTATCCTACATTTATTCATTGAAAAATACTAAATTTCTCGCTTGTCGAATCATAAATGTATGATTGGTTGGCTACTATGCTGCTAATGCAATGACAATTTTCTTTTTAAAGTAACATAGAAAAAATTTGTAATAATAAAAAGTATAAAAACAAAAAAAAGAAGCCGGTATACATTAGTCTGCCAGCCGAATTCGTACCGGGCGCGCTACCATACGCCGGGAAAATGTACCAGCTAATTAATTACCTATAATCCGTTAAAGACAATGCGTCCTAATGAACATGCAATAACTAACGTTGAAACTGGAAATCAACTATGCATGCCTAAATATTTAAATCAAAACCAAAAACTTGTTATGCGATATTTTCAAAATGAAACAAATCTGCCAAAATTACAAAATGCAACTAAATAATTTGCGATCAACGTATAATTCGAAATGTGCAGATTGATGTACAAATTAACTCTATATATTAATAATCAACTCGTAAAAAGCTAAAAGTTTTCACAACAATAGATTTCATATTTTTATGTAACGGCTGTTCAGAAACATTCGAAGTCAAAGTAGTCCTTGAAAATATGAAGTCATGTCTGAGATAGATTAATTTTTGACAGACAACAGTTGACATTTAATAATTATTACAAATCAGATACTTAAGTAAAGATATACGATTTCTCGTTCAGAGCCCACTTGACTTCGAATGTTTCTGAACACCCGTTATAATACTCAACCCCCGTAAATTATGTTTGCTCTTTTATTGTATATTGTGAGTGCGGTTCTACGTAGTTTCTATAAAAGCGAGAGACTGAGCTTCATAATAATTTAATTATAATTTTTATTAAATTGGAACTCCCTAGAACGACGAATATCTTATTAATGTACCTGATTAGTCGGCACTTAACATTTATACCTAACTATCTAACATAATGCAAAATGAGGAAGCTTACCTTGCTTAGTTAAATTCCTGACCCCTAAATCTAATAAATTTTGTAACAACCATGCAGCAATTAATTTAAAGAAGTATTAAATTTCAGTTCTTGTAATAACTGAAAACCATGCTTGCATATATATTCTTATTGATAATATCAATACGAAAATCAAAGAAGAAACAATACTAGGCTAAAGAAGAAATAGTTCGCCAAACTGACAAATTAATCCGTTATCCATGGATCGCAAGAAGAGACAAAAATGATATGCATTTTCTGATTGTCTATTCCAATAAGTTGTAATAGCTATAAAACATTCCAAAAATTCCGAGCACCTTACAGAATGTTCTGAAAGGTACTATATCAAAATATAAAACCCATGAAACTAAAAACATGCAGAAAAACTCTATTGAATTGGTTTATTTTATTTAGTATAGCAGAAATTTGAAATACCTGATTCGCAGTGTTCTCCATTTAAATAATTCGTTCTTAGCAAATGTATCCGAAAGAATTGTCGATATAAAGCATTTAATAAGGTGATAACAAGGCATTTTTCAAATCCTTTACTTTTTATTAATATATAAACCCACTTAAAAATTATTTAGACAAAGTTAAATCGTATAATTACTGTTGAATCGTGTTATGATCATAAATTGTAGGGTAGGATCTAGTAAAAATCCATAGACATACAAATGTCCTTATTTAGAAGTCTAATTTCGAAAGTTGTTTTCTGTTTTTATATACACAAAATGCATATAAAATTACACTATCTTCATTACACCTCGTACGCAACTTCAGCATAAGGATATGATTTGATAGACAAAAATAACAAAATAAGTCTTACTTCTTTAAATAAAAATACAAAAGAGAAAAAGGCATAAAGAAAGTTAGAAAGCGATGATAATAAGGGAAAGTATTTCGAGTAATTATGTGTGCTAAGCGTAGAGCTATTATCAACAAACTCACAGAAAACGCAAATAATCGAATTCCTCAGGCCTGTTACTACATGCAGTTTCAGTAGTAAGTCTATCTATTTTCTGTCTTTTATTTTGTAGGGAAAACTGTAAATTTCTATTCTGCTATAAATGTTAATAAAACGTAGTATTGGACTTTTTAAGTAAATTATTGTTCTAAATGCAAAAGGAACGTATCATAGTTTTACTATTGAAGGAGTTGCCTCAAAGGTATTATGTACTATGTACGATAACCGATAACTGATCAAATGTAATATCAGCCAGCGTGAGTGTTCGAATTGCAAAACGCACTTTGTTGTCTCTTCAGTACATGCGTTAGCTAGAAAAATAAACATTCGCATTATGTCACATGAAGAAGTGAGCATTAAAAAACAAGCAAAAAAGCTATGTCACTATACGCAAAACAATCATGCAGTATCAAGATAAATCACATGCTCGATTTATGGCAAAGAACTCAAGAGACAAAATTTTGCTAAGAAAGTGTATCTATTACTTCCTAAGAACTTCCGGAACGAAAATTCTTTCCACTCTCGTAAACCAGAAAAATTAAAATACGACGATAAAGCTTAAGACAAACTGAATTTTTAAAAAGTATTTAGTTGGCAAGTCATCAATGAAACTTGAAGGGCTTATAAGTGAAAACGATATTACTAAGAGATTTACATGTTTTATTCACAAATATCACTCCTCAAAGTAGTAGTCGATCACCTTAAAAATCAGAATGTCGAGTTCATTTCAAAACAAAGAAATACCCATAATTCACCCTAAATGACACCAAATAAATAATTTTGGGGTATACGTAAGGAAATATATTCGTATAAGCAGTAAGAATAATTTTAGCCTTGTATATGGTTACATTAAAATTTTGTAATTGGAACAATTTTAATCATTTCTAATAATAATACTCAAAATAAAAAGTATATAAACACATATTAGAAAAAACTAAATCAAAATTCTTAAATGAATATAGTAGAGGCACTCTTAATAGTAAATTAGTTCTAGGAATTGCCAATGCAACTGCTTTAGGTGGTCTAGCCAACAAGCGTCGTACACGAATACCAAGCCGAGACAAAGCAGGCGAATCAATTGTGAAAGAATTTGATAATTTCTAATGCACAGAAAAGAGATTTAAGTTTATTTATTTAGCGTATGGCATCTAAGCACATCTGTACATATTATCAAAAATATATACCAAAATAAAAGTACACACCTCAAATTGCTCACAAACCAATATCTAAGGATTTAATATAGTCAATTTCACTTTTTACTTCACTTAGGGTGTAGAGCTAGTTCGCTAGTGCACCCTCGATAACGCCAAATGAACTAGCACAAAAGGCAGTAATCCGGAGTCACATGGATCTCCTGGTTATAAGCACATGATCAAACAAAAATATATTTACATCAAACCACCGAGATTGGAGTTACCACGTAAGCATGGTCAACAGAATCAGGTCAAACGGTGAAAGGTGCAGCCTCCATGGGTGGGGTAAAGCTACTGGCTTGAGATGCGACTGTAGAGCGGACAATTTTATTGTCCGTGTACGTCACTTTTATTATTTTTTTGAACTCTACATTTTTATCTCCTGAAGAAGCAACAAAGTTGTTGCGAAATATAGAAATAATTAATAAATTAGTTTTTAATTGACAGACCGCTTGCCCGCTTTTAATTTATTTTATCATATATATATATATATATATATATATATATATATATATATATATATACGTAGGTATATAGATTCATTCATAATTTAGAAAAGTCAGGAAGTGTGTCCACTTACTGGAGTAAAATAAAATCTAGGAAATTCCTTCTATCTAGGAATTAAATTGTAAATCAAACGAACTGAAATATAATAAAAATCATGTTCGGCAAATAAGTAAGTAAATCATAAGCTTGGTAAACATAAAGTCGTCTCAAATTATTTAATTTACATCGAATTAGTGTAATTTATGATGAAAAGTGATATAATTTCAAATCAAAGGTTATAAAATGTTATTAATAATTTATTACTTTTGGTATAATTCAGATACATACAATGGCTTAACATCACGATCGACTTACTAACATGTCTGAAGATAATATGTAACTTTAAAAAGCTCATCATTAATTCGTGATAAATATGTCTCTATAAGTCATTTCGTTGGCATAATATCTAATTCATATTCACATTCAATCGTTAAATAATTCAAACAAATTAAGTCTCCGGGCGCATAATAGACTTCGTATATGTCTTGCTAACGAATTTCACTGCATCACGTTTATACGCCATCAGTTTGCGACATCAAGATGCAATTAAAATTTTAAAACGAATCCTCTTTTGTCGTTCTTTGATCGGAAGATAAGAGTCTCCGAAATCTTCCGAATTTAAAACAAGCACAACGCGCCACACGGCAATGGACATACCACCTGCCCCCCATGAAATTAAAAAGAGGGATTTTTTCCTTTTACGAATGGCAGCATCAGGACGAAATAACACATGCACTTTGACAGGTGCAAGATTATATTTTGTACAAATTAGAGAAAAGGTGGAACAATAAAATTGACAAGTGTAAATTCTAGGTAGTATTCGGATTAGATGCTTAAGTACTTTCCTTTGAATGTCAATTATCTGTAATTGATTAATAAGTAAAATCATAGATGTTATTATTTCAGTTTTATAAGACCAGCTAATTTAGAACTAAACGAATTTGAACAAACAAGTTAATGGACGACTAAATAATATTTTAAGTAAAATTATACTTAATATATTAAATATACACAGTCTAGTCGCAAATATTGTCAATGTTGAACAATTGTGTGAAATTATGAATCATAGAACTTCGTAACAGCATAAAGGTATAGTCGGAATTATATAATATCCAGTGCTGGTATGGTATTCGCTCAGTGAACATCCCTTATACTATGAAGTATTCCGAAAACAAAGTGAAAGAGAATACGCGACAGATTTTAGCTCCTTTTCGTTCTTTAATATTATCAAAAGTATATCGTACTATTGCTAGTTTTTGAGAAAATGGCTACGTTGTTGATCGCCCTCATAACAGTTGTCTGCATTCAAAAGTACGTCAAACACTGTGGCAGATGTTTGAATAAGAATGGCTAGAAATCTACTACGAAAGCAAACATTCCTATCCTGTGAAATAGATATCGCACCCAGAATAATCTCTCGTATCATTAGCACGATTAGGCATGAAGGCTTACAGAAAGAGCAAACATCTCTTAATAGCAGCTTTGAAGGCCATAAGAACCGATAGAGCGAAGACGTCATTACGACTAAATAAGATATCGCAACATCTTATTATCAGATAGGAAAATTTTTACTATTGAGAAAAAAATAAAACCAGCAGAATGATAGCGAGATATGGTTTGGTGGAAGTCTCATACGAAAGTGTTTCTCCTATCTACTTTTTCGCGAGTCTAAATAAATTTGTTGTGCTAGACTCTTTGTTTAGGAATTTATTAAGGCTTCTGATTAGCTGTCTGCTGGTTCTGATCTGAATCCTTTCGAATATCGATTATGAGATGTTCTCGAAAAAGAAATGTCATACAAATTCGTTTCTAAAACAAACTATTCTTGAAGATACAATAAAACTATCCCTAGAAACAGTACATAAATCTACAAGTACATTCTTTAAAACCTTCTTCTTCTTCTTCTTCTGTTTTGGGTTGGACGCCAGAACGTCCAGGCACTTGAGCACACTGCTCTTTGTACTATCCCCAATAGATCTCTTAGTTCCATTCTGTTAGTCTTGTGTCCTCGATAAAAGCCACTATCCTCCTCAGGGGAAGTTTGAGTACACTCGAAGGATCCAATAGATCTCTCTCGAAATATTTCTGTCTGAGTTCCTTCAGTTTCTCACACGTGCATATTACATGAAGGCTAGTTTCCTCCTGTTTTTTACATCTCCTATACCAGGGCCCGCTAACCAAGCCCATGCTGTACAGATACTTCCTTATAAACAATTTCCGGTTATTAACCCGGTAATTATTTTAATTTCTTTTTTGTTACTACGAATTAGGTTGGCTGAAAACTTTCCGCCCAGCTCCCTTAGTAGTGTTTTGGTATGGAGTTGACCTTCCGTTAACCTCCATTTATTTTGGTTCTTTTTCTAGCCATAACCAGATCTCCCTTTTAGCGGAATCCTTAACGATTCCACATACAGGTTCTAGTCCTATGAAGTTCCTATTAGTACCTTTATGGCCAGTTCGTCGGCTCTCTCATTGCCTTTATATCTCTCATGTCCTGGCACCCATATGAGCGACACAGTCACCATAGCGACACATGGTCTTGTGCCAGTTTATTGAGGACCTATTTACAATATTTCACCAGTATCAGACTATTATGCTGATTTTTTTGTTTGGGCAGCCGGCTTCCCAAATTTCCTCAGCCCAGTCTGCGACTGCAAACAATTCGGCCTGGAAAACCATTGTATGTTTCCCCAGACATATCGATATCTTCCTTCTAGGGCACATTCCGAATATGCCTGTACCTGCCACCTGACTAGATTGTGCTCCATCAGTGTACCAGGTGCCGGCACCACAATCGCTCGAACAACTTTTTGACTCTTCCCTGGTCAGTATAAACATGTTCAGCTTAGCTGTAAACATAATCTCAGGTGCCATACTATCCGCCGGCATTTGAAATATCGGCTCGTCCAGTATAGTTCCTGTGATATCTGTATGGCTCCCTACAACCTTGTTAGGACACCATACGTCATTGGCCTGCAGCCTCAGGATCGCAGCCATTGCCTCCGTCTTTACAAATAGTTCCAGTGGAGAGAGACCCACAATGGCCTCCATGGAGGCGGTTCCCGTGCTGTTCATAGCTCCCGAGATTTCCAACTGAGCCTGTCGCTGGAGAGTCATGAGGAGCCCCTCCGACGATGTCCGCTCCGTCCTCCTCCACCAGACAACTGCTCCATAGATAATCGTTTGTCTTACCACTGCTGTGTACAACCAGTGTACCACATTTGGTTTGAGTCCCAAAGTCTTGCCAACAGCTCTTCTGCATCTCCAGAAGAGCTGCGTCGCCCTGTCTGCCACTTTGACTAGGTGTCTGCTCCAATTCAGTTTCGCATCAAGTGTTATGCCTAGATACTTCACTTCATTGGTTAATTCTAACTCTTGTCCAAATAGCCTTACGCAGCCCAGATCATTTAGTTTTGTCATGTTGGTAAAGGCTACCAACTTGTTTTTTTGATGATTGACAGTTAATCCCTCCTCAAGGCACCATCTTTCCACAATTAGCAGAGCATTTCGCAATGTGCTCGCCACTGTCGCCGGGAATTTCCCCAGGGACACTATGACAATGTCATCGGCGAACCCCTGCGTCAATATTCCCTAGTCATTTAATGTCCTGAGGAGATTATCCACTACTAGACTCCATAGCAGTGGTGACAATACGCCTCCTTGAGGACATCTTGTTGCTGTCCTTATGGAGATCGTTTTGTTTTGCATTTTTTTGCAACTTTTGTACTTGTGTAGCACATGCTCTCCGCAGAATCTGTGAATATATCAGAGCACCTTTCCAGAAGTTGATAGACTTGTATCCGCTTTTAAAAATTTTTCTGAAGAGCACCATTGAGGGTATCTCTTTTCAGGGAAAAATTTCCATCTCTGTCACTGCCTCCCACTCCAGTAATAACTAGATGGGGAACATGTCTGGAAGCTACTAGTTATTATGCTGAGAATTTCGATAGTCTAAAACATTTTGTAACACTGCTAAAGGAGGATGCTAGAAGTATTAGTGAGTGCAAGGAGCTCACGTAAATCCCAAATTTAAAAAATGAGTTGTTCTTTCTTCACGAACACTTTGGAAAATTGCCAAAATTAATCACTTATTTTGAAAATCGAAATCTCAAATTAAATGACGGATTAACCACATTAGATGTGGCTGTTAATAATTTGAAAAGTATTCCAAATGACTTCGGATGTGGCCTTCGGCAAAAGTTTGAAGCAATTCTTAATAGAAATCCAGATTTAATTACATTGCAGCAATTATGTATGGAGACAATTCCACAAAATCTAACGGCTAAATATGAAGAAATAAAAGAATATTTCCAGTATGCACCTATAACCAGTTGCGATGTAGAGAGGACGTTTTATTTTTATAAAGATGTACTTAATTCAAAGTGAACAAAATTGACAGAAGAAAACCTTGAGAAACTAT
This sequence comes from Melolontha melolontha, assembly GCA_935421215.2. Taxonomy (NCBI): domain Eukaryota; kingdom Metazoa; phylum Arthropoda; class Insecta; order Coleoptera; family Scarabaeidae; genus Melolontha; species Melolontha melolontha. Next base: position 124,175,701 of record OW285237.1, on the reverse strand, counting down.
TGCTAGTCAATATTAATACTATACAAAAAAGGTTTTAACTGTATCTATACGTTAATGTGCACGTATAACGCTTTTGTTTCATTATGAAACAGACATGTAAATAATTTACATATCTGTAACTGTATACTTGGACATTACCTCGTATTCTCAGCATTTACTTCTGCTTAAGACATATGTTTCTGCCATCTATAGGCGTCGTCAGTTAAGCTAGTGAAGCAATGTATACAAATTATACAAATCTTTATAAATAGATCTGTATCTGTATATGCCATTAAGCCGAAATCCCTTACTAGATAAAGCAAATTTCATCCTATAAGGTGGCACTTACTTAATAAGTGACATCTGACGGACGAAAGACACTTTGCCGAAAAAAGGGATCTTTCGTTTGACCAGCTATGCTGGTACAAAAAACGAAACAATACGGGTTGTCCATAAATAAGCCAGATGGCGGTAAATATACAAAAAAGGTTTTAACTGTATCTATACGTTAATATGCACGTATAACGCTTTTGTTTCATTATGAAACGGACATGTAAATAATTTACATATCTGTAACTGTATACTTGGACATTACCTCGTATTCTCAGCATTTACTTCTGCTTAAGACATATGTTTCTGCCATCTATAGGCGTCATTTGTATACATTGCTTCACTAGCTTAACTGACGACGCCTATAGATGGCAGAAACATATGTCTTAAGCAGAAGTAAATGCTGAGAATACGAGGTAATGTCCAAGTATACAGTTACAGATATGTAAATTATTTACATGTCTGTTTCATAATGAAATATTAATACTCCTTTACTCAACTTGAACAACAAAATGAACAAATAAAAATGTTCCAATTATAGAAATAATGTTATATTTAATGAACGGCTAAGAAATTATCTAATCACTTATATATATATATATATATATATATATATATATATATATATATATATATATTATTATTATTATTATTATTATACATTTATATTTAAAATTATACATAAAAGAAAACATTTATATAGTCTACATTTAATATTTTGTTTCTTAAAAAAATAATGGTATAATAATTCCTCTTGCAGATAATACAATCCAAATCCATATTATCCTTTATTACATGAAGATAATATTTAACAAACACATGAGGATTTTCTGATAACTACATTTGATAATTTTGCAAGTTAATACATCACCAATAAGAAAAAGACAAACTGTACACAACCAATAAGCAAAAAACAAACTTCATTCTAATAAAACATTGCCATAAGATGTTTATCATGTAATGTTTCGTAGTAATTTCTTCGCTGTGCATGCAAATGATGCACATTGATGTTTTTTTATGGCAGTATTAATGTTACCATATTAAACCTCTACAAAATATAAATACAAAAATATTTTGTCAAAACCTGGTTATTAACGTTTAATGAACTTTTATAGAAAACTTGCCTGTTTCAACCAAATAAAACCTCAAAAATATTATTTGTATTATTTGCAATATGTTATTTTTAATGTGAATAGAGTATATATTACAAAAATGAATGGAAACTAGTCAGTTTCTGATTCTGACTCAGAACTTGAGTCATTTACATTAATTATTATTGGAGCAATCTCTGCTCTATCAAGAAATTGCTCTCGCTCATGCCATTTTTTAATTAAATTTTCCAAATGCCTAGCACAATTATACCAAGTAATTTCATCACACTGTCGCAAAGCTTCATTCCACATTTCTTTAACTCTTTCATCTGAATAACCATTTCTTCCAATATTTGAATTATAATAATTTTTAACCTTAGCCCAAATCATTTCAATTGCGTTCAAGTCACAATGGTACGGGGGTAATCTTAAAACTCCATGTCCACTTTCTCTTATAATTTCATCTATACTAAATATCTTCTCTTCTTTATGATATTTTACGAATTAATTCATTCTTAGTCATTGCAGGTGAATAGCTTGTATCTTTTTTTTCTCAACCATTCCATAATTTCTGTTTTTGTGAGGAGGTATTTGGTGGTTTATTTTGAATAGCACTATGATAAGAAGCATTATCCATTATTATAAGTGATGGTACCTCAATATTTGGTATAAGCTGATCTTTTACCCATTGCTTAAAGGAGTCACCAATCATTTCTCCATGGTAATCAATAGCGATTGTTTTTGATGGAAAAATCAGGCTAACTCCTTTAATGAAGCCATTTTCTATGCCAGCATGTATAATAATAAACCGTTTACCATCATAGTCTTCGGGTTTCCTAACACTTTTTATATTATCATTTTGCCAGGATTTGATTCTATTCCCTTTCGTAAACATCCAAGTTTCATCAAGAAACATGAACTGACTTAAAGTTGAATTTAAGTTATTCATATATTCCCTTAAAAACACATTTCTCATGCAGATGTAATTTCTCTGTGAGCGCTCTCCTGTTACACTCTTTCTTATATTTAGTATGAACAAATTCTTTCATAGCCAAAACATTGCTTAGAGTTTTTGAGGTAAGATATTTTTCTGAAAAATTTGCATGCAATAAATGTTTACAATATATTAAAAACATACTTTCTTTATACATGTCATAAACAGTATTTCGAACTTCCATTTTAGTTGCTTCTGGTAAGTCCTTAGTTTTTGGCTTCTTACAAAACCTTTTTTGCCAGGAGATGATAATAATGTATTCTAAATGCTACGATGTTTAATAGGGTAGACCGTTCTACTAGATATATTAAGGGCTTCTACTACCATCGAAAATAAAACTTATTTTATAATACTGCCTTATCTACCTGATTATGTGAATTACTTCATGAACACGATCGATGGATATAAATGGGCCACCACTCTCCTTTTTCGTTTTAAAATAGGCTGTAAGATTTAATACAAGCTGTTGAGCTTGAGAACCAAGAGGTTTACCAGGCATCTAAGAAATATTCTGTAAAATAAATACGTTAGAAATGTCGAAGTGATAATCAAACAATTTCGTTTTTATTGCCACTAATTGATATTACTATTTATTATCAGTATTGTCACCAAAAGAACAGATTTTGTAATGACAAACTAAATATTCAAATTGGAAGAACGCTTAACCTAAAAGTCACAATACCGGAAACAAAGTCAATAAACAACAATATTGAAATAATTTGACAACAAGTCAAATATCATAAAACTATCTCCTAGACAACCTATCCTGTTTATTTAATATATTTCAAAGACGTACGTCTTAACTTAAAATGACAAACGTGTGTAGTATTCATGTGTGCTAGAAAGAGATAAAGTACAATTTGCGGTTCGCACTTGGGCAGTACGAACTGAAAACTTATATATACTTTATGAACTGTACATAAATATGATATTAATATACTATCATCTATAATTTAAAATTCTTTGAAAAAAGCAGTAATTAACGAAATATGGAAGATTATTTTATATATATATACATATTAAAGTTAAACAGACCTTAAATCGCCGACTATCTAAATCTACTATAATATACAAAGGTCAAGAAATAATTATATATATACAGGGCAATCCAAATTAAGTGTTCACCATTGGTAACTTTGTTATTATTAAAGATACAAGATTGTTTAAATTAGCAAACTAGTAGTACTTTTAACGCTCTTTTAGATAGAAGAATTAAAGAAAAAAAAAGAGAAGCGCGTTTTCAAGTTCTTCCGAAAAATATGTTTTTTTCAAGTGGAAACCCCTGTATATTATATCATTTTCTGTTAGAAATTCAATTTCTAAACAAAAAATCTTATGAGAAATTTTTTACTGGAATTAAAAATACTTGAGTTATAGTGAATAAACAAAAACAGCTAAGTCAAGTGCATTTCTATGTTTCTATGATAACGACGTTAATTCTTTCTAATAAACGTCAAATATTAGTACAGTTTTATTAGTCTTTCACTCATAAATTTCATTTTGCTAGTTATTAATTTGACAAAAAATGATTTTTACCCATGCAGAAAAGTGTGATATGTTAGAATCTTATTTAGTGTGCAGAAAATCCTCTAGGAGGGCAAAAGAACACTACGCTGAATTATATCCACTCCGAACACAACCAAATGAGCAATTTTTTCTGAGACTGTACCGAAAATTTAGAGGCAATGACAGTATTTTTGCCAAAACAAGAACAAGAAGGACTTTTATAATAAGCGAGACCACGGTAATTCCAGTTCTTGCATATTTTGAGGCCAACCGTGAGAATTCCATACTAGATATTATCAAGGAATCTGATTTGAGTCACGGTACTGTGCATAGGATTCTGAAGACACACAAATTCATTCCTTATAAGTACAAACCAGTTAAAGTTTTCTTGCCAGGGGATCCAGAGAGAAGAATGTTTTTTTGCCACTGTTATCTTAACTTTTGTCGCCAAAATGTAAACAACTTTCGTTATATTTTATGGACCGATGAATGAAATTTCTCAAATTCTGGAATGTACAATACAAAAAATCATCATTACTGGTCAAAGGAAAATCTTCTATTAGTACATCCAAGACGCCCGCAAGTCCGTTACAGTTTTAATGTTTGGTGTGGTTTAATTGGTTCAAGGATTGTTGGTCCTTTCTTTTATGAGGGCACTCTAACTGGTGAAAGGTACATAGAATTTTTGACTGAAATTTTGAATAATTTCTTAGACGATATTGATCTCATAAGTAGACAGAATCTGCATTTTCAGCAGGATGACGCACCTGCGCACAACTACAGAGGTACTCATCAAATTTTAAATACTATTTTTAACAATTCATGGATAGGAACAAATGGTCCTATTCAGTGGCCTCCCCGATCGTCAGATTTAACACCGCTTGATTTTTTTTTATGGGGTTATTTAAAGACAGAGATTTATAAGCAAAGGTACGAAAACGTAAACGCCCTAAAAATTGCAGTTAGCGAAAAGATAAACCAAATAGATGGTAGGACCATACTAAAAGCAGTTCGACAAGAAACGTGTTCAAAAATGTATTGAACAACAAGGTGGTATTTTTGAACATCTTCTAAGAAAAAATCAGTGATTTTTATTTTCTTTTAATGATATGTTTATGTATAAAATAAAGTTTATAAAAATTATTTAGCTGTTTTTGTTTATACATTATAACTCAAGTGTTTTTAATCCCAGTAAAAAAGTTCTTATAAGATTTTTTGTTTAAAAATTGAATTTCTAACAGAAAATGATACAATATACAGGGGTTTCCATTTGAAAAAAACATATTTTTCGGAAAAACTCGAAAACACGCTGCTCATTTGTTTTTTTAAATTCTTCCATCTTAAAGAGCGTTAAAAGTACTACTAGTTTGCTAATTTAAACAATCTTGTATCTTTAATAATAACAAAGTTACCAATGGTGAACACTTAATTTGGATTGCCCTGTATATATATATATATATTATAATTATTTGTTTTTATAAAATTGTCGAATACAAATCAATTTGAAATATATTTAGTTTAAAGTAAAATAAATATTCTTGGCAATAGACGACTATTGCCAAGAATATTTCATTGAGAACAATAAATTTAAAAGTAACTGACGACCAATCCGCCAAGTAGTTTTGATTAAGAATTGATTAATAGTTACCCTTCTTTATTTATTTGTACTATGAAAGGCAGCCACATATGTACATACATGATACATGCACGGCATACATCGTTTCTACAATATTTATTCTCAACCACATACTATGTATGTTCACAAATTACTAGTAAAGATAATTTTTAAGAAGAACCAGCAATTTATTCATTGTGTTTACCCACATATTTTGCTTCTAACTTATTGCGTCGGATCTCACAATCATATTCATATGCAGCATTTATTATTATTACGATCTAACAAATACATATTTCGTACGTGCTAACCAAAAAAATATTGATAAAACACCGATAAAAAAGTCTTACACATCCGGAATAAATAAATATTTCAAGACTTTGTTGGTAGACTAAAATATTTTAATTCTATCTCTTTTTACCTACACATGGCTTTCACTTGCTCTCAAATTATAGTTTGCCTCTATGCTTAAGTTCGTATCTAAGTATTAGTAAGTACAGTTATGATATGATGACTTAATGAGATGAGAGTTATGATGTTATGAACTGTACGCACATTTTTATACCAACAGTTCGTAATATGCGCCTTAATAAATTCCTGGGATCTATCTGATAGTGCAAAGAAAAGTATATTCGCTAAGTGTAGCACATTCATTATTACCAAGCAAAGTTAGTAAATATCTGATAAAACTATAATTGTAAAGGAATGTTAAACAAAGAAAATATAAAAACTGATATCGTGCTTATAATCTACTGACGGGCAAAAATATTCAGCTCATATCAGTAACAATTATACAATTTTATACAAAATTCGTATATATTTCAACAAGTAAGAAGTAGTTATGTTTAGTATTTCTTTAATTCTATATTTAATTTAAGGTTTTACCTGATTTGCCTCGTTTACAATCAACTTCAATCTAGATAATGAAAAATTGGAGTAAAGCTCAAGCTTTAGAACTAATGTGATAATTTCGCAGAAATTGGAGAATATTTAAGTTAGTGATTTTATACCAGCGACGAAAGACAACTGAATTGTTATAGAGCAAATTTTGTTGTTTTTTTAGTTATTCATATTTTCATAATTATTGGTGAAAATTTGTATTATAACTTAATGATTAGTTTCATTTCAGTTTTATTTTCCTGTTTTGTTGAATGAATGTAACCACATGCGTCACTTTAGTTTTCGTCTTGTTATGTAATGCAATTTACATTAAGCTAAAATTTCTTTATTTCTGTATTATGTATTCTTAATATAACGTGTGAGCCATTAGTGTGACGGCGAAGTTTGGCGTGAAAACTAACAAAGATACGAAAGTGAGATTTTCTTTACGTACCTTTATAGTATGTCAGAGCAGATATTAAGAAATTATTTACGAATATACATTGCGTTACAAATTCCCGCACTCACTTTCAGATTTTTCAGTTTAAAATTGCTATATTTTTTTAGGAATTCTTTCGATAGCCAACTAAATAAACTATATATACCGCCTGATTCTGAGCAAACGCAACGATCCGAACGTATGAATATTTCTCCCGCTTCGAATACAATTCCCCTGAACGCGTTTAGCCAATCACAAAGCAGTCTGTCGCGCAACCATTTAACAACTAATGTCACAAATTAGTGTCACCACTGTCACCCTATACGGAGTCTCTTAAGCGTTTGAATAGTGAAAATAAGAAAATAAGAAAAGAAAATAGACATTACTGGTTCTGTACAAAATTTAAAACCATTATTCCCAAATCGCAGAGTTCCTAATGATACGTTCATTTTAGTATGCGCTGCAATAGAACTAAATTCAAATTTGACAGTTAGCGATATTTCCAACGATTTAGGCATATGCTGCTCTTCCGTTAACCGCATACTAAAATTAAATGGTTTTCGTAATTATAAATATTCCAAACATCATCAATTATTTTACGGTGTTGAGTTTAAACGGATGAATTTCCGTTATTATATAATTAATTTCTCATTATTCTATTTATTTTATTATCTGTAAGAGTAAATTTTTCTTAACATTACTAGAATTTAATTTAGTTTTTATTTATTTCTGAAGTTTATTTAGTTTACTATGAACAGTTTTTGTGACCTTTATTATTAAAATTTAATTTATTAAATCTCTTGATGCCTTGAAGCGTTGTTCTTCGGGATATTTCGCCGCGTATGGATGATTTCGTCCTGAGAAGGACAACTTTCTTCCTGATGTTTCGGTGACATCACTCTCACCTTTTTCTAGAGGATCTTCTCGGTGTGTCGATTTCCTGTGCCGCTCGTATTATCGGAAATCGACGCATTCTTGAAGTTACTATCGCGACGAGAAGATCCTCTAGAAAAAAATGAAGGTGATGTCACTGAAACGACAGGAAGAAAGTTGCCCTTCTCAAGATGAAACCATCCATACGCGGCGAAATATTCCGAAGAACAACGCTTCAAGAAACGACCAGGAAAATAATCGACGAAATATATATATATTATATATATATATATATATATATATTTATATATATATATATATATATATATATATATATATTTATATATATATATATATATATTTATATATATATATATATATATATGATATTGATAAATAATTGGAGTTTTTCGGCTTTTATATGAAATATTTACAAATATTAATTACAAAGCAAATCATACGAAATTTTTTTTATTTGAAAAATATGGTCTACGTTGGGGCTCGAACCCACGTCTACAGCTTGCCGGGCTGTCGCTTTTACCACTAAGCCACAATAGACCCAGGTTCAAGCTATTTAGAAATGCATTATAAAGTAACAGTGTTAATGAATCAGATGTCAGTTATTGAATGTAGATGTCAAGTTGAAAGCAGAAATCAGTTTTGAAAGCTCATGTCAGTTTTGATAGCAGATATCAGTTAGTGAAAGCAAATGTCAGTTAATGAAAGCAGATGTCTGATTTGAAAGCAGGTGTCGGTTATGAAAGCAAACGTCAGATTAGAAAGCAGATGCCTATTTTGAAAGTAGATGTGAGTTATTGAAAGCAGATGTCAGTATTTTGAGAGCAGATGTCAGATTTTAATGTTGGAAATGCTAATTATTACTCCATAGCTATATGAGTGTTTAGATAATTTCTTAGCCGTTTATTAAATATAACAATTGATAAATAATTGCAGTTTTTCGGCTTTTATATGAAATATTTACAAATACTAAATTAGAATGTATGTAATTGCAGAGTAAGTGGGGATGTAAACATTGCTGTCTACAAATTACAAAGCAAATCATACGAAATTTTTTTACATCCCCACTTACTTATAATTTCTTAGCCGTTTATTAAATATAACAATTGATGAATAATTGGAGTTTTTCGGCTTTTATATGAAATATTTACAAATATTAAATTAGAATGTATGTAATTGCAGAGTAAGTGGGCATGTAAACAATATTTATTTATTAACTTTATTATTTAACTTAAATTTTTTTAACTTTAATTTTAACTTTAATTTTAATTTTAATTTTAATTTTAACGTTCTCTAGTAAGTACCTAATGAAGCCACTGTACAGGCGAAATAATTGCCGTTTCACAAACGGTTAATAAAGTGAAGATTGTAACTATTAATTTTATTTCAATTTTAATAATGTTTGCTGAATTATACAGCTGTTATAAGTACAAAATTAGTACTTGAGCGGCTTGTATTCACTAGGAAATCATTTAAATAAAGATTTGCATTAATTCTATTAAATCATGAAATTAATTCATTCAAACACGACAAAATTCTAAATTGAAACAGTAAACTTAACAAATTTCAAGATTACTTTTAAGCAAAATTTCAAGTAACATTCATTTTTTATGAGATTGCGTTAACAGTGTCACATACCAAACGCAATGTTTTTGAAAAAACATGATTTTTTAACGTTATTAGCCTTTTCTTGTTGAATTACTATTTTGAACATAATTAATTGTTAAAATGTTGAGTATATATGGATATATACGTATATTGCGTAATTACCATATTAAAACATGAATAGTTACAAGCTCATTCACAGTACACATGCCGAAAAATATAAAAAATAATTTCGTTATGTTATGACATAAATTATTAGGTAAAAAATATTGACACTTCTGATGCGTTTGTTTCATAATGTAAATTTAGGAAAAATTAACTTAATATCTAACAATACAACATTATTCTTTCTAAGTTTGACAGATAAATGAATAGGTCTAAATTTTCATTCATATTTTTTACATTTACTGCAGACACATTAGCTAATTAGTCCCTCCAAAGATGGCGCAATCGATTGGTGTTTACCTTACGTTTAAAATATACGAATTTGCTATCTCGATTTTTAAACTATTTATTATTGCATTAAACAGAGCTACACAACAGTATTAAGAGAGTACTTACTTGTGCACTGAGATGTGGGGAAAAGCCCCCTTGATTTTCACTGACAGTGGAGGGCTGCCTTGATGTCATGGCCCCCTCTACACCATGGTGAACGCTGAAGTTTTTTCACTCAAAACATTTTTGGATGTTTATTTTTTAGAATCACCGTAAAAAATAAAACTATTAAGAATAAAGAGAGAGAGGGACAACGAAGAGGAAACAGTTTTTTGTCCGTACAAGTCCACAGACAGAAATTATTAAACCATTTCACTTTTGACTATTTATTGCCAGTGTCATCATGGTAGAGGTTTCCAGTCGCCTTTGCACAGATGACCTACATTTAAGCATTTAGATGTCAGTAGCCCACAGCTGCCATATTGCGGATGATGTCACACAAAAACATTGCCTTATATATTTTCTACTGTCAGATGCAGACTGATTTTTAAATTAGAGGAACAAGAAACGAGTATCTTGTTAACTACTAAATAATTTTTAGTTTATTTATTAAAAGCTAAAATTTATGTACTTAACCTCACTCTTTGACACTACCCATTTTTTTGACCCGACAGGTTCAATTAAATCAAAGCTAACGTCGAGCACATGAACAACTAGACCACTATATAACGCTAATTTGAAGTTTTCAGCACTGACATTCGTTTTTTATAACAAATTCAGTAAAATTTAATAGCTAATCGAAACACATGAAGATATGTCAATCAGAACACCACCTGCGACTTCGGTCACTTCCGGTTGTGTCCGGGAGGCGTCGCGCCGGTAGAACGACGCTGACGTAAGAGGCGTCCGCGGTATCGATTTTTGGAAGGATTCTCTGCCGGGGGTATCACAAAGTATAACAAAATAAGAGTGATATATAGGTTTCCATGTTGAAACGAGACAGTAGATTATCGTGACCTTGTTTTCGAGACAGGATTTTTTGCATTCACACCAAAAGAATTAAAAAAAAAGTTTTGTTATGAGATAAAATATAGAAAGACGTGTTTACAATTTACATTAAAAAAAAAATTTACTAAAAAATGCATATTCTTAATATTATACTTTCGAGTATCTAACTACTTTTATTTCTATGCATTATATTGTGTATCTTAAATTAAGAATCAAATACTTACAAACAAAATGTGTCTATATTTCACAAGTGCACTTCTATATTGCAACAAAATAGAACATTTTAGGCGAATTTAATTTGTGTACTACATTTAAAATCTACATAAAAAATGATAATATGAAGTTTAACAATCCGAAATAGGTGGCAGTTATGGCTTGATATCTGAAACAGACAGAAACGAGAAAAAACCCTAAACACAAAATATATTAATAAAATCTATACACATCTTTCGACAGCTAAGATGCCATCTTAAGCAGAACAAGCTGAAAATGAAAATAGTGTTAAACGTAGCATCTTTGGTTAAGGTAAACTCTTTTTAAGATACGCTCTTAACCAAGAAAAACTTGAAAATAATTCCGAATTTCATAAGAAAATCATCCTTATCGGCGGAGCTCACTTCTGATTCAATGGTTTTGTGTGTAAGCACTGTCGTACTTGGTCTGAAAGTCAAGTAGGACCAATGTTCGAAGAGGCATTGCATCTGCTTAAACTGATTGTCTGATATGCAATTCATGCTGAAGGAGTAGTGATGTATGATGTTGGTAACCATATTACTGTGAATAGAACTCGTTATCGCTCCATGCTGGTTATACTTTTTTGGTCTCAATTGGATAGTCTCGACTAGGACAACATGTGGTTTCAACAAGGCGGTCCCACTTGTCACGCTGGCAAACAAATAATTCACTTACTGAATGAGAAGTTTGATTGAATCGGTTATTTCCAGAAATGGACTAATCAACTATTTCCTTCGTTCAAGCGATTTTACACCTCTGGACTTCTTTCTGTGGGGTTATGTTAAGTTATTAGTTTACGTCAACAAAGCAGCAATATTACGTGACTTGCAGACCAATATTGAGCGTGTCATTCCTGACGTATATAAAAAGTCATGGAAATTAGGTGTAACGGGTTTATTGCGCTTCCGTGGAGAATATTTGTTATAATGTTGTGTTCCATCAATAATTGTATTAATAATACCTTACATAAAGCTAGAAATGATCTTAAATTTCTTACGATATCTGTGTTCTATTTTAAAAGTAAATTCCATCGCTCTTAATGAAAGAACTTTTACATAGGAGTACAAATATAAATACATAAATTACTTACTAAAAAAAACATTCTGATACTAATAATAGAAAATAACACCAAGACATCTTTGTGTCATCTAAAGACGGCAGACTATGTGCCCCACACTGTTAAATTTAATAATACACATAAGTAAAATGTAGATTTTACAAAATTAGGGCAACCTTTTACCAATACTGAAGATCCATTGTAAGATACAAAGAGCACTTTAACTATGCAAATATAACATCTCTCAACGTCGAACAATCCTTCTCAGTATATAAACATATTATTATTAAATTTGACAGTGTGGGCACATAGTCTGCCGTCGACTCATCATTAAATGTATAACCAATGTAAGAAAAACGTTTTAAAAAACAAAACATTTCAAATCGAATTTTAAGGCGACTCAAGCCTCATGTTATATATGTTATTTAATAACTAACTAGATATTGTAGATTTAGGTATTGTAATTTTCCTTAAATAAATTAACATAGTCCACAATAGTGATGGGCAACTTCTCCTGAAAACGCAGTAAGGTAATACGAGAGCAATTCCTAAAGTAGATTCCGTTTCCGTCTAGTGAGCAGAGCAGTTCGCGCATCGGCGCGATCGAAGTTTTGCGGTGTAGTCTGGTTCAATGTGAGTCTGGCAGTATTAGTGAGATAATCGTTCGGACATTCTTTCGTGCTATTTTGATTGTTTAATGGTTCCTCTAAATGAAAATCTCGCCTACTGTGAATCGCGTACTGTTATCTGATGTCTGTGTGCAAAGAACATATAAGCTGCTGAGATTAATCGTGAACTTCGTACTGTTTATGGTGAAAATGTCATGAGTGACAGTATTGTTAGAAGATGGTGTAGTATCTTTCGAGAAGGACGAATTAATGTCCATAATGAAGAACAGATTGGAAGACCAACTGTTGTGGCGAACGAGCTTCTGAGTAATGTCTAAGAAAAAAAATTCGGGAAAATCGGCGATTCACGATCACAGAACTGAGTCTCTTTTTCTTTCAAATTTCACTTACAATTTCGTACGAGGCTGATACTGAACATTTGGGTTACCACAAATTTTATTCATGATAGATGCCAAAACTTCTTACCGAAGACCAGAAAACAAAGAGAATGGGATCCACACTAACTTTTCTGACACGTTACGATGTTGAAGGTAAAAATTTCCTCTGGCGTATCGTAACAGGTGATGAGACTTGGATCGCCTCCGTCAACGTTGAAACGAAAAGATAGTGTACGAGGAAACCTTTAAAGTGTCTTTAAACTTTTTCCGTGAGAAAAGTCATTGTCATTGTCTTTTGAGACAAGAAAGGCAGACTTTATGGAACGATGAACCACAATAAATAGTGTTACAGCTTGGCTTAATTCACAAGCTGCAGAGTTCTATGAAGAGGTCATTAAAAAGCTGGTTGATCGCTATGACGAATGTCTCAATCTTTAATGGAAACTATGTATAAAAATAGCTGAAGTTAACCTAGCTAAGTAGTATATAATAAAAACCTCTTCGTGTGTTGGTGTTTTTTTAACTTTACGAATCACACTCGTATACTAAAACAATTTTTTGACTAAAATGGAAACAAAGTCAATTATTTGGAACAGACCAAATTTAATTAAAATTAAATATTGCTGTTAGTACGAAATTAATGTTTTATTTAGTTTTTAAAGTCTGCTCTTTAAATTCACACCTGAGCAAATAAAATCTTCTTCGACTTCAACGCGCTTGTTACAATGTTTCATATTCATTTGGATACCTTTATAAAAATAGTGTGTAGATATAGCATCAAAATGGTCTACCGCAGCTGTTTTAATTTTATCATCTAAGGTAAAATAACGTACTCACGATTCAAAAACACAACTTATTAATAAAATCACTTGGAAACTTGTAAATGACGGATGGTTATTCTGCATAAAGCAATAATAACCCTTCTACAACTTGTATAACTCTGGCCATGTGTACTTGTAGATTATCTTAAAAAAGTAGCAAACTCTAAATCAGTTTTCTCGGTCATCTTTCGTCATATTAGACAAGATTGTATTTTTCTCCTTAATGTTAATTAACGATGTTCCTCCATAAATTCAAGAAACTGTGCCATAGTTCTTTTCCCTAATTTTGATACTTTGACTTTACGTGGAGCTCTACTGCAAGGTTTCGGTCACATCCTCCATTTTCGAATGAATCAAAGTAGAACACCGACTACAATTCATGGAACAATACAGTTCCAAGAACGACTCATTGGTGTAGGGTAGCCGACAGAAGTTTCACTACCTCCGTCGTTAATTTTCAAGCGAGAATGGAAAATTCATTCTAACGATCATAGCCGAAAGCGGGAAAATTTTTCATAATGTTTAGCTTAACATTAAAATTAGTATTACCTAATTTTCCAGGACGATCAGACCGTGCCAAATGATCAACAATAGCAATACTCTCTGTGATCAAAATATCTACAGAATGAAAGAAACGAAATCTTATATCTTTTCAAGGACGTTTGTCAGTACAGTAATAAACGAAGAAGAAGATTCTCTCTTCTAATTAAGGGTGTGCTCGATCCTCTTATAGTAAAAAATTTGGATATCGTGCCATGCTTAATATTTGGAATTTTCGTTATCCTAATTCTATTAGCGCATTCATTTACGATTGTGCTAACTGAGAGGCACTACCGAGCCTCTTAGTATTACCAAGGATATCCTACGTACGTTTAACTTGTCAAGATTAGTAAATTAATAATTTGTCAAATTTAAATAAAACATTAATATATTATAACACCTTACACAAACCATTTTATATTTCAATATTGTTATTATACAGTGATGGGCAAATATGTGGAACTATGTAAATATCCGTTAAATTGAAAAAGATATTGTAATAAAATTTTAGGCACGGAAATTGGGGATGAAGAACCACCATTTGAAGTATTTTTAAATATATAGATTGTTCAAAGAAATGTAACGTAGTGTTATACTTTTTTTTTAATTGAACACCCTCTATTTTTCTACATTTAAGGATTTTCGTCGATAATACGATTTCAACAAACTTTGGGTCTAAAGTATTTAGGTTTAGATTTACAAGCAAATGAAAATCAGAATGTGTAGAATATTTATCTCGGTATTTTTAAAATAATAAGTATTGCTTGATATTTAGGTATGATCATTTAAATAAAAACCTTTAAAATTCGAAATGTAAGTACTACAATTCCTTTTATTGTGCCAATTAAAAAAATTGTTTTTTTTTTTGTCGAACAAAAAGTTCCTGAGTATTACAATCTTTTAATTTTATCATAGGGTCTAGTAGCTTGTGGCATTTCAAAGTGTTATTAAATAATATTGTTGATTATCAATAATGGATGAATTAAATGAAAGAGAGGGAATACAAATATATATTAATGGTGATTGGTTTTCGTAATAGGATAAGAACTTATCACGAAATATGTACTTTTTAATACTATATATCGCAATCGGCAGTCAATTTCGCGTTCTGTTTTTACCAACACTTTAGAAGGTACAACATAAATGGCGGTGTTCACAATTTGCAATGAATTGGTCATCCAAATTCTGCTAAAACCCATTTATCTACAGATGGGCTCGTTCAAAGACATGATATTAGTTGTAGTCAGAATTCTTAGAAAATAAAAATACCATGATTATAAAATGCGCCTCTTTCAAGAATTCTCTGATGATGACAATTTTGTAAATAATGTAGTATTTTCAGATTAGGCAACCTTTTATTTGAACGGTATTTTTGAGTTGGTATTTGTAGAAACAGAATAACAGGGCCTCTCTTTTTATAGAAAAAACTCTAAATGATCAAATATATTTAGAACTTTTAAATATTCAGATAGTCCCCGTATTAAAGAAAAATGGCCAACTTCCACAAAACATCTGGTTTCAGCAGGATTGGGCACCCCCTCACTATTCAGTTATCGTTCAAGATCGACTAGATCGAACTATTGCCCACAGATGGATTGGAAGGAGAGGCGAAATTGTATGGTCTGCACGTTCTCCCGATCTCAATCCACTAGATTACTTCTTGACCCCACAAAACAGAAAGTGTCTCTTACCCGACCTAGAAATTTACAAGATTTGACTAAAAGAATTAATGAAGAGATATGATGCATTGCACCAGACATCATAGGGGAATTTAGAAACAGATAGGATTACTTTCAGGAAGTAGGTGCGTCCGTTTTGAAAATTTCATAAATTAAGTTGAACTTTGTTTGTATGACCAGTTTATTTTCTTTCCCTTACCAATTAATAAATGAAATATTCTTTAGACCACAAATGTGATAGTATGTTGAAATCGTGTTATCGAAGAAAATACCAAAATGTAAAAAATACAGGTTGTTCAATTTAAAAAACTATAACTTTAGTGCGTTATATTTTTTGAAAACACTTTATTTAAAAAAACTTCAAATGATGGCTCTCCATTCCTACTTGCGTAAAATTTTATTACAATAACTTTTTTTTTAATTTAACAAATATTTACATGGTTCTACACATTTGCACATCACTTAAATACATGATAGCTTATTAAAATATATCATATTAAAACAAAAACTTTACATTTCTTGTATTTTAGCTAAAGTTAATTCCTTGAAAATTTGTGGCACAAAAATTAATTTTTACTATATTAAATTTTTTAAATAATCAATTCGCATCACTGATTGACAAAAACAATTAAATATATTGTGCATTTAAATCAGGCTAAATATCCAAATAAAGGGGTGTGTGCGCCATCCAAGGAAGCATTTTCTATGTCCTTTAAGAAAGCAGAAAAAAGACTCCATATATGCAAATGTTTCAATTAGGTCTATTTTTTCCAGAAATCTGTAATATTTAGCTTAAATCGTTCTTGACAAGTTAAATGATTAATTGTATATAAATTTATCTGGCAGGAAAAGACTTCAAATGACTTTAATTTTCGGTTTTAACAAATACTACTACAAGAATTACTAAGCCGGTATCCTAATGTGTTTAATTACTAGATTAAAATTTTCTTCTTTTTTGCAGAATTTAGTTCACGATTTTATCGCATATATTCTATAAGATAATCCCTGCGAGAAAACTAACAACATATATTATTTTATGTAAATTATTACATTACTTACTATAATTTATGCTTCGACCTACATTATCTTTTATTTACCGAGTAAATACGATCTCGGTAAATAAGAGATAACACTTATTTTCTCCTATCGAAATAAGAAATATGCTCGCGTCTAGGCGCCGGCGTTCTAAGTCGTACTGGAATTCAAAAGTATATAAGGGGGCGCCACCAACAACACTCTTCTTCTTCCTTTTGCTTTACCTTGTTACTTTTCCTTTTTTTCCCCAACAGAACGAGAAACGAAATCGTCCCATTTTTAAATTCCTGCTGTTTTCGAATCGGAAAATTGGTGATTTATTATCAGAGAAATGGGGTACTCTGCGAGCTACCACTGCGAGCGTAGATGGTGGGGCGAGTAGGAAGGAACCAACAAAACAGGAGTTTGGGGATCGACTTTTGTAATTTAATTCCCTTCCGAACGATTTTTGTTTCTCTTCATTTTTCTCTTTTTTTTCTTCTGTGGGGTAAAAACGTCTCGCGCAATAAATTAGTAAGCGTGCGGAGGCACAGAAGCGATAGCGAAAAAACAATCGCTATCTACTGCGGAGTTTATCATGAATTTTTATTATGCCATGTTTTCCATTCGGCGATTGTAATTTTGTTTGCAGAATATATTCTTATATGTGGTATATATAAAATGAAGTCTAAATTAATATAATAGATGTAAACAAGCTTAAACACTAAACATAGACAAATAAGTAACCTAATCTAATTAATTTTATCTAAAAGCAGGGAAAAATAAAATTTGAGCATATTTGAATTACTTTTTTACATATTTTAATTAAAAGTTAACTGATGTAATGCTATTAGTAATCATAACTCATAAATATCCTTTTCTGTATCTCGAGAACGAAAACTGAGGTAAATTTGCAATTAAATACTAGCCGTTGTAAATATAACAGAGTGCAAAAACTTCGACATCTACGAATATATAAGGATATAAATTATAATGATGAAGATAATATAAAGAGAACATCTGGTATTGTCGTGTAAAATTATAACGAGGAGGTCCAGCAAGCAATACCTGACAGTTGAGCAAATTTGGGCAAGGACTAATTGTAAAACTGCATTAGAAGGATGCGTCAGAATTGCAATTTGTTGTACTCGTTAAAAGCATATATATATATATATATATATATAGGGGTGTTTAGATAATTTCTTAGCCGTTGTTATATATATATATATATATATATATATATATATATATATATAGTAAACCTAATCAGTAGGCGATTAAAGGTCTGTATACTACTTCAAAATATATGTATTTAAAAAACTCTACATGTTTCGGCTGTATACGCCTTTTTCAAGAGAGTTTTTTAAATACATATATTTTGAAGTAGTATACAGACCTTTAATCGCCTACTGATTAGGTTTACCATATCATACCAAGGTCACGAAGTTATTATATATATATATATATATATATATATATATAATAACTTCGTGACCTTGGTCCTACTGATTAGGTTTACCATATCATACCAAGGTCACCAAGTTATTATATATATATATATATATATAATAACTTCGTGACCTTGGTATGATATGGTAAACCTAATCAGTAGGACCAAGGTCACGAAGTTATTATATATATATATATATATATATATATATATATAATAACTTCGTGACCTTGGTATGATAGCGATTAAAGGTCTGTATACTACTTCAAAATATATGTATTTAAAAAACTCTCTTGAAAAAGGCGTATACAGCCGAAACATGTAGAGTTTTTTAAATACATATATTTTGAAGTAGTATACAGACCTTTAATCGCCTACTGATTAGGTTTACTATATATATATATATATATATATATATATATATATATATATATATATATATATATATAACAACGGCTAAGAAATTATCTAAACACCCCTATATATATATATATATATGCTTTTAACGAGTACAACAAATTGCAATTCCTACTGATTAGGTTTACCATATCATACCAAGGTCACGAAGTTATTATATATATATATATATATATATAATAACTTCGTGACCTTGGTATGATATGGTAAACCTAATCAGTAGGCGATTAAAGGTCTGTATATTACTTCAAAATATATGTATTTAAAAAACTCTACATGTTTCGGCTGTATACGCCTTTTTCAAGAGAATACAAAATATGAATGACAGGATATAAATGTCAAGTAATTAAGTTGCTATGGTTTAAATTATTCAAAGATACATTCTAGTAATAATAATAAATCATGCCTTAGTATTCCAAAAAATAGATAACAAGGTGTGAAAATATGTGTTGTTCGCTGCTAGCAATTTGTGTCTCCTTCTGGGTATGAACTTGTGTGTTGGTTGCTGCTGGCAGCTTGCGCTACACTTACGCTCTCACACAAAACCACACACCCATAGAGAGACGCAAGCTGCCAGCAGCAACCAACACACAAGTTCATACCCAGAAGGAGACACAAATTGCTAGCAGCGAACAACACATATTTTCACACCTTGTTATCTATTTTTTGGAATACTAAGGCATGATTTATTATTATTACTAGAATGTATCTTTGAATAATTTAAACCATAGCAACTTAATTACTTGACATTTATATCCTGTCATTCATATTTTGTATTCTCTTGAAAAAGGCGTATACAGCCGAAACATGTAGAGTTTTTTAAATACATATATTTTGAAGTAATATACAGACCTTTAATCGCCTACTGATTAGGTTTACTATATATATATATATATATATATATATATATATATATATATATATGTTTAGATAATTTCTTAGCCGTTCATTAAATATAACATTTGATAAATTATTGGAGTTTTTCGGCTTTTTATATGAAATATTTACAAATATCAAATTAGAATGTATGTAATTGCAGAGTAAGTGGGGATGTAAACATTGCTGTCTACAAATTACAAAGCAAATCATACGAAATTTTTTAATTGAAAAATATGGTCTACGTTGGGACTCGAACCCAAGTCTACAGCTTTCCGGGCTGTCGCCTTTACCACTAGGCCACAATAGACCCAGGTTCAGGCTATTTAGAAATGCATTATAAATTCATTAACACTGTCACTTTATAATGCATTTCTAAATAGCTTGAACCTGGGTCTATTGTGGCCTAGTGGTAAAGGCGACAGCCCGGAAAGCTGTAGACTTGGGTTCGAGTCCCAACGTAGACCATATTTTTCAATTAAAAGATTTCGTATGATTTGCTTTGTAATTTGTAGACAGCAATGTTTACATCCCCACTTACTCTGCAATTACATACATTCTAATTTGATATTTGTAAATATTTCATATAAAAAGCCAAAAAACTCTAATAATTTATCAAATGTTATACAGGGTCCGGCAACGAAGCGGGGACGGAAGATTACACGCGTATTTGAAAGTTAGTCAAATATTTAGTTATCGGATATCCTTCCGTACCATCAAGCGCACGTTCTAGAAATATTTTGTTTTATACAGGGTGTTCCAGATGGAAATGGCAGACTAAAGTTGCATTTTTTTAAATGGGACAACCTGTATATTAATAGATAAAATGATCCGCGCTTGAAAGCTGGTTACATCGATATAATGTTGTATGGGTCTAAAGTTGATAGTTTCTGTGTAAATAATTATTTTACTTGATAAATTGATACATTTCAGTAGGCTATTCTGCCTAAGGAAAATCAAAAGATCCGAAACCAATAGAATATAATATTTTCTACTAGTATGCACTTTCGTTGCTACGTGAAATAAATTCTGCAACTGCTCGCATTATACAGGGTGTTCACAATTTCGCAAAATCGAAGAAATCTCATAATTTTTAAATGGAACACCCTGTATATTTTTAGCTCATTGAAAAGCCCTTTTACTACGCTTTCTATTGATACCTCATTTGATGAACCTAGGATGGATCATTTGCTAATTATTTCTTTTTAGAATTGAATTAATGAAAAATTAAATATATGTGAAGAACCAGCCTATTGAGAGAGTAAGACAATACAAATACCTGGGCACGATTATTAATGAGAACAATGACAGCTCCCAAGAAAT
This sequence comes from Melolontha melolontha, assembly GCA_935421215.2. Taxonomy (NCBI): domain Eukaryota; kingdom Metazoa; phylum Arthropoda; class Insecta; order Coleoptera; family Scarabaeidae; genus Melolontha; species Melolontha melolontha. The sequence goes on along the minus strand of OW285237.1, from coordinate 124,154,512 downwards.
ACGAGTCAGAATAGAACAGGCGAGAAGCACCTTTACAAGGATGAAAAGGCTTTTCTGCTGCCGAGATTTAAACCTTGACTTAAAAATACGACTGATGAGATGCTATGTGCTGTCTATACTATACTATGGGATGGAGGCCTGGACGCTGAAGGTAACCGACATGAGGAGACTGGAGGCATTTGAGATGTGGGTATACCGGAGAATATTGAAGATCTCATGGGTTGAGAGAAAAACCAACGTAGAAGTGATGAGACGTATGCATAAGGAGAGAGAAGTGATTCCGACAATTAAGAGAAGAAAACTGCTGTACATGGGACATGTCATGAGGGGAGAAAAATATCAAATACTACAAATAATTATGCAGGGAAAAATCCCGGGCAAGAGATCTATAGGAAGAAGACGGAATTCATGGCTGAAGAACCTTAGGGACTGGTTTGGATGCAATAATAATGAACTGTTTAGAGCTACGGTTTCAAAAGTAAGAATTGCTATGATAATTGCCAACCTTCGAAGCGGAGACGGCACCTAAAGAAGAAGAATGAAAAATGCTTGTATTTTTAGTAGCTAATTTGCGCTTTTAAACCTTCTGTAAGATCGGATATTCAACAAATTATCCATAAATGGTCTACAACAAGAAGAAACCCCATTGAGTACGAGAAGCAGTTGATTTTCACTCAGCGGTGAAAGCAAACATTAAATTAATATAAAGTAATATAGCATTTTCAATATATTCACTGCCGATTAAATTATCTGGTGTTAGTTTAACAAAAAATTTGCACTAATTAATTTGTATTTTAAAGAATTTTGTAGAACCAACTATTTTACGAATACCCAATATGAAACAATACATACCTAATTATCTTAACATAAATCGAAATCATGTAGGAAAGAATCAAGTACGAGTAGTATTAAAAGTTTGCACTATTTTAAATAAATACTAATTATTAACCACAACATCAAATTTAATTAACAAAAGTAGTAGCACAGTAAATGAAAATAAAGTAAATGTAAATAGTAAATGCAAATAAATCAAAGAAAACTTTCAAATGTCCTTCCACGTCTCTCAATACATAAATGAAGCCGCCTCGTGAAATTCTGTTGAACATGCTGTAATGTTTCTTAACGAACATTTCTAAATCCCTCTCTTATGCGTTCCATAATATTTTCCCTTGTTGTAGAAACTTCCACATAAACTAGAGCCATGACATATCCCCAAAAGTAGAAGTCCAAGACAGTAAGATCTGGAGTTCGTGGCAGGCCAAACGATTGGACCACCTCGTCCTATCCATTTGTCCTCCTTCCAGTGGCGGCTCTTGATGACGTACGATGTGCGCTGCTGCACGGTTGAGACTACTTCGAACTATTTCGGAAGATTTCGGTACGGTTACTTGCTTCTCTGTATATATGAAAGCTTAAACGAAGCAGTCTCATCCGTGCAGCAGCGCACATCGTACGTCATCAAGAGCCGCCACTGCTTCCTTCCATGGCCCTAGAAACTCCCTAATGTTAAGGCAGTAATGAGCAGGTGCACCATCGTGTTGCAACTAGAAAATTTGTCGGGTGTCAGCATCCACATGCTCAAGTAAATTAGGCAGTTCGTTCTGCAAAAATGCCAAATACGTATCGCCTGTAACGGTTCCATCGAAAAAGTACGGCCCAATGATATATGGGCCAAGTATACCTCCCCAGACGTTAAGAGACCATTTATTCTGATTGTCTATATGACTTATCCAATTCTGGGTTTCTGTTGCATAATAATGCATGTTATGTTTATTTACCGCCCCATTACTTTTGAAAGTAGCCTCATCGCTAAACAAAATCTTTGTTAAAATATTTGGCATTTCTCGCATTTTATTTAACAACCAACCACAAAAGTCTGTTCTTTTAATGAAATCATCACCATGCAATTCCTGATTTAATTCCTGAATTAATGGTACGGATGATACTTATGACTTCTTAAAATTCTTCGTACGCTCCTATCTTCAATAGCTGTTACCTTTGAAATACCGTCTATACTTATATGTGGATTTTCCTGTATTGTTAATAATACGGCCAATTCGCTTTTTTCATTGATTACCGGTTTATTTATTTCTCTCTTCTTGTAGGTTACACTACCAGTTTCTGTAAATCTCCCTAATAACCTTTCAAATGCTTCCGGTCTTGGCTTTCTTTCAAGGTTTGGAAATCTCTCTGTATATACTCTACTTGCTAGGAGACAATTTCTTGTACACTCCCCAAGAATAAATATCATATTCACCATTTCTTGAATACTAAAATTAGTCATTATAGCAATTTCTTTTAAAGATTGAACGAAATACTGTGTAAGATGGAACAAAATTTTTGATAAATTGGTTATTAAGTATACAAGCTTAAAACTGACACCAGATAACTTGATTAGCAGTGAATCTATTGAAAATGCTATATTACTTTATATTAATTTAATGTTTGTTTTCACCGCTGAGTGAAAATCAACTTTTTCTCGTACTTAATCGGGTTTCTTCTTGTTATAGACTATGTATGGATAATTTGTTGAATATCCGATCTTACAGAAGGTTTAAAAGTGCAAATTAGCTACTAAAAATACAAGCATTTTTCATTAATTCAAATCTAAAAAGAAATAATTAGCAAATGATCCATTCTAGGTGCATCAAATGAGGTATCAATAGAAAGCGTAGTAAAAGGGGTTTTCAATGAGCTGAAAATATACAGGGTGTTCCATTTAAAAATTATGAGATTTCTTCGATTTTGCGAAATTGTGAACACCCTGTATAATGCGAGCAGTTGCAGAATTTATTTCACGTAGCAACTAAAGTGAAAACTAGTAGAAAATATTCTATTCTATTGGTTTCGGATCTTTTGATTTTCCTTATGCAGAATAGCCTACTGAAATGTATCAATTTATCAAGTAAAATAATTATTTACACAGAAACTATCAACTTTAGACCCATGCAACATTATATCGATGTAACCAGCTTTCAAGCGCGGATCATTTTATCTATTAATATACAGGTTGTTCCATTTAAAAAAATGCAACTTTAGTCTGGCATTTCCATCTGGAACACCCTGTATAAAGCAAAATATTTTTAAAACGTGCGCTTGATGGTACGGAAGGATATCCGATGACTAAATATTTGACTAACTTTCAAATACGCGTGTAATCTTCCGTCCCCGCTTCGTTACCGGACCCTGTATATATATATATATATATATATATATATATATATTTTCGTGACCTTGGTATTATATGGTAAACTTAATCAGTCGGCGATTAAAGGTCTGGTTTATTACTTCAAAGTATATATATTCAAAAAAAAACATACATGTTTCGGCATGTTTTTTTGAATATATATACTTTGAAGTAATAAACCAGACCTATAATCGCCGACTGATTAAGTTTACCATATCATACCAAGGTCACGAAAATATTATATATATAGTAAATTCAATTTGTTGGCTATTTAAGGCCCAGTTTTACTTCAAAATGTATAGGTATGACATAATATACTGTCATTTCTATTTTATATTCCTTGAAAAAGGCACCATTTGCCGAAACATGTAGGATAGTTTTAAATGTATACATTTTGAAGTAAAACCAGACCTTAAATCGCCAACAAATTGAATTTACCATAACATACAAAGTTCACGAAATAATTATCTTTATATATATATATATATATATATATATATATATATATATATATATATATATATATATACACTGCTCAAAATCGTATAGGGATATTTACATAATTAAGAGAAAAAAGATTATTATATATTGTAAATTCGAGAAGTTTTAATAAACTAGAGTTTGCAAATACGAATTTTCCTAACAACGATGTAATCTTAAAGATGTTTAAATTTAGAAATCAATCCTAAACATATCATCAAAAGCAACTTCTAGAAATCAGTGTGACCTCCACTATTGTTTATTACTGCCCTAATACGGTTACGTATTGTTGAAATTAAATTGTCAATCTCTTCCTGTGGTATTGCTCTCTATTCTCTTTGAAGAACTCTGAAAAGGTCTCGGGGACCATTAATGTGATCATTAATTTGTAACCCTCCTTTGTAACTTAGCTCACAGATGCTCTAACGGATTCATATCCGGAGACTGAGTTGGGCACCCTAACAACAAAATGTGTTGCTGTTCTAGCACATTCATTACAATTCGCGCCACATGTGGAGGCGCATTATCTTGCATGAAATTGAAATTTTCTCCTGCTGCTCCTGCATATGGCACAATGACAGGTAAAATGACCTGTTCCACATAACCTTGAGCTGTCATTTTACGTTCAATCGAAACGAGATCTGTACTTCTACTAATACTTATATCAGCCCATATCATGATTGTACCAGCTCAGAAAGAATGGACTTGGACTACATTCAAACGATTTTCGTCTCCTGGCTGCCTCCAAACTCTAATTCTTCTTGAATCATTGTACATACAAAATCTAGACTCATTAGAGAACATTACATATGACCATTGTTCGTTTGTCCAATTTCGGTGATCCTGTACCCATAAAAGACGTTCACCGCGATTACCTCTTGTTAGAGGTGGAACCCTTAAGGGTCGTCTAGATCTTAAATGTACCTTATCTAACCTATTGCGAATAGTTTGGTCACGAATCAGTAACGCCATATGTTTGGTTAAACTGATTTTGTATCTGCCGAGCACTGCCGGTTTGATTACGTCGAGCAATAATTTGGACGTAACGGTCTTGTGCTGCCGTTGTAGTCCGACCATTACCACGATATTGATTACGTAATTCATCACTATCCCTATAGCGGTGCCATAAGCACATTATGACGCTTTGCGTAACTTGAAATTCGGCTGCAACTTCAGCAACGACAGCTTGAAGCTGCCCAGCATGTGACATGCCAATAGCACGTAACATTTCTTCCCGCGGTAAATGACGCCTTTCCATTAATAAAACTACTCAAATTATTCAGAAAACTTAATGTTTTTAAACTGTGTAGCAAGAAATGATACTACAATGTAGTTAAACGGAAAGTGACAAATAATGCCGTTATGACAACTAATAATAGATGTTGCAAACAAAACGCAATCGCTCCATTGTTAGCAAGATAATATGATAAAATCTTTGCGCATATTATTTTTGCTCAAAATATTTATATACAATACGATATTCTGTTTTTACATCTTGTTTTTAAAAATATCTCGGTACGATTTTCAGCAGTATATTTATATATATATATATATATATATATATATATATATATATATATATATACCATGTGTCCCAATTTCGATGCTCACCATTGGTGTCTCGGTTATTAGAAGATATAGAACAACGGTTAAATGGGGAATGTTTTGCAGAATTCAATACTCGCGGCAAATCTCATTTCAAATTTGACCTAACTTTTTAAATTTTTAAAATATTTTGAAAAATCAAAAATTTGCCGATTTCGTTATTCCTCAATAACTCGATAACGCTTAGTCTGACCTCTTTTAAAGTTTTACATTGTTCAGACACTTTTTTAAAACAAATTATTTGATACAAACAGAAACCCCCGATTGTCATTTGTTTTTAAGTTATTACCACTATCTTTTGTTTTTCATATGGCGGCCATATTGGATTTTGGGTTTGTTAGGTAGTCCTCAAAATGTGCTTTTCAACGATGTATAACATGCCTGAAAAATTTTTATTTATAAGGAAAATATTAATAAAAACGTAAATTAATCTTTAATATGAAATTAGTAGGCTGAAAAATTAAACACCAATGTCAAATGAAAGTGAAAAGATATTCTAAGTATAGCAAACGCCAATTAAGTTGACGCGAGGAGAGTAAGTTCGCGCAGGATTAAAAGTAGTGGGGAGATTTGTATTTGGTTTTACATCAAATGTCAGATAATTCTAACCTCTGAGCGTGTATCACTAGCAAAGACATTATGTTCCGTCAAACGTCAATGACAAATGTATTCTGACAATGAAACAAAACGATAACCTGTCAAAGTACAATTAGTGCTGGAGAGGTAAGTTAATTAAAACTACTTGTAGTTAGTGATAAGTAATTATTGTCAAGTATTAAGATTTATAAGTATTGATAATGGCAGATACATATTCAAACGAAGAAAAAGTTGATATGTTGGAAGTGTATTTCAAAGCAAATAGAAACACTAAAAATGCGTGCACGAGTTATGCAGAGCGTTTTCCAGAAAGACAACAGCCACACAGGACAATTTTTAGAAGACTAGTTAGCAAATTACAAAAACTTTGGAAGTTTTGAACAAAAACGAGCTAACTATGAAGTTAATGATGCTGATACACGTCTAAATAATATTTTGCAGAACGTTAGGAACAATCCCAGCACATCAGTTCGTCGTGTGACACGAGAAACAGGGATTTCAAAATCTACTGTTCACAGAACCTTGACGAAAAACAAGTATCACCCTTACAAACCAACAATTGTACAAGGTTTAAGTGATAATGACAATCTCCGACGATTACAGTTTAGCAGGTGGTACCTTCAAAAATGTGAATATGACGCTAATTTTCCTAGGAAAATACTATGGACAGATGAAACACGATTTACCAATTGTGGAGTGTTCAATAGGAATAACTATCATCATTGGTCTACTGAAAATCCACATTTGGTAAATCAAAGAAGATTTCAAGTTCGATTTGGTTTTAATGTCTGGTGCGGTTTAATTGGTATGACATTTTGTTTACATTTTTTTTTGGTTTTTTAAACTCTTTTTTTCGTTTTAGATAATCAGTTAATAGGTCCTTTCATCTTTGATTACAATTTAACTGGTAACAGATATTTGGAGCTACTAACAAACGAGATAATGCCTGCTTTGAGGCAAATTATTAATCCAGAGAACATGCAAAACATCTGGTTCCAGCAAGATGGTTACCCGGCCCATAACACTCGTAACGTGCAACATTTTTTGAGAGAAAACTTTAATGAGAGAGTGATTTCAAATAATGGACCCGTGCAATGGCCTGCGAGATCACCCGACCTTACGCCGCTTGACTTTTATTTATAGGGTACCACTAAAAACGAAGTATTTGATTTTGAACCGCCAGAAACTCGGGAAATTTTAAAACAAAGAGTACTAGATGTGCTACGATCAGTAAACGGAGACACGCTATGTAGAGTTTGTAACTCTACTCGAACAAGGTGTCAAAATTGTGTGGAACAGAATGGTCGTCATATTGAACAATTTCTTTAAGTGAATGTGAACTTTAAGTTCTGTATCTTTACTTTTTATTTCTATAATTTTTTTATCGTTTCGTTTGTTTACAGTATTACTTAGAATATCTTTTCACTTTCATTTGACATTGGTGTTTAATTTTTCAGCCTACTAATTTCATATTAAAGATTAATTTACGTTTTTGTTAATATTTTCCTTATAAATAAAAATTTTTCAGGCATGTTATACATCGTTGAAAAGCACATTTTGAGGACTACCTAACAAACCCAAAATCCAATATGGCCGCCATATGAAAAACAAAAGATAGTGGTAATAACTTAAAAACAAATGACAATCGGAGGTTTCTGTTTGTATCAAATAATTTGTTTTAAAAAAGTGTCTGAACAATGTAAAACTTTAAAAGAGGTCAGACTAAGCGTTATCGAGTTATTGAGGAATAACGAAATCGGCAAATTTTTGATTTTTCAAAATATTTTAAAAATTTAAAAAGTTAGGTCAAATTTGAAATGAGATTTGCCGCGAGTATTGAATTCTGCAAAACATTCCCCATTTAACAGTTGTTCTATATCTTCGAATAACCGAGATACCAATGGTGAGCATCGAAATTGGGACACACGGTATATATATATATAGTAAACCTAATCAGTAGGCGATTAAAGGTCTGTATATTACTTCAAAATATATGTATTTAAAAAACTCTACATGTTTCGGCTGTATACGCCTTTTTCAAGAGAATACAAAATATGAAAAAGGCGTATACAGCCGAAACATGTAGAGTTTTTTAAATACATATATTTTGAAGTAATATACAGACCTTTAATCGCCTACTGATTAGGTTTACCATATCATACCAAGGTCACGAAGTTATTATATATATATATATATATATATACAAGGTGGCCCATTAGTGCGAGGAAGTCCAATATTTCGTTTATTACAACACATATCAAAAAATGTTTCAAATAGAAGTTGTAGCAAATGCAACACTGCATATTTGTAAAATAATTGGAACTATACAGGGTGCTCAGATTAGTCGAGGCATTTAACCGAAATATTTTTTTAAATGGCATGGTACCTATATTTTTACATTATCGCAATCAGTATACTGTTGTACAAAAGTCACTAGATTTTTTCGACAAAAAATTTTACCGCGTTGCCAAATTATTCCGAAAAGTATGAAATTTTAGAGAAAATTGCATGATCATAAATGTATCTCATAAAAGTTTACTAATAACATGTAAAGCGAAATTCTTCTTAATTACAAAGAGAAAGAGTTTATTAAACATATGCACAAGAGTATTTTCTTTTTCATACACAGGGTGTTTAATATGAAGGCACAAAGTCATCATATCTTAATAGGTCAAAACTTTTTTTTTTCAAATGAAACTTCCTGTATATTATTGCACAATTTTGTAAAGCTACTAAATCCCTTCAATTTATGTATACACCATATAGCCTCTAAAACAAATAGTTTCAGAGAAATTACCGTTTTATGAAATTCTTATTCTACATAAATTAATTTCGAAATGCGACATAATTTATAAAATTTATTAACCCTAAGTAAAATATAAAAACATAAATTTCTTTTCTTCTAGATATCTACAAAACAGTTACTTTAGTAAATGCTCAAAATGGCCACCATTTACTTCTAAACAATAATACATGCGGTCATTGAAAGCTCTGCTAACATTTCTCAGCATGGTCTCATCAATAGTTCGGAAAGTATCTCTTATCCTTTGTTTCATATCTTCCTTTGTTGTTGCGAATGTTTAGTAAACTTGACTTTTAACATAACTCCACATGAAAAAATCTACTTTGTTTAATTCCGGGGAACGGGGTGGCCATTTAACTGGCCCTCCTCTGCCTATCCATCTTTCAGGTAGCCAGTTATTTAAAAACATATTGACTACACCGGCATGATGAACTGGCGCCCCGTCATGTAAATACCACATCCTTTGCTTGACTTGATTGGGCAAATGTCGTATTAAATGGGGTAAATGGATCTGTAAAAAATCCAAATAAATTTGAGCAGTTACCTTCCCATTAAAAAAATGCGGCCCAATCACATAATTTCCTATTATTCCACCCCAAACATTCAAGGATCATCTTGTCTGACTAGTAGTCTTTACATAATGTGGTTGTTCGGTGGAATAATAGTGAAAGTTATGTCTAATGACAAATCCATTTTTGTGAAATGTCGCTTCGTCAGAAAATAAAACATGATTGAAAAATTGTCTGTCTTGTTCAATTCTTCCTGAAATCCATTCACAAAACGTTATTCTTTTTTCTAAATCATCGGGTAATAGCTCTTGCATCATTTGTATGTGGTATGGATGCATTTTGTTTTTGCTCAGAATTCGTTGGACAACAGTGCGACTTATGTTAGTCTGATGCGAAATTTCTCTATTAGATGTGTGAGGATTTTCTATAACCTTTAACATAACTCTCATCTCATCATCTGCTGTTATTGCAGTCTTTGTTCTTTCACATTTTGGATATGCAACATTTCCAGTTTGTGTAAATCTCAACAATAAACTTTCAAATGCTTCTTTTCTAGGCTGCCTTCTAAGTGAATATTTTTCATGATATAATCTTGAGGCAAATAAGCAATTTTTTAAACTTTCACCCAGCACAAAAATCATATATATCAGTTCTTGATTGTCGAAGTTCATTTTTGCACCTAATTTACACGAAATGTAGAGTAGGTATACTAAACTACTTATTATTGACAGTAGTATAATAATAAATTAGAAAATGTCACCCCCACCCCTACTTCTGCCATTGGCCAGTCCGAAATCACCCAGATCCCTACTTCTACTATTAATACCGTCGATCTCCAAGTCCCGATATCATTCGACGACGAGAAACCAAGGAGAATACTTCGACCTCGCCGCTGAAGATGTTGTTGTGGACCGCATGTATTATTGTTTAGAAGTAAATGGTGGCCACTTTGAGCATTTAATAAAGTAACTGTTTTGTAGATATCTAGAAGAAAAGAAATTTATGTTTTTATATTTTACTTAGGGTTAATAAATTTAATAAATTATGTCGCATTTCGAAATTAATTTATGTAGAATAAGAATTTCATAAAACGGTAATTTCTCTGAAACTATTGGTTTTAGAGGCTATATGGTCTATACATAAATTGAAGGGATTAAGTAGCTTTACAAAATTGTGCAATAATATACAGGGTGTTTCATTTGAAAAAAAAAGTTTTGACCTATTAAAATGTGATGATTTTGTGCCTTCATATTAAACACCCTGTGTATGAAAAAAAAAACTCTTGTGCCATATGTTTAATAAACTCTTTCTCTTTGTAATTAAGAAGAATTTCGCTTTACATGTTATTAGTAAACTTTTATGAGATACATTTATGATCACGCAATTTTTTCTAAAATTTCATACTTTTCGCAATAATTTGGCAACGCGGCAAAATTTTGTCGAAAAAATCTGGTGGCCTATGTACACCGTTATACGGATTGCGATAATGTAAAAATATAGCTACCATGCCATTTAAAAAAATATTTCGGTTAAATGCCTCGACTAATCTGAGCACCCTGTATAGTTCCAATTATTTTACAAATATGCAGTGTTGCATTTGCCACAACTTCCATTTGAAACATTTTTTGATATGTGTTGTAATATACGAAATATTGGACTTCCTCGCACTAATGGGCCAACCTGTATATATATATAGGTATATAATTGAAAAGAAATTATCGACCGTGATATATTATCAAAAATTAATTAAAATTCGGGTAAGCGGTCAATTAAAAAACTCCTTTATTAAATTACCCTATATTTCGCGACAGACTTTGTCGCTTCTTCTGGGGTAAAAAATGTAGAGTTAAAAAATAATAAAATTGACGTACAAAATATAAAAATTTATATTTTGTACGTCATCCCGGCGTAATTCAATGAAGTATTTGTTTGACTTACTCGGACACCTGGTCTCGCCGCGATAACAATGGACAAGTCAGCTATTGTATTCGGAGAATATAGTGGTTTTTTAAAGTGTTTTCATGAGCGTAGATAGAAGCGGGGTTTTTATAATGTATTTTATTTATTAGTTTATATTTCGTAAGATAAATAAAGTGCTGTGAGTAAGTTTCTTTAGTTTGAACTGTTAATTACATCTTAATTTTTGTGATAGATCCTGTTTAATATCGTTTGATTGAATCTATTTCTACCAATTATTTCGACGTAAGTGTGCGTTGAATTTCGTTCAGTTTCAATAACTTACGCACACATTTTTAGTTTTCATTTATTTAGATCTAGAGCATTGTTTAAGTTACTTTTTCAGATATGATATGGAAGAATGTCGAGAACGGCATTGTAAAACAATGGCGAGTTGGATTGACGGTCGTACTGATTGTATGTCCATTGTCAGTGATTCCGAAATTTATTACGAAATCCGTAAAATATCGTCAAAAATTCGTCACTTAGGATCGCAAACACATCTGAACTCTGTAAAACTTTTATGGCGGCTAATATTCCATTAAATAAATTTAGCAATCCCACTTTAAAAATATTTCTGAAAAAATATACTGGTCGAAATGTTCCTGATGAATAAACTTTACGCAAATATTATGTTTCTAGGTGCTATACGAGAACAGTAGAACGCATTAGAAGCCATCTTTTAAATCAATACATATGGATAAGCGTCGACGAAACGATGGATATGTTAGGACGCTGTGTAGTAAATGTTGTAGCTGGTGTACTACATCCAACTATTCCATATAACGCATATGTAATAGCAACAAAAGTTATAAATACAGTTGATGCGGAAACAGTTGCTAAAACGATTAATGAGAATATTCAAAATATACTTCATTCCGACGACAGGTACAAAGAAAAAGTACTTTTATTTGTAAGTGACAGAGCTGCATATATATTAAAGGAAACATATCCTAATTTGCTGCATATTACTTGTGTAGCACATGTTCTCCGCAGAATCTGTGAATATATCAGAGCACCTTTCCAGAAGTTGATAGACTTGTATCAGCTTTTAAAAAATTTTCAGAAAAGCACCATTGAGAGTAGCTCTTTTCAGGGAGAAATTTCCATCTCTGTCACTGCCTCCCACTCCAGTAATAACTAGATGGAGAACATGGCTGGAAGCTACTAGTTATTATGCTGAGAATTTCGATAGTCTAAAGCATTTCGTAACACTGCTAAAGGAGGATGCTAGAAGTATTGGTGAGTGCAAGGAGCTCACACAAATCCCAAATTTAAAAAATCAGTTGTACTTTCTTCACGAACACTTTGGAAAATTGCCAAAGCTAATCACTTATTTTGAAAATAGAAATCTCAAATTAAATGACGGATTAACCACATTAGATGTGGCTGTTAATAATTTGAAAAGTATTCCAAATGACTTTGGATGTGGCCTTCGGCAAAAGTTTGAAGCAATTCTTAATAGAAATCCAGATTTAATTACATTGCAGCAATTATGTATGGAGACAATTCCACAAAATCTAACGGCTAAATATGAAGAAATAAAAGAATATTTCCAGTATGCACCTATAACCAGTTGCGATGTAGAAAGGACGTTTTCTATTTATAAGGATGTACTTAATTCAAAGAGAACAAAATTGACAGAAGAAAACCTTGAGAAACTATTGCTAGTCAAAATTAATACTCCTTTACTCAACTTGAACGACAAAATGAACAAATAAAAATGTTCCAATTATAGAAATAAAATTAAAAACTTTAAAAAAACAACTTTTCAACAAATACATATGTATTTCGTAATTTTATATATCACCACCCGTTTGTTTTCCAATTATATAAATAAAATTAAAAACTTTATAAATACAACTTTTCAACAAATAAATATGTATTTCGTAATTTTATAGATCACCACCCGTTCGTTTTCCAATTATATAAATAAAATTAAATATTTTAGAAATACAGCCTTTCGCCAGTACTGCACTGGGTGGTAAGCGTGTCCGTTCTCTACTAATAAGTCAGAAACTTCCAACTTCTAAATACAAATGAACCGGCTTGTTAGCTGGTTTGTTTACATTATATATACAGGGTGTTACAAAAATGTAGGGCTGGCTATACATGGACGGTTTCTACAACTAAAAATAAGCAAAAAAGTTTAAATAAATTTATGTCCTAAAATGGTTCGTTACTGAGTTACGGCCACTTGAGGTTTTTTCTTTTTATTTTAGAAAAGGTTACAGAAAACGGGAGTTTCTTATGTTTCTTATAGTAAATGTTCAAAATGACCTCCACGGGAAGCAACACAAGCTTCAGCTCGTCGTATCATGGACTGCCTCACGCGCTGAAAAATTCCTGGTGTATTTCGAATTTGGTGGCATCCATCTTCCATTCTACGTTGAAGATCTTCAATATTTTGAATTGGAGTAGAATATACCATAGACTTTAAATGTCCCCATACGTAAAAATCTATTGGATTTAAATCTGGAGACCGTGCAGGCCATGCTACAGGTCCACCGCGACCAATCCATCTTCCAGGATATACGGCATTTAAAAATTCGCGTGCTGTGTGACTGAAGTGAGCCGGTGCACCGTCGTGCATGAACCACATGCGTCCTCTAACATTTAGTGGAACATCGTCCAGCAAACCTGGTAAGTCGTTTTCTAAAAATTAACGATAATTCTGCCCAGTAAGTCGTGGTGGAAGTACAAAAGGACCAATCACAAATTCGTTAATAATTCCGGCCCACACACTAAATGAAAACTGCGCTTGATGTCTGGACTGAATAATAGCATGAGGGTTTTCTTGTTGCCACCGGTGTAAATTATGAAAATTGACGATACCATCTCTTGTAAAGCCAGCTTCATCACTAAAGAGCACACACGACAGAAAGAGATGATCGGCGGCGCATGTCCGTAACAACCATACACAGTAAGCTTCTCGTGATGGGAAATCATTCTCACTAAGTCCCTGTACTCTTTGCAGGTGGTAAGGAAAAAGCTGATTAGTTCTTAAAATACGCCATACACTCACATGATCGACATCTTCCGCCAATGCCATTCTTCGAGTACTAGCACCTGCATTTTCTTCAACACGATCCAACAAACGTTCTTCCAATTCCAAATTTCTTGTGGTTCGTGGTCTGCCGCGATCTCGGACTACTGGTTTGAATGATCCTGTTTCTCTTAATCTAATATGAAGCCTTTCGAAAGTTTTTTCATTTGATAAACGTCGGTTTGGGAAATATTCTGCGTAAAGTCTTCTTGCTTCTGCTCTGTTGCAATGTGCCAAACCATACATTAAATGCATGTCGGACATCTCTTCGAAAGAATAATCTGCCATTTTATACTATTAATTAGAAAACAGTACTAATCACAAATGACTTAATCAACTTTCACGACTGACAGCAAAAAACACGGACTGCCTACTGAATATGATTAACATAAGTTACTCACTTGTCGGCGACTTGTTCAAATATGCAATACGAACGCTTCGCGTCTGCGCGATAATTTGTGACGAGATACACACGTGTCGGACATGCAATACGAAAAACTTCAAGTGGCCGTAACTCAGTAACGAAACATTATAGGACACAAATTTATTTAAACTTTTTTGCTTATTTTTAGTTGTAGAAACCGTCTATGTATAGCCAGCCCTAAATTTTTGTAACATCTGAACGACTTTTTTTTTAATTCCAAATCCCATTTTGAACAAGACAAATTCTAATAATTGGTACAAAAATGTTCCAATAGGAACAAATATGATATCTAAAAAACTTGTCATTTACGCGAATCCAATAAAATAAGACAAAACAATTATTCAGCATGTGTAGAAAGCAACAAAGAAAATAATATTAAAATTAGTACACCAAACCAAACAATTTATAATAATTGTACATTTAATAACTGTTCTCCTGCTTTCAAATAAAAATAATTATTAATTATTTATTTAAATCGTTAATTTATCTTGCCAAAAAACACTCGAGCTTTTCTTTCACCGATTAATTTTCTATTTAACTCAAAATTTTTCCTATCAGTAATTTTTCTCGAAAAACTTGTGTTGCTTCCCGTGGAGGTCATTTTGAACATTTACTATAAGAAACATAAGAAACTCCCGTTTTCTGTAAACATTTCTAAAATAAAAATAAAAAAACTTCAATTGGCCGTAACTCAGTAACGAACCATTTTAGGACATAAATTTATATAAACTTTTTTGCTTATTTTTAGTTGTAGAAACCGTCTATGTATAGCCAGCCCTAAATTTTTGTAACACCCTGTATATATCACTTCTTTATAGATATGCAATATTTAATGGGTTATTCAACATTGTAATATACTTTCCAAGCTTATTAATATTATTTATTTGTCTTCGGTAACTTGTTGAACTTGTTTTGTTTAATTTTAATACTTCATAGTTATGAATTTATGAACTTAAGTACATTATATTGTTATTAAGAATATCATGCAAATATTATTTGCATTTACTACGAGTGTTTATTATTTTCAGATTACACTATGAATGCTATTTAATATTAGATCCTTTATTGTATGGACTTATTTTCATACATTACCAGAACTTTACTGTGGACAATGGAAATTTTTAAAGAAAGGTCTAAAAGTTTCACACAAGATATTGCATTCGAAATACTAAAAATGATTTTTAGCATTCCTTTTAATTTGCTTTTAATACGTCAGCATGTGTTTTTATTTAATTAGATTATAAAAATTCTAGAATCGTAACGTAACCTTCGATCTATTGACACTATACATCAAATGCTATAGATCATGTAATATACAGGTGCGCTTAAAGCACAACCCATTTAACTACGTTTAATTTCCTGTAAAATCATGACAAAAAGTCTATTTACATAATGAACCGGAATTAATATTCTGCCAATAATTATACCAGGTGCATAAAACAGAACCCATTTCACTTAAGTGTTATTGATATTTATGCTCTATTTTAATTACTTAGTTCACATTAAAGTGGAATTTCTCGGCATTATGTATTTAATGGAGAGTCTGTTCGATAACACCATATTATTATTACTACCTCGGGGGTTTTTCCAATCTGTTCGTTCAGACAGAATTGAATCCGATTGACACATTAGATTTAAGACTTCTTTGAAGCCATCTATGATTGATCATTTTTCAAGATAGCTCCAAATCTCATCACATCGTGGTTATTGCAAGTTTTGTTCAAGGAAGATATTCTATATATTAGTTCTCTTCAACAATAGTAATAACCCCAAACGTCGTTATAGGCTGGTCATTTCGAATGGAATATTCTCTGTATTGGCTATTTTAACTCCAGGCCATTCACTTTCTTCTCAGGATGAGTACATCCACAGTGTATTCCAAAAGGCTGTATTTAATATTTCAATAGGGATATTCTAGTTACAGAAAATATATCATCTTTTTAAATGATCTTCATAGATATGATTGCATAAAACATCGGGAAATAATCGTGTTACATTAATTTTATCCTTGTGTATTGAGAACGAATTGGCAATAAGTATGATATTATTGAGTACAAAGAAGAATCCTTATATTCTTCTGCGTACTTGGCGCTATATTAATTCAACCTTCTACAAATTGTTAATCTGCAGAATGAGAACGTGCAGGAAAGGTCGCGATAGTTTTATTGAGTAGTTAGTATTCTTACTTAATCCAAGGAATTGAACAATGCACCCTACTTTGTAACGCCGATGACGAGATTGTATGTATGTATACATATATATATATATATATATATATATATATATATATATATATATATATACATACATATATATATAATTACATATATATACATATATATATAATTTCAATTTTTCTTAACTGCTCTTTTAATTATAAATGATTAATTATTTCTTGGAATACGGCTTGACAACTATTCATTAAATAAAAATGCTCGTTTAACGTTTCGACTTTTATTTTGTCTTCATCAGATGACAAAATAAAAGTCGAACCATATATATATATATATATATATATATATATATATATATATACAAATACAAATAAATAATATTAATAAGCTTGGAAAGTATATTACAATGTTGAATAACCCATTAAATATTGCGTATCTATAAAGAAGTGATATATATATATATATATATATATAATGTAAACAAACCAGCTGACAAGCCGGTTCATTTGTATTTAGAGGTTGGAAGTTTCTGACTTATTAGTAGAGAACGGACACGCTTACCACCCAGTGCAGTACTGGCGAAAGGCTGTATTTCTAAAATATTTAATTTTATTTATATAATTGGAAAACGAACGGGTGGTGATCTATAAAATTACGAAATACATATTTATTTGTTGAAAAGTTGTATTTATAAAGTTTTTAATTTTATTTATATAATTGGAAAACAAACGGGTGGTGATATATAAAATTACGAAATACATATGTATTTGTTGAAAAGTTGTATTTTTAAAGTTTTTAATTTTATTTCTATAATTGGTACATTTTTATTTGTTCATTTTGTCGTTCAAGTTGAGTAAAGGAGTATTAATTTTGACTAGCAATAGTTTCTCAAGGTTTTCTTCTGTCAATTTTGTTCTCTTTGAATTAAGTACATCCTTATAAATAGAAAACGTCCTTTCTACATCGCAACTGGTTATAGGTGCATACTGGAAATATTCTTTTATTTCTTCATATTTAGCCGTTAGATTTTGTGGAATTGTCTCCATACATAATTGCTGCAATGTAATTAAATCTGGATTTCTATTAAGAATTGCTTCAAACTTTTGCCGAAGGCCACATCCAAAGTCATTTGGAATACTTTTCAAATTATTAACAGCCACATCTAATGTGGTTAATCCGTCATTTAATTTGATATTTCGATTTTCAAAATAAGTGATTAGCTTTGGCAATTTTCCAAAGTGTTCGTGAAGAAAGTACAACTGATTTTTTAAATTTGGGATTTGTGTGAGCTCCTTGCACTCACCAATACTTCTAGCATCCTCCTTTAGCAGTGTTACGAAATGCTTTAGACTATCGAAATTCTCAGCATAATAATTAGTAGCTTCCAGCCATGTTCTCCATCTAGTTATTACTGGAGTGGGAGGCAGTGACAGATATGGAAATTTCTCCCTGAAAAGAGCTACTCTCAATGGTGCTTTTCTGAAAATTTTTTAAAAGCTGATACAAGTCTATCAACTTCTGGAAAGGTGCTCTGATATATTCACAGATTCTGCGGAGAACATGTGCTACACAAGTAATATGCAGCAAATTAGGATATGTTTCCTTTAATATATATGCAGCTCTGTCACTTACAAATAAAAGTACTTTTTCTTTGTACCTGTCGTCGGAATGAAGTATATTTTGAATATTCTCATTAATCGTTTTAGCAACTGTTTCCGCATCAACTGTATTTATAACTTTTGTTGCTATTACATATGCGTTATATGGAATAGTTGGATGTAGTACACCAGCTACAACATTTACCACACAGCGTGCTAACATATCCACCGTTTCGTCGACGCTTATCCATATGTATTGATTTAAAAGATGGCTTCTAATGCGTTCTACTGTTCTCGTATAGCACCTAGAAACATAATATTTGCGTAAAGTTTATTCATCAGGAACATTTCGACCAGTATATTTTTTCAGAAATATTTTTAAAGTGGTATTGCTAAGTTTATTTAATGGAATATTAGCCGCCATAAAAGTTTTACAGAGTTCAGATGTGTTTGCGATCCTAAGTGACGAATTTTTGACGATATTTTACGGATTTCGTAATAAATTTCGGAATCACTGACAATGGACATACAATCAGTATGACCGTCAATCCAACTCGCCATTGTTTTACAATGCCGTTCTCGACATTCTTCCATATCATATCTGAAAAAGTAACTTAAACAATGCTCTAGATCTAAATAAATGAAAACTAAAAATGTGTGCGTAAGTTATTGAAACTGAACGAAATTCAACGCACACTTACGTCGAAATAATTGGTAGAAATAGATTCAATCAAACGATATTAAACAGGATCTATCACAAAAATTACGATGTAATTAACAGTTCAAACTATGAAAACAAGAAACTTACTCACAGCACTTTATTTATCTTACGAAATATAAACTAATAAATAAAATACATTATAAAAACCCCGCTTCTATCTACGCTCATGAAAACACTTTAAAAAACCACTATATTCTCCGAATACAATAGCTGACTTGTCCATTGTTATCGCGGCGAGACCAGGTGTCCGAGTAAGTCAAACAAATACTTCATTGAATTACGCCGGGATGTACTGAGCGACGTTATACACAATTCCAATTGCCGATTGCGTTTTATGGAAATTGTATCCGTTCTCTACTTATTAGACACATGTAAAAGATATACAAAACAGCAAGTAATAATGAGAACATCAATAACCTATTTTTAACGTAACTTTATTATGAAAACCGAGATATCAAACATAGTAGAGGCATTAAGGACATACAGAAAATTGTATGTAAGACAAAGAACAAAGAGTAACTATGAAAGTTTTAATATACGATGATCGACAAGCAATCGAGAATTCGTATAGTAAATATTTTGTTGCTACCCGAACGTAATTGGCTACAGGACAATGCAAAATAGAAAAATACGAACATAAAACATAAATTTGAAAAACGGAATTATTAAGAATTTTACAACGTTTGAAAAAGTATAAGCGCTACCGAGGTTTTAAAACAAGGCAAAACGGCAAGAAAGAGGATTCTAACGCGAACAACGTTATAAATTTAATTTCATATTTTAAGCGGTACATTTTACATACAATATTTAGTTTCAAAGCAACCTTAAATTTTAGTTATTTGTCCAGCATATATATTATATTTTCTATTTATTTAACGTTTTTGTTTTGATTCAAGTTAATTAATTTTAATTTAATTGAATCAAAGATATATCATGAAGAGTTTGATCATCTCTATGAGGAGCAAAGGTCAGTGTAAGTAGCACGATAGACAGTAATTTGAAGCCTATCAGATTCGAATCAAATATTTCAAACTTATATGGATAATTAATTTAAAATTATTTAACTATAAATTCAGCATTGTACCTGAATATTTATGCAAAATATCTAGGTAATTGCGTATGAATAGACTTACATAAACGACCCTAAGATATCTGCATATTAAAGTTTATTAATCAAAGATTCATAAATTAGGGATTAAATTAAGTTTTATACAGTGTAGAAATATATTTTGTTCTGTAGGGACTTTACTTCCACTCAACAGGCGTTCAGTAACAAACTTTCCTGAAACAAATATATCAGTAAAAGCAAGATATACATGGTGGCTTACATTTTTAAAGAGTCAAACCAAGCACCTAGGGTCAATCTTAGTGTTTGGGGTCTAGATCCCCTAGGCTAAGTGAAATACACAAGAGCGCTAATTTTAAGATTTATTAAAGATTTGTAAAAGACTTCAAACTATTTGTGTATTCTAGACTATCCCCATAATATTGTATAATGGTATTTTTGGTTAGGTTAATCAATTAGGTATATTAAGATTTTTAACACATGTTCTGTGAATATATTTAAAGATTAAACAATAAATTAAGTTTTACTAACATTTTGTTGTATTATTTCTTGAATTAAATTGATGCTAGGCCTAGTTATGTAGAACCCGAAAACAAAACCATGAGACTTGTCATATCAAGGAATCGAAAGAGAAATATGCGTGAGGGACAACATAATTGAGTTAAATTTCCGAGCAATATCCGTGCAAATCGCTTTTAACGAGTACCTACAACAAAGTGCAATTCTAACGCACTCTTTTAATGATTACAGGCGCTGAGATTGCATGAGTTCTATGCAGCTTTACTATTAGTCTTTCTTCAAATTTGCTCAACAGCCTAGGATTATTCGTTAGACCTGCTCATTATATCTTTACACCATAATACCAGATGTTCTCTTATATCATTTTCATCATCATAATATATATTCTTTTATATTTGTAGGTGTCGAAGTTTTTGCAATCTGTTCTATTTACGACGGCTACTATTTAATTGCAAATTTACTTAATTTTTCGTCCTTGAAATACAGAAAAACGATAGGCATGTTTAGTAGTGAAACAACATTAATTTGATTAATTTTGTATTAAAATACTCGTATATAAAAAAGTAATTCCAATATGCTCACCATAGCAGCTTTTATTGATTCAAAAGCTGCTAACCATAATCACTCAGCTCACATTCATCTTATAAATTGAGTTCCAAGAATTTAGAAATCACTTAATCTTTTTGGATAATTATATTCCGTTTGATCCGTTTCGATGTTTCTATCTGATTTCCACTTACTGCATTCCTTATTTTTTAAGCAAATATTAAAAAAAATATATCAGCTTTTCAAAAGATCTTCATAGATAGCTTTGCATAATAAATTGAATAATCGTGATATCTTAACTTATGAGATTATATACTCGTATATATTTGATTCCAGGTTTAATTCTGTCTCGGTGTCACGCAATATCCTCATCATCGGCATTATAAACTATGCAAAACAATCATCCCCTCCAAGCTATAGTGTCTATCCAATAACACCATTCCGCGAATAAATTGCCCGCAAATATAATATATTAAATGAGTAGAATAACAAATTCGACTCTAGATTACTAAAACTATAATATATACAAAACATCACAACAAATGCCTTCTAAGCTTTCTAAGGAGTCGTTTCAACACCAAATTGCCAGAATTAGCTAAAAGTAAAGCAAGAATGATGGAAAAAGCATTTTCACGCTTTCCGACAATAAAATATAAAAGAAATAAATTTCAAGCGGATTCTACCAACAATTCTTTTACTTCAAGTGAACATTGCTAAACACAATGAGAAACCATTAAAATGTTAGCATGGAACGTGTGATTCCAGAAAACGTAATGGTTAGAAACGTTCTAAATAAAAAAAACACAGTCAACATTACTCGCGGTATAAAAAAATGGATTTATATCCTCTAATCTAATATCGTTGCTTCTAAGGAAGAGAGAAATTGGTAGATGTGTTTTACAAAGAAGGAACCTATTAAGAAGGGGCACTACGTTTCCACTAAGATGCGTATTGGTCAGAATATAGCTATGATCTAGTGGAGTTTTTTGTAATCATACATAGATTTTGATGAAGCGTCCTACTTGTTATACATTACTTTGTAGGTTTCCCAAAAACACGTCCCTATATATAATAACACTGTACGACACAGTTTGGTTTTCTTCTACAACAATACTTGTAGTTTATGTCATTTGTCATGCTGATTTTGAATCTGATTTAAAATTTGCTCCATTACGTCAGGATTTTTGAGATATTTCCTTACACAGTTTCTTTTTTAAGAAATCACATTCAATTTTACAAAATTTCGAAGTTAATTTCGTATAAGAAAGATACTGATAAAAATATTGTTGTGTCGAACATTGAGTATTTCCTCTCTGGAGCCAATCGAATTAAATATTGGTAGATCTGGCTCCTCCGATTCAATGTAAATCGATTTGTGATAGCTGAACGTGATCTTATTTCATAATGTCGCGTATGTATATGTATATGTATATGTATATGTATATGTATATGTATATGTATATGTATATGTATATGTATATGTATATGTATATGTATATGTATATGTATATGTATATGTATATGTATATGTATATGTATATGTATATGTATATGTATATGTATATGTATATGTATATGTATGTGTATAAATAATCCAAACAATTTCTGTTATGTATGTAGATAATTCACCACTCACCAGCATAAGGCTTTAATCGAAAAATTATATTTTCACTATTTTGGCTTAATCATTGAACATCAAGACAAGTAATGGGCTCTCAGCATTTGATGTTGTTAATGAACTTCTTAAAAGTTACCATAAATTTAGCTCTAACATGAGCCTTAAAATACATTTTTTTTGCGCTCGCATCTGGATTTCTATCCCCCGAACCTCGGCGAATTGAGTCATGAAGATGGCGAAAGTAGCGAGGAACAGTATAAAAGAAAAGCAAAAAGAGAAGCATTTTAAACAGCACGATACCATACAGCTGTATATAATGTACATACCTTATTAATATTATTTAATTTACTTCTCAATATTTTTTTTCCCAAAACCTTACGTGCCATAATAAATTTCTTGTTATTACTATTGTTAAAACTATAAAAGAAGCAAAAATAGTTCATACTTTCTAAAGAAAAATTAAAAAAATTAAAAATTGTTGACCAGTGTAATCGACGAAATACGAAATTTATTTATCCAAATTCATATTTCCCCAATCAGATTTATTCTGAGTACTTATATGTGCTATAGTTAAACGACAAATAAACGAAACACATTCACTTTATATGACCTCTGTCGAAAAGTGTACATAAAGAGATCCTGCAGATTTTTTGTCGTTTATTGCTTTCAGAAGAAGTTTCAACAGGATTCCAAGCGTTATGAATTGGAATTATTCTTCTTATGGCCAACCAAATTTGATAGTACATGCTATTGCGGATCATTTTTGTAATAGTTTTACCCTTACTGATCCTGTAATAATAAAACAATTTTTAGTGTTGCTTATTTTTCTGAAAAAGTCGTCTGGACTGCAATTGAACCACTAAAAAGTAAATTATTTGCTAAAATACCCTCCATTTTACTAAAAGACCGTCGATTTGTTTTGCTAAAACCCTTACAATGTTTATTTTATTTTATTTTACAAACGTCTACGATCCCTCCAGTGGAAATTGACTATAGGCCAATCTAAATTCTGTCGAGTATGGCAAATATTCTTTAATTTTTATTGTACGAACACATGTACCGTATGGAACTAGGGTGGGAGAACGGCGGGGAGGTAAAGGATACCATATCAGTACGCTAGATAAGAGAGAAGGGACGGTTATAGCACCAGGCGCCAGGCGTGTCTGTGCCCAGTCGGATCAGATACGTTGACGATAGATGTGCAGAGTAATTATACATAGACCATGGATTGTAATGGCAAAGTATATACAACCAGAAAAAATTTATTTAACTTACATGTTTATTCTTTATCATACCCTAGAATTGCGTTTTTATTTTATTACGTTAGCAAACTTTTTATTTTTTTCGATGTAGCGGCTGTGCATCAGTACTTTTTCACCTAAAATCCATATTACAGGTTTATGCAATTTACTAATAGGTAGACAGAATTTTTTCTTTTCTTTGATAGAAATATGCGTCCATTTTCTCAGAATATTTTTAATTTTCTCTTCAAGTGCAGCATTTTATTTAGTTACATTAGCATTGTTTTAATTTTTTTTCATTTGTTTATATTTTCCTTGATGTAGCGTTTGTACATCACCGGAATTTAACAATGTATGCAATCACGGGTTTGTGTTACTTATAAATAAACAGATTTTTCTTTCGTTTTGGTGGAATTATACGTTTGCTTTCTCTGAATATTTTTATTTTTTTTATTGTACAGCATTTGTGCATTTTTATCATTATTATCTGCAATGCAAGACCTCATCGTTGCGTATACACACATGCAATACGTATGTATATACCACACCTACTCCTGATGTATCATTGCTTATCCAATCATACGTGCATACAACACCTACATCTGACCTATCCTTATGCTGCCGTATGCTTATCCAATCAAATGCTACACTATACATTCAATAAATATTTCGGAGAAGTAAAGCGCCATGGACGCGTCTTGCGAAGCAGTGTCGTTTTCTTACCTTGTTTACACACAGTATTCATCTTAAAATTCGCCATTACTCCGGTGCAGCATGGATTTGTTACTGGACGCTTCAAGAATTTATAACATTTATGTCTACATATAAGATTATGTAATTAATCATTTATCATAGTGAATTAATGAATGGCAAAACCAAACAACTTCAAAGTTAGTTGTAAAAGCATTATTAGGGTAACTAATCTTTGTTGTTTTACGAGGTATGTTCCGGAAGTTTTTAAATATACAATATATTCAATCTTATTGACAGAATCGTGAAATTTTTTATTCTAATCACGTCTTCTTTTCCGGTAATCGTGCTATTACATCTGATTGCCATATTAGTATAATTTAGGAACCCTGTCGTTTCTATTATTTACTAATAACGTCCCAGATTACTTTAATCGACAGATTTTGATGTTTACCGACGACGTGAAAATTTGTTTCTATTATTAATTCAAGCAGTGACTGCGTAGGCCTTCAATCAACTTTAAACAATATTTTCGAATGGTATAACTACAATAAGCTAATAAATACGTTTACATGTAATCTCGAGGTATATACTCGAAGAAAGTCATCATTTATATACGATTATCCATTCGATTCTGTGCCGATTCAACGATGCAATTCTATGAAAGATCTGAGAATCCTATTCGATAGTGAATTAGTGTTGCATTAGTAACATTGTTTTATTGGCAAACAATACTATGGGCTCGATTCTGAGTAATTCCAAACATTTTACCGATACACCGATTTATTGGGAAAATGCTCTATTTTTCTTTAGTTTGGTCAAGGGTTGAATATGTCTCGGTGATGTAGAGTTTCTTCTACGATACTAATTAAAAAAAGCTATTGAATGAGTACTGGGACGCTTTTTAAAGTATATCTGGTTTAAAAGTTTCGCCATTTATTTCTTATATGGGATGTCCTCACGATGCTTTCTCCTCCATTGGAGGCAAGATGAGTTGCTTTCGGTTTACTTTTGCTGTATAAACAGATATATATTATAAAATTTATTCCAAAATCTTAGCTTCTACGTACCTTGCTACCTTACTCTGCAGCACGTAATGTTTCAGCGTACACAAGTACATACTAACTTACTGCTTTAAGTTTCAATAGCATTTGTAGTTCTCGCAATCGATGTGACAACAAATGCAATATTTTCAGCTGTTTACAATATTACCTTCCGTATTTAAGATTTTGTTGCCTTTATAGAATATCTATTATAGTTTTGCTATTATTTTAATTATCGCTTTCGTTATTAACACTATTATTATTATTAAAATAATAAAAAGTGTACGAAACCGCTCTACATGAGTTAACGACTAAGAAAAAAAAAACAAGAAATTATGTAAAAAATTTCCCATTCGATTCAACAGCACCTGACATAGGAGCACACGAAAAGCAAATAGCGATATTTTGTAAAGTAAACAAAAGTATATGTTACTTACTTTCTTTAGAAAACCCAAAAATCAGCTGTTTAGTCTAACTTAATAGTGAATAACTTTCTGAGGATACTAAATAAATTCCCTAATACCATTCATTAGGAACGTAATGAAGAAAAGTTGGATTTTTGTAGAAAATTGTAAGTAATTGTACAGAATGACTCCAATAGGCAAACATTTAACAAAATATGATGACATAAATATTAAAAGTATTTTATATCAATAAAGTTGAGGAGGTCTCAATAATCCAATACCTGACACATATATTCATAAATAGAGCTACATACAACGTCACAAGGGCAGTTATAGAAACCCTACAAAATCTAACACCGTTCCATACCTTTATAATAACGGAATTTGGTCTGGGAAATAACAGAGAAATTTAAAATAGAATTTTTAAATTAGATATGTCAATATACCAAAGAAATCATTTATATAAAGCACACCAAACCCGAAATTTGGATAGAAGATTGGTGTTGATAGTACGGAAACAAATAATTTAATAAAAATTCTTGAGTGAAGATACAAATTTTAGATACCTGATGGGCACATACGTTACGGTTGTCCAACTTGAAATATATCTCATTATTTCTTGCACCAAAAGTACCAAAAGTAACTATTTAGGTGGGCATATAATGGTTCTCCTTGACAGATAAATAATTTTAATTCAAAAATAATTCAAGAATCGTGACAAAACTTGTAATGTTTGTAAATCACAATAGCATAACTCTTATATGGACATCACGTTAAGGAAGTAGAAGGCAAATAAGAGACATACGAATCAAATCTGGTTGTGGACTGATTGGTCCAAAACCAAACAAAAAAGATATATTTTTAACAGCATACCAGACTTCAGGATTAAGATGCAGCAACCACATATTAGAATTATCACAATAAATTAAAAATTTCACATGGTTTTTAAATACAAATAGGTTACGGTTCTCCAACTTGAAATATATCTCATTATTTCTTGTACCAAAAGTACCAAAAGTAACTATTTAGGTGGGCATATAATGGTTCTCCTTGACAGATAAATAATTTTAATCCATAAATAATTCAAGAATCGTGACAAAACCTGTAATGTTTGTAAATCACAATAGCATAACTCTTATATGGACATCACGTTAAGGAAGCAGAAGGCAAATAAGAGACATCCGAATCAAATCTTGTAGCGGAGTGATTGGTCCAAAACCAAACAAAAAGGATATATTTTTGACAGCATACCAGACTTCAGGATTAAGATGCAGCAACCACATATTAGAATTATCACAATAAATTAAAAATTTCACATGGTTTTTAAATACAAATATATTCATGTTAAATCTTGTAATCTAGAATGGCTAAAAACGAGACAAACGTATTAATGGTTCAGTCATTTAGAAGAAGCAATTTCTTGGGGTTTTTAAAGCTAAGCATTTTTCTGTATCTGGTATGTAAATCTGATATGTATAAACGTAACGCTAAATAAGTAATACGAAAACTGGCTATGTTATTTTTCGAAATCCAGTAGCGTTCCAGGGACTTACCTTTTTCGCGCGAGTTGCTGTTGAAAATTAAAACCAACGAGCCAGATCCATGCTTGCGTCAGTGAAGACGGCGTTGGGTTCCTTACGAAACGTTGTCACAAATTAATCAGCTTTTAAATTAGGCAGCAATTTTATTTACAATGAATTGCAATTTTTATATTCATAAATTAACTACATATGACTTAGACTAATAGGCGGAAATTGTAACAAGAACAACATAAAAGAAAACATTTACAAAAACATTTTACATAAAACTGACTGTATATCAAAATTTTAAAAATATAAGCAATCTAAAATACTTTATTAATTACAAAATGATACAGTTAATTAGCGCTTTTACAAACAGAAGTGGAAACGATATACATTATTTTTGTAAAAGATCGGTAATTGTAATTTAAAACAAAATAGTATAACTAATTAATTACTCGACAAATAAAAAAAAATAGAACAATAAAATAGTTTTAATTAAGTAATCTACATATGAAATTCAACATAATAAAATTAATCTAGTTAAATTACGAACAAAAGCAGAGTAAAGCCTCGGCCGATATATTGAAGCAAAATATTTTTCTACAAAATGGCCGCTACGGAAGGCAACTTCTGAATTCTGTATACAACAATAAATTTTTTATTTAATGCAATAAGATATTTTACGCACCTAGAGCCGTCAACAATAAAATATGGCACTAACGGAGAACACAAAAATGTATACGGGGACTGATCCATAAAATATCGTAACAAACCATTATAGTATTAAAAACTCTACCGGTCATCCACTATTGTGCAAAATATATTATGATTAATTTAGAGGTGTTCATATAAAATATTTGAAGTTTTCTTATGTGAAAAGTTTGTTAACGAAATTTCTATAGATAAATAAATGACTTTCTACTACAAAGACAACGAATGTTCTATATATTCAGTCTACTGACTGAATTACAAATTTAGAAAGGATAGATTGGCAGCAACTGCATAAGCCTAGCAATTATTGAGTCTACTCAAATAAATATTTTAATAAAAGAATTCTAAATGGTGTCAACGAATTAAAAAATATATAATATGGCTCGATAGCAAGAATTTAAACAAGTGGTTTGATGAAATTATATTAACTAGTACTTACAGACTTAAAAGGCTGTAAAACCTCTTACTACATTAATATTCGTATTACATTCTTCGACAGCTAAATTGTCATCTTCAGTAGAAGTAAATAACAGTGCGGAATATGGGCACAATATACACAGTGTATACATGGACGTCCAGTAAAGTATTACGTGATCTATGTCTGTTAGCTTTGCTGTGTCCATGTTAAACATTGTTATTTCTTTCTTCGTACTGACGATAACAACTTAGTTGTCGAAAAACGTATGTGGAATACGAATACGAATGTGGTAAGGAGTTTAACGCCTTTTTGAGAGTTTTTACTTAGTAGTACCCTTCAATGGTAGACGTTTTAGTACTTATAGAATTAACGTGTTACTATATGACGTATTATTTTCTACAATTTGTATTAAAAATCTAATACGGTAATAATGCGGTATGCGCCAAAATAAGCAACACTGAAATGCGTGCCATTGTTATGCGCATGTCTGCTTTTTGACGTATGATACTAGCAGCGTTATGTGTTTTTAGTAGTGCAAAGAACGTTGTTATGTGATGTTATAGTTGAGAATGGGTCTCACGACTGAGGAAAAAGTGTTTATCGTCGAGCATTATTTTCGATCGTACGGAAAAGGCAAACAAGGTAGACCGAGTTTGAAGTTAGTGACGGAAACATATCGCGATCAATTGCATAAAGAGGCACCTACCAACAAAGTTATGCTTTCTATTGTTGAGAAATTTCGTCGTTCTGGCAGTGTGTTGTGCCAACGGAAGGGAAGGTCTGGTAGGCCAGTAACTGTGAGAACGAATGGGAACCATGGACGTGTCCTCAATCAGGTTTTGCAATCACCGAACCGAAGTCTTCGGCGAACGGCATTTAAGTTGAATATCAGCAGTACGTCGATTCGGCGTTTGTTCAATGATGTAGGTGGATTTCCGTACCGAATTCAAGTTGGACAACGATTGTCAAACTAAGATATGAATGCCAGGGTTGCGTATTGTTGACAATGTTTGGCTATGTTGTACGTGGATCCAGATTTCTTGAATAATGTGTGGTTCTCAGACGAAAGTCATATTCACTTGGAGGGTTACATCAATAAACAAACAACTCGCTTCCTTGGTTTCGGTAAGCCAGACGTGATTATCCAAAAACCGCTACATAGTGCCCGTGTGACGATATGGTGTGCAGTGTCAGCACACGGTGTGATTGGTCCGTATTTCATTGAGGATGATGATGGCACACCTCTTACTGTTACCCAGGAACGTTATAGAAACATTGTGGTAACGCCATTTGTCCAAGATCTCAGAGGGTTTTGTCGTGCCAGGGACCTTCGGATGGAAGAGCAGTGGCTTCAACAGGACGGGGCGACCAGTCACACTGCTCGACAATCGATAGCATTGCTGCAGGAAACTTTTGAAGGACGCATCATTTCCCGCAATTCTAATTTCAACTACCCATCACATTCCCCCGATCTTACACCACCGGACATAATAACATAGACATAATAATGTATAAGTAATAAATAATATACTTCAGTAATTTCAGTGTTGTTTATTTTGGCGCATACCGTATGAGATGCATATTTTTTGAATAGATTATACATGTATACTCAGTAATTTAAATTTATCTAAATAGACGAATTCCTCCAAAAGTCACAACATTGCGTAATAAACTGGTGATTTTTGTTATTTACAAATAAAACCTTATAAGTTATAACAGGTACACTAAGAAGATGTGTTTTAGTATTCAAGCAGTAAAATTCTTCAAGTTTTAACGAATTTAAGCACATATTTTCTTAAAGCTCTCAGGTTTATAGGTTTGTTTTCAAATTTAACGAAAAAAGGAACGAGAACTAAAGCAATTTGAATCGCATCTAAAATAATCGATAAAGTTAATAACGAAGAATGTCGAAATCAATATCAATAAAAGCGCGCGGATTGTTATTTGTGTTCTGAATTTGTAATCAACTTTATTTGAATTATGCGTTCTGCCCGTCTATATTTGAATTGGTAATGCATGTAACCGAGAAAAAGTTTTTTTCCTACTTCTTTTCTCTGATTTATTTCAATAATACATGGGCAAAAATATTCCCTGTAATACTTCACATCGGAAATTTATTGCTCAAAATATATATATTATCTATTTTAAATGTAGGAATGACAAACATTTCTAAAACGTATAAATTACAATTTAATTCATGGCACCATTTATCCGTAAGCATAGAACACACAAGAATGATTACTAAAACGCGCTAGCGTACAACTGCTATCTACTACAGCAGAAACACGAAAGCTTTTTAAGACATCTTTAAAAAGACACAGCATTCTAAAATATGTAAAGGTATATAGACATGCATATATTGACAGTTAAAATTTATCGTTTAATTTTAGTAAAATATGGATTTTATATTTCCCAACAGAATATTGAATTAAATAATTCAAAAGATCGATATATATAAGTAAGAAATTTATTTATGTGCGACTGACTAAGTAAATTATAAAATAACTGTACATTTTGAATTATGAAAATGTATTTAATACCGTCTAAATTAATACAAAATAAATAAATTACATATTCTTCATTTTCATTTATTTATTCGTTGTCCAACAGGGCAATCCATTGACAGGGCAGATTAGTACACAAAGAAAGGAAGAATTAAAAACTATACAGCAAGTGCAAAGGTATTATTTATTATATGTATAAGTACAAAAGAATGACTTAAATATATCTTCAAATTGTAATTTCCGGTTACCTGAAAAAAGAATTAAATTTTTAACACAACCATTTAATTCCGTTTTATAAATGAGTTATTCTACACCACAATCGAAGGTACTGCAAATTATATCATTCTAAAATCTGCGTAAATTCGAAGAATGGGGTATCCAATTTACCTACTTCCTGCTGTGTTAAAAGTTTTTGACAGAATTGTACTACTTAGATTGCATCTTATCCTGAATGAATACAAAGTAATCCTAGACCGTGAATTCGGATTTATGAGCAACAAACATTCAACCACAGGACAAATATACCGTATTATAGACAAGATAAACCTAGATTTTTTGACTCCTCTTATACTTAAAATCTATTCAGGAATTAGCAAGTAAATTATCTATATATCTATATATATATATATATATATATATATATATATATATATATATATATATATAAGGCAATGTTCGTATGTGTGTCCGTTGTAAACTAAAAAACTACAGAACCGATTTACGCGTGTTTTTCTTGCAAAATGATTCTCCGGAGAACCTTTAAACCTAAAGTTAGGGGCCCATTAACATAACATCGATAGTAGCAGTACTATTATTTAAGTATATATGGCACAATGAGACGGTACTTCTCACATTAAAGTTCACGATGTAAGAAATGCTGTCGCACATACGTAGAAGTAAGCTCGAAGTAAGTTAAGAATCTTGCTTTAAATGTCTTTAAACAACGCGCTTCATCAGTAATATGGAAAGAATCGCGCGAACATGTTGGAATGTTCACTGTTTTTCTTGCTATACCTTGCACTGTATTGTTCATTTATTGCTTCGTAGAAAAGAGACAAATTTGTTATAATTCGCTACAGCATAATTTTAAACATACTTGAGTTGGGAAAACCTCACCATCTAACAGTAATTTTTAAGACTGAACGTAGAAGTATATTCGGCGTTGCATATTAGAAAGCAGCCGAAGCAACTAGCTCTGCATACATAACAACTGTAGAACTAACAAAGTGTTTCCTTCAGATAGCGCCGCCGTATCTCTGGAAACTGTATTTTCGTGTCTTCACTTCCGCGCTCGGACTTAATAATTTCTGTGAGATAGCGAAGTTGTTCTTGTTTGTGAATGAATTCTTCTCCAGCAGGGGCGTAATGACGAATCTGTAGAAAGATTAAATACGTATCTGCGTCTCTGGAGAAGGATACGTTCACAAAAATATTAATAATGAACTTCACCCCAGATTTTATATTATTAAGAATACTTTTGTATAATTCACTGTATTTTGTTTTCAAATCGCTGCATCTCAATATTTATGTTAGAGGCTTTCATCTGGACTGTAGATGATAGTCTCTAACCCATGCCTCTAGATTCTAGAGTTATGGTTCATATGTCCATATGGATCTAAATTATGGCCTTGTATATTAGAAACTTATTTCTCAAATTCATTTATGTCTATATAGCTATAACATTTGACTCAGTTTATCATTTAACATCATTAGCGTTGTTCGGTCAATATAGATTTAATTTGTAATTTTAGTTTTATTTAAATATAATCAAATAGATTTAGTTGTATTTATTTTACGCATTAATTCATAGGTTTTAATTTTGTCCTATTTGTAAATATAAAGTGTATAGAAAGGTCTTGGAGTTTCCCAAATATAATTTGTTAATTACCTAAGTGGTCAAGTATAACCTTCTTTTAAATCATATTTCATTTATTGTATTTGTATATTGTATTGTATTTAATGTATTCATATTTTTATGATAGGTTTAGAGATTTCGGTTTATTACATTTTCCTGTATTCTTCGAATTCTTTACGTTATCTCTAGCCCACTTCCTGTTTATTGTAATTTACGTATGTACTTGGTATATTGCCACTAAATACCTGTAACAATTGTATTGTGTATTGAGTATTTAATATTTATTTTATGACATTTATGACGTTGGTAAACTACAGCATATACTTTTCCTTGAAGAAGGGTAAAATATTTGAATGGCAAAGACAAAGTTCAGTTCCAACCCAGATCTCACTACAAGAAAATATTATGTATTAGCCAGTTTCTCGGTCTTTACTATTAAAACCAGATTCATATGTATTAAGTTTAACGGAACTCTAAGATTCAATTTATTAATTATCTTGTAAATAAATTAGTGTTATTCAAAACTATTGCATTATTTCAATTCATATATTTCGATCAAATACATACCGAAAATTCCTTCAAACCAGGAGGAATAAACAAACTTCATGTTATTTCTTTCTTTTCTTATTTCGGACGTTATGTGTATAGATTTTGTCTCGTTAATTTTTATTTTTCATTTCTTGAACCAGCTCTGAATTTCTTAAGGTAACCTTGTAAATTGCGTGAAGCTCTAATTGGGTTTATGCGTGGCCTCGCATAACCGTGCCATCTACATATACAACAACTGTCGTTACACTTGTTGTAGGTAAGTCTGTTTGGTAACTAGATTGCCAAAATGAAATGTCATATATCAAATAGAATTCTAAACTTAAACAAAGAATGTTTTTCAGATTGGGGTTTGATTAGGAAATACTCAGATACAAAAAAAAAAACTTTATCTTGTTCCACATTAAATTACAAAAAATTAATCAAATTTCGTATAAAGCTGCTACGAATTACTATGAAATCATAGTACATTTTCCAAAATTCCATCATTTGCATTGATACGCGTCTGCCAACGGAAAACAAGTGAATTGTAAATTTCTAATAAGTAACGGCCAATGAACGGGACCACGCCTTCCAATCCATCTCCCATTGAAATTAGTATGGAACCATCTTACAACATTTCTTCCAGCACGTGTTGGTGCACCGTCATGCTGTAACCACATTCTATTTCGTGGGACAAAAGAATATCGTCTAATAAATCCTCAGTCATTTGGCTAGGTATGCGTCAGCAGTTAAACGATTAGACAAAATTTGAATAGAGAGAAGTTGTGCAATAAAAAACCAGACCAAGTGTTAATTGTAAATCTTTGTTGAAAACATCTAGTTCTAACTGCGTGCAAAGTCCAATACAAATACTTCTAAAAAAATACAATTTGTTATACAGTAAATACATTTACATTTTCATAGCTGCCTTAATTTTACATGTTTTTTACATTATTTTCTAAACTAAATCGAATCTAAAAAATATATTCTTTGTTTTATGTTTAGAATCTGATTTTGTATATATGCATTTAATTTTGGCAATCCAGTTACCAAACATCTGTACATAATGTAATGCAAATCTAGGAACACTGCCTTGCGGAATTCCAGCCCTTTGATGTTTCAATATAAAAATATATATTGCTTATATATAATTTAAATACTACAAATTGGTGTTTTTCATTTGTGGAGTCATATGTGTCATACTTTGTCAATGCTTGTCCTATATCCAACAAAAATGCTAGGCAATATCGTTTGTTCTCAATATCTTTACCAACTTAAATGAAAATTGGATGTACTTATACTTGCTCAACTGTGCCATCCTTTTCACGAAATCCAAAATAATGAATAATGATGTTATTTATTGTTTACGATTTAGTAGTTAGTGGCTGTTGTTGATTTCGGTTTACGACTAGAGCGTATGTTATTCCTTTCTCAATCATAGATTGACGTTTGTTTATCTTTTATATTCCTGGTAGATGGCATATTAATTGCTTTTCGTAATGGTATTAGTTTCGAGTCCGTCGATATTTCTCCTCGATAATCCGTTGCCATAATTGACTGCATGTTATTCCAGTAAATGTATTATTTCTGGCTTTTTTTTTGAGAATCTGGAGCGATTACCGTTGGATTTTACAGTTTTATTTATTGGTGACTTCGATTTCCCAGATTATTGTGCATTCTCCGTCAACTGTCTGAAAATCAATATTATTAGTAGTTTCTCCGTTGAAATGGATATTCCTCAATTTAATAATATTTTGTATTTACCAATACTAGATTTGACATTACAATACTACATGATATTATACCATCGATATGTGAAGATGCTCTGTTTTTACGTTGAATTTTCCTGTTGAAAAAGAGCTTCAATTTTTTTTTGTAACAGCCGGTGTTACAAAAACTAACTACATAAAACTAAACATATCTATCGACATGTATTCTGCAAATTGATAGGACTGTGTAGTTATAAGGATTTAAATTTGTGTGTCAACGTATTCTATACCAAGTTTAATGATATATTTAATGAATCAGTGACTACAAGGAAAACCAAGGAAATTGTTCGACCTTCGTTTACATAAATTATACGTAATTTAAAAACTAAGGAGTTTTGTCATCAAAAGTGTAAGCGTACTAAGTGCATTACTTCTATAATAAATTATTCTGAAAATTTACGAACAATATGATCTTTTTATCTTACGAAGTTTACCGAAAAATGCAGAATATAAACTTCAAAAGGAACTAAAACTCTTTTAGAATTTCATAAATCAGAAAAGAACGCAATTGCAGAACTAGATAAGATATTCTCAAGTGTATACCTACCAAATTCTCTATTAATGCTAATTTCCCATTAATGATTTTGTCGAAGTGGGATACATATCCGAGAGAGATGCAGCAAACAGAATGGAAAATTAAACAACACAGTCGGTGATGATTAGGTTCCTTCATTTGTAATAATAGATTGCAGAGCGGAGTTAGCATTTCTTCTTCACATTGCTATATTCTCGCCATATTGGAGACGAATAAGAGTTATTCCAGTATTTAGAATATATTACTGAAGTCCGTAATTACAGGCCGATATCCATACTTTGCAATTTTGTTAAAATATTCTAACATACTTGTATTCTATACAGTATAATATATATATATATATATATATATATATATATATATATATATATATATATATATATATATGGTAAACCTAATCAGTAGGCGATTAAAGGTCTGTATATTACTTCAAAATATATGTATTTAAAAAACTCTACATGTTTCGGCTGTATACGCCTTTTTCAAGAGAATACAAAAATGCAGAATATAAACTTGTTATATTCATATTTTGTATTCTCTTGAAAAAGGCGTATACAGCCGAAACATGTAGAGTTTTTTAAATACATATATTTTGAAGTAATATACAGACCTTTAATCGCCTACTGATTAGGTTTACCATATCATACCAAGGTCACGAAGTTGTTATATATATATATATATATATATATATACCTGACGCCTGGCGGCGTCAGGTGGAAACGTTCCTTACTTTCTGAATATCCCTCGTATATATAAATATATATATATAGAGCTGAGGATGTTTGCGGTACGGCAGGACCGTATGTAGTGCATCCCCACATTTAACTATTTATCTAAATATTCTCTGAAATGATTTGCCGGATCTCATAAATTAATAGAGTGATATTTTAGTATGCACTGGATATTGTTATTATACAAAATCATAATAGCCATTTGTATTTATGGATCATAAATAATAATACGCATGTATTTGTATTTGGTTGTGAATTCAATTTAAACTTAAAACGAATCGTAATATTTTAACGACAAGCCGTCCTTACAATACATGCATTCGAGACAAAGTGTGCAACTCTACGAATAACTTCCATAATTGATCGAAAATGGACATTTTGGAGCTGAAGTAAAGCCCCTATTCTTAGAAAATTTTATTACTGTCGTTAAGAACTATTATTATAAACAACAAAGGCCTTTTATTAGTGTTGAAGTTTTAGTTTCATTGAATTTCCATGTTGTAAGTAGTCAATTGTAAAGTGTTCATTCACAATATTCTAAAACAAGGTGTAAATTTAACTAAAATCCAGAAAAACACATTCTGATAATATATTACTAGAATAGAAGCTGTGTTTATTACTATTTATTATATTATTTTTATAACCAAATGCAATAAAAGCTACGAAAACAAAAGAAACCTCGATTTATTAAAATCTTGTCACACAGCCTTTCAAAGCCTGGCAGCACATATTTTGCATATATTTTATATATATTACCTACTTGAACTAGGTGAATGAAGTTAGAAGTTATAAGTTATAACTTCTAACTTCATTCACCTAGTTCAAGTAGGTAGTATATATAAAATATATGGAAAATATGTGCTGCCAGGCTTTGAAAGGCTGTGTGACAAGATTTTAATAAATCGAGGTTTCTTTTGTTTTCGTAGCTTTTATTGCATTTGGTTATAAAAATAATATAATAAATAGTAATAAACACAGCTTCTAATCTAGTAATATATTATCAGAATGTGTTTTTCTGGATTTTAGTTAAATTTACACCTTGTTTTAGAATATTGTGAATGAACACTTTACAATTGACTACTTACAACATGGAAATTCAATGAAACTAAAACTTCAACACTAATAAAAGGCCTTTGTTGTTTATAATAATAGTTCTTAACGACAGTAATAAAATTTTCTAAGAATAGGGGCTTTACTTCAGCTCCAAGATGTCCATTTTCGATCAATTATGGAAGTTATTCGTAGAGTTGCACACTTTGTCTCGAATGCATGTATTGTAAGGACGGCTTGTCGTTAAAATATTACGATTCGTTTTAAGTTTAAATTGAATTCACAACCAAATACAAATACATGCGTATTATTATTTATGATCCATAAATACAAATGGCTATTATGATTTTGTATAATAACAATATCCAGTGCATACTAAAATATCACTCTATTAATTTATGAGATCCGGCAAATCATTTCAGAGAATATTTAGATAAATAGTTAAATGTGGGGATGCACTACATACGGTCCTGCCGTACCGCAAACATCCTCAGCTCTATATATATATATATAATATATATATATATATATTTATATATACGAGGGATATTCAGAAAGTAAGGAAATATATATATATATATATATATTTATATATACGAGGGATATTCAGAAAGTAAGGAACGTTTCCACCTGACGCCGCCAGGCGTACGCCAATCGCGTATATATTGGTATGCTCGTGCTCGGCATCTCAGTCAGCGTCCAGCTGTAACAACGGGAACATCCTCGCACTGCCCGTTTTTTTAATATTCAAATTTTAAATGTGTGCTGCAATCGAAAATCCCGCCAGTTGTGAGGTGCGGTCTGTGATTAGATTTTTGTTGGCAAAAAACTTAAAACCAATACAAATTCATCGGGAACTGTGTGAACAACGTAATAAATGAAAAGTTCTGTCAGGAAGTGGTGCATTCAGTTTAAAAATGGCCGAACAAATGTTCACGATAACGAGAAGAGTGGACGTCCGAGCATTGTTACTGACGAGCTGGTCTCAAGAGTTGACAAAAAGATTCGTGAAAATCGCCGTTTCACAATAACTGAGCTTTCTGTATGTTTCCCACAAGTTTCACGGACCTTATTGTTTCAAATTGTTTCACAGAAGCTAGGCTACCACAAATTGTGTGCAAGATGGGTGCCAAAAATGCTTACAGATCACCATAAAGAACAACGAATGGGAACAGCTTTGACGTTTTTTGAGGCCTACCACAGTCACGGAGATGCACTACTGGATCGAATCGTAACAGGAGACGAAACCTGGGTGAAACATGTGAATTGTGAGACCAAATTACAGTCCATGGAGTGGGGGCACACAAGTTCCCCTAAAAGACCAAGAAAATGTTTGCAAATTTTGTCGGCAAGGAAGATTATGGCAACAGTGTTCTGGGACAAGCAAGATGTTCTTCTTATTGATTTTCTCGAGCGTGGCGCAACAATAAACTCTGAGCGGTACTGCCAAACATTACAAAACCTAAGGAGAGCTATCCAAAACATGACAATCCCCGGCCTCACACGGCAAACCGTACGCAAGAACTTTTGGACTCGTTCAACTGGGAAGTTTTTCCTCATCCCCCCTACAGCCCAGATCTTGCTCCAAGTGATTTTCACTTATTCCTGAAAATGAAGACCTGGCTAGCAACACAGCGTTTTGACGACGATGAGGAGCTCCAAGTACGCGTCACTGAGTGGTTGAGATCACAGGCGGCAGAATTCTATGACACTGGAATTTTAAAGCTTGTTCACCGCTATGATAAGTGCCTGAATTTGTGTGATGAAAAAGTTTTTCTTGTACTTGTTTTTTTTTAAATTCCAAAACATTCCTTACTTTCTGAATAGCCCTCGTATATATATATATATATATATATATATATATATACTGTATGAACGAGTGAGCATCCTATACACGGAATCGCCTCCCCCAAGGGTGTTTAGATATATCGCGCACCATATGACTCACATGACAGAGAAGCAACAGACGCAATAAATACCTGCAATACTTATTAATAGAGCAGACCAATTTCCGTGCGCGCCATGAGCGCCGGTATGGGAGTGTAATTCGTAATATATTAGAATATGGGATAGAATAGGGACGCAACATAAGCTTGTTACCAATATAAGTATAGAAGTAGAGATATTTATTCTATCAGAAATAATTAAATATACATTTGGTTTTCTGCTATTAAAGTAATATGCATAAACACACGAAAAATAATCGGCGCACATGACGCGCACGGAAATTGGTCTGCTCTACTTATTAACAAGGAACCGTATCAAATTTTCTCTAGTTGCAAGCAAAAATTAAATATTGTAGTAGGTAATAAAACGTATTAATAATTTTCACTTCATAAATTTAAAAATAATGTAGTTGTGTAGAAATAAACAAATGCCATTTATAGCAGAACATAAAATATAAAATTAAAGCACTTATAAAAACTAAATAAGAGAGAAACTAAAAAGAATTAAATAAAAATCCCTTAATCTATCAACAAAATTTCTGCAAACATTCTACAATGTCTAAGGCAGGATAACATCTTTCGAATGCAATGGGCAATGTCCGAAGTTATATCACCGCTAGTATACGCTCTGTTATTCTGATTACCGTAAATGAACGATTTTATATTTTACTCTACAAGAAAAAGTCATTTGGAGCTAAATCAAGCGACCTAGTAGGCCAACGAATAGCGCGCCAATCAGTTATCAATATGGTTTCAAATGCATTATTTAAATATTTTCACACAATTGCAGTATTATGAGCATGGCGGGCAGGGAGCAGGGTGGATCTGCTGAAGTCAACCGTGATTTATGGAAATATCTTGTAGAAAGTACCATACTGTTATAAGTAAGATCTTTGTGAATTTAAGTTTTCTTCAGTGACAAAGGATCCAATTCATTTGAGTTTCTTAACTTGTAACAACGGTATTGATTTTTTTAAGACCCTACGAACGATATTGTCTGAGACGATAAGTTGCTCAGCAAGTTTTCTGCTAGATAATCGGTAATCCTTCTACTGCAACACAAATTAATGTAGCTCGCTCTTCCTTTTATCCTTTTTATTTATGTTGTTGGGGATACAAGCAACCACAGCTTTCAAAATATTTAATGTGGCACACTGTCTCATACACTATGCTTTTTTTCAAATTTTGTTTGAAATCAACGTATAATTTGGCGGATTGACACTGAACAAAATTATGACATTTAATAACAAATTGCTTTTCTTGATGCCAAAAAATTTCTACAACTAAATATAAAATCAGCATCAGCGGAAATAATAAGTATGTCGAAAAGGAAAACGACCGTTAAAAAGAACAAGTACTAGATAACTGCAAACATAAATAGAGTACGAGAAAATGTGCGTTTACGATAGAAGATTTCACTCGACAGCCAATACAAAACTAACGCCGGCCGCGTTCTCCTCTATAATTAAAGGTTTACCATTCGTCATATGTCGAATTTGATGGCAAAAACGTAGTTGGTTAAGGATTTACTTATTGTAAATCCTATATACTATTGTAAAGTAGCGAAAATATTCGTATGTTTTGTTCGGTTGTTACATAAGGAGTTCTTTATATATTTCTATATAAAATCTAAAAATACATTCTTCAATTTGTAAATACACTTATCATTGCACAAAAACATTTTTTTTGGTTACAATACATTTTACTAAATCCCTAATTCCTCGATATTGGAGCTCTAGAAAAGCACGTCCGACAGTGTTGTTATATAAAATTAAGTATTCCCTACCTGTGAATAACCACACTCTCTTCAGGTCTTATCTTGATGATAAGTATTTGATAGTGTAATATCAAAATACTTATATAGAAGTGCAGCCACTCTAGCGTTTAGCAAAGTAGTGTCGTCGATCCTCTATTCTACGGTTCATACACGTCAGACCTACCTAGAGGTAGAAGACTAAAATAGCAGACATTAAACCTAATCCCATCAGTAATACAAAACAAACAGTAGATTTCACAAACGCTTTAAGTTAAATACCTGGGAATGCGCCTGAATAGAGGTCTAGCATGAAACACATTTTTACAAGAGGACTATAAATTAAATAAACTGTCCTGGCTTATCGGTAAAAACCTTAACTATCGATCGAAAAGAAATTACTACTTTAGAAAGTGTCGTGGACATAAATGGTTTAACTATGTGTAACGGCCAAAATCCTTATATTAAAATTCTTCAACGAATTAAATCACTAGTGTATCATGGTATATTACTAATGAAGCTATACACCAGACTTTGCAGTGACAGACTAAAAGTATACACAAACATGTTGCCGAACCATCTCATGGAAAAACAACGTACTATGTGCAGATTAAAATGTAGAGTGCGTACATTTTACTGATTGAGATATAAGACGACAATATTTTTAGTGTACTCACATCCACGACATTTTGCACTCCTTAGTTGGTTATGGGCGTTCAAATGTAATCTTATAATGTAGCAGGTATGTCCGATTATAAAAGTTATTTATACAACAAGTGATTAAATACATTTTTTATCACATAGTAGAATATTCGTTCACGAGGGCGAAGCGCAGCGGAGCCCGAGTGGACCAAATATTCTGCAAATGGATAAATTGTCTTCAAAATCGAATTGTATACGAAATTTTTTCTAATATCTACGGAAATTAAATGACATTAATTTTTATTTTTACGGTTTAGATCAATAGACCATATACGAGTAAAGATGGCCATTTTTAAGTTACCGCGGCTGCGCTTTTGTTTTAGTAAACACAGATTGATGCGCAGAAATAATTGTAAATAATTTTGAGTTTCCAGGTAAGAAATTGATTAATTTCATAAAAATACAAGCTAATGAAGCGATGACGGCAATGTCAAATTTACTGCCCGAAAAATCGAAGGAAGTTTATGAAAAGGAATACCTCACTTTTTTGAAATGGAAAGCAATCAATAATATTTCATCGATGAACGAGAACGAACTTTTGGTATATTTTTCTGAAAAATCAAACAAGCCAAGGTATCTACATTATGGTCGCGTTACTCCATGCTAAGGGCGACGTTATCCTTAAGGAAGATATTGATAGAACTAAGTAAATACCTAGATTTACTTAACTTACTTACATTTACCTTTTTTGATTTCATTTGGTTGCCAAAATTTACAGTTATTAAAAGTTCCAATTGTTGGTAGGTATTTAAAACTTCGGGCATTTCTGAAGAAACAGACGTCGGAATAGAAATCTAAGAAATCAAAAACATTAGATGGGGATGACATTATGGTGTTTCTGATGAAGGCATCACATGAAATGTATTTATTTACAAAGGTAAGAATTTTAGAATAGTTCTTCCAGTTCACATTAGTTCATTGTTTTTCATTTAGATTGTTTCCATTATGGGTTTGTAAGGCGGATGTAGAATGGATAAGTTGCACAATATGAGTATTGACGACATTGAAGGTAAGGATTCTCTCCTTGTAGTAAAAATTCCAAATACAACAAAAATGAAGGAACTTATCAGTCAAGAATTTGGTGTAAATGTTCTCGAACTTTACCGAAAATAAACTTTCGTCCAAGAAACGTACCACATAGAAAATTTTTCATTTGTCCTGAAATGTACTATAGAACCTGTCGGAATAAATACTTTGTCCGGAAATATACACCTGACATTGCTTCCGACGCACTTGTCCTAGTTTACTAGCCGAAGCTGGAGCTGATTTGTTGCAACTGAAGCGACACGGAGGTTGGAAATCCTCCACAGTAACAGAAGCATACATTGATTCTATTACGAGTAGGATTGCTGCGGCCAGAAAAATTAGGACTGGTGTTGATTCACGGTAAGTAGCTGTCGCTCCTTCTGCGAATACGAGTAATAATTATGCAAATCTAGAAACGATAACGGTAACATTTTTAGATGAAACTGGTGGTACTGAAGATGATATTGTAAAAAACAAAAGCGCTGGTGTTGTAAGTGTTGACCAGATGTTAAATACTACTATTAATGTTT
Source organism: Melolontha melolontha (assembly GCA_935421215.2). NCBI lineage: Eukaryota > Metazoa > Arthropoda > Insecta > Coleoptera > Scarabaeidae > Melolontha > Melolontha melolontha. The sequence continues at coordinate 124,110,704 of OW285237.1, read as the reverse complement.
ACATAATTAATCAAATTTTTGTAAATTGTCATCATAAATTTCTACTTAATAAATTTTCTTACTTTATTCCTAGTTGATAAAATAATACTTTATCCATTGTCGAGGTTAAAGTGTTTCTTTAAAACCAAAAAATGTGTGGCCAAATAATCATTTTAATAGTAGGTATTGGAAAAATATTATTTTTTGTTTTTATTTGATTTTAGATCAATCATAAACATATCCAGAACTGTTTTTGTATTACAGTTTTTCGTATTCTCAATATTCTAGATGACATGTCCGAGTTTTTCTATTTCCTCCCTTAATTCATTTGTGTCAATTGAGTAATGCATATATTTTCGTATACTTCTGGGGTCTTTGGTTGCATTTTGACTTTATCGTAATTCAATACTTTTCTATACTTTTTATACTACATAGTTGTTTTTTTGCTATTGATTTCAGAAAATTCGTAAGCGCAGAAATATTTTTAATGCATTTTAATAAGGGTGGGGTTAGAGAAATTTCCCTAAATCCCCACCGTTATTAAAAGATGTTAAAAATATTTCTGTGAAATGACAGCCAACTTTGGTCACGTCGTTCTTTACACTTTTACCATTATCTAATGCTCTGAGGGATTTATTTGACTTTGTGCGGGTGAAAAATTATAGGATAGGAGACTGTAGAAAAAGATGACGAAACTATTATTATTTCTGACAAATGTGGTTGTTTACTGTACGTACACATACAATTGTGGAGCGCACGTCACTGACTGAGCTTTAAAGCATCCAGGTTGAATCATCGGTGTGTGCATTTGGTTATAGAGTGAGTATATAATTTGGCTACGGCTAATTAGACGTATTAGCTGAAGTCTATTAGCTAAATCTATCATAATCAATCAATCACACTTTGAAAACTAATACCCTAGATTATTACAGGCAACTTTCAAAATAACAAAGGATACTAAAAACAATTCACCGACGGATATGCCAACCACTTTTGCATATAATAGTCAATAGTCGTCTTTTTTGTCCTCCCAAATAGTCTAGTTTACTTATTTACTATTTTTTGTATTCTTCTCTTTTGATATGTTTTGCAGAAGGAAACGAGTGAAACGATGTGAAACGAGTTATCTGAAACAATACAAAAATAATGAAATTAATATTTTCTAGAACTATAAACAAGTACATTATTTTTCTTTATCTTACTGCTTAAGAAATATTTTTGTTGAAGTTTAAACTATGAAGGCTAGCATAAGACATCATTATCTTGGGAATAGGTTAATAGGTACAAACATGGTCGAGTTTAGTATATCAGTTTTATCCTTCTATCTACCCAATACTACGGACCTTCTCCGTGAAAGTGTGATATCTGTCCAGAGAGAAAAAATTTGTTCCAAATGATCGATTATTTACCGAAACAGACTAGGGCTGTATTCGCCAAAAAATGAAAGGGCGTTTTATTAAAATAAATCTGCATTATTCGGTAATTCCCTGTACGAAAAATACCGTAACCGAAACACAAAAAAAAAAAACAATCTTTTGAACTCATTAATTTGCCTCTCTCAATTTTTGAACTGAACTGTTAATTTATTCGGCTTCATAAATCAGTGTAAATTAATTGTTGGTCAGTTAAAAAATATCGCAGTCACCTTTACTTTTATTTCTTAATCTGCTTATATGTAAACTAGATTCTGAAACAAGCTTTTGTTAAAGATCTGCTTCTATTTCTAATATTTACAGCTAAATCTAGAAAAAAATTATACAACGTAAGCTATTATACAATAAGTGAAATGAATCCATCTTATAAATAGCTTAATCATGAAAGAAATATAAAATACAAAAAGAATAAAAAATAAAAAAGAAATAAATAAAAAGAATAATTTTTAATTGTATGTGAAAGTATTATCGGATAGTATTTTAGTAATAAGAATTTAATCTCAAAAGAAGTTTTTAAAGAGATGTTCACGTTTCCGGTAATCTCTATATTGATTACCGGCTGCCATAATTGGCACTCCAAAAACATAAGCTTTCATTTCCTGTTGATTCAAATTAATTCAGTTCACTGTGCATTGTTAGTTTCGTTCTATTTTTCATATATCCACTTTTCTTTTGTCCGAGATACTTAAGCACTTACTTAATTGTATTATTGTCGGACTGTTGAATTTATTATGAAATATTTGTTGCTCTTCTAGACATATTTTTGCTTCTTTCCTGGCTTCAAAGCTGTATAATACTACACTTTCATTAGTTCTGAACGTATATAAGTTCATTAGTTCATTAGTTCATTAGTTCTGAACGTATATAACTTTGTGCACTGATATTTTCCAACATTCATCAGTTTCAGTATGTTGAAAATATTTCCAAGATAACAAGAGTCCTGTACTTATTTAATACAATTCCTAATAATATAAGACTATACTATTCCAGTCTGGAATTGCAGCCGCTATTTGAGCTCATAATACTCATTTTGTGGTAAGTTACTCCATTTTCCGTTGGTCTATAGGTGCGTTCTAGCCTACTTCACTATTTTTCGCCATTTCTCCCTATTAATCATTAGTGCTCTCCCTGCTACGGTCCCCAGGTCTTTGATATCATCCCCTACTTGGTCCTTCCACCTAATTTTTGATCTACCTCTTGTTCGTACTCCGTTTGGCTTCCATCTTGTAATTCGTCTCAACGTCGACCCTTCTTCTCCTCTGTTGACATGCCTGTACTGCCTGTATTCTCATCGATTTAATCACTGGTACCATGTTTTCTCTCTCCAATAACTCCTCTATCTCATGATTCATAAGGCTACTATAACCATCACCTTCTTTCTTCGGTCCATAAATTCTTGTGATTATTTTTTTTCAAATGTTCTTTGAGCTTCTTTATCTTTCTATGTTAATCTCATCATATGTCATTACCGGTCTAATGGCAGTTTTATATATTCTTATTTTTCTGTTAATGCTTATTTCCTTATTTTTCATATATTTCTTGTATCTATAATATGCTCTGTTCCCTGCTTGAATTCGATGTTTCACCACGTCTGTTTTCTGATTCTTACTACTTATCACGGATCCTAGGTACTTAAATGTATTCACTTTCTCAAAATTATAATTTCCCATCGCCACTTATTTGCTCTGTTCCAATTATAGAAATAAAATTAAAAACTTTAAAAATACAACTTTTCAACAAATACATATGTATTTCGTAATTTTATAGATCACCACACGTTTGTTTTCCAATTGTATAAATAAAATTAAAAACTTTATAAATACAACTTTTCAACAAATAAATATGTATTTCGTAATTTTATAGATCACCACCCGTTCGTTTTCCAATTATATAAATAAAATTAAATATTTTAGAAATACAGCCTTTCGCCAGTACTGCACTGGGCTTTGCGTCATGTGGTAAGCGTGTCCGTTCTCTAGTTATTATATTCCTAAATTCATAATTCCTTATTTTGCTGTTTATCTAAGTTGCACATTATAGTGTGTAGATATCTTGCGTTGAATAAATATTTTATACTTGTTATTTTAAAGAAGTTCTTTTATTTATCTAAGCGTAGCTAAAAATATCTCATTTAAATTATCAATTTATTATTTATTAGTTTTATAGAAGTGTAATTTACCGGCGATGATCCAGAGATAAGAGTCAAATAAATTCAGTATCTTAGTCAAGCTCTAACGACATCTATTTGTAATTGAAGATACTGCGTACTATCGGCTGGTAGACCAATATCATATGTTCAAATAAAGGCGCCCAATATAATATATCAGTGGAAGTACGTTTATTTAATATTATTCAATATTATTCGCTTATTAATATTTCGCAGATCATCAGGGTCATATCAATATATATAGTATATATATATAGTAAACCTAATCAGTAGGCGATTAAAGGTCTGTATATTACTTCAAAATATATGTATTTAAAAAACTCTACATGTTTCGGCTGTATACGCCTTTATCAAGAGAATACAAAATATGAATGACAGGATATAAATGTCAAGTAATTGAATTACTTGACATTTATATATATAAATACAAAATATGAATGACAGGATATAAATGTCAAGTAATTGAATTACTTGACATTTATATATATAAATGTCAAGTAATTGAATTACTTGACATTTATATCCTGTCATTCATATTTTGTCTTCTCTTGATAAAGGCGTATACAGCCGAAACATGTAGAGTTTTTTAAATACATATATTTTGAAGTAATATACAGACCTTTAATCGCCTACTGATTAGGTTTACCATATCATACCAAGGTCACGAAGTTATTATATATATATATATATATATATATATATATATATATATATATATATATATAGCGTCGATAGTTGATCTTCTCTGTCTAAAACCCAGCTGATATCCTCAATGAATTCCTCTGTCTGATTTTTCACTTTTTCATATATTAAGGATGACACTTGGCTTGTAACATACACTCTAATGTGACATTCCTCTATAGTTTTTGCCTAGCATTTTCTATTTTATATACTAGAATTATTAATGCATATCTCCATTCATTAGGCATCGCTTCCTCTTTCCATATCTGTTGGATTAATTTATATATTCGTTGTTTTATCAACTCGCTACATATTTCATCTAGGCCTGGAGATTTTCGTTTCTTCATTGAGCTTTAATGATCTTATAACATTCTTCCTCAGAGGGTATCATTAGGTCCTCATACTTTTCTATGCCAAAGGGATCGCTATATTCATCTTGCTGAAACTGCTTGTGTTTATTAAGTAGCTTTTTAAAGTGCTTCTCCCATTCTTCGCTATCGATAGATTTCTCGTGTTTTCTTTTCTTACTTGTCGATATAACTTGTTATTATTGTTATCATTCTCAATATTTTGTCAATCCATTGTGTTTTTCTTTTCTATTTTACCAGTTTCATACCCTCTCTTCTCTTTTTACTATATTCTTCATAGTCTTTTTTCGCTGCATTTAACCATTTTAATCTCATTTCTGTCTTCCTTCTCATTGCCCTTTCACATTCAGTGTCAAACCATTCATTAATTTTCTCTGCTTGTTTTCTTCCTAATACTTTCTCTGCTGCCGTTGTGATACTGTGTTTTATTTTGCTCCATTCCACTTCAATATCTTCATTTTCATACCTTTTCACTAGCTACACTTCCATTTCCCTCTAATATCTTGCCTTCATTTCTTTCACATCCACTTTCCACATTCCATTTTTTCCTCCTTGCTTTCTTTCTTTAATTTCTTAAGTTTATTTTTGCAATTACTAGATTAGTGATCTGTGTCGACATTTGCACCTCTATAATATTGTATATCTTGTATCATTTTATGTCGTTTCTTACTGATTAAAACATGGTCTATTTGGTTACCAGTTGTTTGTCCAGAAAATAAGCAAGTTACTTTGTGTTCCTTCTTGTGTTTGAATCTTGAGCTAATTATGTTCATATCCATTCTTGCCGACAAGTTACCGCGTCGGCTCCCATTTTCATTTGTTAGATCGTGTACTGTTTCTCGTCCAACTACACTGCTCAAGTACTCTTCTTTGCCTATCATGTTATTGAAGTCTCGTATAATCATTAATGTATCGTGTTTCGGTATTTGTTCACATTGCTCGTAAAATATTTATTTTTCTTCGTGACTCTTATCTTCCGTTGGTACATAAATGTTTACAATTGTTATTTTCGCTACGTTATTCCTTATCCTTAGGTAGGATATTCTTCCATTTATTCTTCCGAACTCCAGTATATGGCTCCTAAATGTTTTATCTACCATAAAACCAGTTCCGATACTACCTTGTTTATCCTCCCCTCCATAAAACATCGCATATTTCTCTTTATCAATTTTTGCTTGCCCTTTCCATCTTATTTCTTGTAGTGTAGTTCCAATGTTGTATTTCATCATTTCCTTCGCTATTTCCTCCATTTTCTCTACTTGCAGCATTGTTTTTACATTCCATGTTCCGATCCTAGCTTTATTCCGCCTTCTATTCTTATTTTAATTCCTGTTCCTTTTATCTTGTTCTATGCGTACCCTTTTTTTTCATTGCTACGTTGTCCACGTTTTCTCCCGTCCCATGCATTCCTTTACCTTATTTTTCTCATTTTCCTTTAACTCCTGTAGTGTTGTATCGTCTTCATCCTTTATGTCGTCACTATTTACACTTATAGGTTTTTCGGAATGGTCGTCATGTATCTTGGGACTTTGTAGGCTCTATTTGTATTTTCCGTTTCCTCGGTTTTCCCTTCAGGATGCCTTTCGCTATATTTCCTCCCTCCATGTTTTGATGCCTGAACTTCGGCAAAGTTTTCCATATTTTCCCCTTCCTCTATTTCATATACCAGCGTTTCTACTCTACTGTATGCATGTTTCTATTAATAATCAATTTGTTGGATAATAATTCCTTCCTTTTTGCCTCATTTAAATGTATTCTTAGAATTTTTAGTTGCTCCTAGATGTCTTTTGGAAAATCCTCACAAATAAAGATGCTTGTTTCATTTAGCTTTGAGGCAGCTTTCATTATTTCTCTCTTTTTTTTGTAGTAGTTTACTTCCATTAACAGTGGTCTGCTGTTTGCTTTATTCGGCCTTCCTATTTTTCTTATATTGGTAATTTCTTTTGTTTCGTCGAAAGGTATTTCTAACTTATCCATTACTTCTTTTATTTTCCGATTCGTATCCAGTACATTTTCATTGTCTGATTCTGCCACTCTAAAAAAAAACACATTCTTTTTCATGACCTGTCTTTCCAGATCTTCAATTTTCTTTTCTTGAATTTAGAATTCCTTTTTCAAATATATACATTCCTGCTTTAAATATTAATTTTCTGCCTTAATACTCTTTATCTCCTTAGCCGTCTCATCCAGTTTATCCTCGACTTTTTTTGTCTATTTCTTCCATCTTTTATAATTTGTCTCTTCTATTATGCCACATCTTTCCCAGGTCTTCCATGTTAGTATTAAGATAGGTCCAGCTGTTGCTTTCTTGTTTGTTTCTAACTCCTTCCTACTTCCTATTTCCTATTATGACGTGAGATTTACTTAAAAATCTTAAATTTGCACTTACCCACTGGGTTTTTTTCTGTCAAAATTTTTTCTTTTCTTATTTATCACTTTATGCACTGATTTTTACAAATACTTCCATTTATTTGTTTGTTTTTCTCGCTAATTTTAACTTTATTAACAGAGACTATTCACATGTAACCTTCTAATATCACTACAGGACCGTATGGCAATTCCTAATTATATTTTCATTTTTATCTATTCTTTCCCCAGCAATTCCGCATTTCTGATGAGTTTCTTTAATTTCATTCTTTTCTGCATACATTGCCTATTGCGAGGGATTAAGTTATCTGCAAATTCGATTCCAATTTACAAAATATTATAATATTTATGAACAGTAGATTTCTATTTATAAAATACCCTTTTTCAATCAAATTTATTTTCACTTCCAATAAGAGCAGAATATATTTGTAATATTATTCATTCGCTGAGCAATTTCAGAAAAGTAGTACGGACAATAATTTAAACGTTGAAAGACAAATCTAGATCTGAGTACGATGGTTTACCTAGCTTCCTGATAAGAGATTAGAATTATTTTTAATTAACCGTTAACTATTACCTTCAATCTGTATTTAAAAACAACTATTTTCCGGATATTTGGAAGGCATTTAAGGTATATAGGAAAATAGAAAATTATAGGCTCTCAAATCTCTTTGCTCTCCTTCTTCGCAGAAGTTTTTGAAACGGCCCTGAACAATACATTATATTCTCAAATTGAACGTATATCGCCGTCACAACTTGGATTTTTGGAGAAACGGTCTACGGTGTCTAACTTTGCACTTTGCACACAAATAACGAGTGAAACAACTGACAATCAGGACTAGGTCGATATCGTATCTAGCGACTTTGCCAAAGAGCATTTGGTTCCTGCGATACACTTCCTTTTTCAACTCATATCTATGCAATAGACAGCAATACGTAATTTAGAATGGATATAGCTTTTGAGTGAATCATGCATTTTTGGGGCGGCCCTTAAGGATCGAATCTTGGGCCACAGTTTTTTCATCTATTCTTTAACGAAGATATCTGGATATGTTTCAATGTGGAAAATGCACGTTTTCCGACGATCTAAAGAATTGTGTTCCATTCTCAACATAGAAGATTGCATAATTGTAATATACTTCAGACTAAAATTGGCAAAATTAAATTAAGGTGCGTTGAAAATAATTTGATGATGAATATACAGTCATGACAATGTTGAACTACTGCGTAGTGCTTCCATCAAGGATTTAGAAAAACACTTTATAAGCGAGTTCATCTTCGTCGAGAATACTAATCAGGTCACCGCTTCAGCTTTGAAAAGTTGGGTTTCATTATTCACAATGTTAGATTTTTCAAGAATATCTCTACTATCAAAACACACCTACTTTGCTTATGTACGTTCGAGAATTGACTGTTGGATTGATTTCGGATGTGGTTATGTTAAAGCAAAGCGGTAAAATAGAAAGCAAATCACAGAAAAATTTATTATTCATTGATATTTAAGTAATAAAAGCTACCCCATTCCTTCAGCCATTTCAAAACATGTGTATGTGACGGTACATTTATATAAAGATATGCCCATGCTTCAGTTATATGTCTGACGAAGTTCCTGTGGAGCGAAACGATCATCCAACACTATTAAAAATAACAATAGAGAGAAAATGCAACCCTTTTTACCCCCAGTCGCCAACTCATCCGATGCTCTTCCCTCGAATAATATTTTGCACTTATATCCATTATACCTTTCCTTTATTAGGTAGATAAGTTTCTTAGGCATTCCAATATTTTTAAGTGCTATCCACCTACAGTCTCTATCCAATGAGTCAAATGCTTTTTCATAATCTACAAATATTAAATACGATAGTAACTAATCCAGGGATTCTTCTATAATCATTCTGAGCGTATTCATCATATCCATACATGATCTTCTTTTCCTAAAACCCTGTTATTCTCTCCTTAACTTCTTGTTTATAGAGTATATATTATATTTAATATTATTTTTTTAAACAGTTTGCAGACAGCACTCTACAGCGTTATGCCTCTCCAGCTTCCACATTTTTTATATCACCCTTTTCGGAAATTTTAACTATTAGTCCTGTCTTCCAATCATCAGGCATTTCTTCTTTTTACAAAATTTGTTTAAATAACGGGAGTAGCAATTCTGCATTAATTAGGTCTGTACCAGGGACCTTTCCATTTTTTAAATCACATCAATTACTTCTTCTATTTAGGTTATAGTAGAGGGGTCTACATTAATTTCTAGTTCGGTCACATTATTCTTTTCCTATATTTTCCTTATTCCACCTCTATTTATGTTCATTGCTTTCCTAAATCCATCCATCTTTCTAGCTGATCTTCTGTCGTTGTTATCATTTTTCTATCCTTACTTTTTATATTACTAGCTAAATCCAGCCATGCTTTGCTATGGCTCAGTCCGATATGAAATGAATGTTAAAGTAAATAAAAGTATTGTAGCAAACATATATTTACCGAGAAAACATATCATTCAATTCAACCTGCCTTGCGTCAGTGTGGCTATGTAAAATGAAAGGAGAGGAAGAAAAAAATATATTTTATTTTTTATTGTAAAGCTAGTGGATTGACGACATTTTGTGTTTGTCCGTTTTCTGCAAAAACATAAAAATCAGACGTGCAGCATGCGACGTATAATTGCCCATGAGAGAAGCAATCGTTTTCTAAATTCAAATCGCACACTTGCAAATATTGCCCTTGCGCTTTGTTGATAGTCATAGCGAATGCAATGCGTATTGGAAATTTAAGTCGTTTGAAATCGAACGCCACATCGGTCGGAATGAGTGGTATTCGTGGAAATAGTACGTCTTCACATTTATGAGGTCCAATCAGAATTGTTGCCGCAATTAGATTGTTCATCAATTTTTTAACTACTAATCGCGTGCCATTACATAACTTTGGCTGATGTTTCGGAGTAATATAATTGGCAATTTTCAAATTCAGAATGTGTGACGATAATCGAGGAACACCCAGAGAATAATATATTAAAAAGTTTACACCCATAGTAGTAATTTCACTGATAAAATGAAGTACAGTGGGCAAAAATGATAATAGGTCTCTTGTGTGTAAAGTAACTGTGATTTGTTTTGCAAAGCCAGAAGTTAAATTGTAACATGCAAGTAGCCAAAATATGAATGCTCGTATAGTTAAAATACAAAAAAAAAAAGAAAGTCTGCAAGGTTTTTGTATTTAATCCAGCCATAATTCTGATTGGAAATTTGTATATCACGAAATCTATTTTTTAATCTGTTGTATTACTCCAATTCATAATTCCACATCTTATATAAATTTAGATTTGTAGTGTCAATTCATTAAGTTATCAAAAGTAACTTCCATAACTTTCTGAGATTAACAAAACAATGCCTTATTATTTAATCATAAACGACAATTGTAGATTTTACAAGTGATAATGGAATACCGATTTTCTTGCTTTTATTTAAAAGCAAATTATTTATTTCTACTACTGCTTAACATATGAGGCAGAGATAGTATCATTCGGTGATCGCATATCATAGGCATGAATCAATAAATTAGTATTATCCACAACATCACCACCCGGAAAGCAAAGCAGCAAACGATTTATAGTCATTTGCAAAGATGACGTATGATAAAATTTTCGAGATTGGTCCCTCAGGAATATCTATCCCTACGCGCGCCTATCACAATATTTACCATTAACTCTTACATGTTGACATTTCCCCTCCAAATATGATCCCAATAGTTCAAGCGGCATTTCTATCTAATTTAAATATTAAAAATATATGTTCAACTCAATATTTGTGTTAATTAAGTCTATATTTAATTCAGCAACAAGTTTTCTGATCCAAGGCATTAGCGATTTTATTATGAAACTAACTTTTTAAGCACTCTTATTCCTAAGAAATCTACTTTCAGAATCGGACAAAATATTATTATATTAAGTTGATAATACGTACCAATGGCTCACATAGACAATTTCGACAGTTTTTAATCACATTGTTTGAGATACTGTTAAGCCGCAAGAATTTGAACATTTCAGTCTATCTATAAAACCAAAAATATCGCGGTCTGTTAGACGCATAAATACATCCACCTGGAGTGCGAAGGTGTCTTGTTCAATAATCCGTCAATGAAGTCAATGAACAGTTCAATACTATTCATAATATTGATTACTGTATTCTCTGGGGCGTTTTTATGATAATTATTTATTACTTCGGAATTTTATATTTTTCGACAGTCGTTTCTATTTGATTACCATAATGATCCAGTTTACGTTTTTCAATTGCTCCAAATTGTTTTTTCACAGATTGTGATACATGTTCGTTCTGAAATTGAAATTATAATAGCTACCGTGTTAGCTGGTTTGCGTGTTGCGTCCCTCGTCATCTAAGTAGATCATATAAAGCGTGAAAGTTCGCCCAGAAGCGCTTAGAGTGTGTATGTAAAGTATTCCATGGCTTTGTTATTACACTTCCTCGCCGTAAGAGGTAAGAAATGCTGATTTGACTTTCACTTCCTCAACATCTAAGGGTAGCTGAAGAGAATATCGATCCCGAAAAACTAATCTTTCACATGCTGGTCCCGAGATTCGAACTTTAGGCCAACCAACGGAACTCGGGCAAATGATGCCCTTTTCAAAGAAATTTGAAATATATTTATATTTAAAACTTGGGCTGGTAAATCCAAGTCCTACCGATAGTGCGAAGTAGGTGTTCGCCCACCTAATCTGATCCGCCTGGTAATTAGTCGGAGCGACGTAGGATCAAGGCCTATACGCTGGCAGATAAATTTCGGAATAGTCTCGTTTTCGTAATTTATCATTAATTGATATTTTAAGTAATTGAAGCACATATAAATTTAGTTTCCGCTTTATGTTTTATATTTGCATTTTATAGTTTATTCTTATATTTTAATATTTATATTTCAAAGTTCATTTATACATCTTAACATTTGCATTCAAAATTTAGATAAGTAGAAGCTTCCGTCAATTTAAATAGTTTTTGTTACGCATTTATTTTTGTATATTAATGTACGTTTGCGGAGATCTCCGATAATCTTTATTCGCTCATCAGGCATGGAAAATTTGTAATATAATTCCTATCGTGTATATACAGATTCGTGCATATTTTTTTAATATTTGATGTTTGTTAATATTTTTGGGGGAAAATGTAATCCATAAATACGGTTATAGTATTATATATTTATCGGTTATTGATTTGTACCTATGGTTAGATTCCTTTTATAAATATTACGTCTTGTGTGTACGATATGATATCTACGTTCTCCGTGTGACGTATGAACTCTAATTACAATTTAACAGTAATTCATGGTGGCGCCATTATTCTTTTATGATAATGAGACACTTAACAATGTTTCGGATGGAACCTCGTCGTCTTCACTGAACTTGTTGTATTGTTGTAGTTGTACTGTAGCTTTACTATCAACCCTCCCACATAGGTAAGACTTTATAACTCTGCATTATATCGAAAGGCAACAGTAGACAGTTTTATGAGATTTATTTTTGCTATTTACCACTAGCATATTATTATTATAAACGATAACGAATATGCGATATATCAAAGTTACATATTCATAATAATAGATTTACTTAATATATGTTATTGCAGTGTAACCAGAAACATTTCAATTATTAAGTTAAATAAAAAACATTAGAAATCAGAACAATCCCGATTTTATAATTTAGTGGTTAAACTAAACTATCTGGCAGCTATAATTAATAAAACTTTTGTAAAAATTGCGAATTTTTCTGAAAAAAAAATTCATTCATTTAATTTTCATAGTGTAAAATACATCTCATCGATCGCCACGTATCTAGTATAGTACAGCGAAGTTTATTTCCTGAGGTTACTACTTGCAAACAGGGCGAGTGATACCAGTTTCACAAGTATAGCATCTAATTTACGCATATACACGCACACATATGGGTATCCGGAAAAGACGTCAAGGTAAGTACATAGGTAGCAACCCCCTAGGCCAGTTATTTCGTGCCACCCCGGACACTTTCGACTTGCGATCGTGATGATGGCGCCCCGTAACGGTGACTTACGGAACTACATTGCGTTGACTAGCGTGCACATACCCTAGCAACTACTGCAAGCAAGAGTATATATTAGGTACACACAGTACTGTGTGCGGCCAAAATCGATATGGTTTGTTTTGGGCAGGGCAGAGGGGAAAGAGGTAGGCCGCTATTCGCTTGGCCTAGTGAAGAACGAATAAGTAAGGGCGGAAGAGGAGTACGCGCATTTAAGGGTAGTTAGGAGGGCCAAGGTGGGGAAGCGTTTCGGATTTCAGTGCGTATGGTACGCCGTCGTACGAATTGAAGTTTACGTATAGGAAATAGTAATAAATGTATACGATACACATATATATATATAGATAGGCAGATATACGTAGGAGGTACGCACAAGTACACATGAAAAAAAAACACGCACACTACTACACTTTGCACATGAATGTTGCGCCCCTCGTGTGTTTAGTCAATAGACGTTTGTAACGTTCCGTTTAAGGAGGTATTGCGTTATGTTTTGCTCCCCATGCAGTCGGTATGTGAACTCTGTACATGCCGAGTGAGAGTGCGAGAACGCTTGTGTGTCAAAATTTACGGATTTAAGTAATATGGGGTACGTACGGTTATGTTATTGTTTTAGTTACTTGTATTTTTTTAATATGTTTCGCTTTATTAAAAACGTGTTATTTAGTTGATAATGTTAAATGCATTGGTAAATGGTACAATAAAAAAATCTGCAGAGATTTATTGTGAGCAGCACAGTGCATCCTAAATAAAAAGGAACAGCGTGCTTTAAACAAAAATAGGAAATATTTTATAAATATAGCCATCGTATTCCTTACCATCACACCAACTGTAACTTAAACCAATCAAAATTGCTATATATAAGTTAAACAAAAACTTATGTCAGACAATATTTCAAGCTTCGAGTATCATCTGAAGTTTAATACTATCTTAATGCAATATCGATAACGAAATGTTTTAAGACATTTTTCGAGATCATTCCAGCCTTCATATTTATCTCAAATGTTATATATTCACCTTACAAAAAGTGATCGTCATTACAAATTTGACTGAAGGAGTATGTAGTTCAATATTTTTCTTAAGTTTATCAGAATTTGCTTACACAAATACACTCCAGAACGTGGCAAAAATTTAAATAATAACCTATTAACGCAAATTTTATATAATGCATTTAAATCTTCTGAAAAATTGTTTATAATTAAATTACATTATCATAACGGTCTGTCGAAAATATTGTTCCATTTTCTCGAGACATTTCTTAACTAAAACAGTCTGCTTTCATTTGCTGGCTGTATTTATTTCGCGTTATGCTATTGTTTGTATCTCTAATTGCCTATATAAGAATAAAAACATTCATCAATATATTAAAAACCGAACTTCAAATATTTCTATGAAATTTACTGACCGTAATTGAACAAATTTGCAATATTTACATTACTATATCACTTACCGAACACGCAAATTTGGAAATAAACCTATTTTTAATTGTCATGTTTCTAGCAAACAATGTTGTTATTTAGTAGGAATTCATAATCAAATTTGTTTACAATTTTTGCGAAATATTCACGTTTTCTTGACGATTATTTGTATTTCAATTGTTAATATGCGCCAAATGTTAATCGTCATTTTTATAAATCAAGTAAATATTAATTTAATTGTAATTTGAGTTAATGTTTCGCTAGTTCTGTGTTTGAACAGTGCATCTACTCATGCTATCATCTCCAGAGTACCTCAATAAATATTGTTAATAATTCATTATTAGTATAAACTATTAATGGAAATTTTTGTTGGTACGATTATTCCCATCGTTCTGGAAATTTATATATTTCTTCGTTTCGATAGCCTATTTACTGCTTATTGCTTGGCAAACGAGTTATTATTATATTAATACCGTTATATATAAACTTATAACAAATTATTAATGCGATAATAATGAGCTTGGCAAGCAATAGACCTTATCGGGGCTACCCCGATGACGATAACAGATAAACTGTTGAAACGTCAAATATATACATTTTTCGAATTATGAAAATTCATCAAACATATATATATATATATATATATATATATATGTGTGTGTGTGTGTGTGTGTAAACAATATATTTAAACCATTTAATTTTAAAATAGCACATCAAAGCGGAAAAAAACTAAAATTCCTACACACATAACTAAAAGACTCGACACCAACACTTAAACAATCACATACAATATATAACATACCCTGCAAAGACTGTGACAAGGTATACATAGGCAAAACAGTTACTACAGGAAAGATTAAAAGGACACAATTACGCAAAAAATCAGGCAGCTTTAAAAAACACCAGATAACATTAAAACATAATTTTGATTTTGAAAATACAAAAATAATAACCAAGCAAAGAAATACAAAGGGTAGGGAGGTTTTAGAAATGATTCATATTTTCAAAAACAACAAAACAATCAACGATCGTAACGAGATTGATGGACTTTCTAAACTTTATTACCCGCTCATTAAACAATAGAAGACAACCCCACCCACACAAAAAAAAATTTTTTCCCCCATTGTAAATATACTGTATTTTCCCAAACACATGGCCTGACCAAAGTAATTTTAAAACAAAATAAACAATTTCATTTCTGCACAAAGACATGTAGTTACACTAAATATTCCGAGAAACGCAGTCGACCCTAAAAAAAGGTTCGACAAGTCTGACCATACATATTACACAAAATATGTGTTTTGACACGAAATAATTGGTGAGTTTTATATCCTTTAATTTTCCTTACTTTAATTATTATTTTAATTTTAATTTTAATTCATTCATATAAATGTAAATATATTTCTTACCTTTCGTTGTATTAATTTTTTAGTTCTAATCACTTGAAAAAGACTTAATAATAAAAAAAGTCGAAACGTCGTAGTAAAAAATTGAAATTCATTAAAGGTCGCTAAACCAAGAAAAAGTCTATTATTTTAATATTATGACACGGCCAATAAAATAAATAAGAAATAAATTTTAATTCTTATTAACACTATATATATATATATATATATATATATATATATATATATATATATATATGTATATATATATATATATGTATATATATATATATGTATATATATATATATACAGTGAGGTCCTAAAGTAACGGATAAATTCATTTTCTACGTAATTATTAATACAAAAGGAAAATCCTGAAACAGGTCAATTTTTATATATGAAACTACACTTTTTGAATAAAATTATCTATGTGCCCCTTCACCCCCCTCGAAGTAATAACTACCTCTTTAAAAAATTTAAATGAAAAGCGTGTGTTACTGCGTTTAAAAGGGATTTTAATTCTCTATCCAGCAGTGTATGCCTTTTTGATTTTTGGACGTCGATAATAAGAAAAATCAATGTTAAATTGTTTAAATTGTATAATTAATTATGTCGCAGAACGAAATAAATTTTAAAATATTTAACATTATTTACAATAACTAAAAATAGTTTAAATCATATGCTTAAACTGGAGTCCGTTCATTTCTTGACAAACAAATAGACGATGTTGGAATTCTTCCAAAACGTTTTGCAACATTTCAGCGCTGATTTGATTAATTTCATGCATTATTCGGTTTTTTAAATCATTAATGTTGATTGGTTTATTGGAGTAAATTTTTGATTTTAAATAATCCCACAAAAAATAATCCAGTGGAGTCATATCGGGAGAACGGGCTGGCCATTCAATTTCACCACGTCTACTGATCCACCGATGCGGAAAAACTTGATTAAGGTAAGCTCGTACTACTGCTGCATAATGTGGTGTAGCTCCATCTTGTTGAAACCATATGTTTCTATTAATTTCTGTGGAGCTAACAGTATCAGGAAAAAGTCTTCTTAATTCAGGTATTAAAAATGTTTGTAAAAACTCCAAGTAAATCGCCCCAGTTAATGTCCCCTCAAAAAAATATGGTCCAATAATTCTGTTATTTATTATGCCAGCCCAAACTTTCACTTTAATAGGATACGGAGTATGACCTTCCCTCATCCAGTGCGGATTTTGTTTACTCCAATACCGACAATTTTGCTTGTTGACTGTTCCATGTAGGGTAAACGTTGCCTCATCAGAAAAAAGAATGTTTTTGGGAAACATCGGATCCTGTTGACATCTATTTGTAACAATTTCACAAAATTGTAATCGACGATCAGGATCATCGTCATTTAATTCCTGCACCATTTGAATTTTATACGGATGGCAGTTTTCTTTTTTCAAAACACGCAAGACAGACGATTTACTTACATCGCAATCACCGGCTACTTCTCTTGTAGGTTTATGTGGGTTTTCCTCAACATGTAATAATACATCCAATTTTTTTTCGTCATTCAGTTTTGATCTACCAGATTTTGGAAGATCTTTGACAGTTCCTAATTGACGGAATTTTTGTTCGACTCTACTCACCGTAGACTAGGAAATGTGACGGTCAGGATACTTATCATTAAATATTCTGAATACTTCAGAATGCGTTCGTGTTTTATCACCCACTCCAATTAATATTAATACGTCAATTCTTTGGGTCTCGGAAAGGCTCATTGTTGAACAATTTAAATTAACGCTTAGAAATCTCTAAAAAAACGTTTAATACCTAACAATTGTTAACGACGTCTAACGAACTAAAACAAATTTGAGAATTAAATGTCATAAAAAGAAACAAATTTACATTTTTGACATAAAGGTAACTACAAAGGTATTTTTAATAATATAAAATATTATTAAAAATCTGGTGTGAAGAACACAAATGCAGGTTCACTATTAATATTTTCTGTGAACGTGTCCGAATATATCCTATCCCCAGAGACGTAGATACGTATTTCGCTTTTCCACAAGCTCATCGGTACGCCCCTGCTGGAGAAAGGATATTTCCAGACACATTCACAGAAAAGAACCACCCCGCCCTATCACCGTAATTATCCAGACCGAGCGCATAAGTAAATTCGGCGCTACCTGTTGTCAGACAGCCGAAGTACCTCGCATACCGTCCACATAATTAATGTGAAGTAACGACGCCATTCCAAAGGTTAGCACAGCCAACTCTCTAGAAAACTGCATTTTGTTCGTGCCTTCACTCATACTACGGCTTAACCGCATGTGTAATGTATCAGAATAATTGAAACATACATGAGTAGGTAAACCCCACCAGTTTTGTATAATACAAAGGTATTTTTAATAATATAAAATATTACTAAAAATCTGGTGTGAAGAACACAAATGCAGGTTCACTATTAATATTTTCTGTGAACGTGTCCGAATATATCCTATCCCCAGAGACGTAGATACGTATTTCGCTTTTCCACAAGCTCATCGGTACGCCCCTGCTGGAGAAAGGATATTTCCAGACACATTCACAGAAAAGAACCACCCCGCCCTATCACCGTAATTATCCAGACCGAGCGCAAAAGTAAATTCGGCGCTACCTGTTGTCAGACAGCCGAAGTACCTCGCATACCGTCCACATAATTAATGTGAAATAACGACGCCATTCCAAAGGTTAGCACAGCCAACTCTCTAGAAAACTGCATTTTGTTTGTGTCTTCACTCATACTACGGCTTAACCGCATGTGTAATGTATCAGAATAATTGAAACATACATGAGTAGGTAAACCCCACCAGTTTTGTATAATACAAAGGTATTTTTAATAATAGAAAATATTATTAAAAATCTGGTGTGAAGAACACAAATGCAGGTTCACTATTAATATTTTCTGTGAACGTGTCCGAATATATCCTATCCCCAGAGACGTAGATACGTATTTCGCTTTTCCACAAGCTCATCGGTACGCCCCTGCTGGAGAAAGGATATTTCCAGACACATTCACAGAAAAGAACCACCCCACCCTATCACCGTAATTATCCAGACCGAGCGCAGAAGTAAATTCGGCGCTATCTGTTGTCAGACAGCCGAAGTACCTCGCATACCGTCCACATAATTAATGTGAAGTAACGACGCCATTCCAAAGGTTAGCACAGCCAACTCTCTAGAAGACTGCATTTTGTTTGTGCCTTCACTCATACTACGGCTTAACCGCATGTGTAATGTATCAGAATAATTGAAACATACATGAGTAGGTAAACCCCACCAGTTTTGTATAATACAAAGGTATTTTTAATAATATAAAATATTATTAAAAATCTGGTGTGAAGAACACAAATGCAGGTTCACTATTAATATTTTCTTGTATGTTTCAATTATTCTGATACATTACACATGCGGTTAAGCCGTAGTATGAGTGAAGGCACAAACAAAATGCAGTTTTCTAGAGAGTTGGCTGTGCTAACCTTTGGAATGGCATCGTTACTTCACATTAATTATGTGGACGGTATGCGAGGTACTTCAGCTGTCTGACAACAGGTAGCGCCGAATTTACTTCTGCGCTCGGTCTGGATAATTACGGTGATAGGGCGGGGTGGTTCTTTTCTGTGAATGTGTCTGGAAATATCCTTTCTCCAGCAGGGGCGTACCGATGAGCTTGTGGAAAAGCGAAATACGTATCTACGTCTCTGGGGATAGGATATATTCGGACACGTTCACAGAAAATATTAATAGTGAACCTGCATTTGTGTTCTTCACACCAGATTTTTAATAATATTTTATATTATTAAAAATACCTTTGTATTATACAAAACTGGTGGGGTTTACCTACTCATGTATGTTTCAATTATTCTGATATAAAGGTAACTAATAGACTAGTCACTCGTGACAGGTATTTGGTTCTACGCCTACTTGTTTGTATGTCATAAAATTACTCTTTTCTTGATTATCGACGTCCAAAAATCAAAAAGGCATATACTGCCGAATAGAGAATTAAAATCCCTTTTAAACGCAGTAACACACGCTACCCCTTTTCATTTAAATTTTTTAAAGTGGTAGTTATTACTTCGAGGGGGTTGAAGGGGCACATAGATAATTTTATTCAAAATGTGTAGTTTCATATATAAAAATTGACCTGTTTCAGAATTTTCCTTTTGTATTAATAATTACTTAGAAAATGAATTTATCCGTTACTTTAGGACCTGACTGTATATATATATATATATTTAGTGTTTATAAGAATTAAAATTTATTTCTTATTTATTTTATTGGCCGTGTGCATAATATTAAAGTAATAAGCTTTTTTTTGGTTGAAAAAGACTTAATTATACACAAAAAAGTCGAAACGTCGTTAGATAAATAAACTGAATTTCAATAAAGGTCGCTAAACCAAAAAAAGCTTATTATTTTAATATACATATATATACAGTAAATATCGTTTATAACGACGTTGAAGGGACCAACGAAATTCGGTCGTTATAAGAGTAGGTCGCTATATCCAAATACCAAATTATTATATAAACACATTTTATTTATCTTAGAAAATACACTTAAACAACGAAAACAATATTCTAGTTTTATAAAATACAAATAAAAAAAAACATTTCCTTCTCAACTTATTTTACTAACAATTTAACACATATGTATATAATAATACATAGGCACGGACTGCATTGTACATACATACATACATATTTAAATTTTAATAAAAAAAATCTGTCATTTTGGTTTGTTGTAATTTTTTGTTTTCTAAGAAGTGTTTTTCAATATTTTTTTTCCAAATGGAGCAATGCAAAATCTGTTTTAGCGTCTTTCAAATTTTGATTAAATGTGAAAAAATGCTGAATCATTTCAACTGCTGAAAATGCATCCTTTATAGTAGGTGGTTGAAATTCCGTAGTTTCGTCCATTTCTACTTCATCGTTGTTTATTTCTAACTCCAAGTTTGCACTGAACTCAGCTAAAATTTCATCTTCTGTCATATCTTCCTCCGTTTCGAGTTCTTCATCAACATTTGAAAAATTATCCCAACCCTCTTCTGTTGTCAGGTTAACTACAGGTAAAGTGCGGACCCATTCAGTTAAAGGTAAGTTATCTTCTTCCGTATCATTTTGTAGTCGAAGCCACTCAGATAAGGGTAAATTATCGTCATCAAAAGAGTTTTCTGCTGTGTGTAAATTAACCCAGCATGTGCAAAGGAATTTGCTATTGTCTGTTGAGAAACGCGATCCCAAGCTTTGGAAAGTAGAAAAATAGCCTGCAGGATATCTAGTTTTTGAGGAACACCATTCTCGTCAATGTCTTTTAAAAGCTTTATAATTTGAAGTTTTCTAAAATGTGTCTTTACGGACTTTATTACACTCTGGTCCATCGGTTGAAGAACTGACGTGGTATTTGGTGGAAGGAAGGCAAGTTTTATAGCTTTTAAGTTTTGAATATTTGGATGAGCTAGACAGTTGTCTAAAAGCAATAGGATTTTCCTTTTTTGCCGAATGAGTTTATTGTCCCATCGTAGAATTATTTTTTCAAATAATGCTGATGTCCTCCATGCTCTTTGGTTATTTTCATATTCAACAGGTAAAGATTTTATATTTTTAAAGCATCGAGGATGCTTAGCTTTGCCAATAACCACAAGTTTCATTTTTTCCGATCCAGTTATATTTGCTGCTACAAGAACAGTCAATCTATCCTTACTCAGTTTACCACCAATACATTTTTCCCCTTTAAATTTCATCGTTTTGTCTGGCAACATTCTGAAAAATAAACCAGTCTCATCTGCGTTGAATATTTCTTCGTCTGTATATTCTTTTCTTAAATTTGGCCACACTGTATTTAACCAGTCGTCACAAATCCCTTTACATCTATTGCTTCGCCACATATTTTACCAAAAACAATATTGTGTCTATTTCGGAATCGTTGAATCCATCCAACTGTGCATTTAAAATCTTCTAACCCTAATCGTCGAGCAAAATCATTTGCTTTCTCTTGCAATATCGGACCGCTAATAGGAATGTTGTGGCTCCTCTGAATTTTGAACCATTCATATAGGGCCTCGTCTACTCTATACGCGTTACAAGATCTGATCTTTTTCGTTTGTAATGATAAAGGTCTAGTAATTAGATCCTCTATTTTATTCCGATTTTTCCAAATCGTGGAGATTGTTGAATGCGCCACCTAAATAAACAAGAATAATATTAGTATGCATGTTATTCTCATAGAAATCACACAAAACTTACCTTATATTCTTTACCAATATTAATATTAGAATTTCCAGCCTCCAACCGCCTAATAATTGATGCTTTTTCTTCAATTTTAAACGCCTTTCGTTTCGCCATATCGACGTCGACAACGTACCTTCAATTCCTAGATAACTACTGAATAAATACGTTTATCTGTCGCATTTCGCCTTGCCTTTTCATAACGCTGTAATTCCCCTAGCCAATTCGAAACTTCCCCACCGTTTTCTTACTATGCGACGTGTCCGTCGTTATAAAAGATAATTTGATCCAAATTTCAAGCTATTTTTCGTCGCTATATTAGTTTCGTCGTAATATCCGATGTCGTTATAACCGATAGGTTTCGCGTTTAGAAAGCATTGTTTCTGGCCAGGACCTTGAAATTTCGTCGCAAAAACCGATATGTCGTTATATCAGATGTCGTTATAAACGATATTTACTGTATATATATATATATATATATATATATATATATATATATAATAACTTCGTGACCTTGGTATGATATGGTAAACCTAATCAGTAGGCGATTAAAGGTCTGTACATTACTTCAAAATATATGTATTTAAAAAACTCTACATGTTTCGGCTATATACGCCTTTTTCATTCATATTTTGTATTCTCTTGAAAAAGGCGTATATAGCCGAAACATGTAGAGTTTTTTAAATACATATATTTTGAAGTAATGTACAGACCTTTAATCGCCTACTGATTAGGTTTACTATATATATATATATATATATATATATATATATATATATATATATATATATATAAGGCAAACTTAATAAGTCGGCGATTAAAGGTCTGGTTATTACTTCAAAGCATATATATTTAAAACAACCCTATATATATATATATTTATATATATATATATATAAATATAATATTTTCGTGACCTTGGTATGATATGGTAAACTTAATAAGTCGGCGGATTAAAGGTCTGGTTTATTACTTCAAAGTATATATATTTAAAACAACCCTACATGTTTCGGCAATGATGCCTTTGTCAAGGATATAAAAAATATAAATGACAGAATATAAATGTATATATATATATATATATATATATATATATACTCGTATATATATATATATATATATATATATATATATATATATATATATATATAAAGTAATTGCGTGCTATTTAACAACCCAATCTTTTAAAAAAGAATTGACAAATGCGTATGTTAACATAGTAACATGGATTAGAAAAGCAATTACATACTGTTAACAGCATGTTAACTGAAACATTAAAACTAATATGCATATAATATCCATTAATTCTTGTACTAAGCGACTACAAAATAAATTTTTGTAATTACAAAAAATAGTAATAGTAGTATTACATAATTTATAATTTCGTTTTAATAGTAAATCTAAGGATACTAACTAAATTTTATATACTCTTAGAAAGTTAATGTACAAGGGTTGCTGTGAAAGTTTTTATATAACCATTAATAAGGAGGTATAAATGGCTTTAATATTTTTCAAAGTATTTTTCTTTAACATTTAAGATTCATATACGCTTTTGCATTAGGTTGAAATAAGCTTGGAAACATTGTCTTCATTTAATAGTAGGTATTAGAAACGTACTATACAAACTCGTCAATTATATCTCTTCGAAAAATATATTATATACATTTTATTTTTCAGAAACAGGAACAAAAAGAAATCACAAGGTGATAAATCAACACTGTACAGGCCATGAAATACTAATTTCACGTTTTTCGGCTTCACTTGACCTATTTTGTAAAAGCTCGCATTGTGATGACAAAGAATGGTACGATTTCGATAATTCATCAACGACCTCTAACAAATAAACTATTGTATGTCAATCAACAGTAACAGTCCTTCGATTCTGTATAGTAGTTATCTCGGAAAACTAAAACAGTTGATTTACATTTAATTTCGGGCTTGTACGAATAAATCCTAATTTCATCACTAATGTGTGATTCATCGGTGTCGACAAAGTACAATCGATCAACTTAACAGTATATATGAATGTTATAGAGCAATCGTATTGATAAAAGTTGTATGTTTGTACGTCTTTCAATGCAAACAGACGGAGTGTGAAATATATTTCGGCAGAGTCGTACTAAAGCCAATGAAATGTATATACGGAAATTTATTTTTAGGAAAATAAATAAAACACTGAAGTTAAATGAATTAAATTAACTTGAATTGAAATTAATCCAAGATATATATATATATATATATATATAATATATATGTATATATACATATATACACCAAATGCATTTACATACTTTATACAGTGAAAAAATTCAAAATATTGAAAAAGTATAAACTTGAAATTATATCACCTATAATTAAACTGAATGCTTTGTCACACCGCAGTAAACATTTTTTATTCACGTTAATTATTACAATATATTCTAAACTTTGTTCTGTAAAGTGCGTTCTTTTATTGGACAGTATGTCTTTAAATATAGAAAAACTTCGCTCGACATCAGAGCTAATGAGTGCATAGAAATAATAATCTTTAAATTTAATATATCTACCGATCTCCGTATTTTGAACATTACTACAAAAGCCTTTCAGGACATTAAAATCAGGGCTACGAGCGAATATTGCATCAATCTTATTATTAAGCAAAACCGACTCTGTCTCTGCGTCTGCATGACTCATTAGAGGATAGCGTCTGTTCCGCAGTCTATTCATCACCAAATAGGGTCTTGTAAACGGAATTTTGGCTATTAGAATATTGGCTGAATTTGTGAAACATTTCTATGCTACATCTGCTACAGCCTTTCCTTTAAGCTTCGATAAAATTATACACTCATCACAAAAATTCGCAGGCAAATATGCATGTCTAACCTATAAAATGTAAAATTTTAGGAAAATAATACATACTTTCAGTTACACCACCTGCTTTATGAAAACTTTCGCAGCAACCTACATCCACAATATTTGCTGTTTGTATGTTTAGTTTCAAAAAATTTCCGAAGGAGAATTATTTTTTTTCGAAAATATTGAAATTTAGAGACACCTGACAGGCGCCATATTCACATAGTATTCGAATTATAGGTTTAAATGTCTTTTGCAGAAACACATGAATGTTTATACAACGTATATTCTGCGAATCTAATTATCTAATACTAGTAATAGTTCTTTAGTAATATTATAATGTAAATAGTGGCTTACCGGTTACAAAAGCTTTTAAAGGAGTGCATGAATACGCGAATAGTAAAGGAATGATTTCCAGTAATTTGTTACATTATATATTATAAAATTAAACTTCGAGTGGTCTACACAGTGCCTTCAAGAAGTTAAGAGACCGATTCCTTGGCAAACACGAAATGGTGCTATCTATGTATAATTACTAGAGACCGGACACATCGGGCTGAAATGGACGTCATTACGACGGACGATATGAATAGTCTACAACATCTGTAAGTACATCACGCAATTGTTGAATAGCACTATTCATTCGATTAATTGCACATCTATTTCTTGTGTGCGGTTAACCGAACCAATAGTGCTATTCAATAACTGCCTGATGTACTTACAGATGTTGTAGATTATTTATATCGTCCGTCGTAATGACGTCATTTCAGCCCAATGTGTCCGGTCTGTAATAATTACCAATGGAAACTATTGAATATGACCTGTTCTCCAATTACGATAAAAATTTCGGAACTACATATACCTGAATGTTTTAGATAATTGTGTTTCTTTGAAGAGAATATCTACGTGCCATAATTTATGCAATAGAATACAGGACCTTGATAAAGCTTTATGCTAAATTTGGTAAAATTGCAGCGAAACTTTTTAAATATGAGGATATGGAAACGATGGTATAATAAATTATTTAAGCGGTATTCATGATTTAGAAAAGACCGTGAATAACTGAGGATGCTCTTAGAAAAGGACAACATTTGGGTTACAGTATTGGAGAGAACATGGTGTGTGTATGTGCTGTTGTTTTTTAGCAAACGAATAAATATTATCGGAGATGCAGGAACTCAATATCGGTGCCCAGCAAGATGTTCCGTGTAAGAAAAAGAAGTTCATTTTATTGACGTTAACGGATGAACAAAAAAAACAGTGCTTGACCACTGTACGCAATTTTGTTGAAAGGAAATCATGAAGACTTCTTAAAAACATAGTTACTGGACATGAACCATGGTATTTTCAATATGATCAGTATTATAGATATCTTTTTCAAGCGAAAAAGGTGAGCGCGTTGAGATTGTTGTCATTTGCTTTGACTTCTAACCAAAGTTTGTGATATGATTTGATTATTCCCAAAATTAGGAAAGCATTTTAATATCGTCAAAACTATACAAAAAATGCGACAACGATTCTAAAAAGCATCACCGAAAAGTATCTCACGCAGATGCGTCAATGGCTCTAAATGCGCGAAAAATTAATAAATAAAAATCAAGAGGACTTTTCGAGTGTCCTGTGTAAATACAATTTCTCGTAAATGTAACATAAAGCTAATTAATTACGCCGTACAAAATACCCCCATCTCCCATATATTCTTTCTGAAAAGGGTTTTCGGTGCATATCGATTACAGGGTTCGTATATGATTTATACGGGACTCTAATCCTATCCTGGCAGCTAATATTTTAATAAATACTATACTGCTGGACTTGTAAATACGAAAAGTACACATATGTACGTAGAATAAATGTGCTAAAAATAACAATTTTTAGCTTACCTTTGCTTAAAATATAGATTAAACTAAAGCAATAGATAGTTCTCGAAGCGTCGTGTTAGTATAAATATCATGTTTATATGATATTACATCGAAGTGGTTTTTCGGATATTGTTCCGCGTGTGGATATGATTCTGAGAAGAACCTCCATCTTGACGTTTCAACGAAATCTCATTCGTCTTCATCTGGAGCAGGTTGGTTTTTGAATGCGTGCAATTGTTTTTTTTTCTAACTTAATATTACGTAATATGGTTCTATAAATAGTTGTAATGCAAGTGTTGGATAAAAGATTATTATTATTATCTTTTTGCCACCGTATAATGTATTCTAGGGAAACCATGTCTGACAATGTAGTATTCTTCGTATATTGCAATCATTAAACTAATACAGATAGATGCATATATGATAAAATGTTGTAATGCAATAATTTTTTATTATTACAATATAAAATGCGTTGAATTATATATTTAAAAAATTTCTGTACTGAGGTGACCGGATAATTTATGACAGAAATAACTGTTGCATAATTATAATACGTAATCCTAAGGCCATTGAAGAAAATAATGCACCTGCTCGAAACAATAGGTTGGACAAATTAATAAATCTTTTTTAAACATTACATTTTAGAAATGCTTGGAAACAACATGAATAGTTCATGATATTATTACAAGAATATTTACTTAATGTTCAAATATTTAATTAAAAATTATTTTCAAATGGTGGTAACTTATAATACTATTGAATTATTTATACGATTTTTTTTTATAAAAATCGTTCACATATGAAAAACCTCCAATTACAATAAATTTATTAATTTTACACACCCACACACACGCACACACACACACACACGCGCGCGCACACATATATATGTTTGATGAATTTTCATAATTCGAAAAATATAATGTTACTAATTGTACAAACTGTAATATTACCATAAATATAAATTAATAGAACACGTGTTTTGATGCACGACGTAAGTAAATTACTTACGCCCCGTTGTCATAACAATCACAGTCATTTCAGTAAAACCAACTTACGTCTATAGAAACAATGTATTAATGGTATGCTTACTATAAGGGGAGTGGGAAAAACAATTTTAACAGAAAACAATTATCCACCACAATTTATACAAAACATTATAAAACAGAGACTTAATAAAATATATAACAAAACTAAGTGCCAAAATATAAATAAAACAACCAATGAATTAACATATATCCCTACACCCTATATAACTGGATTATCCGAAAAACTAAACAATATATTTAAACCATTTAATTTTAAAATAGCACATCAAAACGGAAAAAACCTAAAATTCCTACACACAAAATTAAAAGACTCAACACCAACACTTAAACAATCACATACAATATATAACATACCCTGCAAAGACTGTGACAAAGTATACATAGGCCAAACAAACCAGTTACTACAGGAAAGATTAAAAGGACACAGATACGCAAAAAACCAGACAGCTTTAAAAAAACACCAGATAACATTAAAACATAATTTTGATTTTGAAAATACAAAAATAATAACCAAGCAAACAAATACAAAGGCTAGGGAGGTTTTAGAAATTATTCATATTTTCAAAAACAACAAAACAATCAACTATCGTAACGAGATTGATGGCCTTTCTAAACTTTATTATCCGCTTATTAAACAATAGAAGACAACCCCACCCACACAAAAAAAAATTTTCCCATTGTAAATATACTGTATTTTCCCAAACACATGGCCTGACCAAACTAATTTTAAAACGAAATAAACAATTTCATTTCTGCACAAAGACATGTAGTTACACTAAATATTCCGAGAAACGCAGTCGACCCTAAAAAAAGATTCGACATGTCTGACCATACATATAACACAAAATATGTTTTGTATCCTTTAATTTTCCTTACTTTAATTATTATTTTAATTTTAATTTTAATTCATTCATACAAATGTAAATATATTTCTTACCTTTCGTTGTATTAATTTTTTTGTTCTAATGACTTGAAAAAGACTTAATAATAAAAAAAGTCGAAACGTCGTAGTAAAAAATTGAAATTCATTAAAGGTCTCTAAACCAAGAAAAAGTCTATTATTTTAATATATATATATATATATATATATATATATATATATATATATGTAGATATATGTATAGACATATATATGTAGACACTCCTGATGAAGTAACAAATCCGTTATGAAATATAGAGTGGAATAAAGGAGTTTTATTTTTACTTGACAGACCGCTCACCCGTTAATTAATTTTTACTTATATACGAGTATATATATATATATATATATATATATATATATATATATATATGTTGCTTCTGTATGTAGCATATTTCCATAAAAGTACATATTGCTATGAATAGTGGTTTGTAGATTTAATACGCCACCATCCACAACTTGTTTTCCCAACTAGGTTTCTCAGCCGGAGAATTTTCAAAAATGAGACTTCAATCTTCTCAGGTTCCAATTTGGAAAGTCGTGTAATTTCTACAATTAGTTAGGCGCCAGTAAAAAGTTCATACAAATATTTACTTATTTTATATATTGAGCTTGAACAGCAGTATTGATGTGTAAAATAAATGAAACACAGGATAAAATTTAAACTGAATATTTAATACAAAAATCCAAAAAAAAAAGAAAAAAAAATCTATCTTTATAAAGTATAAAGATTCTGTATTTTACAATAATACATGAGGTAAAAATATTCACTGAAATATTGACAGCTGAGTGAATGAAAAAGTTCCTCTTAATTACTCCGATCAAACTTATCTAAAATAATAAAGTTTATTTTTTATTTCTCCCCAGAAAAACACTCTGTATAATCAAATTCTGAAACACGTTCTAAATTACACAAGCGCAATAAACATGTACAAAAAAAGCTTGACTCCTCTCGCACAAATTCTAATTACTATAATTTTAACATAGAATTTTAATAGTAAGCTTTATTATTTATATTTCTAATAATAAATCTCTTAAATAACAATCTTGGATACAATAGAAATATTCTTATAATTTTAATAAAAGTTTTATGATATCATAAAAAAATATCTAGGTACTTACAAAAATACTGGAGACAAACAAAGAAGGTGCTTTTTCTATATTAATCAACAATTAGCAAACGAGAATTTAACTTGACAACTATCTAATACATCAATAAAAACACTAATCAAATAATTAACCGATATTCAATATAATATTATATTACACCAAGCTACCTTCTAGTACGAGATATTAAACAGATCTCCCTGAATTTACATAGGCCTCTCGAACACATGAGATCGACACGGCCTCGGATAACTAGTTTTTATCACACGTTAAATTTAAATACATTTTCAAAAATATACAACTTATCCCACAAAATAGTTACATTTATTTTAAATTATTTTTAAATATTATTTTAGAAAAAATCCATAGCAATATGTATGTTTGGCAATATATATTTTTATATCCACACATAAAATATTTTTGTCAGCTGCAAATGCCGGAAAAATAATATCTAAGACATTTACTTGCTATTGAGATATGCATGTTTAATTTACAGTTCATAAAGTATTTCTTTGCAGTCACATAACCAAATTTTAGGCGTAAGAATACCTTCAAATGACTAACTTGTGTAATACTACAGCGGATATTTATGTCTGTTAGAAAGAGATAAGGCACAATTTGCGATTCGCACTTTGAGCAGTACGAACTGTAAAGAAAAACTTTCTCAATTATATATTAGGATTTTTGAATTCTCCATGAACATATTCTATGCACTCGCTTATCCGAAATTAATCCCCGCCATAGCATAACCAACTTTGTTTTGTTTGTGACACATATATTGCATTTATTTTATATGTGGTATACGTTGTATGCATTTCTCTGTGTATTTGTTAGTTGAAAATGGACAGGAAACGAAGAAAAGTTATCGTCTCATTAGAAGATAAAAATAAAAGCGAGTAAATAAAGGAGAGTTGTTAAAGGCAGTTGCCGCTGATTACGATATTGGTGTAAGTACTGTATTAGAATGGAGGAAAAAACAGGTTAAAATTGAAAAGTGATGTAGTGTTCTCGCAGCTCCAGCGTCTTAGCTCAAAACAATGAAAAAGCCTAAATATGAGCACATAGATAAAAGTTTATACATATGGTTTACGGAACAACGTGAGTGTGGTGTACCAGTTTCGGGCCCAATCTTACAGCAAAAAGCTAGATCCATCACCCTAAAGCACGTATCCTGCAGAATTTATCGCAAGCGTTGGATGGATGAATCGATAGAAAAAACGTCACGGAAAACGGAAGCTGAAAATTTGTGGTGAAAAATTAGCCGCAAATTCTGAAGCTGTGGCTGATTTAAAAAAAAATGTTAAAAATGTTAGAGAATGAGAATTATTCACCAGACCGGCTTTACAATTGCGACGGAACCGGACTAAATTATAAAATGTTGCCTTCGAAAACTTTAGCGTCTAAAAATGAAACATCCGCACCCGGCTATAAAAAATCCAAAGAACGCATAACCGTTTGAGCATGCAGTAACTCTTCTGGTCGCCACAAACTACCACTCTTATGCCTAGGAAAGTCAGCCAGGCCAAAAGCTTTCGAACACGTTAGCGTATGGCAATACGTGTTTGACAATGCACCGGCATTACAAAAAATAAAAAAATGCACACTCATTTTCTGTCTACAAAAAGACATTCTATTATCAGAAAAATTCAGTTATCCGAAAGAGGGTTGGTCCACATTGCTTCGGATAATCGGGACTCTACTATAGAACATATTTTGAAGAAATTTCTTCCAAAATAAAACTTTAAAAACATGGGCTCCAAATTAACCAGCAAAAGAACTTATTTATAATACAAACAATTGCTAATAATCTAATTTTGGGTTTCTTTAGGCTTTTCAGTATTAATAATTGCTTTTTAACTTTAACTTTATTCATTAAAAACAAAGAAACCACTATTTTTTTAATAAGTTATTAAAAAACAATCATAAAAACGAACCGCACAAAGAAACCTGTTTTTCCCTTTTTGGCTGTTAAATTAGAATAACAATTTAACAGCCAAAAAGAGAAAAACAGTGAGATATGCACAATATAAAAGGAAAAATGAGTTGGGGGAACAAAAGTAAAAGAAACAAAAACCAAATAATAACATTTTAAAAGATTGCCGAGTACGTATTACTAAAAATAATGATACTATTGAAAATTTGTATTTTTAAAGAGTTTTTAATTTTATTTATACAATTGGAAAACAAACGGGTAGTGATCTATAAAATACGAAATACATTTTTATTTGTTCATTTTGTAGCTCAAGTTGACTAAAGGAGTATCTGTATAAACTACTAATATTTTCTCAAGGTTCTCTTCTGGAAAATTTGTTCTCTATGAATGAATTACATCCTTGTAGATAAAAAACGTCCTTTCTACATCGCAAGTGGTTATAGATGCATACTGGAAATATTCTTCTATTTAGCAATTAGATTTTGTGGCATTGTTATAGAATGTTATTAAATCTGGATTTCTATTAAAAACTGCGTCTAAATTTTGCCGAAGGTCACATCCGAAGTCACTTGGAATATTTTTCAAATTATTTTATTATTATTTTCAAAGTCTGAGTCTTTACAGGGTTGCAGTGTATAGTAGTTGTGCGTAAGCGTTGATCTTACTTTATTGTGCCCCGTGTGACTTTAATTAGTAGTTTTTACCTACTGATGATGACAACTTAGTTGTCGAAATACGTATTTAGGATACGACTATCAATTTGTGGTAAGGGGTTATATACCTTTTTAAAATATTTTCAAATAATCTATCATTTAATTTGAGATTTTTATTTTCAAAGTAAGTGAATAGTTTTGGCAATTTTTCCAGTGTTCCTAAAGAGAGTACAACTGATTTTTTAAATTTGGAATTTCTATTAGTTCCTTGCACTCAGAAATACTTCGAGCGCCGCCATCAAGTCTATCAACTTCCGAAAAGGTGTCTCTAATATATTCACAGATTCTTTGGAGAGCATGTGCTATACAAGTAATATGCAGCATATTAGGATATGTTTCCTTTAATAGTCTGCCCGTTTTTAACATATATGCAGCACTGTCTCGGACAAATAATATTTTTTCTTTGTACCTGTCGAATGAAGCTTTGGTGCATATTCTCGTAAATGGCTTTAGCTACTGTTTCCGCATCAACTGTATTTATAACTTCTTTTAATATTACATATGCGTTATATAGAATAGTTGGATGTAATACTCCAGCTACAATATTTACCACACAGCGTCCTAATATATCGACAGTTTCGTCGGCACTAATCCATAGGTACTGATTTTGAAAGACGACTTCTAATGCGTTCTACTGCTTTTGTGTAGCACTTAGAAATATAATATTTGCGTAAGGTGGATTCATCAGAATTATTTAGACCAGTATATTTTTGGAGAAATATTTTGAAGGTGGGATTGTTAAGTTTATTTAATGGAATATTTGCCACCATTAAAGTTTCACTGAGTTCTTCGTTAAAATTGTCATATTCCAACGGGCCTAATTTCTGTGTATGTGTTTGCGAAACTAAGTGACGTTACTTAGTTTACGTGCGATTTCTTGGAATATTTTAACTATATTTTACAGACTTTGCAATAAACTTCGGAATCACTGGTAATGGACATACAATCAGTACGACCCTTAATCCAATTCACCATTGTTTCACGATGCCATTTTCGACGTTGGTCCATTTCATATCTGAAAGAGTAACTTAAATGTTCTAGCTATAAATAAATGAAAATGTAAAATGTATGCGTAAGTTATAGAAACTTAACGAAATTCACAGGACACTTACACCAAAATAATTGGGAGAAGTAGATTCGATGAAACGATATTAAATAAAGATTGTGATGTACGCAATTAACAGTTAAAGCAATAAAAAAAGAAACTATCTAACCGTACTTTATTTATCTTACGAAATATAAACTAATAAATAAAATAAATTATAAAAACTCCCTCACGCTTCTATCTACGCCCACGAAGAAATGAATTTAACTGTAAAATTTAATTAATTTCGTCACAATTCAACGAAAATAAAAACAAATGTGCGGTTAATCGAATGAATGGTGCTATTCAATAACTGGGTGTTGTACTAATTTAGGGCTGAAACGTCCGGTCTCCAGTTATTATAGTGATCGTTCCTTTTTGAACATTTAACAGAAATCAATTACAAAAACAGATTTTATAAATAGTAAGCATATTTTTTATATAAAATGCTACTTAAATATGAAATTATTAAGGAACAAAAATTTAGAATAAAATAAAAAGAACGAATACATACTTGGGAACCAAGAGCTAAAATTAGTAGCTTGTGTATAAACAAGTATAGATAGAAAATAGAGAAAGAAAAAAAGTTAAGGAAAGGGTAAAATGACAACAAAATGTTAGTTGAATTGAGTATTTACGGTGGATTAGTTATTCGAAAAATCAAAAACTGAGTTTCAGATATTAAAAAGATGTATTGGCGAGCGAAGAAAAATCTTTGCAGGCGGAAAGTCGCAACACGAATATTACCAGATTAATGCAGATCGTTAGTCACGTGTCACAGTATCATTATATTCACAGGTTTTAATTACGCCTGTATTCCTGCATTTTTAAATAAATGGTTCTAGAATATAATAAACGCACTTTAGTACGTACATAGTGACGATATCCACTGCGACCTTGGTAAACTTTACTTCGTCAATGAAATTCAACGTTTTGCGCAAAAGCATGAGGCAAGAGTCCAGCAACATGTTAATCCAGAAGCAATTTAACTGCTAGACAACAACGTATTTCTTAAATAACTGAAGAGAAAAAAGCATTTCAGGTGGTCTAGTAAGAGAAGCAGAGTAATTGTGTTCTGTTAAAGTGAATTTATATAATTAGAGCAACCGATCGGACAGACAGGCAGATCGTTTGAAATACGCATCAAAGAACATTTTTCTTCATTTAGAAATAATAAAAGCGACTTTTCATATGCGTCTCATATTAATTTAACAAACCACAATTTTAACAAAGAATTTAAAATATTACATATGAGAAAATAAGGGCAAAACTTAATTTATTAGAGTCACTTGAAATTAATAAATTAAAAAAACTGCAAGATCCTCAATGATCAATTAGAAACTAATAATTCACCCTTACTCAATGTACTTATTTGATATTCAGACAGTTATATTTTGTAATTTTCCATAGAACTTCTTTACCTCCCTTTAACATAATGTAGACCCTCAGTTTTATCACTTAAGAACAGTATTGTATAAACCGTAGTGAAAGTTTTGTGCATAGACATTTAAGTAATAAAAAGTACCCATTCCTTCAACTATTCAAAACAAAACATGTGTATATTACGATACATTTGTGTAAAAATTTGTCCATAAGTTAGTTATATGTCTGATGAAGCTCAGGTTGGAGCGAAACGATCGTTACGGTGTAAAGTAAAAAGTAAAATTCATTAAAATTTGCTTTATTTTATCCCGATAATAGATATAATGGAATTTCATCAAGTAAACGCTGAAAAAATCCTATAATTTGATACTTCCTAAAGTGATTGCGCTTAAACTACGCAAATCTAAATATTCATAGATTTCGTCAAATGTTTTTTGTGTTAAAATTATAAGCTGATTATTTGATTTTTAACAAAAGTCTTCGCATTTCAAGTAATTCGACGAAGTTTCCGAACACAATGTTTAAACCTCTAGAAAATAGAATCTACAGCGCAGCGCCCTAATGCTTTTTTTATTATAATTGCTATTTACTTTTTATAATACACATAAATAAAGTAATAAAGCACCACGCCGCGAATTCAATTTTTGTTTGTTTTATAATTGTAAAAATTAGCTTCTCTGTCGAACCGCTACAGCGTTCAAATCCTTTATAGTTTAATATCATTTTTATTTAGTCAAACTGACAAACGTAGATATGCATCTAAGGTATTAACTATTGATGATGAACCGTTATAATATGAGGAATAATTACTAGAAGTATATGGACACCAACATAAAGCAAATTTGTCCTTCTTAATTGTTTTTAACATGAAATTTTTAATTGCGATTCGTTATTTTTGTTATGTTCATGTGATTTAACGAAATATTTACAGTCTCAACCAAATATCACTTTCGCGTTTGTACTTTTGTTGTTCATATTTTAAACAAAACGGAAACGTTTTCAACTTTTACATTAACTACAAAGTAACACAAATACTTATTGTACAATATTAACATTTACAGTGTGACTTTAACATATAAAGTATTTCTGCAATACTTTGTCTAAAATATTGCAGTTACAAGATTGTTATTAAAAAAAAACAACACATGAAGAGGCTTTTATTGTATATAACTTAAAGTTTCTACTTTCAGCAATTTTTTTACATAGTTGCCATTAAGATTGAGACATTTGTCAAAGCGATGAACTAGTTTTTTAGTGCCTCTTCATAGAACTCTGGCGCCTGTGAATTAGGCCATGCTGTAACACTGTCGTCCTTCGGTGTTTATTGTAGTCCCCCGTTCCATAAAATCTTTAAAAAGAACGGCTTTCTTGTCCTAAAAGACAGTGATCATAACATATCTCGCAGAAAAATTTAACGGCACCTAAAAGGTTTCGTCGTAGGCGAGTTAGAGTGACCCCACTGCATTGACTGTCTTTTCGTATCAATATTGACATAAGCGACCCAAGTCTCATCACCAGTTACGATATGCCGAGGAAATCCTTACCTTCAACATCGTAACGTGTCAAAAAAGTTAGTGTCGATCTTAGTCTCTTTACTTTATGGTCTTCGGTAAGAAGTTTTAGCACCTATCGCAAACAAAATTTGCGGTAACCTAAATGCTCAGTAACAACCTCGTTGAATTTTAGGGAAATTTTAGGGAAAAAGGCAATTTTCTTTTCGATGTTTTAAATACAAGTTTGTTCGTCACGACAGTTGGCCTTTCACTCCGTTCTTCATCATGGGCATTAATTCGTCCTTTTTGAAAGATACGGCACAATATTCTGACCATACTGTAACTTATGACATTTTCACCACAAACAGAACAAGGTTCACGATCAATTTCAGCAGCCTTCGTGTTCTGTGTCCATAGATATCGGATAACAGCACGAAATACACAGTCGGTGGGATTTTCATTTGCAGTAACCATTAAATGACCAAAATAACACAAAAGAATGTCCGAGCGATTCTGTCCCTAGCATTTCTAGATACATACTGAACCAGACTGCACCGCAGCGCTGCGATCGCGCCGATGTCCCCACTCTTCTACTCAATATGCGGAAACGGAGCTTACTTTACGAATCGCTTTCCTCTTACCTTATTGAATTTTCAGGAAAAGTTGCTCATCACAATTGTGGGCACTGTTAATTTATTTAAAGAAAATTACATTACGTAAATCTACAATATTTGGTTTGTTATTAAATAACATATATGAGACATGACGCGACTTAAAATACGATTTGAAGTTTTTTGTTTTGTAAAGCGTTTTTTTTACAGTCGCTTTACTTTTAATGATACCTTGTTATCATATTTCTTGAAGATACTTATTACGTGTAATTTTCAATTTTCTTTTAGATCCTTTACGTTTAATAAGTACTTTATATATTTGTTTTGTACTCCTATGTAAAAATTTGTTCATTAAGAGCGACGGAATTTGTTTTCACCATAAACATAGTTCACGATGAATCTCAGCAGCTTTCATGTTCATTTCACACAGAAATCAGATAATGATAGGCAATTCAAAGTCGGCGTGATTTCAATTGCAGCAGACACTTTAAACGACCAAAATATCCCGACAGAATGTCCGAGCGATTCTCTCACTAGCACTACCTGACTCACACTGAACCACACTACACCGCAGCAATGTGATCGTGCCCATACCGCCACTCCTATACTCACTCGGCGACAGCGGAGCTTGCTTTACGAATCGCCCTCGTATATACAATAGCGCATTTAATTACATATGACTTCGAATACAAATATACGACTTAAATAAATAAATATAAAACCTTTTATTTTATTTTTTTTTGTGTGTTTACTTAAAACTGTATCAAATAGGTACACAAATAATTAACATATGATACCTGTTTTTAATGTCTTAGAGCTATTATTATATATATTATGTCCTACATTGTGTAATGTAATTTATAGCTGTTCGGAAAATCGTAATCAATATAGGAACTTTAAAAAAAGGAAATGATCGAATTATATGTTTCTCGTATAAGGTATTGTAATATATAATTTTACTAATCTAACTATTTAAAAATTATAAAAATTATAATATCGTGCGGATTAATTTATGATTTATAATATTTATTTTAATAAATAATTCAATAAACTTCATGCGTAGAAATGAATGAAAATTCAGGAAGTGCCTGGTTAACTATTTTCAATACTTAATTCCTTTCAAAGCAGACTGTGTTCTAAAACGATTTATATTCATTCACATTTTCGTGGATTTGTTATTTCGTATATATGCAAGCATAGAAAATGATAAGAACCTATGCCAAACTCGTACTCGAGATTAAAAATTTTATCAAACAACATTGCTTTTTCTAATCTCCATTTAGTATATAGCAGGTTTATAGCACCTCTAAACGATAAGCTGATGACAGTCGGAGAGGGACAAGTCTATTGAGTGAAGGGCAATTATTAGAATTATGGGTCACAAACTGTGCGGTGTATGATTATTGTGTCAACTTATTGTTCTTAACAATACAGCATCACCATTTCGATTTTGAAAACACACAGATAATTGATAAAGAACAACACACAATGAAAAGGGAAATTAAAGAAATGATTAGTATTAAACAGGAAAAAAAT
Organism: Melolontha melolontha; assembly: GCA_935421215.2. Classification (NCBI taxonomy): domain Eukaryota; kingdom Metazoa; phylum Arthropoda; class Insecta; order Coleoptera; family Scarabaeidae; genus Melolontha; species Melolontha melolontha. The sequence continues at coordinate 124,072,075 of OW285237.1, read as the reverse complement.
TCAATTAACAGCAGAAGTGATATAAAAAATTTAAGCAGTATATACTACAACCTAATTATGTAACGATCTGCAATTTACCATCATAATATATGTTGCTGTTATATAAATATATATCTTATATTATTTAAATATCTGTACATTTGCTTATCATGCTGACAGATCCGTGTTTGGATCCCTGACTGGCTGTCCGAGTAGGTTTTCGTGGTTTTCCTTCTCGTTTAAGGCGAATGCCGACAACTTAACATCTTAAGCCGCTCCACGGGTGCATATATAAAAATAACTCATGCCTTGCCATTCCCCATTTTTGTTGTCTAACTATTTTTTGAATACTAAGGAATGATTTATTATTATTAAACTAGATGATTCTTTAAATAATTTTATCCATGACAACTGCAAATGTGTAAGTATGGCATTAATATACTGTCATTTATATTTTAAATTCTTTGAGAAAGGCATCAATTGCCGAAACATGTAAGATTGTTTTAAATATATGCATTTTTGAGTAAAACCAGACCTTAAATCGCCAACTAATTGAATCTACCATATATATAAAGATAATTATTTCGTGACCTTAGTATGTTATGGTAAATTCAAATTGTAGGCGATTTAAGGTCTGGCTTTACTTCAAAAACTATATATTTAAAACAATCCTACATGTACATGTTTCGGCTAATGATGCCTTTCTCAAGGCATTGTTTTAAATATATACCGCATGTGTCAAATATCATTAGGCATATGGAATACGTATGAGTACGTACGATGTGTACGTATACGGGAAAGCCGATCCAATGCCGGCGAATACCGCGACAGCCGACCGATTGTTTCGCAAATACAAGTTAGCAGTAATCATTTGACCATCGATATAGGTACTTGTAATGCGTTCTAAAATAACATTTCCGAATTGCAAGAGATTTGCTTTTCTTTTTTCTTTCAGTAGATGCAGATAATTTTTAAGCTGCGGTGCGTCGCACAAACAAAAGCGTAATTCCAATAAAATTAAAGAATAATCCTAATAAAATAAATAAAAAAGGATTCTAAAAATTATAATAAATTATACAAAAGGCTCAAAAATTCCTCCTTGCACAGCAAGACATTGTCCTAGGCGGTCGTAGAAATTAGCTCTTACATTTGCTAACATGTCAGCAGTTAATATTAGCAGCCTCACTTATTTTTTTCGCTCAAGGCAAATAGATTTTCTGCTCTACCAGCTTCATGAGTATAAACAATATTTTTTAGAAATCCCCACAAAAAGAAATCATTTGGGGATAGATCAGGGAATCGCGGAGGCCATTTAATGTTTCCCGTTCCAGTAATACGACGGTCAGGAAAAGTATTTCCTAGAAATTCCTTTACCCTAACTGCATTATGTGCTGGACGCCATCATGTTGAAACCAAACGATTTCCTGATTTATTCCAATGTTTTGAATGGCGGGAAGTATTTGATTTTGCAGTAATTCGAGATACTTGTCGGCATTTAATATGCCATCAATAAAATAGGGGCCTATAGAATTGTCACCTAAAATACCTGCCCAAACGTTTAGTTTTTGAGGATACTGAGCGATTTGCAAAATGCCGGTGTTGATTTTCCGAAGCCCAATATCGAAGAACAGAGGGATTGTGCTTTCCTTCTAATGGAAAAGTTGATTCATCGATGAAGAGAAAATTTTTAACGAAATTTTCATCTCGTTGTATCTTTTCCATAACGTCTTGACAAAACTCCATTCTCTGGAAATTGTCCTCGGGAAATAGTTCTTGGGTTTTCGAATATTTGAAACATTTTAAACCATTACGTTTCCAAATACGTGAAATAGTTGTGTTACTTGTACCCAATTCCTCGGCAGCACTTCTAGTATCAATTTCCACAGTACTACAAATTAATACTCCCGCCGTTCGCTTTCCACAATTTTTTGTGGTGATACCTCTCTTGGTTTGCATTTTGTACAGTTATTGAGACAGAAACATATTTCAAAGTTATTTACAATATTATAAATTGTTTGTCTGCAAGATACAGAGCGGTCTGCAAAAGTCAGCGCAAACAAATTCATGCTCTCCATTGCCGACTTGCCTGCATAAAACCGTTTTACTAACTGAAACTTTTCAGCGGGGGTATCAAGAGCTTATACATTAATTTTATTGTACGCTTTCACACTGTAACGGCCGCAGCTAGATTGAATACAAAATTTCCAGTTAATCGGTATCGGAGGCAATCGTTGTCGGACGTCGCGGTCTTCGCTGGCATTCGATGTACGTATACATCGTATGTACTCGTACGTTGATTCTCTATGCCTAATGATATTTAACACATACGGTATAGTTTTTGAAGTAAAACCAGACCTTAAATCACCTACAATTTGAATTTACCATATATATATATATATATATATATATATATATATATATATATATATATATTTCGTCGAATGTTTTCGCGGTCGTTTGTTGAAGCGTTGTTCTTCGGGATATTTCGCCGCGTTTGAATGATTTCGTCCTGAGAAGGACAACTTTCTTGTCCTTCTCAGGACGAAATCATCCAAACGCGGCGAAATATCCCGAAGAACAACGCTTCATATATATATATATATATATATATATATATATATATAAAGATAAATATTTCTTGACCTTTGTATATTATAGTAGAATTAGATATTTGGCGATTTATTATTATTATTATAATTTTTTGATAAAGGTAATGTTTACCGAAACATATAAGAGATTGTTTTGAATATACACATATTAAAGTAAAACAGACCTTAAATCGCCGAATATCTAAATCTACTAGATTTAAGCTGATTCATTTTCGACCCTCACCATGGGCATCTCGCTTATTATTGGAGATAGAGGGTAGGTTTAAATTTGGCAAAGTTGCTACATTTTGTGTTTGTTATGAACCCGAAGAGAGAAAATGGACCTGTGTCAAATGACGTTTTTATTAAAAGACGAGAGAAGCTTATTTTCTTCTTTTACCTCTAACACATTTATTTTAAGTTGCAGAGGAAAACTAAAAGCACATTCTCGAAGCACCTTTAGATCTACTTTCTAATGGTAAACTCTAAATTTATATACAACGTTTTGGGTCTATCTGGCCATCATCAATTTTCTTATTTCTTATGGGCGCTATGTCAGATACTAACATCACTAGAAAAAGTTGTTTTTTCTGATTTCAACCATGTATAGCATGTTGACACAAGTTTGATATTTCATATTATGCTTTAATTCACGAAGAAAACATTTTAAGATTAAGTAAGGAAATTTCAAATTGTCAAACATTTCAATTATCGTAGAGTACTACTAGAAAAAAGTCGTACACCAGCGAAGAGAAACGAGATATGTTAAGTATTTTTTATTAATCGAATAGAAATACAACAATAGCTAGTACAAAATATTTACAATTGTATCCTGAACAACAACAGCCACATCGTACCAGTTTTCTGGATCTTGATTGAAACTAGGTCCAGATTGGATCGTTTAACAAACCGCGTGATGTTTATGTTAACAGGAATTTGAATGAAAATCAACGAGATATTTTACAAATAGTAAATTGAAGGTGTGTTTTTGCAAAGTCTATGTAAATCTTGTATTTTCTAGATAAATAATAATCCAACGTCTACACGCAAAGTGGCATCAGAATTAAATTTGCCTTCCAAGGCGAAAACGCGTAGGGTCCTCTTGCTTTTGAATGAAAACGTCGCCCAAATTTTTCCAGTAAATTTTCATTAACGGGCCGCGACTGACGATTATGGACGCCAAAAGGTAAAATTTTCTCCATTTTTGTGCGTTTTGAGAATTAATAAACTTTCTTCCAAATTGTATCGTACCATTTTTTGTAAATAACAATGTTTCCCTATGATAACTGCCTAGTGTAACTGACTAAACATTTGACAGACTGAAATGGCGCGTGATTCAAATATCAAATTCTCATTGAGACATCTGTTACAGACTCAGTTTACATTTTCATTGACCTGATGAAGCTATTGTATGGCGAAACAATATTGTAGTGATTTACGATAAGTATTTGAAGCGATAAAATTATTAATTATTTCTATTTGGAGTTGATATACTAATGCTATGTTTGATGTTGTCTCGTCGACCAAATGTTTGCCATGACTCCAGTTTCTGGCGGTGATGCTTCAACGTCAGTTACTAGAATCACGACCGCTATGTTTCTTTACCGTGCATAGGTTGTAAGGCTGTATATACTTTACTATCTAAATCTTCGTGACTATTAAATGAATGAATGTACTAAATATATTTATGTACCTATATACATTTATTTTGGATCTGCAACGAATTATACTAAAATAAAGTGCTGTTGAGACTGGTGTATCTTGTTAAAGTATGATTATTATCATGTTACGAAGAAGACTGTGTGTCTTGTACTTATGATGAATTAATACTGTGTTTTAGGTCCTACTGAACTATTCTGTACTGTTTTCCTAGTATGTAAAAATATACCACTACTCATAACTATGTTATTACATAATTAAATGCGCGTAATCGTTGAACATTGTCTTATTCCTTCGTGGAAATTGTGCCTACAAGCAATAATGCCCAACGTTTACGATGGTGTCTTAAAAATCTTACTAATAAATAAATAAATAAATAAATAAAATATAATTACTAATGAAGTATTAGTAGTTGTCATACACCTAAGTATGTGGTTCCTGTCAATTCCTTTATACAGTAATGGAACCCTATTATATATATTTAGTTAGCAATGCGTGGTCAGCTTATATATCATGTATTGAAATCATTCAATAACAATTCTAGGCAATTAAACAAACGATCTAATGTATAAAGCAAAAAATACATTTGGAAAAAGACGGCGATGTCCATAGGTAATAAAACGAGTAGTCTAAATTATAAAGTAAGTAATAAATAAATTTATAAATGTAAAAAAATATCGCTTTTTTAGAATTTAAAGAAAGCTTTGCTATTTGAATGTGCTAATAAAAGTAGGTTATACAGTGATTTAAACTTGAAAATGAACGTTAAATATTTTATAAAATAGGAAATGTTTATGTTTGAATTCTATATCCTAGATTTACTTATATTTAACAATAAAAAATAATTGAAATTAAAATATTATAAAAGGATAGTGAATGTATCCTCATCAACAATTTCTTAACGTTAAATATGTATTTCAATTTAAAACCAGGCAATTCTTTTTAAAAACGATATTAATATTTGAAGCATGTAAGACTTTCCTGCAAAATAATGGGAAACAATAAATTTTTATCAAGTTTACATATGCTGTATTTAACAAATACGACAGAATACATAACTTTCCGACAAACATACAAACCTTTTATATATATTATATATATATATATATATACATATATATATATATATATATATATATATATATATATATATATGTATATATATATATATACATATATATATGTATATATATATATATACATATATATATATATATATATATATATATATATATATATAAAGAAAGTCTATTTCATTAAGGTTGCCGCATTAATCATTTCTATCTTTCGCGTATTTTTATGGATTATTTGGATTTATACGTATACATTTATAGAATGATACCGGATTATGTTCGAATTCATATTTGAAATTATTTTATAATCCACTTCAAAATGCTATACCATCATTTATTTCGTAATCATACGGAAGCTGCAACTTGCCTATAATAAAAAAGAGATTTCTATACATACACACTCCTAACAGATCCAGTTTCTCTTTATGTAATTTGCAGTTGATTTTGAGGCAGTTTTAATGTAAAAGTGTAGGAATGTATCATTAAATTTCTAAATGCTCTATTACGTCGTTTACATAAAATCAAAGTGACCTTTAAAATTTAATTATGCTAATATCCTTTGCTACACATCAGGCCAATTAGAAATGTCTTGTGTACACAACACGCACATCTGTATTACCAATTTTTTTCTCTTTAGTTTTGATTTGGGCAGCGACAGTAACGATGCATCGTTAAATGTTTTTAATATAATTTATTAGTATTAATATTATTTCAACATACTAAAACGAAGGACTTACTTACCTTCTGGTTTAAATAAAGTATTTGAAATTGTTTCAAGCATTACCTAGCCGCCTGAATTATAAAGTATAATGCAATATATATTTGAGACAGAGTATTTATTACTCAACAAATCGATCAATGTCCTTATTTCCTGTAAGCTAAACTAAAATTGTAGAAAGTCGATCTAAATAGCAACTAAATTATAAGTTTTTATTTTATTCATTTTTGTTTATAACTTGGACAGAAATGGATATAATTTTATACATTTCGATTAGTGTTTCTAATTTTAAAAGCACAACTAGGATCAATTATAATTTCGATATTCGTTTTGTAATATATAATATATAACATAAAAAAAATGTAATAAGAAATGTGCGATAAAATTTTAACAATATTGAAACTAATACCATGTGATTTCCATTCTATAATCGGGGCAAAAGTCATTTTGTGTTTGAAACTTAAAAAATAAACAATTACAATCGAAAGATATATTGAAATCATTGGTTAAAAAGTGGACTAAATTAAATCTTTATGGAATACCAGTCATAATAATTTAGAGGGCGAGTGGCAAGGATTATAAAAGATGAAGCACAGCTGATTCTGCAGAAAAGATTTCAAATTCTTTAGCAGTTAGTACTGATCTACAATGTCCGTACTAAATTGTATAGAGCAAATTAGATTTGTAATAGTCGATCACTAGCACATAATCATAAAGAACGCCCTAATAAACTGTTAAAAAGTTGCATAAAATGAGCATAGAGTTGTAATTGCGTCTTACCGAACTTGAAAATGCGACAAATGCTGAAGTATTTTCAAACTAATTAGACAGCCTTCGATTTGTTTTTTTTTTTGCTTTTAAAAATTGGTCAAATTTCTCTATTTTAACACGGCTTTATGAGAGGTAGATCATCAGTGACAAATCTAGTGATCAATTTAGTAGTCATCAGCCAGTTTATTAGTGGGCAGCTTGATACTCGTGACCAAGTTGACGTCATATAAACGAACTTTAGTAGTGCTTCTGATGTGATTAACCACGGAATTTTACTTGTTAAATTGTCCGTGTTTGGGTTAAGTCCTTCCCTATTACTTCTAGAGTTTTACTTGGCTGGTAGATTTCATTATGTTTTTTACAACGGCTACAAATTCTTTGATTCTCTCCACAATCTAGAGTCCCGCAAGGTTCACACTTAGGTCCTCTCTTATTTATCTTGTTCTCAAACGATCTATTATCATCTTTCTCTTGACCACTACTTGCCTATGCGGATGATCTCTTAAACAAAAGAAGTTAATATTATTAAGTGCATTTATCTTATAAATGATTTATTTCTTAATAAAGTCGATAGCATAAAGGAACTTGAAGTTTTGCTAAATTCTCGTTTAACTTTTGTACCACATATTAACAACATTTGTCTCGCTGTCGTAAAATCACATGGCTTTATTTTGCGTACTTGTAAACTCTTTAATTCTACCTCTGTTCAAAACTATGGATTATAGTTTTATCCTATGCAAATTAGAATATGCCTGTTTACTCACCTCGGTATATTTATCTTCAGTTACCAATCGAAAATGTAAAACGTCGTTTCCTAAAATATTTATCATTCAAAATTGATGGCGTCTATCCCGAGCGTATATTTACTATAATTTGCTAGTGAGAAGACATAGTGTACAGTCTTTGGGATACCCTGGAAGCCAGATTTGTGTTGAAGATAGTTCGTGATACCATTGACTCCCCCACTTGCTTTCCTCTATCAATATTCATGTCCCACGTATGTCCTCTCGTTCTTCTCCTATATTTGCCTTACCTTTTCCTAGGACCAACTCGCTGCATGGCTCTCCGCTCGCGATCATGTGCCGCATTGCTGAAGTGTTATACGAAGATTTTTTTTTAAATGCCATAATATAAAAAATCCTAAATATATATGTTCTTTTTTATTATTTTTTCACTTGTATTATATATAAATATATATATATATATATATATATATATATATATATATATATATGTATATATTAAAAATAATAGACTTTTTATTGGTTTAGCGACCTTTAATTGAATTTTGATGTTTTATTTTACGACGTTTCGACTTTTATTATTATTCAGTCTTTTTCAAGTAACATCAAAATTCAATAAAAGGTCGCTAAACCAATAAAAAGTCTATTATTTTTAATATTAAGACACGGCCAATAAAATAAATAAGAAAAATTAAATTCTTATAAACACTAAATATATGTATATATATATATATATATATATATATATATATAATTGAAACGAAATTATAGACCGTGATATATTATAAAAAATTAATTTAAATTCGGGTAAGCGGTCTGTCAATTAAAAAACTCCTTTATTAAAAACCCTATATATCGCAACAGAATTTGTTGCTTCTTCTGGGGAAAAAAATGTAGAGTTGAAAAATAATAAAATTGACGTACAAAAAATAAAAATGATTTTTTTTTTCCCCCAGAAGAAGCAACAAATTCTGTTGCGAAATATAGGGTTATTTAATAAAGGAGTTTTTTAATTGACAAACCGCTTATCCGAATTTAAATTAATTTTATATATATATATATATATATATATATATATATATATATGTATGTATGTATGTATATATATTACCCCTTTTGTATTTATTCTTCTTATATTAGTTCTAATTATCTTTTTATTCAATATTTTTAGATAAATATATGTGCATTCTTTAGTCTGTCTTGTTATTGGTTAAAACCGTTGGACAATAAAGCTACTATTATTATTATTTTTATTATAAAAGGTAATATCAACGTAGTTAGTAGCTGTTATGCTGTAAATTATGTGAAGCTGTTGTTCCCGACGGAGATTAAGAACTCAGTGTGTTGTGCTTAGAAATTATAACATTATACAGGCTGTCCCGTAACAAACGCCAACATTCATAATACCGTTATTTATTGTCCGGTTTTATTTAAACAAAAAGTAAATTTAATAGCATCAAAAACACTATAAGATAGCAGTGTTTTATTTGTTTTCAATTGTTTTCATTAATGTCAAACGACAGTCAAGTTTTTATTTTAAATGGCAACATATATATTTTTGGCTATATTCGGATTGGATTTTTTTTCTGAATTCAACGATGTATAACATGTTTATTTTTGATAAACGTTTATTGCAAAAAAAAACTTTATAAATTTCATCTTTGTCTTCCATTATTTATAAATATTCAAATGTGTCATGAAACATTGGAAATGTAAGTATTATAAATATTATTATAAGAAACAAAACACTTTACAATAAATGTTGAAATTGCCCGCCACCTTGTCAACACATATCGCACATCTCCTAATTACTCCAAAGGTCGCATTTAAAAGACAAGCGGCAGGTCTTCTTGACAAGTGTTAATAATTCTTTGTCTTAAAATGTCAACGTTTTCTGGAGTTGTTAAATAAACTCGATCTTGTAGATAAGCCCACAACCAAAAATCGAGGGGCGTAAGATCCGGTGAACGCGCAGGCCACTCGATAGGACCGGATGTTCCTATCCACCTATTTCCAAATTGGGTGTTCAACAAATCAGTATTTACTCTGGCGTTGTGCGCGGGAGCCCCATCTTGTTGAAAAAATATTCTATTTAAATTTGCCAAAGATAATTCATCTAAAAAGTTTTGGAGATTTTCGTGTAATAAAGTGTAGTATTTTTCTTGATTTAAGCAACCATCTATGCAAAATGGCCCAATTAATTGATCACCTAAAATGCCACACCAAACATTTACGTTGAAACGTCTTTGAAAATTATTTTCAATTACAAATCTCGGATTGTCTGCACTCCACTGTCGATGTATGTTTCTATTAAAAATACCGTTGTTGCTAAAAGTGCATTCATCAGACCAAATTATCCTTCTGTAAAGATTCGGGTCTTGTTCTAATGCATTTAAATAAAAACGACAAAACTGTATTCTTCGGCCAGGATCATTTTGTTCTAATGCGAAAATACGCTTTTTGTTGCGGCAAAACGTTCAAACAGGATAATACAGAATACTTAATAAAGTCAAACTTTTAAGGCACATTGACATAATGCTAGTGGACTGAGCCAAGTCTACTATAATGAAAGATGAAATTTATAAAGTTTTTTTTTTATTTTTTATTATTAGGAGATGTGCGATATGCGTTAAACAAGGTGGCTGACAATTTCAACATTTATTGTAAAGTGTTTTGTTTCTTATAATAATATTTATAATACTTACATTTCAAATGTTTCATGACACATTCGAATATTTATAAATAATGGAAGACAAAGATGAAATTTATAAAGTTTTTTTTTTGCAATAAACGTTTATCAAAAATAAACATGTTATACATCGTTGAATTCAGAAAAAAAAATACAATCCGAATATAGCCAAAATATATATGTTGCCATTTAAAATAAAAAACTTGACTGTCGTTTGACATTAATGAAAACAATTGAAAACAAATAAAACACTGCTATCTTATAGTGTTTTTGATGCTATTAAATTTACTTTTTGTTTAACGGAATTATAAATGTTGGCGTTTTTTACGGGACAGTCTGTATAAATCATAATTTTAACTATGTTACTGGTGTTATTTCCGGTTCTAAGGAGTTTTGTGTGCTCAAAATTGACCCTAGGTATTTAAAATATTCCAATTGTTTAATTTGTTCTTTTCATAGTTACTTGCTTTTTTTTATTTTCCAGCTACTACCACTTCTGTGTTGTTTATATTAATTTTCAAACTATGCCTTTCGAATTCATCTTTCCACATATTTAGGTTTCTCTGAAAGTTTTTCTCGTTATTACCTAGTATAACTTGGTCGTGTTCATACAACAAAACAGTAATATAGACATATTGCAGTTGTCTTATTCCCACCACAGCACCCCTCAAACTTCCCCAGTAGATTTTTACAATTTTATCTATCAGTATAATGAATAGCAATGGACTTAGGACCCCTCCCAGTAGTTTTTGCAATTTTATCTATCAATATAATGAATAGCAATGGGCCCTCTCTGTCTAACATCAGATCTTGCAGCAAATTTGTTGCCGCACATTTTTTGGGCCACATAGGTCTGCAGTTACTTTCAATTGCTGCCTATTTTTCTCTGTGTTCAAATTTTGCAAGTCATATCTCTTGAAGCAATATCAAAGGGAGTTTCCAAATCTACAAAGCACATATGTAGGCTTTTATCTACTTGACTTTTTCTCTATATCTCATCTATTTGGTGTAAATTCGCTTTGAATTTCATCTAATTCCTTTTTTGTATTATTTCTCGTAATTTCTATTGCAGGATCATTTCAAAAACCTTACTACACGCACTCAGAAGAGAAATTGCTCTGTTATCAGAAACGCTTGTCTTATTACTTATTGGTACTATTATTGCCCCACGGCATATCAAATACCTTCAGTAAGTTTTCCAACTATCATATTTTAAGGTGTGGATAAATTAAATAATCCACATCTTAATTGTGAAATCTTTATGCATAAATATGCATACTGACATACTTTACAGTAAAATTTGAAAATTTTACCCGAAGTTTTTCAATAAATGGCTGCAATGAGTAGGGCCATTTCCCATTTTATAGTTTTACAGTTTTTCGATAATGAAAGCTTTTTAATTTATTGTAACGCTATTGCCAATGCCAATGGAATATTTCTAAGGAAATAAATTCATGGCTTTCTAGAGCAGAAAATCTTTCGACAATATGGCATTAGATACTATTCCACTCAAAATTTTTTAAGTATCTTAATACAATACAATAAAATACAAGGGCAATGAAAGCTAATATTCACAAAAAGACCTCTTTTAATAACTTTAAAGGACAGGACACACATGACTGATTTATTTAAGTTATTGTTATTCATGTAACAAGTCTAAAGAAAGAAGCATATACTACACTTAGATTTCACCATATCTAAAACAGAAAATGAACACATAGCTTTATTTAACACATGCTTTGTAGTGATGGTAGTTATAAATTAAAAAATAGCACATGAAAATATAGTAAATACGCAATAAATCGTTGCGTAAATCGGTTTTTATTTTGTGTTTAAAATTAAAAACTAAAAAATAATAACATCGACTCACATCAGGAAACGCAAATGAACATGTAGCAATTAGAAATGAATTAAGCTGCCAAAAATAAAAAGGAGATGACTTATTATGAAACGAATATGAGAATCAATATTATAATAATCATTTCACATATAGGTATATGGAAAGATATTTTTCAAAAGATATGCGTTACAATTTTGAAAAATATGTTAGGTAAAAGAAAATATATTGAACCCAAACAAGATATTATTCATCTGGCTTGTATACTTCCGCGGTCGTTATTATCTGCGAATACTTCCGTGATTCTCAGCTAGAAACGCGTCATTGATACTGATTCCTTCTTGGCCGACGTTTCGCCTACTGTTGCAATGGACATTTTCAGGACTGCTAACTTCGGTTTCAGTGCAGCGACAATAATAGCAGCCCTCAATATATCCCTTGTAACAGTGGACGAAACGTCAGCCAAAAAGGAAACAGTGAACGCGCTTCCAGTCCGGAATGGTAATAATAATTCACTCCTTAGTATCCTCCAACAGCTTGACGCCAATTACAGGGTGCATTGGTAGGCCATGAGTTATTATTATGTCTGCGCCCGTGGAGCGATTTAATATGTTTAACTGTCAGCATTCGCAGAAATACTCATGATATTATTTTCTGTTTGTATGAAATCCGTATTTTCATATAGTTTTGCGGTGAAAACTTAAATATCAACTGGAAATAAAATAAAAAAGAATCATTTTTTGAAGTTTCTCTCGCAATTACAAATTTTACCCACACTGAATACCGCAACCGTTACATCGGTCAATGGTTTTGGTAAATTAGGAAATTAGGCATCTAATGTTTTTAAGTAAGTTTCATAGATTAAACCTTAAGTTGTTTGTCATCATCTTCTTATAGCACTTCGTAAACGGAATTTGAATTTTAGTATGGTATGCCAAAAGTTGTATTATTTATTAAATCAAAAATGCACCCGTGCTTATTTTTCTAGTACAGCTTGGAATAGACACCTCAATAATATAAATGCTTGAGTAATTGATGGTAATTTGACAGGTTGAGTATTGCAGCATGATTATCAAATATAGGCGTTGATAAGACGAAGAGCAACCAACGTATATTATGTAGTAATTGATTATCAGGACATTCGTAACAGGTAATTGATAACATAAATAAAATCATAATAAATATCATCAGTATATAAATCCATCTTGATGTAAGAAATGGACACTTATAATTCGCAGTGCTAAAGTTCTAAAGTTTAAATGGTTATCAAAAGGGAATGAAGATATCGAAATTTAAATTTTATATCCTTATTGTGACTAAAGCAGGCTTTTGCTACTGCTTTCAAAGCCTTATTACAGGTTATTTTTAACAACTGCGGGCTATACATACAGTGATGGGCAAATAATAATAATAATCTTTATTGTCCAACGGTTAACAATTTCAGGACAAATTGAAGAAATATACGTACATACATAAAATTGCAAAATACAAAAAAATATAGCAAATATTAATTACAATAACAAAAATTAATTATTAAATTAAAAAGAAAAAAAATCCACGAAAAAGAAACTCACTGCAATTGATTAATGGAATCAAAGAAAATGTCGCTGTAAATTGCATCAGCATTGCGGCACATTGCTGTCATAGGAGAACGTTGGAGCAGGAAATGTAAGGCATAGGTAGGACAGGATCGAGAGGATAATCGAGGAACCAAAAAATTAATAGAGGAAAGTACCAGCGCGGAATCAATAGCTCCATTAATGGGTCCTCGCAGATCTTGTTCCCTGAATTTTGCGACGATATTGAAGGGACTGAACATCGTGTCTGCTCAGCAGCGAATTATAGTCGATGTTACGTTCCGGATAGACATGATCAACTTTATAACACAAATACTTCAAAAACGTCGCTGCACTTTTTCCACAAACAATTGCAAGTAAATATAATGCGGTCACCATACGGGTGAAACATATTCCAGTTTGCTGACAACAAAACCAAAGTATAACGTCTTTAGTAAAGACAGGCTTTGAAATAATTTGCAGGTTCGCAATACAACACCCAAAGTTTTGGATGCAGCTATACATATGTTGTTAATATGTGCAGAAAAGTTTAGGCTAGAATCAAGTAAAACCCCGAGATCCTTTACACTAGCAACCCTCTCTAGATTTTAATCATTAATGCGCGTCAATATGATGAACCTTTTTCGTATTCGAAACAAAACAGCACTTCTTATTGTTCAACCCCAACTTGTATTTCGAACACCATTGAGTAATGATATCAATATTAAATTGTAAGTGACGTACATCATCCCATGTCTTGATAGAGGCATAGATTTTCAGATCATCCGCGTTGGCGAGTACGAGACACGATGCAGATTTCAATAAGACATTGATAAAGAGAACGAACAGCAATGGTTCCAGATGAGATCCTTGTGGGACACCTGATGAAGGCAAATATTCAAAAGATTTATGGCCATTGTAATAAACATAATTAGATCTGTTAGCTAAGTATGACAGCAGAAGCAGAAAAAATGAAGAACTTAAACCAAATGCTGAAAGTTTTGCCAGTAAAATTCCATGATCAATTTGATCAAATCCACTACTAAAGTCAGTATAAACGACATTTACTTGGCCACGTGTATCAAGGTATTCACTAATAAATAGACATACGGTCACAAGATTTGTTACAGTAGATCGTCCACGGACAAAGCCGTACTGGCACGATGAAATGTAGGATTTGGTATTCAAGTGTAGACAAGAATAAATAATGCTTTTCAAAATCTTAGCAGAATTTGATAGAATCGATATCGGTCTATAATTATTAACGTAAGTATACAAAAAGCTTGTGTTTATGTATGACAATACGTTATGCACGTATAAAGCATTGTTACAATACGAAACAGACATGTAAATAATTTACATATCTGTAACTGTACACATGGACAATACACCTCGTATTTTCAGCATTTACTTCTGCTTAATACATATGTTTCTGCCATCTAGGCGTCATCAGTCAAGCTAGTGAAGCAATGTATACAAAGTGATACAAATCAATTAAACAAATGATTTGTATCTGTATTTACATTTTACTGAAATCACTCAACAAAGATAAAGCAAGTTTCGTCCTATAAGGTGACACTATTTAATAAGTGACATCTTACGGAACGAAAGAGACTATGTCGGAAGGCGACCTTTCGTTCGAATAGCTATGCTATTACAGGAACAAAAAAATACGTATGTCGGTGTAGTCCATTAACAACGTGCCAGATTGCTTCACTAGCTTGACTGATGACGCCTAGATGGCAGAAACATATGTATTAAGCAGAAGTAAATGCTGAAAATACGTTACGTACTAAAGTTATACTTTTTAAATTTAAGGCATTTTTTACATTTTATCTTAGGCAGCTTAATTCTATAACACAATTTCAACAAACTATAACACTAAGGGTCTAAAGTATTTAGCTTGAGATGAATATCAGAATTTTATAAATGTTTATCTCTCAGTATTTTCAAAATCATAGATAGGTATTGCTTGATACTTGGCATGATGGCCTTACAATTCGAAATGTAAGTAATACAATTTCTTTTATTTCTTCGTTTGTCGTGGCCATTAAAAAAATTGTTCCTTGTGGAAGAAAAAGTTAACGTGAATATTACAATCTTTAAGTTTTACGACAAGATCTAGCAACTTGCGGCATTTAAAAGCGTCATTAACTCATTGTTCCTTGTCAATAATGGTTGAAGTAAATGAAAGAGAAAGAATACAAATATTAATGATAGTCGATTTTGGTGATTTAGCCTTATATTATATATCTTAATCGGCTGCCAATTTCGCGCTCTGGTGTTATCAAAACTTTAAGGATATACAACATAAATGACGATGTTCGCAATTTGAAAAGAATTTGTGTTACAATTTCGGCTACAAATGATATTAAAGTACAAAATATTGCCATATCTGTAGAGAAGAATCCCCGTTTGCTGGCTCAAAGGCATGATTATTAGTCGTCGTTTAGTAGAAAGAATTCTTAAAAAAGAAAAACATTTAATATCCTTCCGCAATATTTTAATTTCAAACATTTGGTATTGTTATATATAACTAAATTTAGGGTAAAGGGTTCAAACATAAGCATTTCCAATTTTATAAATATTTAACGTTCATTTTCGGGTTTAGGCCACTGTATAATATATTTTTCTAAGGATTCTTAACATTTGCAAATCTATTTACTACCTACTTTGTGATTTAGACCCCTTGTTTTATTGCCTGGAATTATTAATACTTAATCAGCATCTTTTGCCAAATTTGTTTATTGCTTTATACATAGGTCCGTTTATTTATTGCCTAAGGTTATCAGTGAACGATTTCAATAGACTCTTAATATACCACCCATTGTTAATTCAATATATATAATAGGCTCGCGATTCTTAAATATGTATGTACCATAAAAATCCATTACTATACAAAAGAATTAACTGGAAATACATACTTAGGCTTATAACACCTACTAATACTTAATTAGTAATGATATTTTATTATGTATTTATTAGTTAAGATTAGAATGTTAAGCAATACACTGTTCAATTAATATGCTTTTAATATGTTATAGTTAGGTGTAGTGGTATAGTTTTACCTACTTGGAAAACAGTACAGAATAGATCAGTATCATTCAGAGTCTCATACCAGCAACATACATATCAAGCAATAAGTAACTCAAACACAGCATCAGCATAACAATCATTTTTTAAAAAGAGACACCAGACTCGACAGCAGTTTATGTTAGTATAAGTCGTTGTAGATCCAAAATAAATGTATATAGTGTAAATAAGTATATTTAGATGGGAGTACATTTATTCATTTAACAGTCAGCGAAGATTTAAAAAGTAAAGTGTATACAGCCTTACAACCTGTGCACAGTGAATCAACATAGAGGTCGTGATTCTAGTAGCAGACGCCGAAGCATCACCGCCAGAAACTGGATACGATCATAACATTGGTACATCATCACCCCGAACAATACAGGCAGAATGCAAGAGTTTTGTGAATCAATGATGAACATTTGTGATCACAATTTTGTAAATAATGTAGTATTATATTTTTAATAATATATGTCGGTATTGGACACAGTAATCCTCATTGGATACAAAAGCGCATACACAACACTCTAAATTTCTTGACGTTTGAATTGGTATATGTAGAACAGAATAATAGGGCCTTTTATTATAGAAGAAACTCTAAATGGTCGAAGATGTTTAAAACTTTTAAATAACCAGATAACTCCTGCATTGGAGGAAAATGGCCAACTTCCACAAAACATCTGGTTTCAGCAGAGGATGGGGCATCCCCTCAACATTCAGTTATCGCTCGAGATCATTAGATCGAACTTTTGCTCACAGACGGATTGGAAGAAGAGGCGGAACTGAATGGACTGCACGTTCCCCTGATCTCAATTCACTGGATTACTTTTTATGGGGTTATCTAAAACTGAAAATGTATCTTCGGCATAGAAATTTTTTCACGATTTGGCTGAAAAAAATAATGAAGAGATACGAAGCACTTCACTAAACATCATAGCCCAGGTTTACAAGAGAATTTACAGACAAAGTAGCTTACTGTTAGTATGTAAGTGGCTCCCATTTTGAAGATCTCATAAATTAAGTTTAACTTTGTATGAAGTGTTGTAGTTTGCTGAAATAGTCTTATCGAGAGGAATACCGAAATTTAAAAAAAATTCAATTTGTGAATAAGTATAACTTTAGTACATTACATTTTTTGAACACTCTGTATATTCAAAAAGTACTTCGAATGATGGCCCTTCATTCCTAATTTTCGTATCTAAAATTTTACTACAATATCGTGTTTAAATTAACAAATATTTACATGATTCCATAGATTTGCTCATCACTGTATATGTAGGCATGTCGCGCTAAATCAATTGTTTGCACTTAGTAAGAAATCAATTCCTAATTACTTATATTGGTAACTCGTACAGTTTGCTAAGCTTTTCATTTTACTACTCGTGTTTATTATACACATTTGATGAATAGGAATTTATTACATTTGCAATTACTTACAAATATATGTATCTTGTTTATCTTGAATATCGTTTCAATATCTGTTGTGTCTAGAACTATAAATTAAGGATATAGTAAATAGAAAAAACAAAAAGATATTACAATTAAATACTCGGCAAGTTAGTGAAAGGTTACTCTCAATTATTCTCAAAAACAAAAATAAATTAGTATGTAATTGGAGTACATTTTTTGGACTATTCAGAACAATTGAAATTGATTGGAATGGACGTTTTTAACGTTGAAACGTGTGCGAAGAATTTTGTGTAAATGTCGTTAAGCAGCAGAATTTGTCTTATGAAGAATTAAGTTAACAAAATACACAAAATCAACGAAAAACGATTTTTATTAAAATAAAAATTAAGCCAGTGTGCAAATAGATTCTCAATAGGGCAGGAGATGCAGAATTCAAAGTGTTTCTCAACAACAGCAACAATATACCGAGGGGTATAAATATAGCACAGCATATGGAAGACCGTTTATATATGTGCATGAATGTGTTATGTACGTGTGTCTGTGTGATGCAGAGAGATGAAAACAAACGACAAAAAAGGCGCACATCGCACACGAACCGACGGATGAAATAAAAGAAAGCAATGCAAAGAAAGAACGAGAGAGCTAGATGAGAGAAATATGCCGAATACGAGAGAAAGACCGACTTATGAATCGTGTAGGTGTATGGAACGCGAATAGAGCAGAGGATGGATAGAGTGCAATGTTGTTGCAGTGTAACTCAAGCGGTGGTGGTGGTGTGTACACTCACAACTGAATACAAAATCCAAACCCGGCTGAACCAAGAACCCACAGTGCATACTAGACGTATACCCGAAAAATAAAATAGACCCGGTTTTTTCATATTTTCTATGTGTATCGAAGGTAAAATAGCGGCAACCACAGCAGCAGCCATGATGGCAATGGCAAGTGCCACCGAAACGCAAGTACTGCTCAAACCGTGGTAGGCGGTAAACGCGGCAGGTCGCGCGCAAGTGTTCTGCACGCATCCGAGTAAGCACTGACTGGACCCGGCGGCCGTTCTCCGTGATTGTCTCGAACAATTGCAACCTGCACCTCATTGTTGTTACGACGTCGCTCGTCGTGGGTCGTTTATGTACTGTTGACGCGGCGGTATAGGTATTGGTCGCCGACGAATGCGATCGAAGTGTGGCGGTGGTGTTTTTTTTGTTGTTAATTATCGCGATAAAAAAGCTCGAATTAATGCAAGGACGATATTAATGTGATTTTTTATGTTATTTGTAATTACCCACGATTGAAAAATAGATAATTACAGCAATAAGTGAATTATTGTTTTTTATTTTCTACATTTCCTGTGCATCCATATCTGAAGGATTTTATGGATGATTGCAAAACAACAGTAAGAATAACTTTATTTACTAATTATTTAGTTAGTGCATAAAATTGGTAAAACGATATTTATATAAAATTTCAGATTTTATTTTCGAACAATAATTTAGTTAAATCTGTTTTCGCATTATTTGAAATAAATACAAATGCTAAATAAATATTTCCATTCTAGATTAAATGAAAAAATAGCTAAATGCGCTTTAATAATCCATAAATTTCCTGTATTATTTTGAAATAATACAAAATTGTTATCAAATAAATTAATAATAACTTTCGTAAGCGCAATAATACATTTTTATTGTCAGTCAATATAGTTTAATTTTTTATTTAAACACAAAATCAAATTATTTTTGGCGCTTCCTAAACAGTCTTAAATGAATAAAAAAATCAGTAAAAAATGCATCTTAGTTCATTATAAATACATTTATTCACTTATAATAGTTCTAAGGTGTACTTATGCTAAGTGCAATTCTCAATTAGTTAGTATAGGAGATATCCTATTATCCAGATATATTTAATATACTCGATATATACCTGTCGCCCGCAAGCGTATATATACATATGTATATAGATATGTATATACATATTTCGTCTCTACATTTTGGCTAACAGACCACGTCTTTAATTAAGCTCTCTCCCCTCTCTCTCCTTTAGTTTGATCAATTAGATATTGCACTGTGTTCTGCTACTGTATTAAACGACTCATGTGCCATACTATAGTTGGGCTCAGGCGTATTGATTTTGCAATTATTGGTAACCAATCACGGATAGACTTTTTTTCTTCTCTTCTGTGTGCTTTGGTGCTTTCGCTTTGCGCACATTGGTTGGGTAGTTTTTAACGGCGGGCTCTTTTTTTCCTATTTTTGCGCATATCCCTCTCTCCAGCAATTTTTGCCATTGCGCCATTGTCCACTTACTAATTTTTACTGGTTTTATTGATTTTTACGTATTATACATGTTCGTGTATCCGCTCGTTAAATTGCAATTGTTCTACGTCTAATACGCGACTGCATTTTTTTATGTAAACGGACTAGAAATAAATCGCACTATCCGTAATGAATGAGAGACTGTCGGAACTTATTATTCTTTACTGTTAGATGGTATAGACTACAGATTCGCTATTTATGATACAAAGTTAAATGAAAATATTTCAGTTTAGTAAAATTTAAATAAAGAACAACGAGTAAGTTCTAATTTGAACTTTAGATTTTTTAAAATACAATGCGATATTGAACACAATATTTAACAATCGGAAGCGGCGTTGTAAAATATTGCTGCCAAAAATGTATAACGTTATTAAATATAGACATTTAAACTTTCGTAAATTACATGCACTACATTTTTAACGTTATTCTATGAATGCATCTTACTAAATATTCAGCAATCTTAAAACACTTTTCTCTGCATAGATATAGCGTCGCATATAATGTAACGATCATTTGTAAATTATACATATACATACTACATAAATAATTAGATCGTATAAGGAATATATGTTATACTTTTGAGGAATACAATAGATTTGTATGTAACATAAACTAACTGTTGGAAATACATATAACGAATTTTTGATTATTAAAATATGTAAGTGTATCAATTCTTATTGCAGTATATGGCATAATTACGTAGTTTATATTAACATTATGCAGTCTAAATTAATGATAAGGAGCAAGCATCTGATAAATATTTCTTTACAAAAGTGATTTCCTTTCGAATAATTTTGTTTGCGTATTGAAACAGTTCTTTCAACGGTGTACGCAAATGAAAATAGTGAATTTCTGTACCTTAATTTATAACCAAAAAGCTCGAAATTTATTTGGTATAATACGTTTATACTTGAGCTGGATTATTATTAATTAAAGTGGCATTATCTAAAGATCTACTGCATCTGTAGAACATTCTAGATTTTTAGAATAAGATAGCACTGCTATCATATTCATATCGTGGTTTTCTTATTATGAATTGTAGCTGTTCTAAAGTTACTTATTAGATATTCCTAAATTAAACCGTCAGAAGGCCCTACAGATACCTTGATTAAATTAATTTCTGGGTCCTTTTTTTTAAACGATTTTGAATTTTCACGTGTACCTTGGTATGTGCGTTAGGTTGTGCAATACATGTTTGTGAACAAACACTGCAATATATTCATTTTCCTTAACGACTCAAAGGAATATTGTTTCAACATATTTATCGATATCCATAAAAATAGGTGATTATTTAAATGGGAGAACATGTAAAAAGGGCGATAGTAATAAAATAAAATAAAATTTAAATACTAAACATAAAATAATTGTAGATATTCACAATAAAACAATAGTTCTTAATATTCAATCAAATTTAATTTTATCTAAATATATTTATATATTATAAGTAGATATATGTAATAACATCGATTTACAGTATTATTGACAAGATTGCCGTCAACGGTAATTGACATACTTGTTATTTACCATTTCAGTTTATGCATATGTTATATATGAACTACTCAGTCTACTTTGATAATTGTAACGAGAACATTAAATTTATTGTACATACTAAAAGATTGATTGCATAAAAAACGTATTGTATGAAATATATAGTACTTTGAATTAAAATGCGATTTAAAAAATGTAGGATATGTTGCTCTTCATTATATAAAAGAATTAAACACTCGTCTTGGTTGTTTCAAAAATATTCTGCAATGTTTCGACATTAATGTTGTAAAGAAAGCTTTTTTTTCATAGGATATCAGTATAAACTTTTACATGGTGTAGTCAGGTAATCAGCCTAATTATTACAGAATACAGAGCAAACCCGTCTTGCTGGAAGTATATCTGTATAAGACTTAATCCGCTTTTAATTCAGACAAATTTAAAATTATGTTTATCTTTGTAGTAATACTTAACGAAAATGCCACTAGCCATCCGTATACAAAATAATACTACACGTCAGCTTTACACAGTAATAGTAAACTAATTTTCAGATGTGTAAACTATGTGTATTGATTCTCAATTGATCTTATCTAATAATTTTATAAGTTTACTTGATTAGACAAACGACACGAGAATAAGAGATTCACCTCATAGTGACTGCTATTAATTTGAGTTAATTATATTTTCGAATAGGGTTCTATCCAATAAATCATTATTAGTTCTAGTGTACAGAAATGATTGATAGTGCTATATTTATGCATAAAAATGTTAAAGAACTTCTTGATTAATTAAACGTTTTGTAGAATACATATGTATCTATTCTGTACAACTGCATAATTGCTACTAATGTGTTATTTATGTATATATATATATATATATATATATATATATATATATATATATTTACAAATATCAAATTAGTATGTAATTGCAAAGTAAGTGAGGATGTAAACATTGCTCTCTACAAATTACAAAGCGAATCATACGTAACAATATTTTTCAATAAAAGATTTCGTATGATTTGCTTTGTAATTTGTAGACAGCAATGTTTAAAATAGTAGGCTATTTCATAACATAATTTTATGAATGATGAACACAATAAGAATTAATTCGACGTATACTTTCAATTATATGAGTTGAAATGAATAAAGTCCAGACGTATAATACATACGTGAAAAGTATCATGCTTTTAGTATACGTAATGTAATGGTTGAAATACTTTTAAACTAGGCAATTAGATATAAGACATAATTTCACAGTAGAGTTCCTCTCTGAATATGCAGTTTATCAAAATCAATACAATATCTACCATTTATTTTGGCATTTCTCGTCCTAGGCCCTTGCATTGTAAATGTTTAAAGTATTCCTATAAATCGTGTATCTATTATATTAAATCCCTCTAATTTTATTTGTTTTGGTATGACTTAAATTTTGATAGATATGCTTCTGTAAGCATGCCGAGAAGACGTACGTATTTCTCCTTATCTCAATTTTTTTGGGTAATCTGGTTACCTCAATAACTATTACTATTATTTTGTATTAATGAGCCAAATTGTTAAAACAAAAAACTATAAATCAAAATTATCGAATAACATTTATTACAACTAATGACTTTAAGTTATAATGAGTTCTCTCACTAGAATTTCAAGTCACCGCTGATTTATGAGTCAGATAATCTATCCGCATTTATGAAATAAAAACTATTAAGTAATGTCTTTGAAACTTAATCGTTGTCTTAAGGTTTGTCTCAGAACTGAAATCTATATGCAATGACAGAAGTCTCACAAGAATTTTGTAATACATTATAATCAGTTTACTAGATCCAATTCAGCATTTTTAAACTAAAAATAACTTAAGTGATAAATCGTCTTCACTAGTAACAATATTTATGAAATGTTTAACATAAATTTAATTTGTTTCTTGTATTAATATTAACGTGTTCCCTCAAAAATAGCATTCATTGCATGTAATAATTTTATATATTCTTACTTTACATATATCATCTAACAAGATTCATACATTCTTTTAGACTGTGTTCGATCTATTCAAAATAAATTACAAAGCTTATTGTAAGCAACGTATGATTCAACCAGATTGTCATTTTTATGTGAAGCTCTAATTATTTAAAATATGTCTATATTATGCAAAGACAATATAACGAGAGGAAAAGACAAAACAAACATGGAACATATCAACTAATAGTAATACTAATAAGTAATATGTAAATACATTTTATTTAATATGTGCTTATTATGATTATATATATACAGGCTGTCACTCAAAAAACGCTCCAAGCTGTAACTCTGTTATTTATATTTCGATTTTCATGAGATAGGTACCAAATGAAATGGTTTCATGAGTAATATGTTTGAAGCAACATTTACATTTTTTCCAGCGCCATCTTCAATTCCTAGCGATTGTCAATTTTTTTTTTTCAAATTGCACGGTATATATTTTTTTGCATAATTGAATAAAGATTTTTTTCCTGAATCCATTGATATACAATACATCCATTTTAATTGTACATTTAGAAGAGAAAAAAATTAAAAGATTTTGCGAACATTCTCTTAAAGTGACTTTGTAATTATACTGAAGTGCGCCATGAAAAAATAAATGTAAAAAAAACGTATTATCCGTATGTAACTAATTTTATTTTACAAAAAAAAACAAATAACAAAACTAAAAAATAAATTAAAAACTAAAATTTTTTACAAATATTGTTCGAATTGATTACCGCCATGCTCAATGCAATACATGCATCTTCTTATAACACCACGGGTGGCATTTAAAACGAAATTATTAGGTATTTCCCGACAAGTTTCAATTATTCGGTTTTGTAAATCGTTTACATTCTGTGGCACTGTTAGATAAACTCGATCTTTCAGATATCCCCAAAACCAAAAATCTAGAGGCGTAAGATCAGGTGAACGCGCAGGCCAACGAATAGGTCCATATGTGCCAATCCATTTTTCATTAAAATTTCTATTCAACCAGCGAACATTTATTCGTGTATTATGGGGAGTAGCACCGTCTTGTTGAAAATATACTTCATGCAGTTCCGCCAGCGGCAATTCATCCAAAAAACTTGCAACATCTTCGCTTAATAATTGGTGATATCTTAGTTGATTTAAGGAACCGTCAATAAAAAATGGCCCAATCAAGCGGTCTCCGAGTAGGCCACACCAAACATTACCGCTAAAACGACGTTGAAAATAACGGTCGACGACGTATCTAGGGTTTTCTTGGCTCCATTGACGATTAATGTTCCGATTAAAAATTCCATAATTAGTGAAAGTACATTCATCTGTCCAAATAATTTTGCGATAAAACAACGGGTCTTGTTGCAAAGTTGTTAAGTAAAAATTACAAAACTGCGTTCTTCGAATTGGATCATTTTCATTTATTGCTTGCACTTTTTGAGCAATGTACGGCTTAAATTTGTGCTTTTTAAGTACTGCAGACGCAGTACTTCGAGACGTACCAACTATGTTCGCCACTTCACGAACCGAGGTTTTGGCATTTTCTTCAACAGCTAACAAAACGTCCAGCTCTACATTTTCAGAAAATTTCCTGCGTACTACTTCTGTTTTCTTGAAACATCCAAATCTACTTAAATTTTCTTCAAGTCGGCTAAACTTACGACGTTCTGGAACTTCTCTTTCCGGAAAACGTTCCATGTAAATTCGCAACGCCTGATTAGAGTTTTTATTACACTCAAAATAAATTTGTAGCATGTCAGTAAGTTGATTGAAATTCATGATTTATTTCAAAATTGTCAAAATATGCTTTCTTAGTACAGAAAAGTCAAATATGACAGTTACATATGCGTAAGGCGTTATTTTTCCATCGCACACTACAGTATGTAACATAAGTGACTAAGAGCATTATACGGACAGTTTTTTCATAATTTGTTTCTTCGAAAATTAATTAAAATTGTACATCAATGGATTCAGGAAAAAAATCTCTATTCAATTATGCAAAAAAATATATACCGTCCAATTTGAAAAAAAAAATTGACAATCGCTAGGAATTGAAGATGGCGCTGGAAAAAAGTAAATGTAGCCTCAAACATAGTACTCATAAAACCATTTGATTTGGTACCTATCTCATGAAAATCTAAATATAAATAACAGAGCTACAGCTTGGGGCGTTTTTTGTGTGACAGCCTGTATATATATATATGGTAAAAATATAAATAAGTCGATCTACTGTTAAGAATTCGTCCATATTTATATATTTCGCTTTACAGTTTGCAATTTTCATTCCACACAATTTTCTTGCAGAAATTTTTATTTCAGGATCATTTTCGATCGGCTGTGCAATATTTCTTGCATTGCAACCAATAGAACATGTTCTATTTTTATTGCACGCTAGCTGCAATTCTAGTATTTTTTTGGAATTTTATCATAGCCAACACATGATGAAAATTCCCGTCTTTTTACAAATATAACTTACATTTGGGAGTTGTGATTTTCGAATGATTTTAGATCGTTGATACCTACAAATTTTTCTGTTAAATTTATATTTCCTTTTTTCTATTTAACCGGAGCTTAACACACCATTTTTGTTTGTGAATGTTTGCGTTTTCTGCTAATAATGCAGAAAACGCAATAATTATTAGGAAACTAGCAGCTTTAAATTTACTTTTGCGTTGATTTTTATCCATAACTGGCGTTTTTTGCTTTTATAGGATGTACAGATTATGTATGTTATTTTGTCTGTGATAAATATGTGTTGATCAGCCTGATTGACAAAAATAATTTCACGGACTTGCACGTAAAAATTGCAAAGTGTAAAGCCACGGTAAGCGTGCAAGAAAAATTTGCAAACTGTAAAGCGGCGTTAATAAAGATTTGTCATTAGTAATGACAAATCTATTATTACCGGAGTCTTACCTCCAGTTACTTATTTTTGTCACCTTGAGTCGAGTTGGGATCGAAAAATTCTAGTAATATTATTTAAATATTTTTTTTGGATAAAATTCAAATAGTTAGTAGGTATAGTTATTCCATGTTAATTATATTTTCTCTATATTGTTTAAGTTGAATAACCATATTGGACTACTGGATAAGTTATTAGACTATGGATTTTGGTAAAGGGGTACTAGTCCTGGTTCAGTCTAGCCGTAACAGTCCTACCATTTGACACTCCTACAGACCTTCAAGGACTGTAAAAGGAAACTATTATTGTTGTTTAAGTCGAAGAGCAAATGTAATCTCATATTACATTTGCTCTGCTGTAATAACGAGCCATCGAAAAAATTCGTAACTGGAGTAGACTGTGAAATTGGGTTGGTACTTTAACCACTTCCACATAATGACACATTACTTGATGCTTGACAGTTTTATTGTAAAAAAAGGTTATGGCATTGAAATGATACTACAACAAAAAAGAAAACAAATAATTTATTTAATATCGAAATCATAATCAAAATTTACATATAGCTACAGCAGTTGTTGAAAATGTTGTCATTTACATCTAAACACAAACAACTTTCTTAATAAGTGTTTTGAAAAATTTGACACAAACTTATAGTTTCAATGTCAAATAATAAATGTCATTATGTGGAAGTGGTTAAAGGATCTACCCAATTTCACAGTCTACTCCAATTATGAATTTTTTCGATAGCTCGTTATAAGAGAAGAAATTGAACTAAATTAAATCAGAAATATATAAATAATTTATATAATTGAAGAGAACATATAAAGTGTAAATTATTGGAAGAGCAACAACAACGGATTACTTCGAGTAGCTGACAAAGTGTGAATGTAAACTTATTGCAAATTTGTTCCTAAATATACCGCAATCTTAATTATTTCTTATAATTGATTGATGTACTAATACTACTACTGCAACTACTACAACGCTCCTCTCATGGGAAGCTCTGAGTTACTAAAGTTGGTGAAGTACAAATAATTTGGGATTATATGTATTGGTTCTGAGGCCATACGCACGTTTTTGGAAAATTATTGCATCAAGAAGAAATGCTAACTATAAAACAACCTTCCGCCAGAGAAAATTAATATAGTTCGTTACGTCTTTCGCAGAAAGAGATTGTGGATGGTCAAAAAGTTCCCATTTTTCCTGGTAGCACTATTTATCGGCCAATACGTGAAGTAGTTGAAGTAGAGGGAAACATTCTAAAGGTATAAAAGACAGCATGGAAGAAAGTTCAGCGCTTCCCATTGACTAATGTGGACGTTAGAAACGTCAACCTAACCAGCGCCTACCCTCCCTGACAAATGTAAGACTGGCAAGTGGTTTCCATCGGAAGAACAAACGGAAAACTGTATTATCGTGTCTGCACTATAAGTAGATAAGCTCCGACGACGTATACAACAAAATCAGTTTGAAATGTATTAAAATGAGAAGTACTTAAATTATTCGTAAGCTACTATAGTTACTACTAGTTACTGTTAGCAGGTTCCATCTCCATTAGTACTACCTGGTACTACCAGAGTATGACTATAGTAAATTACGGAATTTGTTGATTGTTTTAATAATATATATTCGGAAAGACAATATTGGAATTTTGACAGATATAACTACAGATCCAACCACCAGCGCACTTCTAATCAACCTATACATATAATTTCCCATAGATTCGTAACGTAAGGAAAACAAAGTTAAACATTTTTCAACTCTACTTTACGTGTTACGTATAGGTTAGGTACTTTTTACGCTTACAGGCATTGTGAACAAGACCTCGGTCTCCTTTATTCAATTCGAGATTATGCAGTTACTCTCTTCGGTTAGAATTAAATTACGTAAACATTGCAATTTTTCAAAGGACGAAATTATAATTTTTATTCATAACTATTTTTAGTTATAACGTTGGCCCTTTAAATATATATTTTTTAATTTACTCGACTTTGTAGTTAGTTTACATTTAACGATAAACACCTAAGTGCATTTACATGCATTACAAGCAGCTAGAGAATTATAGTTAAATACTGTGTATTATTTATAAAGTATTATTATTTACCTAATCTAACAATGGACTAAATATACTAGAAATAATGACGGAATTAAAGTACATGGTTAAAAAATAGATTTCGAAATACAAAGTACATTTACATACAATTACATATCGTTATTCGTAGTAAAATGTGGGATATAATATTAATAAAAATTATTATTATTTCTAAAAACCTGATTCCAATTAATTGATATAAAGTTGTGATCAAAATAATAGCAGTGAAATAAGCAATTCCCTAAACGATATATAGATTGTACTATGTCCAAATATTAGTAATGCATCTGTATTTGAAGAAATGAATGATGTCCGTCTAGGAATCAATTTATGCAATTGAGATTTCCGCTAATTTCATAGTTTGAAGACCATAAACACATGGTCAAAGTAATATGCAATAGCTGCATTCTTATTGTGGGCAGATAATAGTGAGATTAAGACGTGAAATCAGCAATATTTATGCTTAAACTTTTAATATCATACTACTATGTTATAAAAAAAATATTTTAAATTTCAAAAATATTTCGCGAAGGATCACATGGGTCTAAAAAAACCTTGTCATAAACAAACGCGTGATCTAATTTTAAAATTAAAAAGTGAAGGTAGAGTACGCAAACGTATTCAAGAAATCTTAAAAAAATATTTCAAATCGAGTAGTCTCGAGAAAGGGCAGAAACATGCGATCGAAAAAGACATCTACAATGCGGGAGGACAAGATGTTAACACGCTATACAAAAATAAATTTGGTTCTAGCTTCGATAGAATTAAGAAAAGAGTTATTTAAATATAAGCTGTAGACCGAATCAGTGGAGATTCTAGAATCCTAATTTAAGGGTAAGAAGAGCCCAGAAACTCCGTTATTAAATAAATAGAAAAACTAGTTGCGTATTCGTCGACTAGAACTGGCAGAAAGTAAAATAATATTATGCGATTCCAGTGGTCATAGATTCTAGACGATCTACAAATACACTACACATCAAAGCCAATAAAAGATAGTGACTCTAAGATCATAATTTGGGTATGTTTTTTGTTCTATGGTTCAGGTCCAATAAATAAAAGCAAGGACATTTTTAATAATCCGGGTAATGACATAATACTGAAAATATTTTCTACCTTATGCACAAGAGTAGACGCCTCTAAAATTAGTATTTTTGCAAGGAATTAGCCCTAACTACACTAGTAGAAAGGCAAAACATTTTTTGTGCAACACGGGATTGAGACTCTGGAATGCAGAGTCGCCAGACTTTAATCTCATAGAAAATCTATGGAAAGGTATCAAACAAATATTTAATGCCAAGACTAAACAGAATCAATGTTACGAGCAATTGTGGAATCGAGTTGGCATCCAGACGCTGCCACCAAATTGTCGGCAGCAGGCCTCATAATTGTGCAGTAGCATAACAAAATCGCAATTAACGTGAGGATAACAATGCCTAACGATATTACTTTAATAGTTTCTATTTAATCGCTTTTACTTCCAAATAGCAGAGATGTCTATTTATTATTTAATAATAATATATATTTCTTGTGTTCGTTTCCTACAGTGCTATTATATTGTCAACAACTGTGTTTCGTCTTATAAACGAAACCAATTTGTATATTATATAGTAAATATAAATATTATTCATTTTGTATTATATATTAAAAATAAGTATTATTCATTTTAATATTACACATTAAATATAAGAAATCACAGATTATAGTATTTAAATCTAAGAGTCAGAAACAAAATTAAAACCTTTGTATAATTATATTTTCTTATTGAATTAAGATGCAAACGTTTCACTAAATTTATGATACCGCGTATTACATATTTGTCAACCTTTATTCATGTCGGTACTTATTTATTGCCGCATTCTTTAGATACGTTTCAAATTATATTATTTTATCAGTGAACGTGCCGTGCCATGTATACAGTTAGAATCAAAAACCATCTGCAACGTTTGTTAGTTTAGTAGGCACAATTTACAATCAAGGCGGTTCTTTGTAACTTTGCCGACTTTTTCTTCGTCATTTAGCCGCATGTGGCCTATTTTGTTAATTGTTCAAGGTTAATTGAAGGGAAGGGTAAATTTTGCCTGCAAATGCTTAAAAAGTTTTTTAATATCTCAGCGCGCGATATCAACAGTCGCAAGTCTCCAAAGCAAGTCGCCAGTAGCAATTCGCCACAGAACAACTTTCTAGACAACAGTCGTAAGAACAATGTTTAAGACAACAGTCTATATTAATTATTAACAGTCGCGAGTCTTAACGTAACAACGTTCTAGACAACAGTCGTAAGAACAAGGTTCAAGACACCAATCGACATTTAATATCAAGAGACACCAGTCTCATATGTTATCAAAAGACAACCGTCTTTCATTATACAACAAATTTTATGTATGAAATAATGTAAATATGTAAATAAAGGTGTTATATTGGATGTGCCGCATTTCATTAAAAACTGTCACCGAAGAGTAAAAAATTAGTGCGTATACGCCCTTACAACCCGTGCGCGGTGAGTCAACACAGGAGCGACGAAAAACCACGAGTTGCCCCAACATATGGTCCTTCGAGGTCGGATAACAGCGACACAAAGAATCGAGTTATCATCATTGAAGACAAAGAGGTAGGTCTCCAATCAATTCCTTTATTTCATAAACATATCATAACCATCCTTATTCAAAATGTCAGATGCCGATACATTAAAGGCGTTAAAATGCAAAAGAGGTGTCATCAAAGCAGCTCTCACCAAATTTGAAGCTTACCTAGACAGTTTCAATGAAAACAAAAATACTAATACATTTGAACTGAAAAAGCGTTATCTAAAAATAGAAAATTATTTTGATCAGTCCCACGAATTACAAATTCAAATTAGCTGTTTAGAAAATGTTAAAACGCAAGAAACAGATTTAGATGACTTTGAAAATACATATTTCAAGCTGGTAGGTCGCGTAGACCAATTATTAGAAAATCATGAAAATATTAATCCGAATGCTACAATTAACTCAATTAACACAGACAACAGTCAAACGAATAGCATACGGTTACCGCAAATTACGTTGCCTGAGTTCACCGGTTTGTATGAAGAATGGACATCATTTCATGACACATTTTCATCATTAATACATTTTAAGATTCAATACTCAATGTGCAAAAGTTTCATTACCTAAAATCAGCCTTAAAAGGAGATGCTAGTAAAATACTACACTCACTTTCAATTTCTAATGAAAATTACACAATTGCTTGGGACATGTTAAAATGTAGATATAATAACAAGAAAATCATTGTTAAAAAACACATTAAAGCCATCTTTGATCTGCCCATAATGTCAAGGGAAAACCTAGGACAATTACGACAAATTCAAGACGGTATTTTAAAAAATGCACCTGCCTTAGGGTCACTTGGTCTTCCCACAAACAACTGTGATCATTTCCTAATTTACATTATCACAACTAAATTAGATTCGGGTACAAGTAGAGAATTGGAAAATCAGTTACCAATATCAGACACTCTTCCCACACTTGCACAATTGACTGATTTTCTTAACAAAAAATGCTTAACGTTAGAGTCGATATCCAGACAGTACACACAACAAGTGAATAGTTCATCATCAAAAGATAATAAAATCAATAAACATACTTCATATATTACAACTAATATAGTTTGCTAAGTCTGTTCTGAAAATCATTCAGTTCAACAATGCAAAGGTAGATCTTGTAAAAAAATGTAACAAAAGACACCACACTTTATTACATTATACACAAGAAAACACTCCATCTCACCCATCCACATCATCAGAAGCTACAAATACAACTATCAATAATCATTGCTCTAATGAACAGGTAGCTTCAGAGGTATTTTTATCCACGGCCATAATTCACATATATGGCAAAAATCGTACGCTGCAGTCATGCAGAGCCGTGCTAGATTCTGGTTCGCAGTCGAACTTTATATCTAAATCATGCGTTGATCGATTAGGATTACAACCTGATCCATTTCAAATACCAGTTCATAAATCAGTCACCTACACAAATAAATAGTGCCGTGCATGTTAAAATAAAATCAAGATACAATGCATTTCAATCCCACATTAAATGTTTGGTAATTAATAAAATTACTGAAAACATTCCAATCAGCACGACTGATTGTAACATATTTAGTATGTATTTAAAAAAATATTAGATTAGCAGATCCCGACTTTAACGTTTCAAGGCCTATTGATATGCTGTTAGGGGCAGATTTGTTCTGGAAACTATTGTGTATAGGCCAAATCAAGTCTAACGACAAACATCCATGTTTGCAAAAAACGCACTTTGGTTGGATAGTATCAGGTTCTCTCACTGGTAACATGTCACTGTCAACCGGGTCACTTTGTAATATTTCACTGGAAATGTCATTAGATGAAAGGCTTAAGTTATTCTGGAAGTTAGAAGAATGTTAAAAAAAAATCAATTTTACACCAGAGGAACAAAGCTGCGAAAACAATTTCCTAGAAAATACCACTCGCGATAATAACGGGTGCTTTATAGTAAGCCTGCCGTTTACAAACCATAGCAATCCACTAGGTGAATCTTATAGCCTTGCACTAAAACGGTTTTATAACTTAGAAAAGCGATTAAATAAAAATCCCGGCTTTAAAGAACAATATTCAAACTTTTTAAAGGAATACCTAGAATTAGATCATATGAGACTCGTTGACAATACTCCTGAATTCAATCTGTCTCACGGTTATTATCTGCCGCATCACGGCGTTGAAAAACCATTTAGTTCAACAACCAAATTGCGTGTTGTTTTCGAAGGCTCCGCCAAAACATCCACGGGAGTATCATTGAATGATAAATTAATGGTAGGCCCCACCATTCAACAAGATTTATTTAGTATCATAATTCGTTTTCGAACACATCAAATTGTTATAACTGCCGACATAACAAAAATGTATAGGCAGGTATTGGTTCGCGAACAGGACAGGCCATTTCAAAGAATTTTGTTTCGAGAAACCAGTAATCAACCTATACAAATCTATGGACTTTCCACTGTCACGTACGGAACCGCTTCTGCATCATTTTTAGCAATCAGGTGCCTTCATAAATTAGCTGAAGAAGAAAAACATAATTATCCCATTGGCGCGTCAACAGTGTTAAGAGATTTTTATGTAGACGATCTGATATCAGGCGCGGATTCTATAGAAGAAGCAAAAAACACAATCAAGCAAACAGCAGCTCTTCTTCAAACAGGTGGCTTTGAATTGCGTAAATGACGTTCAAATTATCCTGAAATCTTCAACGATTTATCAATAAATTCCACTGGCAATCCCCTTCAGGCATTAGAAAAGGAAAAAATTAAAACACTAGGCCTTTCATGGGACTCAGAGCAAGATAATTTCATGTATAATTTACCAAATACAATTTCAAACACAAAAATAACAAAACGCTCGATACTTTCCTTTATCGCCAGTTTATTTGATCCATTGGGAATAATCGGCCCTGTTATTATCATAGGGAAAATATTAATGCAAAAACTGTGCCAATTAAAAATTGCATGGGATGAATCCGTTCCTCATGACATACACGTGCAATTCGAACAATACAAGAAAGACATATACCACATATCGTCTCGAACAATTTCTAGAAAGGTAATACACACAATAGACATATCTGTTTTAGAAATGCATGGCTTCAGTGACGCTAGTGAAGTGGCTTACGGGGTGTGTATTTACATCAAGGGTATTGATTACGAAGAAAACATTTCTTGTAATCTATTATGCGGCAAATCAAAGGTGGCTCCTATAAAAAGTACCTCATTACCAAGACTTGAATTATGCGCAGCATTATTACTAGCTCAATTAATTGACAAGGTTACTGAAACAATCAATCGAGAATTTCAATAATTTCATTATTGGACTGATTCAGCAATCGTTTTAGCATCGATCAAGGCAACTAACAAAAAAATGGAAAACCTTTAGCTAATCGCGTTAGTGAAATAAGGGAATTAACCAATGTTGCTGCTTGGAAGCATGTAAAATCAAGCGACAACCCTGCCGATGTCATATCACGGGGCATGTTACCAGATGCTTTATTTGATAATAACTTAGGGTGGCATGGTCCTAACTGGCTACAAACAGATTGTGTCATTCCTTCTGAAATTCCAGAAATTGTAAACGTTCCAGAAGAAAAGTCGGCAACTCTTATTTGCGCTCAAAATTCAGTAGCATCATTCAAGTCTATATTAGTCAAGTATTCAAGTTTATCAAAACTTTTAAGAGTAGTAGCGTATTGTCTGCGCTTTAAATGTAATATTATGTCCCGACAAAAAACCGGCACATATGCCTTTACAGGCTCACTTCTCTCGTCAGAAATTACCGCCGCTCAGAAATGCATAGTTAAATTAGTTCAAACTGAGTGCTTCAGCAATGAATTAAAACAACTACAAAAAAATAACACGGTGGACTCGAAGGCTCACATTATTTGTTTAAATCCTTTTATCGACGACGAAGGCATTATCAGAGTTGGAGGTCGACTCAAGAACGCAAAACTAGCATACTCACATCAACATCCGATATTACTTCCGGGAAAACACATTGTTACAAAGTTGGTAATTGAATATTTCCACAAAAAACAGCTACACGCAGGGATACAAGGAACCATGGCAGCGACCAGAACAGAATATTGGCCGCTATCGTTAAAATCTAACGTACGGCAAATTGTGTAGCGATGCATTAGTTGCTTTAAGGCAAAACCATATGGAAATCAATATTTGATGGGAAAATGCCAGCTCACCGTATACAGCCTGCACGTCCATTTGCAAACTATTGCATTGACTATTGCGGACCATTCCAAGTTCGCGAAAGCAAGCGAAGAAACAGCAAAAACATTAAAATGTATGTACCTATATTTGTATGCCTATCTACAAAGGCAGTACATATAGAACCCGTCTGCGATTTATCTACAGTAGCATTTCTAAATACATTGAAACGTTTTATAGCACGCAGAGGAAAAATTCAGAATTTATATTCCGATAATGCGACAAACTTTGTAGGTGCTAATAAGGAACTGGAAGGCATGCGCAAATTATTATCGCAAAATAAAAGCGATTATCTGAATTACTGATCGAAGAACGTATTAGTTGGCATTTCGTTCCCCCAAGAGCTCCTCATTTTGGAGGTCTTTGGGAGGCTGCAGTAAAGTCAATGAAACAGCACCTAATCAAAACAGCAGGTAAGACATGCCTAACGTATGAAATGTTTTATACCTTTCTAACCGAAATCGAATCAGTCCTTAACTCACGTCCTCTCACTCCTCTAACCAACGATCCTAATGATTTATCTGTCTTAAAACCCCCAGTAATTTCCTGATTGGAGACTCTCTTGTGTCGATACCAGAACTTGATTTAACTCATACAAAATTAAATCGTTTGTCATGTTGGCAGCATATTCAAAAAATCAAACAGCATTTCTGGAAGAGATGGATTAATGAATATTTAAGTCAGCTTCAGCCGCGAGGCAAATGGAAGCAGAACCTCGGAAACGCTTTCTCCATAGGACAACTCGTACTTGTCAAGGAAGACAATGTTCCCCCACTGCACTGGATTACCGGACGCATCGTGGAACTGCATCCCGGGCAGGATGGTGTTATCCGTACGGCAAGTCTTCGCCTCCACAACAACATTTTGAAGAGAACTACAGACAAATTATATATACTTCCGCTAGAGACAAGTGAATATTAAAACAAGTGCAGTTTCTCCCGTTTCATTTCAGATCATTGTTTTATTGAAAGTGCATACTTTCAAGGCGGGCAGTATGTTTCGTCTTATAAACGAAACCAATTTGTATATTATATAGTAAATATAAATATTATTCATTTTGTATTATATATTAAAAATAAGTATTATTCATTTTAATATTACACATTAAATATAAGAAATCATAGATTATAGTATTTAAATCTAAGAGTCAGAAACAAAATTAAAATCTTTGTATAATTATATTTTCTTATTGTATTAAGATGCAAACGTTTCACTAAATTTATGATACCGCGTATTACATATTTGTCAACCTTTATTCATGTCGGTACTTATTTATTGCCGCATTATTTAGATACGTTTCAAATTATATTATTTTATCAGTGAACGTGCCGTGCCATGTATACAGTTAGAATCAAAAACCATCTGAAACGTTTGTTAGTTTAGTAGGCACAATTTACAATCAAGGCGGTTCTTTGTAACTTTTCCGACCTTTCGTTTGTCATTTAGCCGCATGTGGCCTATTTTGTTAATTGTTCCAAAGTTAATTGAAGGGAAGGGTAAATTTTGCCTGCAAATGCTTAAAAAGTTTTTAAATAGCTCAGCGCGCGAACAGTCGCAAGTCGCCAAAGCAAGTCGCCAGTAGCAACTCGCCACAGAACAACGTTCTAGACAACAGTCGTAAGAACAACGTTCAAGACAGCAATCGACATTTAATATCAAGAGACACCAGTCTCATATGTTATCAAAAGACAACCGTCTTTCATTATACAACAAATTTTATGTATGAAGTAATGTAAATATGTAAATAAAGGTGTTGTATTGGATGTGCCGCATTTCATTAAAAACTGTCACCGAAGAGTAAAAAATTAGTGCGTATACGGCCTTACAACCCGTGCGCGGTGAGTCAACACAGGAGCGACGAAAAACCACGAGTTGCCCCAATAAACTGTATGAATAAATTACGTTATAAACTTCTTTTTAATTTTGGTTGTAACATATGATTCTCCTCAAAGGAGGGTACATACCTTTGATTGTGTCGCTTGGCTCATGAAGATCTACGCTCATCTAAGAATTCGAAAATATCATAGAAACTCTTAAACATCCTCACTATAATATAAAAAAAACCTGCGACTTTTTACTCCTTGACAATTCAGAATAATCATAATTAAAGACGGCAGACTATGTGCCACAGCAGTGGCGTTGCGTGGAGAGTGTAGCAGAATAACAGTGCGCTTACTTAAAAATAAATATATCGAATCCCTATACAAAACGTTAAGAAAAAACATAAATAACTTACCCAACATATTTACATTGTTGCAAAAAAAATGCGGATGTACGCGATGAAAAAACTGCACCATAATATATGTTTCTGTATTAGTCTCGGAAAGGTTCGTACGTAGCGACGTATATATATGTTTATATACAGAGAAGGATTGTTCGACGTTGAGAGATGTTATATTTGTATAGTTAAAGCGCTCTTTGTATCTGTACAACGGATCTTCAGTATTGGTAAAAAGTTGCCCTAATTTTGTAAAATCTACATTTTTATCTAATACACTATTAAATTTTTCACGGACACAATCACTTTTTTCATCTTCAAGGATATGCAGCACTAGTTTTACGTGGTCAATAATTGCTAATGAGTCCCATAAGGACAGCGCAGTGTTCTGTAAATTTTTTATTGCGTCCAGTATTGGAACGTAACTGTCGTAAATAATTTTTTAATTTGCTGCAACTTGAGGATTGTTAAATTGAACCTGGCTGAGCCGTATTGCAGCTGCTTCTTTGGCATCTAGTTGTAAAATCACTGATTTAATTTTTTCAAAATGTTTATAATAATAAAATGCTGCTTCTAACCAAGTACCCCATCGTATAAGAATTGGTTGCGGCGGCTCGGGTATATCAGGACACAGCGAATGAAATAGCCGAATCCGTTTCGGAGATTTAAGAAAAACCGCTTTCGTTTGTCCTATCAGTTGATCCACATCCGGATAAGTTGTACGTATAGTGTTTGTTACAAGGTGTAAAGCGTGAAGCAAACATGTGACATGCAGCAGGTTTGGTTGAATCGTTTTGAGTAAGTTTGCCGTGGAACACATAACCTTGGCAGCATCGGTAACTAACATTAACACTTGCTTCGGTAAAATCTCAAATTTGTGTAGTGTTTCTATTAATACATCATATATCGCTC
Organism: Melolontha melolontha; assembly: GCA_935421215.2. Taxonomy (NCBI): domain Eukaryota; kingdom Metazoa; phylum Arthropoda; class Insecta; order Coleoptera; family Scarabaeidae; genus Melolontha; species Melolontha melolontha. Next base: position 124,033,297 of record OW285237.1, on the reverse strand, counting down.
TGGCAGTACACCCTTGCATTCGTTTACAGGTTAGTAAATAAGGAGGAGAAGGTCCTTACGGAGTCAGCATCCGTACTAGAATGGCTAGGATGGACTGTTTTTTAATATCTGTAGTTTCGTCTATTGTTAACCACAGGAATTTTTTTTACCGTATTTTTCGTACAATTTACAATTCTCTCACGCACTGACAGTACGTAATTCCGTAGCGTACTTCTTGCTGGTAATTTCCACGTAGGATTGTATTTCTTCCAAAACTGACGAAACATTGGGTGTTCCACTTTCTGCATTGGTATATTGGTCGCAATTAACATCATTGTTAAATCACACACAAATTTATTATATGATCTGCGTCCACTATTATTCGATTTATGTTTGTCACTATTTATATGTCTTTGGCACTGACTTGCTTTCCAAGTTAATAAAGTTGTTTCACAAACTAAACATTTCACTACGGTACCGTCATATATTAAATCGGGAAACCGATGTAAACATTTCTTTACTACGTTAGCATGCAACCGAGTCGATGCATTGTTTCTACGCACTCCCGACATTTTCAACACGATTGTGTTAACAATGTATCGCTTACAACGTCTCAACGGCAACTGAATTGATCGTCGTACGCCTCTACTCGAACCCTCCACATCACGCTACTGTTCGGGCACATAGTCTGCCGTCTTTAATCATAATTGATATAAGTTTCTGTACAAATCAGCACTACACAATCTCTCGCTTTGATGAAAATAATAAAAATGTAGCTCCAGTAAATATTATTACATCTATTACTATACTATTGCTGATTTTGAGCAAATCCTTTAGCTATTTATATCAACAACTGTAAAAAAATGTGAACGTATATTATTACTACATTGCTTCCTCAGTTGATGGAGATAGTAATGACAATATATAATAATAGTAATCATAATTCATGCTTTACAAATCATACCTAAGCATCCCTAACAGCTTAACGTCAATTACAGGAAGCGTTGCCACGGTATAATTTATTATTACAACTGTGGCAGTGTAGCGAATCAAGATGCTTAGCTGTCGGCATTCACCTTAAACGAGAAGGAAAATCACGAAAACCTTCTCGGATAGCCGAACCCCTGGATTCGATCCTGGAATTCTCGGTATGATAAACCAGTGCGTTACTTCTAAGCTATGGGCCGGTTAGAATAATTACAAACTTGTTAAACTCAAAAGGTGTTTGGAGGGGAGTATCAGTTGACAAGTTCAATCTTCAATAGTTAAGTTGACAACCACATAATCCTTTAAATGTAATTTCTTATAATGTTTAATTACAGCTATTTTGCATTAGGCATCATTTCCACATTAAGTTTTATAGTAGTCATGATTTATCTTATTAATACATACTGTGTGAGCTATCTCTAGTGTCTGCGGTTGCCAATAGAATACTTAGTAACATTGTTTACCTTTCTTGACATTCGTCAAGAAAGGTAAACGCTCTTTACTGATGGTGATAATATTAACCTAGAATGTAAGAATATACAAGCAACCAAAATACCGCAGTTTTCATTTTATCAACCAATTGCGGTGATTTGAAATTTACCATTTCGTACACGATTTGATGCAATCATTTGTGTTTGCGAATTTTTTTTTAATACAGCTTAAGTGCAAGTGTTCACAACTAAGACTATGTATTGATTACCGACATGTTAATATCAAGAATGTCTTCATTTACAGCACTAATTCTTATTTGCATAATAAAAATTTAAAAAAATTGTAATTCTTTATTCATTATTCACATTACAATGTTAACTAACACCGACGCTGTGACAATGACGATATCAACGGTCGAGAAATTGGTATAAAATAGAATAAATATACTTAGATCTGCGATGAACGCCAATTCAAAACCGTGGTTACTGTAAGCGTTAAAAATGTGTAATATTCCCCGTGGCGTTCATGTATTGGTTTTAACATTGTTTATTTTTAATATAAAGTTAAGCATTAGAAACAGAAAAACTATATATTAGCAAGCATGTATGGCTGCAAAATAAAAATAAGAAGGAACAAGATTTGGAATGAATCGTTAATTAGAATAATTAACGAGCTCCTCTTGAATTCGAAAACAATATCTCCCATTCCAGAAGGTTTTCTGCCCTTATTTCTTTAGACTAACAATATAATTTTTCAAATTGATCGTGATTATTATAGTGTATAAACGTTGATGTAAATAATATATATGAGTATGCATACCTAAACATGGATGCTGAATAGTGTACATAACAACTACATAGAAGCTTGTATAATTCTTTTTAGAATAGATACACAATGAAACGATAAATTTTGCTCTTCTCTTAGACGAATATAACTTAATTTCTTGCAAATAGTGTACAAATTTTTAGAAATCCATGTAACCTACTGGATTATAATTAGGCTTGGTCCTATTTGTTTTCCTAGAGCACCAATCAAAGTATTTTAAACCCATGTAATATATAATCAACAATCATTATCATTATGTATCATACCTTGTGCAGAGGGCACTTTAAAATATTTCAGTAGCCGAAAATCTTAATAACGATAGAATATATCTTATACTGAATGTAATATTGTAATTTTAATAAAATACGAAAGAGAAAAACCTATTAGAGGAAGGTTCTTAATGAGATTGTAATGAACCCGCAGATTTATATTTTGAGGCAAAGAAAGTTAGAGTGTAATTTATATAATTATTAATTTATGACATATAGACGAAAACTACAACATTTTTAATGTTTAATTCTATAATTGTCTTTTTATCGCATACAATGTGTAAGAAATCGTGACACAAGGGAGACTTCACATGATTCAATTTCAATATTAAGTATTCAACATAAATTTGTTATTTAATTGCAATTAAGCGATACGCCCTGTCTCTTCCAAGAAAACACTATTAAAAGGCTTTTTTAAATTACTATAAAATGCATTGCTCTTCAAGACTATCATGAATAGATCATAATTGATGGTATCAAAAAAAAACGCTTGAGTTCTTGTTTCAGTGAATACAGATATTTTTAGTCACATTCAGACTACCTGTTGCCTTTTTAATGTGTGTAAAATATTGTGTCCTGAAATATTAGTAATCCAAGCCTAATCTAATCAGAAAATCGGTAAAAATGGCAAAGAAATATTCCTGGAGCGTGAATATTATTCGTGAAATAATAATTTTTATGTTGGAAAGGAAAAAGGTTGCCACATGTTAATAATATTGTTAGTAAAATCCGATGTTACTTACACCTATAAAACTTCTAAATAAACCAAGAAACATAAACGGAAAAAGTTAAACTCATTGGGAATGGCGAAATATTATTAAAGAAATAAGGGTAAAACCAGAAGTCTATGTTCCTTAGCTTACGATGAAAGTAGCTTAACTAACTACAATTCTAAAAGTAATATAGAATTATAGGTTGCATCGTTAAATGAAATCCTTTTATTAACAAAGTGAACAGACGAAAGCGTTTAGATTTACCAGAACAATTTGTATGATTGGAAATAAGTCGTACTAACGAATGAAGGCGAAGTGACAGATGGTGTTGCCTACATTGTGGAGAAAAAACATCAAGCTATTGTAAAATATGATTAGTGATGTTGTGGGGTAGATGTATTGAAAATCATTATTTAATTAACGTAGTAATGAATAAACACAGGCAAATTTAAGAAACAGTGCTAATCATGTTGGTAGAAAAAGTGATTTCATCTTATAGCATGATTTATATATTCCTCCAACTGTAGCACTAGACAATTATTTATCGTTTATTGAAACTCTTGATCAATCGATATCGCCTTTTAGAAAAGTTCTTATTTCAGGATGCTTTAATGCCCCACATTATGTAGTGAAACTAATTTAAATGATGGGAGGGTAAGGGAGAGTATATAAGACATTTCCTTGAATTGAATGGCTTTAAACATTTTACTGCTAATAACAGATTACTAGACTTGGTGCTTTCCGATACGAGGGTTGAAGTACGTGGAGACGATGACCTTCTACTTAGGGAAAATGTTTGATCCAGCACTTTTGCTTCATCGTCTCAACGTATTAAAAGACGTTGAGCGCCGACACTACAGTTCAATAAATAGTGGTGAGTCTCTGTTTCTGTATAAGTACTCCAGATCACTTGCAAACAAGCAAATTAAAAATGCTTAATTATTGTTCATTAAACATAGAAAGGCAGATATCGTCAGACAGGAAAAACCGTTTATTCAGCCAGAGCAAACGTGTCACTTCTAGGATTCCATCCTCTCTAAATTATCATGATAGTACCTTGAATAATCCACACAGCAATGTGAATGGTTTTGTGGATTATATCAGTAGTGTTTTTAACACAGCAAACACCAATTACAACGATATATCTTTCCAATATTCTTCGTCCGTTTAGCAATTTTTCTTAACAGGGAGTAACGTGGGCAATGCAATAAAAAAGTTGAAACATAAGTTTGTGTCAGAGCACGACGGTTTACCTAGCTTTCTGATAAGAGATTGCAGAATTATTCTTAGTTACTCGTTAACTATTATTTTCAATCTGTCTTTAAAAATGTCTGTTTTTCCGAATGATATCTAACGTATGTCGTATATTCATGAACGGTATGGTACGCCTTCGAATATAGAGAATTATAGGCGCTCTCTAACTTTGCAAAAGTTTTTGAAATAGCTCTGTATAGTAGGTTATATCCTTAAATTAAACACACACATATATATATATAATATTTTCGTGACCTTGGTATGATAAGTCGGCGATTAAAGGTCTGGTTTATTACTTCAAAGTATATATATATTTAAAACAACCCTACATGTTTCGGCAATGATGCCTTTGTCAAGGATATAAAAAATATAAATGACAGAATATAAATGTCAACTAATTGAGTTGTTATGGTTTAAATTATTCAAAGATATATTCCAATAATAACAATAAATCATGCCTTAGTATTCCAAAAAATAGATAGCAAGGTGTGAACATATGTGTTGTTCGCTGCTAGTAGCTTATGTCACTTTCTGGATATGAACTTGTGTGTTGGTTGCTGCTGGCAGCTTGCGTCTCTCTCTGGGTGTGTGGTTTTGTATTTGTGAGAGCGCGTAAGTGTACGGTTTCGTATGTTGGTGCGCTCGTGCGTGTGTTTAGTGACCGGTCGCGTAAATTTAGAGAGATCGGATAACCAGCCGTTGCGTAGGGCCGCCAACCCTTTCCCGGCAACTTCTTTACTTTTCCGTGCAGTACTTCGACGGCCCGACCCTCGCCCCAACAAGGCAAGGCGCAGACCAGCGAAGCGCACCCTGCACGGGGTTGCTCATTGCCAACCGAGGGAACACTCTTAGTGGCTACCTCAGTCGACGACGGTCACACTTCTGCCATCTTAACGATTTCCGCAAAAGCGGGGGCAATGCACACACGTCGAACGTGTGTGTGCTGTTAATGGCAGCCTAGCCAGGTTGCCGCCCAAGACCGGTCCTAGTGGTGTGTGCATTGCGCGGCGTATATACTTTAAAGTACAGCCAGACCTTAAATCGCCAACTGATTGAATTTACTATATATATATATATATATATATATATATATATAGTAAACCTAATCAGTAGGCGATTAAAGGTCTGTATATTACTTCAAAATATATGTATTTAAAAAACTCTACATGTTTCGGCTGTATACGCCTTTTTCAAGAGAATACAAAATATGAATGACAGGATATAAATGTCAAGTAATTAAGTTGCTATGGTTTAAATTATTCAAAGATACATTCTAGTAATAATAATAATTATATACCTTATGTTATTTAAATATCATTTAAATATCATATACTTTTGCTTATCATGATGACTGTTCCGTGTTTTGATTCCTGTCTAGTTGTCCGAGCAGGTTTTCGTGGTTTTCCTTCTCGTTTTGAGCGAATGCCGACAACTTTGTATCTTAAGTCGCTCCACGGGCGCATACGTAATAATAACTCATGTCTTGCTTTTCGCTGCCTATCCCTGTTTTCTGTTTTGTGCTGATGTGGTCCTCTACTGGGTTGCAGATCCCTGTTTTCTGTTTTGTGCTGATGTGGTCCTCTACTGGGTTGCAGCCTAGCATATGCGCTACAAAACTCTAGGGGGGTCTGCCCGTTGGGCAGTCAGGTGCCATTCCGCCTTTCCAGCAAGAGTGAGGAACCATGCTACGCGGCGCTATCTCGTCGCCGCGCAATGCACACACCACTAGGACCGGTCCTGGGCGACAACCTGGCTAGGCTGCCGTTAACAGCACACACACGTTCGACGTGTCTGCTATGCCCCCGCTTCGGCGGAAAACGTTAAGATGGCATAAGTGTGACCATCGTCGAACGAGGTAGCCACTAAGAGTGTTCCCTTAGTTGCGATGAGCAACCCCGTACAGGGTGCGCTTCGCCTGTCTGCGCCTTGCCTCGTTGGGGCGGGGGTCAGACCGTCGAAGTACTGCACGGAATTGTAAAGAAGTTGTCGGGAAAGGGTTGGCGGCCCTACGCAACGGCTGGTTATCCGACCTCTCTAAATTCATGCGACCGATCACTAAACACACGCACGAACGCACCGACATACAAAACCCTACACTTACGCTCTCACACAAAACCACACACCCATAGAGAGACGCAAGCTGCCAGCAGCAACCAACACACAAGTTCATACCCAGAAGGAGACACAAATTGCTAGCAGCGAACAACACATATTTTCACACCTTGTTATCTATTTTTTGGAATACTAAGGCATGATTTATTATTATTACTAGAATGTATCTTTGAATAATTTAAACCATAGCAACTTAATTACTTGACATTTATATCCTGTCATTCATATTTTGTATTCTCTTGAAAAAGGCGTATACAGCCGAAACATGTAGAGTTTTTTAAATACATATATTTTGAAGTAATATACAGACCTTTAATCGCCTACTGATTAGGTTTACCATATCATACCAAGGTCACGAAGTTATTATATTTATATATATATATATGTAATTTGTATATATAATATTTGGTTTCTGGGATTCACAACTTACGCTTTTCAACTGATATCTATGCAGTAGGCTGTAATACGTAATTTACAATAGATATAGTTCTCGAGTTGATCATGCACTTTTGGGTATCCTCCAAAGATCGAATCTTGGGCCAATTATATCATAGTACGATGAAAATAATAGGCTTTAATAGCAAGTTCACCGTCATCGAGCATGTTAATCAGGCCACCACTTCAGCTTTGGAGATGTTGGTTTTCATTATTCGTCATGTTCGATCTTCCAATAATATCTTTACTTTGAAAACACGCATACATTGCTTATGTACGTTAGATTCAATATCTATTATATCGTTTTAAAGATATGAGACACAAAAGCACTATAGCGTGGGTTCAGCGTTAACTGCTAAAGTATATATGTATATATAAGAATAGAAGGTGTATTTACACCGCAAGAAGCTGTAAATACAACTTACAACTGAATTGTTTTGATTTGGCATCGTTAGAGACAAGATATAAGTTACACTAAAGTTTTTATACAATTTAGTGCACAATAAAGTAGATTGTTACATTGCATGCCGTTACCAGCAAAATTATGTTTTTTTGGTACCTCGTGCATCTATCAGACAATATAATACCTTCTATCTGCTAGCGCCGAGAACTAGTGTTGCCTTTGCAAATTATGTGAAGAAATTGATATTCCATTAAGCGCTATTAACTTTACTCCATTGATAAAACCGGCACTCTCTCTAGTATGTATACCTATAATATCCTGTATAATATGTACACGCATATTTGATGTATAGCGTAAACAGTATTAACTTTTAATAATGTTATGGTGCAATTATAATTGTCTTTTATTGGATTTGTATCTGTTGGACAAATAAATACATTATTATTATTATTATAATTAATAATATTATTATTATTATGGTCCAGACGATATGACTCCTTAACAAGGACGTTTTTACTATACTAATGAATTGTAATAGATAGTTTTCTCCTGTCCCCAATCTAAATCTTATTATAATTTATGATCGGAATTAAGAAATAGGATTATATAATACGAAAAATCAGTAGACCAGTGATTTAAAGAAGTAATTAAAACTACAAATAATCACACAATATATTAGCACATTTGTAAATCAAATTAAAATAATCATTTGTGTTAATATATGAATGTGTGAAGTAAAGTTTGTGTTTATTTTAGTGTATATTTACTTGAAATAATGTACATATTTTTTAAAAATTTTAATTCTGAATTATATTATTGACATTAATATTATTTAGTATGTAACATAAGCTAATAAATATTTTGGAAATAATATCGGCTGTGGTCATTTTGACTAAGTAATAGGTGCTGTATGATTACGATTCAGAGTAAGTGTACCTAGTACTATCACTAAGAATACTGTTACATGAATTTTTAGTTATAAGATAGAAATGAAAAAAGATTTCATAACAATTTTTACAGGATTTATTCACCAATAAGTAAGTAACAAATATTTCAACAAATTATTCAAAATTACTTCCATTTGCCTAAATATAGGACTTCAGACGCTCCGATCATGCATCTATTGTAGCACGTACGTTCTCCATTGGGAAATTTTTCACTGCGTGCCTTAAGGATTGCGTCAGAGACTCCAAATTTGGATGTTTTTTAGAGCACACCATATTCTCTAAATCCTACCATAACTTTTATCTAAGGCATTAAGGTACAGACTAGAGGAAGGCCAATCATTCGAAGGAATAAATTTCGGTACGTTGCTCTGAAGTTAGTGTTAAGTTGTTCTGACCTTGTGGGCCGGCGCTGAATCTTGTCGGAATGTCCATAGTTCACTGTTAAACAGTGTGTGGTTCAATGGTTTAACTATGCATTCCAAAACATTTTCCTGATACACGGCTGCTGAGGTTTAAACCCCTTTTTCATAAAAATGAATATTTGCCAAGGATGATTACCTCTTTCTACCATGGGAACCAACTGTTTTGCACCTTTGGATGATCTAGCATAAATTCTGTCATTTTGCTTATTAAAAGCTTCTTCAACAATGAAGATCTTTGCATCTGCGAAACGGATTCTCTGATATTGTTCATTCACGTATTAAGTCAGAAGTTGTTGCGATTTTTGTTTCCATTTCCTTTTTAAATCATCAGTAAGGAAATGTTCAGTGTGTCTTTTATATACTCTTAGTCCAAGGTCCTCTAACAGTGCGAGATTTCTGGTTTTTTGACGAGCTCTAACATTATTGGTGTGGTTGTATAATTCTATGGCCCGGTATACGAACATACGACTAATTCCCAGTGGCTGCAACGTTTTGAAAATTGAAGATTTCTCCATACCACACTTATGCAAAGCAATTACAGCGACGCGGTTTTTTCTGTCTCCCCATTCCATTATCAAACTGTATTTTGTCTTTAAAATTTGCACACACTTAAATAGCAGGAACGTCAACTGATAATAGTAAATATCCGTTTTTTGTTTATTTTATTTGTCACAGGCCTTGTGATTTATGCATAAAGCTTTGTAACAGTATTTATGATAATACTAGGTATATAACAAAGATATATTACTAGAAACTTTCAATAAAGCTAGTTGAATATATAACCAACACGAAAACTTGCTTTTAATGTGTATCAGACAAAATATTCAAATTATTTTTGGTAGTTTTAGCCTATAACATAAAATATATATCTTAATCACCTCGGTGTTGATGTCATCGACACCAACAATAACACTAACTGTTAATAATTTTGTAAGATCACTAACTTGGCTGCTGATGGTGCGAAATAGGAATATATTAGCGATAATGTGTTTAAACGTTATTTACGAAATTTGCTAATCTTTTATTATATATAGTTTGAGTGGAATTCCCAACGTACTGTTAATGAAGAACAGCACTTATATTTGATCTTAGCGTTATTTCAGAACAAGCTAATAAAATAATATGCTTAGCAAATTATGTACTGTAACTTAGTTCATCATTCATTGTAAAGATTTGTTGAATGGACAAGCGTAAAATTCTAAATTTTCAATCAATGACATTACATGCTAACCGCAAAACTTTTATTATTAACGTTCAGATCTTCCTGTCTTGATTATTGCTATAAAAAGACCACATCAGATATAAATGCAATGATAAAGCTCGTCAACACACACTCGTAGTTATAGTATTGATTTATTTCTATTTGTTCAACACTGAGAAGCATATAAAATTGTATTGATACCGGTGCGAAGATATATTACTGTGACTGCCATCACCATCGTCCGGTATGCGTAAATTTCGGTCTATTTCTGACATTGGATTGATACACTTTACTTACTTACATACATACATTCACTACCGTTCACCGAAGTTTGCCTAACAATAAGCAGAAAACATTGAAAACAAAAAGTACAAAAGAAATTAAACTGCAACATAAAATATATTATTAAAGTATACAATAATAGAAAAAGAAAAAGAATTCTAAATTAATAATGTAATAATTGACGCTTTTCCATTAATTAAATACGTTTTTCGTTCCAAATTCCCCTTTAGAATTTGAAACTGCCTGAACAGCACGTGGTACTTTTCTAATTAAGTTTTGGATTGCTTTGTCTGGTTAGTTGTTCTATGTATCATGAAGTATACTTCAAAGCTGTTGTTCCGAAGTAGGCCCGGCTTTTCTCACCCGCCTATGAAGTTCATCCTACAACAAATCGATAGGTTTCAAATTCGAGCTTTGAAGCTTCCAAGTCAAAATTGTTAAAATGTATTCATTTTGGTTTTGTGTAAAATATTGTGCATAAATGTGAACTTTTGATCAATTAAATACAAACTCGATGGAATTGCAGAATTTTCTAAAAAAGCAAGATTGCAAATTTTCAAGTCTCTGTAATGAAAAGATACTAAGATGAAACCATCTCCATGCTTCATAGTTGGTACAATGCTACAGAAGAGTATTTTTTTAAATTTTCGTCATCTGACAAAAACTCGACGACGTGGACGGAATATTTAACTTCAATTCGTCAGTTCAGAGGATATGTTACCACTGTAGTACGGTTAAATCGATATGCTGCCGCGCCAGTTTCTTTTGATTTGGATAATTGCTTAGCCACTACCACTCGTCAATGCAAATTAGCCTTTTATAAGCGACATTTTACTGTACTTATTGAAATCCGCGTTGCGCTCAATGCCGTAATTTCTAGTGCGTTTTCCTGGGATTGATATTACTGATGAGCTGTATTTGGCAATTATTCGCTTCAGTGGTAATTCGAGGCATACCTGGCCCAGCATTATATTATTACTCGATTTCAGGGTTTTGTGGCTCTACTCCAGGAAGTGATAAATTCTCAGAACAATTATATATTTACACAATTTCGTTAGGAAAGCACCCCTTGGTCACCCTCTTTTTTTACAATGTTTATTAATTAAGATTTACTCACGTTTGTCACTTGTTCCATATTGGCATGTACAGATGATGCTAAAATATAACTGTGCAGAAAAAAAGTAACTCTGATGTGCTCCATAGAATAGTTTGGATCAAATTGTGAACTGGCAAGATACTAGGGATAAGCTACAATTATTTAGAATAGAAAAATCTAGTTACCTATGAAAAACAAATTGTTGTTTACTAAGTAGTGCATTATTTTATCTGTCAAATGCAGTTTAGTTTATGCAACTTGGTTGAATAGTGTCTGAGAAATAACCTATATATAGAATACGCTTCTGTCATCGAAAAAAATGGAATTATCACCAGAGAACTTTCCGATAATGATTTACTATGATTTAAAGAAAGGCTTGAGCGCGTATGAGTGTGAGAAAAGTTTAAAATCGGCATTTGGGGATCTCACACCATCATTGGCTACTGTTTATAGATGGTATAAAGAATTTGAACGAGGTTGTAACTTGGTTGTACACAGACTGTTGTAACAACTGTTGTTAATCTCAAGAATATTGCTGCAGTGAAGAAGATGGTGGAAGAGGACACCGCATTGCCGATGCAATGATTCCAATGATCCAAATTGAAGATTGGATCCTCGCAAGTAAGATCAATATTGCACAAACATTGACATTTGAAAAAGGTTGTAGCTCAGTTTGTAACCCAACATCTGACAGATTTACAAAAAGCAGAACGTGTTAGAATTTGTCAACAAACTTTAAATATGTTGAATGCTGGACGCCATAAAATTTTTTCGAAAATTGTAACTGGCGATGACACATACCGTTTTTTGACGTTCCCACTCGCCAAGAAAGCCGAATCTGGATACATGGAGATGATGAAACCCCTACGATGGTGAAAAAACAGCGAACAATGAAAAAAGTAATGTACGCAGTATTTTTTAGAAGTACGGGTTTGGTGGCCGCAATTAAATTAGAAGATCAAAAGACAGTTGCCATTAAATGGTATATTGAAAATTGTTTGCCTACTGTGTTCAGTAAGGTGTCAAGAAAGGGAATTATGCTACATCATGATAACGCGTCGTCTCATACAGCAACGATAACTGTTCAGTATTTAGCTGAAAACAAAATCAAAGTTATAGAACATCCTCCTTACTCACCGGATTTGGCTATGTGTGATTTCTGGTTATTTTTAAAGCATTTGAGAGGGAAAAGGTTCCAGTAGGTAGAAGATGTTTTTTTGATAGTACCCCAAAAGACAGCTGGCTGAACGCTTCGAACTATGGAAGGAAAGAATGGCTAAGTATATTATTGTTGATGACAATTACTTTGAACATATTTAAAACAAAAATTCTGAAAACTTATCAATCTTTCTATTCTCAATAATTGCAGCTTGCCCCTCGTATTAACCATTTAAATTTGAATATTTGGAAATTGAATAGCGTTTCATTTAACAGAATATTAAATCCTGTGTTGGCTTCTTACCTGTTGTTATACCTTTTGTTGGATATCATCTTTAACAGCCAACTAATTTTCACCCATCATATATTCAATATGTGCATTATAGCATTAAAGTCTTTTGGATTTATCACACGCATAACGAGGGATATACTGATCCCCTTACATTAGTAGCATTATTTAATGCATTCCTAAAAAGCCAATTGGAAGGCAGTATCATTTGGCATCCCTATTATGCTGTGCCTGGTTAGATGATTGATGCAACGTAAGTTTAAGAAATATTTATCATGTAGGTTTATGCAGAAAGCGGTATCGATTACTTTTGCTCAAACGCCATGCAATTGAGTCTGAGTATGCTTAGTGATTAAGTGATAACGCAAGCACACCTTATATACGACGCAGGTAGGTACTTAAAATATTCAAAAAGATTATATTTGATTATTGGTTTTAAACTTACATAATTAGTTATGTTTTAAATTTTAAATTTGAACTAAATTTCTTTTACAGTTTTGCTTTTACATTTTACTTTTCTCTGTATTCCTAATTGGCACAACTTCCGCGAGCGATAGTGTATGAAGGAATTCGATTTTGAGTGCGCTTCTTTACACTTATCTCACAACAAACCCCCTTAAAAAATGCCTTCATGCAATTATTTTTTGACAGATAGTTTTAAATTAGCATATAAGTAGGTAATCTTAGTATAATCTTATATGCTTTATGCAAGATGTTAAAAATAATAGAACACATTAATAGGCTAATTAGGCTATATACAATGTTTATTAAACTACCGAACAAATTACATTTAAATGATGGCGATTAATTTTTCTAATTTCTGTAACCTTCTCAGAAGGAGATTTATTTGTATATTTCCTGTTTGAAACGACTAAATGAATGTAATCAAATTTAAAGTATATAAATAGGATACACACGAAATAATTTTAGTGCACACTGATAACATTTAGTTACCACGTATGTATTATTCACCATTGACGGAAGTAAATTTTTGTTCACTTGATATGTACGAGCAATTATTTGGCATGTATATTTTGCGCGATAAATGGTTAATTCTTATCAGAAATATATTATTTATACTAAGAAGTACCAACAAAAATTATATCTATTGTGGTTTGTCCTAACGGGTAACTTGTTAGTAAATTTGCACCTAAAATTGTATGTTTAAAAAACAGGGAAACTATGCACTCAGGCTGTGTTTATGTATGTCACTTCCTCAACAGATTTCTGTAGGTAAACTTATCAAGACTGATAAGCTCCATATTCACTGTTGTAAGAAGTCCTGCTATAAAGTACCTGACGATAACTTTAAATAAATTAATGTTATAGTTATTATAAATTGGCTAATATAATCTTTGATTATGTATTATAAAGTACGAAAATAAATAGGAAGAAAAAATGCATTAGAATAAAGATATATCCGAATATAATTGGGCAGTTGGAAACCATAGTGGTTGTCCTATATCGAAATATACGTTTTGAGATATTATACTCAAAATTTAAAATGTTATCCGAAAATTTTAGGATGAGTATTTGTATCATTTTAACAAAATTATTTTATTCTTATATTGTTACTTTCTATGTTTCTTTTAGTTCTTTATTTTACATTTTTAAACTTAGATCACGATATCATTGTTCGAATTCGAGCTGTAGAGCCGTGGTCCAAAGGAATTTCTTCCGGAAGAAAATCCTTTGAACAACGGCCTTATAGCCAGGAATCGAACATCGATATTTATACCAGCCGTGAAAGTCTACATACTGTATTACAGGGGTGCTCAGACTTTTAGGGATTGCAATCTACCACAAAACATTTAGGTGATAAGCGATCGACACTTATAACTACCGACTACTAGGAGTAGCCTGGTTACAATAAAAAAAAACAGATTTATGAAAACGATTTATTGCAAGTACTTATAATATATAAATATAAAGTATATTACACTTGTATAATGTAAACATCTAATAAAATTGCAACCTCAGAAATTTTCGTTAGTCACTGCTTTCATTTAGAATTTAGATGTTGATGCATGGCACTGCATATCAACCACAAACTTATCGAAACACGGTTCTTAATTACTGAGTGCCAACCGCAGGCATGGTGAAAGATGTTCTTCAGTTAGTTGATGGCGATATTTCGTTTTAACAATTTTTATTTCTGAAAATGCAGACCCGCACAAGTAAGTTGATCTGAAGAATCCTGTTAACTGAAGAGCTATTTGTTTTAACCAAGAATATTTGTTTTCGGATATGAAAGACCAAAACTTGGCATCAGTTGCTCTGGATTTGAGATGTACATCGGAAATTATCTGCAATACTTAATTTTGTACTGAAGAGATCTCCCATATTGAAAGTTTGATGTTTCAGCAGAAATTTTTTCAACGTTTTCACCAAAAAAATTGATAAGCCATGAAAGTTGCAATATCCGTCAGTTACTTAAAATCAGAGAAGCGTCTTTCAAATTTACTCTGCATGTTTCTTAATTGTGTCGCATAGTTGTCATAATTCGAGTGAGAACTTGTCCTTCTTTTCAAAGTTGGAAAATTTGTATAGTCCTTTTTGTTTAGCTGATTAATCAACAGGTCTTTTACTACCGCTCGATCTTAGAAAGGTTTCTTGTGTTGCGCCAGTATGTATTATTGCAGCTACTGATTGTTTCGCTGGCCTAGTAAACATGGATTGCTCTCCCTTTAAACAACTATTCAAATCTTTCACCTTTCGTTTTCTTAGCGCATTTTCTGGCATAGTTTTATAATGCCTTTCTAAGTTCCCGCGTTTGAGCAACGCCACTGACGATCAACATACGAGACAAATACACTTATCTTTGACCATAATAAAATTCTTCCTCCCAATAGTTTTTAAAATGGTACGTTTTACTTTTTTTCGCCGCACACATTTTGCCTTTCAAATATTACGTGTCCTTCAGACACTCAGTTATGACTGGCAAAGTGTCGCGTCGTCGCAAATTTTAAATGACTCTGAGTAATTCGAGAAGAATGGAGAAGGGTCGCCGAACGTTGCGCAGTTGCATTGCCTCGGGAGTCTTGCAAATTCTAATGAGAGACAGAGACGGCCTAGAATTGACGTTCGAGAGAACTCGAATTTACGCAGTGATTATTTTTTCGCGATCGACTCCAAAAGCTCTCGCGAGCGACCGTTTGGGCACCCCTACTGTATTAGATCACTATATCTTCAATGCTGCAACAAAAGTTTGAAACAAGTGACAATTTTTTTTTTATAAATGTACAAAAACAAAGTAAACAAAAAAAAATTATTCGCATTTTTTAAATTTAAGACTTATCACCAATAACCTCTTTATGAAATCGATAATGAACAGATGGACTAAACTGGAAAATGATTGCTTGTGTGATTCCTGGCTCTTGTTACTGCTTCGTTCTTAGCCAGCGTTTCGTTTTATGTCGCAAAGGACATCTGCAGACCTACTGCTACTGTTGCTGCACTGAAACTGAAGGTCTGTTAGTTTGAGACGGGATTATATAGGAACTCTTTCGGGTCACTGAAGCTTCACGTTTATGATCGAGTTTTTGAAATAGAAGGATTTCTAGGTATTGTGTACAGACTATCTGCCATCACGGTTGATCTTATTGGGATGCTTAAGAATTTATATGGATTTATGTGCTCGTTGTCCAGTTATCAATTCATGTCTGGCAAGTGCAGTTATGCAACAGGTTTGCACTTGCTGAACATAGGTTGGAAATTAAACACCAAATTCAATTTCAATCTGCTCAGATCCTACCCCGCAACCTCTGTTACTTTAACAGTAAAATACGTGAATCCATAGAAAGCCTAAAGCATCCCAATAGTACCAACAATCGTTATATGCTCTACATAATACCTGGCAAATGCGCCTATCTTAAGAACTCAACCATAAACACGACGTTCTAATTACCCAAAACAGCTCCTATATAACCCCGTCCCAAACTAAAAGACTTGAAGATGTTCTGCGCAACAATGAACGAAATGTCGACCAAGAAAAAAGTAGCGCCAAGTTCACAGCCATATTAAACTAGAAAACTTCTTTCATATGCTGGCAGTAAGACAATATTTTTAAAATTTCGGGGCTCGCTTTTACATTCGAATGCAAATTAGCTGTAATAAACGGAAATCTTCATTAAAAGTAATTTTGTGAAAAAACTTGTCATGTTTTTTTTCAAGTGCAACCGGTTCATTTGTATCCAATATAATGGCATTATTTTCGTTCTTATTTCTAGGTATTACAGCCTCGTCCAATAATTTTATAGAAATATGTGATTTATTATCTCAACATTTATATCCGTTAAAACTTTAAACTAAAATAGGTATTTTTCAAATTACGATATTGCTCGACATACGATCACTGTGAGCAATACTTTGTTTTTGTTGCTTTTTATAAGACTTGCAGTTGTTGCGTCCCATTATTTTATAATGAACAATTAAACATGTCAATACTGACTGGAATTGTGACGCTTTTTTTCGAACCGAATGTCACTTTTGCATATGAAGATTGAACTTTTGCCTTAAACTTAAGTTTTTGTCTAGATATGTTTTTCTAAATTATGATTTCGTGCGCAGTATGATTGATGCAAAGGGAAACTATTTCTACAATCACCAACATATTGCACTTTTTCTTTAGAAGTTTTATTATGTGGTACATGTTTCCCCGCAAATCTTCACTTGGAAATGAGACACGTCCGGATTGTATGGCAATTTAAAAACGTGCATTAGCATCCGTTTAATATTTTGAAAAGTTTGCAAAAGTATTCCCTGCACATATCTCCTAATACTTGCCTAATAGGAACATGCTATACTTTTTAAAATTAGTGTAATTTCTTTGTGGATGCATCGTAACCTCGCTTTGTTTAATTAAACCGCACAAATACGAATTTGCTCAATAGAAATTTCTCATTCTTTAAAAATTATCAAAAGCAATTATTCTCAATTGCGGTTTACGTATTAAATATTTTAGCAGGCATTATTTTTTCTATATGTTGATGCATTTTTGTACTGTATTTCTGTTTCTTTTACTAATTATTTTTTGGGCTCTCTGGAACGCCTTCTTCACACACATTTCGCCTTTATTCAGCTTGCTGAATTAACTCTAACATTTTGTTAGTGCGTATTACGAAAAAAATATAATAATACCTGATATGAGAAAATCCGAATTCTCTGTCTCCGTTGACACATATTCGGCATTACTTGTACCGAACAGTTCTCTTTCGGATTTACTGCAGTTAATTGTTGATAGCCACAGTCAATATAAATTGAAAATAATAACTAACGCATACTTGTTTAACTTTATAGTAGTTCCAAACCAGATGTGCACAACGCTGCCTTTTAACATTATCAATAATTTATTACAATACAAAATTAACGAATGGTACCTGTCTCTCAAATACAAAAGCAATATTTTTAAAATTTCTTAAAAAAATAAATGTAAAAATGGGGTAGCTATTTGCTATCTTAGACCACTATGGTTTTGAACGACTCAATTATTATTGAAAAGTTCTGTCCTATTTTTTTGCTAAAGCAAATGCAATATTTGTTCAATATATTTTCAATTTTATGCAATAGCCTTCCATCTTCTCGTACTCTACGCCAAAAAAAATTAACTGGTGTGAAAAGTTTTTTCATTCATAAGCATTTGCAATGAAATTAAAAAGCTCTATATATGGAGAATAGGGATAACACTAATTCTTCCAACTTTGTTTGATTTTTTAGAGAAGCGTGTGGTCTAGAACTAAACATTTTAAAACTGAAATTAATACATGGTCATTGATTAGAGCTTTATTTTAAACTGAAAATAGTACACACAAAATGACAAATGAAAAAACTTGTGATAAAAGTTGTAAAGTAACAAAGATATTCACACTTATGCGAACAACACAGGAACACCTAGAGCAAATGTTCGAAGTTACCGCCTCCTGCTTGAATACAAGCTTTTGGTCGTGGTATCTATGTGTTATAACACGCTCGGATATCTTGCCTGCTTATTGCGTCTGCACGTATTGTCAGTAATTGAATGATTTTGATTTCATTATCGTTATTGTACACCAATTTTTTCATATGTCCTCATACATAAAAGTCCATCGGATTCAAGCCGGATGATCTAGGTGGCCATGCATTAGGCCTACCTCTACCTAACCATCAGTCACCAAACGTATTATTTAAATAGGCACATCGAAGTGCTTCTTACGGGGTTTCGCTCATTTTGGAACACCCACACCGTCGATTGCTGTTTGCTTTCGAGCTCATTCGCATAGATCCTAGATTCTTCAGCGGCGTAGATGTTATACACGGCTCTTGACTTGACACAATTATATTTTTTGAGCATTTCTTTGCACCGACATGGGGTTTTTCTTGAGCGATTAACAAATTACACAGAGTCCAATGCGAATAACTCTTTTTCACTGATAAATGTTCGTGCAATATCTTATGTATGCTTATAATACTAATGCCCAGAGATACTTCAATCTCGCGGTGTATCACACGACGATCTTTAACTTCGCCCACGACATCGATGTTTTCTCTAATAATAACCGATTTTGGACGACCATCTTTAAGAAATTTGAGTACTTCAATACGTTAATCACGCATCACGCATTTGTTACAAATGAAACAGATATGCATTACACATATTTATATCTGTACGCATGGACATACACCTCGTCTTTTGAAACGTTTACTTCAGCCAAAGACATGTGTTTCTGTCTCAATAGACTTCGTCAGTTTGGCTAATGAAGTAAAGTTGATGGCTCGCCTTCTAGGTAAGTCGCAAATTTTGTCCTATCTGGTGGCACTAGATAATTTAGTGATGTCTAACGGACAAAAGAGACTACACCGAAAATAGCGAATTTCCCACGACCAGCTATGCTGGTACAAAAGGGGAAAAAATACATATACATATAAGTGTAAGTTCATTAACACGATGCCAGCATCTGTACCTCTCTGTACGTATTTTGTAGCATTTAATTCATATAGAATCTCTCGAATAATAATTCGTAACGTTTTTTCTTGTTTTATCAAAATCGTTAGAACTTCATAATGAAGTGCATATTAGGGACACACAACATCCAAAATTTGCTTTTCATTAAAGATTTTTAAGTCTGCGACAATAGTAGATACGTATTTGCATGGAAAATGATGAAATACACTGATTTAGAAGTTTCAAAGTTTTATTGTAGATTTTCACTACAACGTTGTGTATTTCATTTATATTTCGCTACGGAGTTTCAACAAGTGTTTCCTTCATCAATTAATTTTTTGAAAATTATTTGATCGAATATGTCCGAATCAAGCGAATCTCTCAATTTCTTATTCCTATGCTGTGTATATATATTATACATGTAGGTTGTACAATTTTTGATTAAGCAATAGGACATTCGCACTGAAATGGTTACATTGTAGGCACCTAATTAGATGGAATACCTCGAAACTATTTTCAGAATAAAATCATTTTATTTTTCATAAAATCTTTCAATTGAAAATCTCATGCAATTGACAATGGCTAATTACATTTTAAAAAATCAACTACGAAACAGCAAAGAAAAAAGATTAAAGTATTCTATTTTGCTTAGCTCTCTTCTCTCATTTATTATATTTTTTCTATCTCATATATTTCATTTCGTCAATGACCATTAGTTTGCATATTTATAAAGTGCTAATATTATTAAATTGTTTGTTCGTAAGTAGGATCACATATTCTTATTAAACTTTCAATAATCAGTTAATCATATATTTACACCGATATACGTCCAAAATATGAAGTATTCAATTTACAACTAAAAAAATGTGTAACGAATTACTAAGATTAAATGTAAAATATTAAAACATCAAGCTCTTCTGATTCATAAAAAAATTAATGAAACGTGAGTGTACACTATCCACTCTATTTTTATATTAAATGTTTGATCAAAACTATATATAAAATGAGATTTATTTACACAAAGATATATAAAAAAAGGTGGCCGGATACACGTTTCTATAGTTTGTAGTACTTTGTAGCTATCAATTGCAAATATATATGAATTATGACAACTGCGTCTATACAAGGTGTGTATATATTGTCGCAAAAGCTACACATAGCGACATTCTTTGTTCGGTTCTGAATAAAAAATCTTAATGTTAAAATGTCGTATCATGCTTCGTAAATTCGTAAATGTCAAAATTTGACAGTAATGATTTTGATTGAACTCACTTTGAAATACAAACTTATTGTTCTACAACGTTGCCAAATGTGTTTTTCGTGGAAGTACGTTAATGAATAAATGTTTAAAACAAGCTTTTAAATCAAAAAGAAAACGTTTACGAAATAATACTAGTAAAAATTTTTTCTTTAAACTAAATTGCATCTATCTCTATTAACAGATATCGAAGAGCAAAGGTTAGTTACGCACTTAAAGTCTGAACTTCAAGAACCCCGTGAAAACAAACGAAGCATGATACGACATTTTAACATTAAGATTTTTTATTCAGAACCAAACGAAGAACGTCGCTGCGTGTAGCTTTTGCGACAATTTATACATACGTTATATATTCTTTTATCCTTTATTATTGCAAAATGCAGCACATAACATTTAAGAGCATGCCTGTTATGCTTCAATATACGTACAATATCGAGGCATGCGACACGTATAATATGGTATTTATGATTAAAACTATTTACTTACATAAATAATTTGATGAGCGAAATTGCAAATTAAAATTAGAATTTCTTAATAATAATAATAATTCACACCTTATCATCCCCCAACAACTTAATGCCAATTACAGAGGATATTGGCAGGCCATGAGTCATTATTACGCCCGCGTACGTGGAGCGATTTAAGATGTTTAGCTGTTGGCATTCATCTTAAACGAGAAGGAAACCCAAGAAGTCCTTCTCGGATAGCCCAGTTCTAGATCCAAACCTGAGGCCGCCGACATGATACGCCAATACGTTACGACTTGGCTATCAGCCTTATTTCATTAATATGATTACGCCTGACCGAGGTGCTATCAGACAGATATATAGTACTCTTTTCTATAACCTTTACTTTTTGGCATTATAATTTTTTTCATATATATTTTTCTTCGCACACTGAGATTGTCACTGATTACATTGTTGGGCATAAACCTCAGAGCATTAACAACTTTTGACTGGAACCGTCCCAAAATATCGATACTTGAGTTTGAAGCAGATCCCCTTTGTTGAATGCCGTACAACCACATAGATTTAAGTATGAATTTATAGTTTAGCATTTTATAGAATGGTTTCAATCTTCTTTCCTATTACTCAAACCCAATTGCTTTCTTTTTTTTAAAATGAGTAAACGTAAGGTTAGTTGGATCGAGGTACATTTGACAAGATCGGTTTTCAGTAATTGTCTTTAATTAGTGGATAAGTATCTTTGTGCAGAGCAAAATAATTTTAAAAGCTTTAATTTTGTTTGCCCCCATTCTCCAACTCTTAAGCCACTTTTATATTCCATTTTGGTCTTCTCAGAAAATACGTGAAGACATTCTAGGATCCTTGTGTGTGGGTAGTAGAGTAGTGTAGTCTACATGAGTGGCAGTTGTAATATTTAACTTTGGTGAAATAACGGCTATACATACCAACTATGATAAGAAACCCACTATACTTCATTGTCTTCAGTTTTCATTTGTGATTTGATATGTATTAATTTTGAAATTTTACATGAAAATGTAAACTTTGATTGCCGTAATAGTAAAAAAATATCTAGTTCCTTCTGACCAGAACTGTCAATAAATGTATTTTCTCAAGATAATGAATTTTTTAAGTACTTTACGCTGAGAGACGCCATATGAATAATGTGACCCAAACTAGAACTATTCGCTTTAATAATTATTATTATTTATTTATTCGTAGTGAGGTATAGGAAACGTCAATTCAGCAAGAGAAAAAAATACAGACATATGCTACTACTAATACTACAAAAACAGTAAAAATCACAACATATCATTTAAAATCACGCTATTGAGTAGTAGGCTCCTTTGAATCAAGAATTCATTGATCGTATTTTTAAATTCGATATATGACATTAGCTTAGAACTGTCTATTCATTAATTTCATAGCTAAATATTTAGGACGTTTTTCACTAAAACTACAACAATTTACAAAAATATTAAAATGATTTATCAATAATAATAATAATAATATGATCTAGATAAATGTCAGCAACTAAAACTTACTTTCGACATCATACTAGTTTTCCTTGATTTCTACTTAACTGTCTGAAAACAAATCAATAAATGAAATTAATTTTAGCATTTCTCATATTTGAGTAGGGAAAAATTGTATTCAATTACTGTATATAATTGTTAAATTTGATTGTATAAATTAACTAAATTCTTAACATCGTAACACGAAATTCAAAATAGGTTAAACTAGCAGACTATTGCTGTCTTTCGATTTAGCAAGAAGTAAATACATACCAAATTGGCTCTTTCCAACAAATTTAGTAGAGGTTAAGTTTATTCATCGCAGCAATTAAATGTTTAGTAATACAATGAACATTAAATTAACCGTGACTAAAATTTCGGCATGCATTTATAAGGATCATTTAATAAACATACGTTACGCTTAGGATATGCATATTTCTGTATTTAAGTTTTGTTTAGACAAAATTTACATGAAAATTTAAATATATTAAGAGTGTTTATTTAATTATTAATTATAAAGAATATAACAACGTGAAAATAACGATAAAAATAACAATAAAAAAACATAAATATCACTAAAACTTTTTCGAATAATTCATGGTATATTTTATATTAATTAATATATATTTTAAAATGAATATTTAAAATGTGCTTAGCAAAAATTACTTTCAAATTGATAATAGTTTTTAAATCACTTCTAACTTGCCTTCTTAAACAATTTAATTGTTAATTAATAACACACTTAAACAATTCTCTTCAATCTTCTACAATATCAAGTATAGTATAAATAACTATATATAAAGCTTAAAACAATAAAAATGTTAAAATAGTAGCGAAACGAGAATAACTTAAAATAAAAACAATCCCATCTTAACAACATCCAAACAGGACTTTCAAATTTAAAAAATATTAAATTTTTTTAAAGAGCAAACTTCTAATCAAGTAGAAGGAAATATTTAAGTAAAATAAAACGATCAAGTGAAGCAAGTTTTACAATGTTTATTCAAATATTTTTAGTTAGTACTACTATTCTTCTTACTTCAACATTACAATAATTACAATAAATATATATTCCCTGAACGGACTAGTTTCTACTCGAGCTTTCGACAGACTCGCTGCTGCCATCTTCGGGGGTAGTTCTCGGAGCGCTACTTGATGTAGAGAACTCCGAGAACTACCTCCCGAAGATGGCAGCAGCGAGTCTGCCGAAAGCTCGAGTAGAAACTTGTCCGTTCACGGACTCCTCAACGCGGCACAGTGCGAAATTTAGGAAGTTTAGCGAAACTTTATTCAATTTTTGAAATACGTAAAATACATAAGATTATTTATTATTTTGTTAGGTAAATACCCCGCCTCTAAAACCTCATACTCAGTTTGGGGAAAAAGGTGGAGCGAATCCAGTCGAAATTTAGCATCATTTCTGAATAAAAATCCTGTCTGGCTTGAAAATAATGTAAAGTTTTCAAATGCTGTAAGGGATGCATTGCCCAGTGGATCGAGGACCAATGCAGGCAGACCTAAAAAAGAATTTAGGTATTGTCATCCTAAAGTGCAAAACTGAAAAGTGCATCATCTTTTGAAGTCCGGTAGTCAAGACGAGTTAGCCAAAGCAACCGTAACAAAGCTATACCAATCTGGAAAACGAAACTCTGCAGCGATTGTCAAGGAACTGGCATCTGCTTCTCCAGAAAGGGGAAGCAAAATCAAAATGGCTCGCATGTCTTCTTCAAACAGCCCACGAAAATTAACTCCGGACCAGGCTCTGGCGCTACTTATTGATGAAAACTTATCGTCAAATCAATACAACACTGTTCGGGATCAAGCAAAACATCACGGTTGCACTTTGTATCCACCTTATTATGTTGTAAAGGAGGCAAATAGGTTATGCTATCCAAAGGACATAATAATAACTGAAGTTTCAGCTGAAGTATCAGTTCAGTCGCTTATAAATCATACCATAACAAGACTTTGTACAGGGCTAGAAGAGACTCTTAGAACTTTGTCAAACGTTAAAGCACTAAATATTATCGTAAAATGGGGTTGTGATGGGGCGGAACAAGTTAACTATCGACAAAAGTATATGGACAAACATAGCTCTGATGATAGTATGTTTAGTGTATCAATGGTACCAATCCAAATGTGCTCCGTAAATGATAATGGTGATAATCAGTCCCTAATTTGGAAAAACCCTACTTCTTCTTCCACGCGGTACTGTCGCCCCATTAAGTTCGTTTTTACCAAAGAAACAGTCAGTGTAATTACCTCAGAAGTAAACAAAGTGAAAGCACAAATATCTCAACTTACTCCAACCACTATACTTGTAGATGGCAAGCAATTTCAGGTTGCAGCAAATATGATCTTTTGTATGACTGACCAGTCGTTCCAGAAATTCAGTCAACACAAATTATTGCCGCGAAAACCTTAGAATATATATATATATATATATATATATATATATATATATATATATATATATACATCCGTCTATCATTGTCGCGTCCATTAATTGACCATTCCCTATCATTTGGGCGTCCGGCTGTAATCCTTCGTCCATATACGGACGCCGAATTACATTGCCATAAAATTTATTTGCCGAGTTGCTCTCGACGTTCTCTATCATCTGGCAAATTTTTGTTCGGACGTCCAAATGATGAGATAATCAAAAAAAGCAATATAATTTTGGTTGACCAAAATTCCGTTAGAGGTATCCCAATCGCATGCCGTATATTGACTCTGTATATTTTACTTTTAGTCGGCGCATAATTCGGCGTCGAGCAATTTGGCAACTATGTACATAGGAAGAAGGGTAACCGCAGTTAAAATGATTTTAATCAATATGATACAATATTTACAGAGCGCTAGCAATATCTACTAACAAATAAAAATATTGATGTTAATTTTCAATACTTTTACCTAGTTGGTAGTCACCTAATAAACTTTTTTATTTAATACAAATAAACATATTTTAGTAAATAATGATAGGTACTTACTTATTGCAGTTATATTAATCAACATTTGTTTATAAAGAAACAGATTGTTGATGGAATTTGTCATTGGCACAATAATTTTGTTTTCTATATCGATTTTAGTATTTTACGTTTTTTTAATATATTACATAAATTGTTACATAATTAACTGTGCGTGATACTGCATCTGTATCGTTCATTTAGTTAGTATATGAACCATTTTATAGAATATTAAAGATATGTTCCTATTAATCAAAAGTAATTTAACTTTTTACAAAAAAAAAACTTGCTGTTCAGCTAATTGTCATTGAACGAAAGCCCTAGAAAATCATTAGAAAAGGATATAAATATATAGTTTTTAACGCAAGACTAATATGAATGTGATTTCTCTGATGGATGGTGCATATAAATATTTTTTTTTAATATTTAGTGCTACGAATTTCAGTTGAACGTCGAAAGTATCGGTAGCCTTTATTATTGTCATTGTGTTTATTGTGTTCCTTCGATTATTTACTACCTTTTTATCGTTTTCTCGTTTAAAAGTAAAACTAAGCAAAACTCGATGCATCCACTCATTTGTTTAAGTTAATACGAATCAGGGGATTCCTTCGTTTCTTGATCCGATAAAAAACAATATCGGTATTGTACATACATAATAATAGCAAATTGTATGGCTCACCAGTTATCCGAATAGCGTAACTATCAATGGAATAATAATAAACACCGAAATACAGGATTTATTATATATTTTATTTAAGAAAACGTTTAGAGTGCGTCTCGAAAAAGTCGGCAATACAAAGACATTATTCCACTTTTCAATGATCGATCTAAAATTTACGTGTTTATTGATTCTTGCAAGAGAACACCAGCAGGTGTCAAATTCCGATTTCGCAGAAACTTTCCAGATTAGTAGAGTACCTTGGTAGAAGAACTACGCAATTTCTTTTCGGCGAAAACGCCCAATTTAGGGGTACAGGCCCCTCCAAAGTTAGCACTAATTTTTAATTTTTGCAAATATCTCCGAAACTATAACAAATATTATTTTGTTTTCTTAATAACACTTGCAACATATTACATGGTTCCAGGGATGAGGTAACTTGTCTTCGAAAAAAGTTAAGCACGGGGAACGGAATACCTCATACCCTCCATTTTTTTAAATACATATTTATAAACCAAATGGTCGATTTTACGTACAAAACGATCGTATATCACAAATGTAGAGATTTGATAATAATATATAATAAAAGAGGGCGAATTTTTTTTTTCAGTAAAAAGATCGAATACATAATTAGCGTCGTATAGGTATGTAGAAAACATTTATTTCATTCACATCACTTAGCGAAAATGCAATTGATTTGCACAAATTTGCCAACTACGGGCACAATATGTGTTCTTATGCAATTTAAGGTTTTTCCCGACGATTGAACTTCAATCTCTTAATAGCTTAATTGTTAAGAGCGTGGTTCGACAAACCGAAGGATGTAGGTTCGAATCCTGCATAAGGACCAATTTTTTTCAGTAAAAAATTCGAATAATTAGCGTCGTATATGTAGAAAGCATTTATTTAAGTAATATACAGTGTGGTCATAAAGTTTGGAACCAAGCTTATAACCGCATTATTTTACATTTTTAGGAAAAACGCTAGGACAAGTAAATTTTCTTTTTTAAAACGCCATCTTTTGACATACAATTTTTTCTATGACGTCATTGGTTTTCGAGTGATGACGTTATCAACACTTTCTTTAAATGGCAACCATATTATTTTTTTCTCGTTTTTGGTAGATCTTTATATCCACCAAATAGTGATATAAAACAATTGGTATGTTGCATCACAATTTTTTTGAAAAAATGATATAAATTTAGAAAAAAATACGAAAATTTTATTTTTGTACAAAATTAAAAATAAATTTAAAAAAATACATCTGAACTTAAATTTATTGTAACAGTTAACGTAAATTTTCAAAATGGACCCCACCAACCAACTGACATTGTCCCAGCCGAGTGTAAACACTTCGTATACTCGCCTCAATTATGTCTGGGGATATTTGTGTAAGTTCTACGCGAATTCGTTCTTTTAAATCTTCTAAATTGTTCGGTTTGTTAAAATACACTTTCGATTTCAAATAACTCCACAAAAAAAAGTCTAACGGAGTCAGGTCAGGAGAACGAGGTGGTCATTCTATGGCGCCTCTCCGTCCAATCCATTTATTGGGAAATATTTCGTCAAGGTAGTGGCGAATCTCTACACCATAATGGAGAGGCGCCCCATCTTATTGAAACCAAATATTTGGATGGGGTACATCACCATCCTCGTGATTTGGGAAAATAACAGCGAGCGCTGGAGCCAGTTCTAATCTTAAAAATTCTAAATATTGCACAGCAGTCAAATTTCCTTAAAAAAATATGGTCCTAAAATGCGTCGTCCAATCATTCCAACCCATACGTTAACTTTTCCTCTGCGCTGAGTATGACACGCTTGACTCCAATGCGGATTGTTCTGCGACCAATATCTGCAATTATGGCGGTGAACAGATCCATTTAGGCAGAACGTAGCTTCATCTGAGAAGACGATGTTTTCCAAGAAATTTGGATTTTGGTCACAACGTAACATTACGTCTTCACAGAACTGCAGTCGACGATCTTCGTCATCCTCATGTAATTCCTGTACAAGTTGAACTTTGTAAGGACGATAGTGTTCTTTTTTAAATAAGTTGACGACAAATGAGTGAGCCACCTGATTGGCTAACGCAAGTTGTCTGGTGGAAACATAATGCCTTTCTTCTGCTTCTAGAAGCACATTTAATTTCACATCTTCTCCTACTTGAGGTCTACCTTGCCGTGGTCGATCTTTTACGGATCTAGTTTCGGTAAACTTTCCAACTAGTTTTGTCACCGTAGACCTGGTAATTGGAGGTCTATCAGGGTGTTCATGGTTAAACAATTCGCATGCTTCTGCATGCGTTCTTTGTCGTCCCCATACCCAACCATAATTAAAATTTCGATTCTTTCTCGCTCAGATAAATGTGCCATTTTTTATATTAGCGAAAATGAACAATTTTTACGCAATATCTCAAAAATTTAACGTCAAAAATAGAAGTAAATAATTCAACAATGTTGTCGCCATAGAAACAATTTCAAACTAAAATTTTTGTACATAAATTGTATAAAAAGAAGCAAGAATGTCATAAAGAAATATCTTGCAAAAAAGTGCGTGTTTTTGTTTTTGTAAATTTTTTGCATAGTAACATGAGTACATGTGCTTTTGACGATCCGGTTTGTTCAAGAAGAATATTTAAGTCCTCACACAAGACAGAAGTGTGAAAAGAACTTACTTACATATTTCAGAAAATTTTGTAAGCTTTATTAGTTTTTGAAATCTTCAATTTTTGGGCGATAATTTTAATTAAGAAATGGTCTGCCACATCATGCCAATTTTTTAAATAAATTAAACTTCTTTGGCCCTTTTTTTGTGAAACTATTTAATGTTAAATAAGATTTTTTAATAAGTAATTGGCCGATTGGGAAGACGAATTTCTTTTGACCTGGAGCGAATAACGCAGATTACTATTAATCGCAAAGCATTTACACTCGGCTGGGACAGTGTCAGTTGGTTGGTGGGGTCCATTTTGAAAATTTACGTTAACTGTTACAATAAATTTAAGTTCAGATGCATTTTTTTAATTTAATTTTAATTTTGTACAAAAATAAAATTTTCGTATTTTTTTCTAAATTTATATCATTTTTTCAAAAAAAAATCCAAAAAAACATACCAATTGTTTTATATCACTATTTGGTGGATATAAAGATCTACCAAAAACGAGAAAAAAATAATATGGTTGTCATATAAAGAAAGTGTTGATATCGTCAAAAGATAGAGTATGTCAAAAGATGGCGTTTTAAAAAAGAAAATTTACCTGTCCGAGCGTTTTTCCTAAAAATGTAAAATAATGCGGTTATAAGCTTGGTTCCAAACTTTATGACCACCCTGTATATAATTATTGCAATAATGATAGTCAGCGTAAATGTGCTCAAAACACATTTTGCTTGCACCAAGAACAGCACGCAGTAGCGGGTTTATTACAAATACTACACAAGGGCGTAGACCCTACATCTTTCATAAAACAAAACTGTACACGATTTTTAAAGCATCCAAGTTTTTCATCCACGTATCCACTCTTATACCACGCGTACTTGAACACATCGAAAAAGTATACAAAAAGGTTTAAGTATATCAATACGTTATGCACGTATTACGCATTTGTTACAAATGAAACAGACATGCAATATACATATCTGTAACTGTACACATGTACAATACACCTCGTATTTTCGGCATTTACTTCTGCTTAAGACACGTGTTTCTGCCATCTATAGACGTCATCAGTCAAGCTAGTGAAGCAATGTAATACAAATGATACAAATCTTTTTAAGAACAGATTTGTATCTGTATATACATTTACGCTGAAATCGCCTACAAGATATAGCAAATTTCGTCCTATAAGGTGGCACTATTTAATAAGTGACATCTGACGGACGAAAGAGACTATGCCGAAAAAGGCAAATGCTTTATGCTTACATTTCTCTGGGTTTAAAAAGAGTAAATTATTCTTACAGTAGGAAACTATCCGCGTCTTCTTGTAGTCACAAACAATGATAAATTGTTTGTGACTACAAGAAGACTGCATTTGTAAAATATTCTTTTTGTTTTTTTGTCGTGTGCAAATAACGAACGTCACAAGTATCATTTATGTATGTATATATGAAATAAAAATAATACAAGTCACCTGTACAAGTTACTATGTATACCAACATCAGTAAATTTAATTATCAGAAACATGTGAATATACAAAGCGTCAATTTAAACAAGTCAGCATATGTAGTATTTAAAATATTACAATTAGCTAGGCTAGTTTCAACAAGCACGGAATGGAAAATTCATGTTATTTCGAATAAATACCAATTGTCATAGGTTCATAGATACTTGATATACATACAATTGATTAAAACATTTTAGCAAATGCACAACAAATAAATATGGGGGGCCTGTAGTTGCAAAACTAAAATTCGTTACATATTTTGTAAGGAGGGTTTACATGTGCTTAATCTTATGAATTTAGGAAAACAAGGTTATGAAGATCCAGAACAGAATGTTCTTACAGACACATTCTTTCCAAAATTAGGATATGATACGATACCTGCTGGTGGATATAATACGACAAACGACGAGTGCGCCAGTACTGTTAATGTGTACCATATTATGTAATTTTGTTCTTATTTTGTTATCTAATAATGTTAAAATGTGTTTGTTTTTATGTACGTACATAGATATGTGTCTGGTTGTCTATAATATGTACTTATTATTAAGTTGTGAAACAATAAAGAAGTAATCTTACCAGGTTATTCATACACTTCAGTAACATTACACGCATGAAATCAAGTTATTAAATTTAAAAAAAAACACCTACATGATTAAATACACGAAAAATAATCACAAAGTAATTTGCATGCAAGCAATAGAACTATCGCCATTTTTGAGGATAGTCGTTCATAGCACGTTACGACCTCGTAATCTATACTTCAATTCTGTTAAAGATTTGACTTGTGCGTTGGGTACCCAAGATGTGTAGCAAGCGAAATTATTATTTTTGTTTTCCATTTTCTGTGAATTTTTAATTTGTGTGAATACTTTGATTATCACTTTAGTATATCATTGTGGAAATTTTAAATTTGTATTATATTTACTCATATTCCTCGGGCACTAGGAAACTTTTATCGTACGTTAAAATATGAAAATTCTAGGTAACCTATATGGTTAACAAATGCATGACACTATAAAAAGTATAAACACTATTATTACGTTTATTTGCCTACATTGACATATGATCAGTGTAGTTAACTTACAATTAGTGCTTCAAATTGTTTTCCTTAACTTGAATTAATTCTGTTTTGTTACTTATAAAATTTAAAATCTTACTCAAAATACTCAAATTACAAAACATCACCTTTATTGAATTATTGTTTGCTGTAATTCAAGACATATTTTAAATACAAAAACAATATTAGAAGTAAATATGCAAATTAAAAAACAAAGAACTATAAACATTAAGTCAATATGTGCGTATACATGATGTGTTAATTACGCATTTCGTCTACGAAAAAGATGTATGATACTAATTAAATAATTGAAAAGAAACCGACGGCCTGTATTTGCCTACTACATAGATGCGCTAGAAATAATTACATTGGTAAAGTGCCAGTGGACGCCATCTAAGCAAGACCAATCCAACTATGTATACCAATGCTCTTATATTTTATTTTAGAACATTCATAAACTGAATAGTTAAGTGTCAATTTAACTTTATTGATATGTTTACGGTTGTTGCAGAAGTGTTTTTATCAACACTTTTACATTTTAAGAAACACTTATTAAATAATTGCGAACGGCGAACATTAAAATTTTATTAAACGAAAAAATGCAACATTAACGTTTTAAACGATAATCGCGCGTTTTATTTTGTCTTTTGAAATATACGTTTACTATAATTTTCATTATTATATACCAGTCTTTTATGTTTTGTTAAAAAATTCGTTGTATGCATAGTAAGTGGATACATTCTTTAAAAATTAGCTTATGGCGATGATAATTAAATAACATTTAAATGTATATGTAGGAGAAACAAAATAATTTGAAAACACACCTACAGATATTAAATGAAATTTAATTAGTTGAATGCGGAAGATTTAAAATAAATGTCAAATGTTTTTATAACACCACATTTATATTTAAACAATAAATAACATTTTCGTAAAATATATTTACTGTATCACTTATTCATAAATTTGCATGTATAATATTATTTTAAATATGTATTTACAAACTAATCTCTATACTATAATGAAATGGAACTTCTCTAATTCCAAGTTATTTAACTCGAAATTTTCCATGAATCAAATACTTTTTGTAAATAATACTAAGATTTACGCAATTTTTATTCTCTTACTCGAACTAATATTTAACGCGTAGCCAAACCTAACCAAGCTATTTCGGATAATTTCTACTCCATTTTCCCGGATTTATCAATTTGCGGCGATGATAGAAAGAAGCTTTATCGAGCGCTGCTGAAATCATAGTTTCTTGGCACGTATAACACCCTTAAGTAGTCATAAGAGTAAAAATGCTGAATCAAAATTTAAATTAATTCCGGAAGTGGATATCAAAGGGTGAAGGGTGAAACGAAAAAGGAGGATATTGCGAAATAATTCGGGATCTTTGCTAACACCTTGTCGGCCATTTTGAAAAACAAGGACACGTTTTTAGAAAAACAAGGTGATATTTTTTTTAACAATAAGCGAAAAAGGGTTACAACTTGTGTCAATAATGAAATTGGTGAAGCAAAGCTTAAATACTTTTTCGCGAACCTAAATTAGCGAAAAGGCTTAAGAATTTGCTGCCACTTTGGGACATCACTATTTTTCAGGTACCATATGTAGTGAAGAATGGTAAAAAAATGTTTTACACAGTTTAATCAGTCAATACGATAAAAATTTTTAACGTAGATGAGGTGCCAGTTTTTTTTTAATTGTTTGCCTTGTGGCAATAACAACAAGGGGATCATCGCTATTTCGTATGGGAGTACCACAAGTGGTTTCGAAGAGTTGAAATTGCTTATTATTGGCGAGTCAATAAATCCACCTTGTTTTAAGAGCATAAAATCACTTGAAGTGGATACAATAAAAAAAGTGTGGATGATCAGCGAAATTTATGAAAATTTATTACATTGGTCAACACAGTTTGATTTTCTTATACACCAATACGTGTAGTTTATATCTTTTGTCATGAATTTTCTAAATCTTATTTAAAATTTTCTCCATCACGTCAGGATTTTGAGATATTTTTTAAAATTTGTTTTTTCAAAAAACGCATTAAATTTTACAAAATTTCAAAGTTACTTTTATATAACAAAGATACTACTAAAAATATTGTTCTGACGAACATTGAGTCAACATGCCCTTGCATGTTGCGTACCTCAGAGCACCTCCATTTTTGCTCCGGAACCAATCAAATTAAGTATTGGTAGATATCTTGTTATGTGGGTATATAAAGAACAACACACGGCTCTTCCAATTCACTGTAAGTTGGTTTGTGATAACTGAGCGTCTTTTTATTTCATAATGTCGCATACGTGCATAAATAATTATTCTTCACATACATAACAGAAACTGTTTGGATTATAATCCAAACAGTTTCTGTTATGTATGTGGAGAATAATTATTTATGCACGTATGTGAAAAACTCACTACCCACCAGCATAAGCAGAATATTACACCATTAATAAAACAATTATATTTTCACTATTTTCGCTTTACCATTGAACATCAAGACAAGCCATGGGCTCCCAACATTTGCTGCGTACGCTGTGCTGTTACTCTGAGGGGCTGGTGAAACAGTAAGAAAGAGCTATGCCATTTACAAGACCTATCATTTGGCGTGAACATATGGACGATTCAAATGATTGCTACTTATACTGCACCAAAATTTTCGGGTTTTCGAACAAAAATAAAGAAAACATTAGTTATGCTAGCGTGTGTCCTCTGTTACTCGTCCAGTACTTGATTCGGAAACCTTGGCAGTACTAAGACCCATATGGGTTTTGACTGACGAAGATGACGTTACAGAATCAGAATAAGTAAGTGTCTTGTTGATATCAGAAAATTCCGAAGAACAGTTCGATGCCTTTCAGCTCCATATAATACGTACATACCTTATTAATATTATTTCATTTACTTTTCAAAATTTCCAAAACCTGACGTGGCAGAATAAATTTGTTGTTATTACTACTTGTTAAAGCTTGATAATATTTTTATGGCCCAGAATAGAAAAGTCAATAACTATCGTTAATTCATTTTTGTCCATATATATTTAAAAATAATATGCCTGAGAATTAGGAAAAGATAAATAATATCACAATTTCGATCATAATATTGAAGAAATATCTCTTGCACATTTCAAAAGTTAATAATGTCCGAATAGTAGGTTCAAACTTATTTATTAAATTTATAACTTGCTTTCAACTATATACTAAAAAACTATAATCTAATCCAGTACTAGATTTGTTTTCTTTTACTAAAATAAATAATAGAAATGCATAAATATACTAATAAATACCAGTATATTTATTAGAAAACAAACAATGGTTATAGGACAACAATGTAAAAACCATAAAATACAAATAGAAGACAAAATACTAGAGCAAGTCGATAAATTTAAATATTTAGGAGTAATAATAAATAAAGAAGGAACATTAGAAGATGAGATAAATGAGAGAATTGCGAAAACGAAGCATAGAAATGAGATTCCTAAGAAGAATAGACGGAAAAACAATAAAAGATAAAATTAGAAACCAGGTATTTCGAGAAAACTTGAATATAGTCCTTGTCGAAACAACCATAGAGCAAGGACAACTAATGTGGTTAGGCCATGTAGTGAGAAGAGGTGAGAATAGAAGTACCACACAAATATTCGAAGCGAAAGAAATAGGAAAAAAAAGAGAGGCAGACCAAGAAGAAAGAAGGAGGAAGTTCGTACAGCAGTTGAGAAAAGAGGAACAAGATGGGAGGAAATAAAAATAGTAATAAATGACAGAAGGAAGTGGAAGGAAATATGGAAGAAAATATCTGAAAATTCAACTCCAACATAACTTGACACCGAAAGGTACATGAGTTCTAAGGATTAAGTAAGTATATTTATTAGACAAGCCCTGTAGATTAATGAAACCTTCATTTCTCTACGACTGATAAACCGATGCACTAATAATATATAGTATTATTATATTATATATAATATTATATATAATATAATATGTTGGATAGGCGCGATATTTAAAGTTATGATGTTTGAATATTATTTGAAAACACAATGCGAGGTCTAAGCTGAATTTATTGGCAAAATCTAGTAGACTGTGACACACAATCATACAGTGTCTATTTAGAGTAACTTTTTATCGGTCATTTAGCGTTTTGTTGTTCAACTTACGTTCGTTATAACTCAGCTACTTACATTTTCAAAGTAAAAGAAAATTGAATTAACTAGAGAGCACTTGTTATGATATTAAAAGAGGTTTATACTCTTATGAGTGCAAAGAGAGCTTAGTTTCAGTTTTTAGTGAACAAGCACCTTCTTTGGCTACAATTTACCGATGTATAAGGAATTTTAACGCGAAAGGAATTCTGTTCAGAATCAAAAAGGTGCAGGCTCCTTCTCCTTCTTATCGACAAAAACATTGCTGCTGTTAAAAAATCATTGAAGAGGACAAAAAGCCACTTATGCGATAATAGAGCATCAACTCTCGATTGGATCCTCAGCTGTTAAAACAATCATACACGATCACCTGCATTTAAAAAAGTAAGTCGTTTTGTGCCGCACCACTTTTTTAACTTCCATAAAGAAGAGCGTGTAAGAATTTTCTACGAAACTTTAAATTTTTTAAATAATGGCGGGCCTCAAATTTTTTCCAAAATAGTGACAGGTGACAAATCTTATATGCCCTTTTTCGACCTTCCTACCCGCCAAGAGAGTCGTGTATGGATACACGAAGATGAGGAAACTCTTACAATGACTAAGAAGCAGCCAGCTGTGAAAAAGGCTATGTATGCGGTATTCTTCAGAAGTACGAGCCTAGTAAATACAATTAAGCTAAATGGACAAAAGATAGTTACAGCTAAGTGGTACATTTAAAAATATTTTCCAGAAGTGTTTAGTAGAGTTCCAGATAAGGGAATTATGCTCCACCATGGTAATGCATCGTTCCATATGGCAGTTTTAATTCTCCAGCTTTCTAGCTGAAAAAAATATAAAAGTGATAGAACATCCGCCATACTTGCCAGATTTAGCAATGTGTGACTCTTGGCTATTTTTTTGACTTAAGCGCAATTTGCAGTGTAGAAGTTTTCGTCTAAAGAAGAGATTGATACCACAGTTCATGCTTATTTTGAAGGTATTCCGAAAAAAGATTGGTTTGGAGCTTTTAAACAAGGGAAAGAAAGAATGGGCCAGTGTATCATTACTGAAGGGAATTACTTTGAGCATATTTAAAATAAAATTCTAGAAAATATTAACCGTGCTTTTTATTCTCCATAATTTCAGCTTGTCCCTTCTCTTAGTATATGCGTATTTTTCTATATCTCCAATTTTATTTTCGTCCCTTGGAGATTCGAGTTAGAGAAGGTTTACTGTAAAGAAAAAGCTGCTAGTTTCCTAGTTTTATTCATTTTCTAAACGTTTTTTTTTAAAGAAGGTACCTTACTTACTTACATATGCATTAATCATAGAAATTGTTTACGCACACGCAATTATATTGTTGGCTTTTTTTTGTGTAAATCGATACATTTTTTGGTATATCAACAAAAATAAAAATAGTTTATACTATTGTGATACTCTTTATTGGAACATAAAAAAATGCAAATACTTCGAGTCGAATACTAAATTGCATTTTTAGTATAGAAGTAAAAGTACATGTGCAAAATAATATTGGAAAGAAATAGGTGATAATTATAACAGGATATTGGAAACTTTAAACGAATTGTTATGTAGATAATCTATAAATTAAATAAAAGTCTGCATATTCATTGTTTATTAAACTTTAATTGCTAAATAAATAAACAATAATTATTTCGACTGTGCAAAAAAGAGCTACTTTTCAAGGATAAATTAAAAACGTTAATTTTTTTAAATTTATTCTTGAACATTGCTTATTTTATAGCCAACATTCGATAACACCTTTATATTTTGTTGCATACACTTTATTCTTGACAACCGCGGGACAATTTTGTAGCATAGAGTTAATCGACGCTTGGTAATATTTGAATGGAATTGAGTGCTATAGTCCTTTTACGATAACAGACGAGGCACGTCATCAACATACGTCATGTTTGCGTCACGCACTCTTGCCAAATCTTTTGTTTACATCTATCACAGAGGTTATGTATTAAAAATAAGTTGACATGTAATCCGCGTTGACAGTTACGTAGGTCTTGTTCATACTTAGGAAATAACGATAATTTACATACTTTTGAAACAATTAGATAAACCTAACGCCTCTCATTCTAACTATAGTTTATGTACGTGGTAAATTATAACTGACAATTAGCATAATTGAGACATGTTATTAACAGCAATTAAGCTATCGAAATAAAATAGAAATACGTTTATTTCAATAAATATTATTATCAGTATACACAATAAATTGACATTATAATAAAGAAAAGCAAATTTAATATAACATGATATAAATGACAAACATAATTTTTATTTCAAATCGCTGTCATCGGTTGAGCTTTCTTCTGCGCCTATATAAACTATATAAACTCAAGAACAAACTGCGAACTAATGAAATGCAAATAATACCACAAAACTGAATAAAAGGGACACGAAAAATACAAAACAACAAATGGCGCACAAGTGACAGATACGAATGACAGTAGCGAAAATAGAAGTTGGCAACGTTACGCAGGATAGGAACGTTTGCAAAGAAGAAATCTCTAGATATACGATAGTGAAAGACAGTTCTTTTTGGGTATAGTATTGTATAGGTAGGTAATTCTGAAGTTTCCGGTTATGACGTGCCTCGTCTGTTATCGTAAAAGGACTATATGCTTCTTCAATTGCTCTCGATAAATGAGCACACCTACCGAATCAACTGTGTTTACATTTATCCACAGGTGGGGACACTGTTCACATCTATTCCTGCATATTTAGGGTCCATATCCTGCAGAAAGACTAAACTCAGAGGTATGTCTTTCTCAGCATACGCATGCATTACTGATTGGGGTATATTTAAATAAGCATGTTAATTCGTGGTCTGTTTTGACTAAAATATAAGACCAACACCATAAGACGAAAAGCACGCTCATAACCTAATTGAAATTCCGCTATGTTTTACTGGATTTATAATGCTTCTTGGATGATATTTCGTCGTTGCAGTTTTGTTACATATTCCCTCAAGGCCGCTTTACAGTTTACAATTTTCGTTGCATGCAATTTTTCTTGCAGTAATTTTTATTCCACGCAAGTTTTCTTGCACGCTAGCCGTGGCTTTGCACTTTACAATTTTGACGTGCAAGTCCGTGAAGGTTGACCAACACATATTTATCACAAACAAAACAACATTCATAATCTGTACATCCTATACAAGTAGAAAGCGGCAGTTAGGAATAAAAATCAACGCAAAATTAAAATTAAAGCTGCTAGTTTCCTACTAATTATTGCGTTTTCTGCATTGCGTTTTGTCATATTTAAATATGACATTAATATACTGTCACTTATCATTTGAAATTCTTTGAACAAGGCATTATTTGCCGAAACATATAAGATTATTTTATGTACAAATCAATGTAAAACAGACCTTAAATCGCCAAATCGAAATAATTCTCTCTCTCTATATATATATATACCGGGTGCGGCAATAGTGTGTCGGCGGAGCTTAGCATGAAAACTAATAAAGTTGTAACAATGAAATTTTACGTACACATGTAGTATGCTACAGTGCATTTTCTAATTTTATTTATATATATATCGCCAAATCGAAATAATTCTCTCTCTATATATATATATATACCGGGTGCGGCAATAGTGTGTCGGCGGAGCTTAGCATGAAAACTAATAAAGTTGTAACAATGAAATTTTACGTACACATGTAGTATGCTACAGTGCATTTTCTAATTTTATTTATATATTTACAGGGTGTTCCAAATTTCCGCAACCACTTTCAATTTTTTTTTTAAATAGATTGCTATACTTTCTTGTTATTATGATGATAGCCACCCAAATTATCTTTGCAATGATATATGACAATGTGCACTTACAACTGTTAGTTTTGGTTTTATTGCAAATTTTGTTAAAATCTTGACGGTTGCAGCGTCTTAACATTTTAAGTCTTAGCCTGAAAATGGGTGCAGTGCCTCACGTAACTTTTTTGTTACCAATTTATGGACTAACACGTTATATGTTTTGAGGGTGAACAGCGTGACAACATATACAGAGTGTTAAATATGTCGTGCCAAAGTTATGGAAGTTTAAAGGCTATTTTCTCTTTTTTTTTAAATTGAACCTATAATTTTTTTATTACTCAGCAAATTCCTTGTAAAATTGCCGTTAAAATGGTACCAATAACATAGTACTTATTTCTAGTATTTTCGAAGTTATAACCCTTTAATGGGATATACCTATGTTTATAATATTCAATATGCGGTGCATCTAATAGTTGGTTGGCCATGAAATGATATCAAACAAAGTAACTTTTACAAACACCTGTTTCTTAATTCTTTATTATTAGTTTTAGAATTACATTTTGTAATTTTTCAATAATAAAACAAAATTACTTTGAAATGTGTTCAAATATATTTCCATTCTGCTCTACACATGCTCTTAATCGCCTCTGCATCGACAGACTTACATTTTGAGCCATGTTGTTTTCACTTACTTGAAGAAAAGCGTTTCTGATTCGTTGCTGCATGTTCTCTGCCGTTGTAGGAGGTGTTTCGTAAACTATATTTTTTACAGTAGGCCACAGAAAAAAATCACAAGGGGTTAGATCTGGTGACCGCGGTGGCCAGCTTATAAAGCTTCCTCTCCCAATCCACCTATTGGTGAATACCCTATCTAAATGTGTTCTTGCAGCAGCACCGTAATGTGCAGGTGCACCATCATGTTGGTACCACAATCTCCTTATGACGCTATCTGGTAGGTCTTCTAACAGCAATGGTAAATTATTTTGTAGGAAATTTGTGTAGATTTCACAATTTAAAGTATTATTAAAAAAGAATGGACCTACAATAGTGTTTCCTATGATGCCTCCCCAGGTGTTAACACTCCATTTTTGTTGGTATAAAATGGGTTGCACAAAATGAGGGTTTCTAGTGTCATAATAATGAGAATTTTTTCTGTTTGTTATTCCACAATTAGCAAATGTTGCTTCATCTGTGAAAAGCACATGATCTAGAAAAGTTAGATCTTGTCGTAATTGGAAAAGTAGCCATTCACAGTAAACAAGTCTCCTTTCAAAATCCGTTTGTAATAAGCCTTGATGATTTTGAATTTTGTAAGGGTGAAATTTATGTTTTTTTAAAATCCTTCATACAGCAGTGACTTCTATCCCGTGTTCTTTCGAAATTATCCTTGTAGATACGCGCGGATTTTCCACAACGGACTGGACGACTGTCACTTCATTATCTTCTGTAACCATAGACTTAGTTCTTTCATGTTTGACATAATTCACTGAACCCGTCCGAAGAAACCTTGTCAACAAATTTTCAAACGTCTTAATATCTGGTGCTCTTCGGTGAGGATACTCCATAGCATATGTTCTTGATGCTAAAAGTGAACAAAACGATATAACTGACAACAAGATAACAACTAATAACGAACAAACGGAAATTGATAATTAACTAGCCGAACTTAAATTATAACAATTAAACGCGATTACAGTAAAGAGAAACTATTGAAAAACACTTTATATGGAAATTTTAAGTAGATATTTGACGTTTGGTTACACAGCAATTTTTGCTTAATACCATTTCATGGCCAACCACCCAACTATTAGATGCAGCACCGCATATTGAATATTATAAACATAGGTATATCCCATTAAAGGGTTATAACTTCGAAAATACTAGAAATAAGTACTGGTTATTGGTACCATTTTAACGGCAATTTTACAAGAAATTTGCTGACTAATAAAAAAATTATAGGTTCAATTTAAAAAAAAGAGAAAATAGCCTTTAAACTTCGATAACTTTGGCACGACATATTTAGCACTCTGTATATGTTGTCACGTTGTTCACCCTCAAAACATATAACGTGTTAGTCCATAAATTGGTAACAAAAAAGTTACGTGAGGCACTGCACCCATTTTCAGGCTAAGACTTAAAATGTTAGACGCTGCAACTGTCAAGATTTTAACAAAATTTGCAATAAAACCAAAACTAACAGTTGTAAGTGCACATTGTCATATATCATTGCAAAGATAATTTGGGTGGCTATCATCACAATAACAAGAAAGTATAGCAATCTATTTAAAAAAAAAAATTGAAAGTGGTTGCGGAAATTTGGAACACCCTGCAAATATATAAATAAAATTAGAAAATGCACTGTAGCATACTACATGTGTACGTAAAATTTCATTGTTACAACTTTATTAGTTTTCATGCTAAGCTCCGCCGACACACTATTGTCGCACCCGGTATATATATATCTGAAGATAATTATTTCGTGACCTTTGTATGTTATGGTAGATTCAATTAGTTGGCAATTTAAGGTCTGGTTTTACTTCAAAATGTATATATTTAAAATAATCTTACATGTTTCGGCATATGATGCCTTCTTCAAAGAATTTAAAATATAAATGACAGTATATTAATATACTGTCACTAACAACATAGATTCAAAGTGATATTTTAATATCAAAAATGCAGTTATAAATCTGTTAATATAGTACTATTTAAAAATAAAAACTCGTATTATTAACAGTAATCGTTAATATACATGTTACTATTCGTAAACATCAAAATAAAACAAAATCAGTATTAATACATGAGCATCACTCTATGATTCCATATTCCCATTATTCCAATTAATCGCACTATATTGCGGATATATTAAAATAATGGAAAGAGCTATGTAGAAGAATCGTCTTTTCTAGCAGCTACAACTTTCATGACGCGTACTGTGACTTACTGTGACTTCTTACAGTGGTTACTATAAATACGTACTTTCACAATCTTCCTATTTACAAACTTATGAAATATTTTCTTCCTTAACTTACATTACAGCTTTTTATGTACGTTATTAAAGAGAATTGCTAAGATCGAATCTAATGATTTTTTTATTCCTTGTTAGTATTAGTATGTGAAGTCATATCTAACTAGAGCGAAGAGTTTATGTATTTTATTCTGAAATATAGAAAATAAAAGCGAGAGTGGCGAAAAGTAAAGTATTAGTAATCTGTTGTAAACTAGTAACATTCCCGACCTTGAACATAGAACAATAACAACATTTACAGTTATCGCTTTTGGAAAAAAAAACGTAAAGAGGCGCCTGAGAAGCTTCAAGGGTCCATTGAGAAATAAATAACTGTACTAAAACTTTGCGCATCAAGCTAAACGAAAATATGTCAGTTCATATAAACTTCACGTACAATTAAAAACAATACTACCTATCAAATTTAATAACACCCACATGCTGATTCAGCTAAATATCTGAGCATGAATCTTGACCCAAGGCTACGCTAAAAAGTTAATGTGAAAAAGAAAGGAGAAGGGCTTGGTTTTAGATATAAAAAAATGTACTGGTAACTTGAGAAGAACTCCAAATTATCTAGATTCAATAAACTGTTTCTTTACAAGCAAGTATTGAAACCTGCCTGGACATATGGCATTCCACTTAGGGGCTGTGTCAGTAGAGGCAATACACATATTATTCAATGATTTCAAAACAAAGTATTTTGAAACACTTTGATGCATCTCGTGGTACTTTCGTAATAGTAATCTCCACCGAGAGCTTGGTATGGATAAAGCCGAACAGACTATTTCCAAATTCCCAGAAGCCACGAACAACTTCATCATGTGAACATCGAAGGTTTCCTGCCGGCTTCTTGAGAATATATTAAGAATACTCAAAAGAACTAATTAGTTTTAGTTCAATGACTATGTAGGTAAAACGCAGAGTATAGTGCAGTAGTGTACACATTAATTCTGATTACCCTTTCTCCCCAACGGTTAGATGATGCCCATTGATGCATGGTTGTTGAGATTGACCTAGATTGTTGAAAATGATCACAATTTTTTTTTCATAGCACTATCTTTTTTAAAGAAATGCGCTAATAATACTAGTTGTTTTTATCTGTTGATAGGATCTAATCTACAAGATGTCAGAGTTTACGAAAATTGTGCTATCAAATTTAGATTCGACACTTAATATTTAAACAGACAGAAACAAGAAAAATCCCTAATCACAATAAATTAATAAACTTCTAAATACATATTTCGGTTGCCATCTTGGCAATCTTTGTACGTTGCCATCTTCAGTAGAACATAGTAACGTAGCGTCTTTGGTTAATGTACAACCTTTGAAAATATACTTTTCACCAAATGCGTATTTAGTAATTTATTTTGGTTAGGAATTTTTCTTGTTTCTGTCTGTTTCAGATTCCAGGTCAGTCTCCACCAATTCGATTCACTTGATATTGGTCTCTAAAAACTTGATGCTAACTTACGTAACAAGTTTTCCAAAAAAAAGAACTATCGTTTCCTTTTATAGAATTCGCACAAAATCAAAGAGCCTATATCACAACTATTTTGTGAATTCTTTGAAATGGAATAATACATTAATAATCCTTAAAATAAGAGGTTCTTTTGTAGGCCAAACAATTTTTATATGATTATTGATTTTTTTTCCAGACACAACAAATGCACTTAGTCTATTCTGTGTCTAGAAATAATTTATTTTGAAGCACTTACAATTAGTTAACCTTCCACACTTAAATAATCGATGTTGGCCTCGTTTCTTGCCTTTGCATGTAATCCTAACTCATTCATCGCTTTTCATAAAATTATTTATATTTATTTATATTATCTGTACTTTATAAATTTCGTTTACGTAGATTTCACTTTTCTTAAGGCACGCGATGTACCCACTAATATCAATATCGGTTAAATGCAAAAGTATATCGACCTGTTGATAATCGACATTTCTGTAAAATAAAAGTATT
This sequence comes from Melolontha melolontha, assembly GCA_935421215.2. Lineage (NCBI taxonomy): Eukaryota > Metazoa > Arthropoda > Insecta > Coleoptera > Scarabaeidae > Melolontha > Melolontha melolontha. The sequence goes on along the minus strand of OW285237.1, from coordinate 123,988,611 downwards.
AGTAAATGTATCGTACTTGCTTAGTCATCACGAAGACAATATAATTTGACTGTAATAATCATAATTTAAGGCCAGTATATGAGTATTCATTGAAACTAGTTGCCAATAACAATTATAGTGAAATAAACTAATTTAGGAAATACTATTGTAGTGACTGATTATTTTCCTAATTCTGAACAAACAGCAAGTATACTTGAACCTGTTGGCAAATAATACATATATCAAAGTATATAAATCTTATAGTATCATTTGTCAAGTGAATGACGCTTATTATTATACTTGATTATTTTACTCTCTGACCGAATATTTCAGTTTCTTACAATTTACTGTAGTCTCTTTTCATATCGTCAATTAATCTTGGTAGTGCTTAATTAATGTTTTTCATTTAGTTTTTGTTAGGTCTTTAACTTTGCAGAAGGAGTTGGCATCTACTCCTTGAAAGGAGTAGATGCCATTTAGCAAAAGATGCATAATAAAATTTTGATATATTTAAACTAAAAAAATTATTGTTAGGAAATACGATATTAATTGATTTTACATTCAATAACTTAGAGAAGTTAAATATTATTATTTTATTACACCAAAAAATTTTGTTAATTTAATATTTCTTATTTTTCAATACAATTTCCGTGTCAATACAAATATGTATAAAATATATCTGTATCTGTACACATGTACATACACCATGTATTTAATCAGTGATCACTTCAACCGCAGAAACATGCGTTTCGAACTAAACGATCTCGGTGCGAGTTCACAAAGTGCCATCTTATGGTTCGCTCTCGCAAGTAACCGCAGACTTATCCCGTCAAGTGTCAAGAGATATCTCGCGACATCTGACGGATAAGAGGGCTTCGTTGATATAAGCGTTTTCTCTAGAATGGCTATGCCATTACAAGGGAGAAAAAACATGTCTAATAGTGTAGTCTATTAACTCGTAGCTAGATGGCTCATCAAGTGTATACATATTAGTACAAATATGTATAAAATATATCTGTATCTCTATGTATCTGCGGTTTAAGTGACCGTTGGTTAAATGCGTGGAGTATGTCCATATGTACAGATATATTTGTGTTATACATATTTGTATTAATATGTATACGCCTGATGTGTTTTACATCGATATGCTATTTCTTGGTATTTTGGCCCAACCGGCTGCGAGTTAATGAACTACACTCTTATACGTGTTTTTTTCCATTGTAATGACGTAGCCATTCGAAAGAAATAGCTTATATCGGCGGGTCTGTTTTTGTCCGTCAGATGTTGCGAGACATCTCTTGTCATCTGACGTTTGTTATTACTTGTGAAAGCGAACCATAAAACGTTATCCACACTGACGAGATAAATTAGACCGAAATACATGTACCTAACCTGGTGTTTGTCCATGTGTACAGATACAGATATGTTTCATAGATATTTGTATTAATATATATATATATATATACGCTTGATGTGTTACACATCAACATGCAATTTTTTGGAATACCTACAATTTCCACTAATTTTAATGCATTTATTTTTTACTTTACGGCTATTTTCAAATCAACATCGTTATGAAAATGACAACCTCTAAGATCTTTTTTTTTAAGTAGGAAAATAAGTAATAATCACTACGAGCCATAACAGGACTATGCGGTGGATAGTGACTTTCTTGAAAGCCATGTTCGCGGATTGCAACCTATAAAAGTGCAGCAGTAAGAAAGGGCGCATTAGCCTTTTGACAATTTATCTCGACATTTTTCACGAATATTTTCTCTCAATTTGTGCAACAAGCAAGCATAATATGTACTGTTGACAAGAGGACAAAGTTAATTTAGCCGCCTTTATTCCACTGACGCCTTTTTTTGGTATAGAATCGTAATACAGAACAATTGTTACATCTTCTGTGACAATAAACTCAAAATTATGTTTTAGATATCTTTAGACATCTTCAAGAACAAGCGCGCACGTTCAGCACGATCTTGACGAGAAGAAGTTGTGGAACCGATCTTGCACTAACCTTATTCATACTCAAATCGTCAGGCAGAATTCTGCGAACGCTTGTTTCAGAAATGTTGGACATTGCTTCCCATTACATCACATTCAAACGGCGATCTTTTAATACCAATTCTTCAATAACTATTTCTAAGAACTTGACTATTTATAACATAGCTTTAGTGCATGTGCAATAACTCTTAACTCTATTACTGTGGAAATGAAATTTCGTCTCTCTAGTTCTAATACATACCGGAAAACACTTCACTTAGGAGTATCATTCTACCGCAATAACATTTTTCAAGCCAGATAACGTAGAATCAATTTTCGCGTCACGTTTGCTTGTATGTTGACCAACTCTTTTTTAACCACTTTTCCAACTCCATTTTAGTGTGTATTTCATGTTATTTTGTCTGAGGTTTTAATTTGTTCCATAAATTTTGTATATGCTCATATTAATTAAAAAACAAATGAGCACTTCTGTACAAATTTCGCATATTAGGAATTATTATTTTGATCAAATGTGAACCAGTAATAAACACCTTTTTTCTGCCCTTTATATGTATTTTCTGTCAATATTGTTAAATTACCATCTTGAACCATTACCAGAGGCATAATAAGTAGATTTTCCAATGCCCTCACTAATATGCAATTCAACATCATTTCTAAGCCATATCAACTATCCGGGATAGCCTGGATAGTTGCTCCTAAATTTTATTTTTCTGATGCCTTCACTGTTCTTTTCTTTATTTTCTGATACTAAAACGGCAGCATACAATAATAAGGCTTCTTTTGATTTTTTTTCAAGAACATTAAAAAGTTGTCTGAAATTTGTTTCTTTTCGATTTTACTTTTTTATGTTACACAATTATGTCTTTAGCTTGAACAATTACTATATAATTTCAAATACATTTTCATCTATCTAACTGATTCTGCACAGAACTACCCTCCGTATTATTTTCATTTTATTATGTACTGTATAAACGAACAACTCATTTTGACAAATTGGCGACACCGCAATCAGATTTTTGTCTTATATTTATATAACCGAATAATCTCGCTTTCTGCGTTTGCTGTTTCTCCTCTCTTCCGACACATTTTATATTATACTAAATGAGAAAATGCTTACTAGTGTAACAACGCTTTCGGCTTGTTTAGTTGGCATGCCTTATGTTTAATATTGACATAATAATACTTCGCAATATTACACATTGATTAATTTATAGTAGATTTCTATACAGTCGAACTCGCTTATAACTAGGGACCGGATACAAGAGGCCGATGACTCATCGCCCACGGGCATACTATTGAAAATTTCTATTTATAAAGAGTTTTTAATTTTATTTATATAATTAGAAAACAAACGGGTGTTGATCTATAAAATACGAAATACATTTTTATTTATTCATTTTGTAGTTTAAGTTGAGTAAAGTAAAATTGTATGTAAAATGTAAAATGTAAAATTAGTTCTCTTTGAATGAAATACATCCTTGTAGATAGAAGTCGTCATTTCTACATTGCATCTGGTTATAGGTGCATACTGAAAACATTCTTTTATTTCAACGTATTTACCAATTAGATTTTGAGGCATTGTCCCCATATACAATTGCCGCAATGTTATTAAATCTGGATTTCTATTAAAAACTGCGTCTAAATTTTGCCGAAGATCACATCCGAAGTCACTTGGAATATTTTTCAAATTATTAATAGCCCCATCGAATGTGATTAATTCATCATTTAATTTGAGATATTGATTTTTAAAATAATTGATTAGTTTTGGGAACATGGTTGGAAACTACTAGTTTTTATGCAGAGAATTTCGATAGTTTACAAAATTTCGTTACATGTTTAAATGACGATGCGAATATTTCTGAGTGCAAGGAAGTAATACAAATTCCAAATTTAAAAAATCAATTGTACTTTCTTCAGGAACATTTTGGAAATTTGCCAAAACTAATCCACTTATTTTGAAAATCAAACTCTCAAATTAAATGATGGATTAACCATATTAGATGTGGCTATTAATAATTTGAAAAATATTGTAGTGACTTCGGATGTGGCCTTCGGCAAGAGTTCGACGCAGTTTTTAATAGAAATCCAATTTTAATAACATTGCGGCAATTGTGTATACGGACAATGCCTCAAAATCTAACTGCTTAATATGCTGAAACAAAAGAACATTTCTAGTATGCACCTATAACCAGTTGCAATTCAAAGAGAACTAATTTTATAGAAGAGAACATTGAGAAAGTATTGCTAGTTAATATTAATACCCCTTTACGCAACTTGAATTACAAAATGAACAAATAAAAATTTATTACCGTACTTTATTTATCTTACGAACTATAAACTAATAAATAAAATAAATTATTAAAACTTCTCACCCTTCTATCTACGCCAAAAAAAAAGGAATTTAACTATAATATTAAAGTAATTGCGTCACAATTCAACGACCAAAAACAGATGTGCGATTAACCGAATGAATAATACTATTTAATAACTGCGTGTTGTACTTAGCAATGTTATAGACTATTTATATGGTCCATCGTAATTTCGGCCTGATGCTTCCAGTCTCTACTTATAACATACCCATTGGGACCAAGCCAAATGCCAAACTGTTCTATTCCAAACTTTATACTTTATAAAGGGACTAGACAAAGTATGTAGATCTAAAACATTACCATTAAATAATAATACATTTAAATTTATATATACAAAATTTAATTCTAAAAAATTCTAAAATAAGTGTTAAACAAGTTAAACAAAAAGTGTTAAAGAGCGCTATTCTAAAAAGTTTTCAATATTAAATGCAACTTGTAACAAATTTTGTTTGTTGCAAATTCCTCTCTTTCCAAATATCTTGTGACGACTTTGATCCTTTTAATTATATCTTCATACTTAAATCTTCTATTTTTTCGTAATTTCCTTCTTCTCTTTAGCTGTCATTTTCAACACCTATACTTCGTTGACAATGTCTGTGTCGATATTTATTTCTAAGATAATGAGATTGTTTTCTATTGTTATAAAGTCATCAAGTTATTTTGATGAACATTGCTCCTGTTGTGTGTAACACACCACTGAGTTAGAGGTAAATTGCCGCTCTTATCGAAATCCCTTCGACTTTTCTAGCCATAATAAAAATAATTGGTTATTATATCTTGCGATACGTTTTGCCACGCGTCGATAATGTGATTTTAAACTATAAATAACCCTTTGGTCTAGCGGTTGTAGTAGAGAAGTAGAATTTTGTAGTAATATTACTTAAATTTGGTTTTGCTGGAAAGTTGTTAACTCAAAGTAGAATTTGTCTTTTCTTTTTCACTAGTTCTTTACCTCAAGTTCTAAAAATGTTTTCAAAATTTTCAAATACCATCAATGCATGTGCATTGCTAAATAATCTAAGTACAGCGTAGATTTTTGAAGTGTTTAAAGCAAATGGGATATTAAAAGTTTTCTATAAGTAGGGTAGGGTGGGGTACAGTGTAACAGAAAAGTAATTAAGTGATTCAAAAATGTTAATCTTTGTTGCACGACCATTTCTTTGGTATTTATACAGTGAGCAATGTTGTGTCATCATAATTTAATTAGAAAAAATTCTAAGATATTTTTGAAAACTATTTATTTTTATACTTTGCAGATATCGGGTATTTGTTACACTGTACCCCCGACCTGGGGTAGAATGTAACAGCTACAGGGGTACAATATAACGAAGTTGGGTACATTATAACAATGGAATAAAGATTGAACATACTAACAGTGGCCAAAAGGTAAAAAGTTTTTTTTAATCTAAATTATATTTTCGCAATATATTCCTTGCGAACGAGTAACAGTTTGCTTGACGTTTTGTCTTATTCGTGGTATTAGGTTGTGGCAACGTCACTTCTATATCTTCCACTGGCACAATTGCCAAATCCGGCTCCAGAGGAAAATAAAACATATTCATCTTTCCATGTTTACGTAAATAGCTAATGTCATATTCATCGTTCTGATTGTCAGTTAGTAATTTACCAACAAAATATTTCACTTGCTTTCCAGGAAATTTGACTATAACAAAATCATCTTTCTTCGGAGTCCTGAAGCAGGACAATGGAAAGTTCTCAATTGAATCTACCGATAAAATTGACTTGTCGCTAACATCTGAATCATTTTCCTCGTCCAAATCTCTTTCAGAATTAAAAAAAAGAACCTTTGCGACCTTCTCTAAACTGTTTCTATTCTTCTTGGTAACATTTTTACATTTGGGGATTGGTTTCCTAGCTTTTCCCTTTCTCTTTCTCGAACTATTTCTTCAAGTTCCTGTTTAACCGGTGTATCAGTTGCAATACAACTTTTTCCTTTTCTCTTACCTTTTTTTCGAAATAAGCCTTGGTCCGGCTTTTGGATAATCTCTGCATTCGAGTGGACTCTTTAAAATTATATTTTCTAAATTTTCTTTTACAATGATGCGTTTATTTCTATCACTGTTTCCATTCGAATAACTTGTTTGGATGTTGAGCATCTGCAAGGTTCCTTCAGAATCTTGTTGTAATTGTGAAGTGGAAAGTTGGAGTTGCATAAGACGATTAGTAACTTCATTTGACATAAATTCATCATATGTGAAAACGTTCCTGTTAAAAGGAAAAATACCGGTCCTCCTGAATCCAGACTTTATCTTTACTGGAGTCATTGCATTTTCAAAAGCTTCATGCATTAGTTCCGCAATGTTATAAATGGGAACCGGTGTACCGGGATGGCGCATCATCCATGAATCTATTGCTGCATTGTAATATGTTGCAGAGGACCAAACACAGGTATGTCCAAGGGTTGCAGTTTGTGACTCGTGTGGGGTGGTATCGTCAGCAGGGTAACACCGTTGTCTTTAGCGATACTTAGAGCTTGAGGAGCTAAATGGCTGTCATGATTGTCCAATATTATAAGAGATGGATTATCTTTTGAGGAAGCAGTAGCCTTCACAAAATGTTTCATAACTTCAGCAACTCTGTGTTCATCCAACCTGTATTTTGCGCTAGTCCAAGAGTACCAGGCGGCGCTCCATTCAACATATGTGGTTAAAGTTTTTCCGAGGAAAGACCATTGCTGGAGGTAAAGCTGAGCCAGTTGCAGATATGACACAGCATGTTGTCACAAGAGTGCCTCTTTCACCACTCGTAACTTTATTCAGTTGTTTAGATCCCTTAGCTGCTATTATACGTTTGGGTTTCTGCACAGTTGTCGTACCAGTTTCATCGAGGCAGAAAACTCTGGTACCGTCGCCAAAACTTGGGCTCCTGCGCATCACTTCTTCTAAATTGTCATAAAACATTCCGACGTTGTGTCGGGTAGAAGATGTGGCTCATGATAGGCTACAGGGTTCTGATTTTCGTAAAGCTAGGTCGGGGTTTCTTTTTCTAAAACCATACAACCAGTCAATTCCTGCCTTTTGTTTTGCTGTCCAGCTCTTGGGTACATCTACATTGTGATAGTTGACCATTTCATAAGCCAGCTTTCTAGTTTCAATTGTATCGAGACCATAGCACATTTTTGAAGTTATCATATATTCTTTTAGTGCTGATTCTCGTTCAGTTGTAAAGATTTTTCTAACCACATAATTCAGTGTAAAACGCATGGTTGCAGCTTCTTCTTCTTCTGAACAAGCAAACCTCTTTCTTCTTTAAATATCTATATAGTGTTCCATAGTTAACACCGTTCACGTAAGCCGCCTTTCTTAAGCTCGTTCCTTTTTCTACTAACTCTATTGCCGCTTTCATGTGCTTCTCATCGTGTAAACCGATGTCGGTTTTTCTTTTCCGATCTCGAACCATTCTATTAAAATATCTAAAACAGAAAAAAAAACCGTTGAAATTGTCAATTCTCACATAGCAAAGAAAATTTGCAGCAAACTTTAAAAACTTTTTGTAAATTTTTGAAATTTGCGTTGTACGAACTAAAATTGAGTGAAAGGCAACTTTGTCGAAAACTTCGCGGTTGTAACATGTTACACTGTACCCCGTTACACTGTGCCCCGTAACGCGTGTTCAACGATAAACTCAGTTTGAATTTTATAGGTTATGAGTACCGACAAACCTTACTGTCCTATTAAACAAACATTAAATAAAGTTTATACACATAACATATTTACTTACCAGAATTAATATGTATCTGAGAAACAACAAAATCACTTAATCAAATAATTAAGTTGGAACACTCAAAATCACACTTCTGTGGATATCAATTAACGTAAGCACTGATTTCACTAACGAGTACTACTGCATGATGGCACCTTACGTGTGCGTCGGAAAAATAGAATAATGCAGTTAATGTTTTGAAACCAGACAGAAATATTATCACTGTTATACTCTACCCCGTGTTACACTGTACCCCACCCGACCCTACAGGATCCTAATTTTGTTATATTAGCACATTATATCATAGTTATTCTAATTTTGATTGTTTTTCACCAATGTAAAATTTAAATTAACCCCTGAATGTAAGAGTGTTAGACACAAATTTATAAAAGAGATCTGTCTCGTCGTAAAATATATCACTTGCATTATATTTTAATAAGTGACTTATATTTCACGAAAATTGCCGCCTTTTCGAAGTTTACATCTGCTGCTTCACTTGTGGTTGTAAGATTCACCGGATTCTTACAACCACAAATATTAAAATTATTATTATAAAACAAAAATATTTTTAATAATATAAAAATATTACTAAGAATTTGGCGAGCAGAATACAATACAGGTTCGTATTTGTGTTAATATTGCTATCCAAACATGCATACACGTGTTTCGTTTTACTATATACTCGTCAGTGCATGATGCTAGGGTAGACAAAATTGACAACAACTCTCTCACTACAATCACGTCTCAAAAAACAGCATAGAAGAACATCAGCGCCGCCTATTGACTAATGTCAACCTCACGAACGCCGTCTTTATGACAAGTGTAAGACTTGGGCAAATGGTTTCCATCGGGCGATCTCTGCCGAAACCAACGGAAACTGTGTTAACTTATCTCCATTATAAATATAACAGCTCCGACAGCGTACATAACAAAACAATTTGAATCATACTTTAGCAGGTAAAATCCCGCTGTTTTTTCTTGTACAAAACAAAACCACTTTAACACTAAAATATTATACAAAATCTGGTGTGGAGAACACAATACAAGTTCATATTTGTATAAAAATTGCTATCCAGACGTGCAGACATGTGTTTGGTCTTACTATAGACTCGTCAGTACATGATACGGGAATAGACAAAATTCACAACCATTACTTCCACTAAGTCACAAGAGACAACATAGAAGAATATTCGGCGTCGCTCATTGATTAATGTCATAATCACGAATCCCAAATCAACCATCGCCGTTCTTATGACAAGTGTAAGAATTAGCGAGTGGATTCGACCAGATGATCATAGTCGCAACTGATGGAAACTGTATTAATGTGTGTTCACTATAAATCTTGAATTTATTATAAATTACCAACAAACAATATTGTAAAGCTTTATCTTGCCAATATTCCCATTATTGGCAATATTATTCAATGCTCTTCTCATATCTTTTCCATATTCCTGTTCCATGTCTGAATTGGTTACGCTTTCCTTTTGCTTGTTGGTAAGCATCTTTCTCAAATTATCTTGTCTCTCTTAATTATTCCTCTGGATTCTGGTTTTCGTTCTTTTAGTTAACGCAAAAAAATATAATGTAGCGAAATCCACGGTATGTAAGATAAAAAACAAAGAAGAAGCAATTTTACGTGCAGTGACCGATACGTATACAGGACCAGGTAAAAGAAGAACTTTAATGGAATCTAAACATCCAGAAATGGAGAAAAAGTTATACAAATGGTTTTTGAATAAACGAAAAAAAAAATTTATGGTGAGTGGGGATATGATAAAGGAAAAGGCGAAAGCGTTACATTTTGAAATCAATGATAATATAAATGAAAAATTTAGTGCCAGTGATGGCTGGCTACAACGCTTTAAAAAAAGGTTTGAAATTCGATATTTAAAAATTACGGGAGAGAAACTTTCATCCCAACCAGAACTAGTAGAGCAGTTTAAAGTGCAGTTAAAAGATAAAATTCAACAACTGGGAATTACACTGGATCAGCTGTATAATGCTGATGAAACAGCATTGTACTGGAAGCTTCTACCAGAGAAGACATTTGTTTCATTTCAAGAAAAAACAGCTCCTGCCAGGAAACTAGAAAAGCAGCGATTAACATTTCTGGCTTGTACTAATGCTAGTGGAAATCATAAAGTCAAGCCTTTAGTAATTGGCAAAGCCAAAAATCCAAGAGCATTTAGAAATTTTTCACTTCCTGTAGACTACAACAACAATTTTAAATCGGCTTGGATGACATAGTCAATTTTTAAGACTTGGTTCCACCATTCTTTTGTTCCTCAGGTAAGTTTCGCATGTAAACTTAATTTATTAAACAGTGAGTTCTACTGGTAGGTTACACGTTTTCTAAAATCAAAAGGTCTTCCAATAAAAGCATTACTTCTCTTCGATAATGCTCCGTCGCATCCCCCAGAGGATGAATTGCAGAGCGAAGATGGGCAAATCATAACAATGTACCTTCCGCCAAATGTAACAGCCCTTATCCAACCAATGGATCAGAACGTGATCAGGCTCACCAAATTATACTACAGAAGTAGCCTTCTTCGAAACATTATTGGAAATGGTTCTGATATAGGAACATTAAAGGATCTCACACTAAATGATGCGGTTACTAATTTGATGTCTGCATGGAACCGATTAGATCCTGCAATAATTGCCAAATGTTGGAACAAATTTTTAGATTTCAGTGATCAAAACAAAGAGGATGATTTGTCACTTGCCGAATTACTGCTAAAATGGAGAGAAAGCCAAGCAAGAGCAATAACTGAATCACGTGACATGTTAAACATGTTATTACCGCAAGTATGTAATTCGTGAATAACTTTCAGTATCTACATGTAATGTTATTTCTAGGTTGAATTTACTGACACAGATATAATTAATTAGAATGAAATCGATACACAAGTCGAAAGTACTAATAAAAATGAAAATGAAAATCTAACTGAGGAAACTGAAGAAAACTCAAAAAAGACGGTTACCCTAGACAGTGCAATAAATGCTTTGAACATCTCAATTCAATGGGCAGAAGAAAGTGGAGTTGATTGTAACCACATTCAATCATTAAAAGACCTGAGAGAAATTGCTGTATCGCAAAAAGTTAAACAACATAGAAAGCAAACCAAAATATCGGATTTTTTTTAAAAAGCATATTTATTTATTATTAAATGTTAATATATTGAATAAATGGTCATAAGTCGTAATAAACAAGTATTTATATATGTAACATATTATTTGTACAGGCTCATCATATCTTTTAAGCATCAAATTACCCCCTCGTTAACGTGAACAATTCGTTAAGGTGAACACTGTGTGTTTTATTTTGTTCACGGTACCGAGCGTCTACTGTATTTCTAACGAATATAAAATAATTTCAATAATATCAGTAACCTGTAATTATAACGAATTCAGATATTTTAAATATATTTTTCTATCAGTAAATTATTTATTTGTGGCCAAGTAAAATGAATATATTCATGGGAAATAATATTTTTACAAGTTTATAATCTATAGCACATGTTTGACTAGCACAGTGATTTAATTAGATATGTACCTATAGTTTTGAGTGAAGAATTAAGTATACTAAAATAATAATAATAATAATTAAATATAAACCAAAATATATACTCATGCAAGATAGTATTGATGCCCAGGGTTGTTTACATCCAACCCATACTCATTTTTCTGTGCAATGTTGCATACAATCACAGAGTTTTGTCAGTGGGAGCTATTTTTGAAAGTTCTGTATGAAGCAGATCCTTCGAAGGTTAACATCAGTTTTACGGTAGCTAATGAACAGGATTCCTTATTAAATTAAAATTGCTGTTCGAAAATATGTTATTAAATTTTATGATTTTTATAAAGGAGTTTAACTCAACAGGCAACAGGCAATAAATAACTTCAAAACATCAGAACATTCTTTAGATGTGTCGCTTTTGTTAAACGGAAGACGGAGCGAAAATATTATGGCATTTGTATTAGTAAACACTAGTGCTGTTGATATCCGATAAAATTAAGATCCGGATATCCGGATCTTAGGATCCGGATCCACTATCCGGATATCCGAATCCTAGGATCCGGATCCACTATCCGGATATCCGGATCTATTATCCGGATTCATTATCCGGATCCATTATCCGGATCCATTATCCGATATGAATCGCAACAGGATGAAGTTCGGAAAATTATATCAACAGAACTAGCAAATCTCCAACCTGGAACAGATATAAATCCACTAACCTCGTCGAATAGCGAGGTCTTTAATTATCTATTTCCAGATGAATCCCTGTTATCGGAAGAAACATCGGAAATAGATAAATATATGCGAGAGGACCCAATTGCAAAAAGCGCATCCGTATTTGAATGGTGGAAGAAAAATAAGAATAAATATCCAGTACTAAATCAATTAGCTCGAAAGTATTTGACGATTCCTGCTACATCAGTACCTTCGGAAAGGATATTTTCGTCAGCTGGTGATTTGATTAGAGCAAAGAGAAGTTGTCTTTCTTCAAAGAATATAAATATGTTGGTGTATATATATAATAATTTAAAAAGTAATATTGTTTAAATTGGGAGTACCTATTTGTTGTTTAGTTTTCCTTTTCATAAAATGTTATTTTATTTTCAATTATTTAATTAAATAATTTTGAAACCACTTATTGTAGTGTATTTTTGCAGATGTGAATATTTAAGAAATATATCACAAACAAATATACAGAATATTGAATAGATTTGGCAGATACATGGTGAAACTCCATATTTATATAAATAAAACAAAGAACTAAAACGTTTCACTAAATTTATAGTAAACTACTACAATTGTTTCACCACACAGTGGCTACTTCAGGTAGAAAATATACACAAGTTACATGTCAAAATAAACGTCAACAATAAGACAACGATGTTGTCTTATTATTTGTTATTGTTGTATGTCTGTATTAAATATACAGATATATGCATATACATATTGTATACATTTCTGGAAATTTCAGGGATTTTAACTGTACACTGATGTAAGCAAGTTTTTTTAAAGTTTGTCATATAGGTAGTTTAGCAAATTCTTATTATTTTTTAAACAAATTGATATAATGACTTGAATGTGGGATTCATAAAGTGGTACGGCGAAGTTATTCTATGTTTTATTTTTCATTCATTGTGCAATACCACAAGGTAACAGTAAGAAGTGCTAATTATTTATATACCTAATATTAATACAGAAAAGATTTTTTTCTATACTTGAAGTAGTTATATTAAAGATAGGTAACCCAGAAAAAATTATAAGCGAGGGCAAAAAAATAGAAAGGTGAATGCATGAGCTGACTTCATTCAAACAAAATGGTTGTGAAAAATTCGCAATTCTTCTACGAACATGCAAAGGAAGTCTTAGTAAATCGTAAACGTTTGAGATAAATACAATAAGCGAAAATGTTAAGTCAAACTGCCAGGCAGTTACCTCTTTAAAATAGCACTATAATTTACTACTATAATTTATTAAATATCATTTGGATAACGCTTGCCGTATACACTTATCTACAATATCTACACACTAATCATTGCGAATAAATCTTGATAATCATTATTAATAATAAAGATACGGAATATTTTATTCTCAACAGAACGTTATTAAATTTATATTACATTCATTAAAACATACACAGCAGTGTAAACTAGATTTATAAATTTGAATACATATACATCCATATCGTTGTCTAAGATTATATAGCAAGACCTACTTCAAAATAGCACATACGGAACCGAACTATAGGATAGTAAATCTAGAAGTGAAGCGTTTGACAACGAATTCCCATCCAGAGAATTGGATAACTCACTTGGGTCTGAAAACCAGATATTGAATACGATATCTGAATAGGGAATCCGGATAGTATATCCGAATGGTGGATCCGGTTCTCAGGATCCGGATAGTGGATCCGGATAACACCAAGATCCGGATATCCGGATGGTAAATTATCCGGATCTAAAATTATCCGAATCCGGATAACAGCACTAGTAAACACCTATTGGTTGTTAAGCCCAAGATCAAAGAGCATCCCTTGTATGTCAAAAAACGATTTTTACATCTTCTAGTAGGATTGTTACTAAAGTTTAAGGTGAACAATCTATCAAACTTTATTAATAACAATGTTTTAAATCTAACAAAAAGAATCGTGAAGTATTTGTTATCAATTTGATTCATACTTACTATGAGTTTGAACATTTATGTTTTTGTTTATTAATTTTTTAGGATGAAAATTGGTAGGTATAAATTACTACTTTTGTGGAAAATTTCATAAAGTACTTTCTTAAAACTTTTTAAACTTTTTGAACTTCTCAATATACAAGTATTTCAAATAATAGCAAAACGAAGTATGTGCTTATTGTCCATTCTAAAGAAGAACATGAAGGAATTGAATGGTTCGCATTGATAAATTTTATACATACGAATAGTAACGTATATGTCACAGACTAATAGGTAGTGATTCCATAAATGGATAATTTATTGCATTTTTACTATTTATTTAAAATAAAGCCTGACTGTGTTTAACCAACACAAACAAAATGTATAGTTCCCTTTTGACGTCATCTTCTCTTTGATGTAATGTCATAACTTCCTAAAAGCACTTCATAACATCTAATCAACATTATTTTCCCATAACACTGAATTTTCATGAGATACCCACACTAGATACAAATTTTAATTCTCTTCACACGTAACTATATATTATTTTAATTGTACATATCTTGCTTGCTGTATGCAAATGTTACCCGATATCTAACGAAAACTACTAATTAAATCTATGCTCTTACGCTACAGACACACACACACACAAAAAGTATAAGAAGCAGGCATAGAATTAATGAGTTAAAATTTATATACTTATAAATATTCCTTTCTCTCTGCATTGCTAAGTCTATCTGTGAATTTATGTTAAGAACAGTGTGAGTAAAACACGTATGTGTAACATATAAGTATGTATATGTAACGTGCTTACATACATATATACATATATTTGAATGCCCAAATTTTATTGCAGCATATTATGAATAATGGCATTTTATAATCGTAATTATTCCTAATTATAACAGACCCGAAGTAATTAACTTTAATGGCATCCTTCTTTTTTATTCCGTAGCAATGTTTAGTTGTTTTTGTCTTATATAGAAATTGTATGTACAACGTGTATATCTTACGTCGTTGAGTAACAAAATAGGAAAGCTTAATTGCGCTATTATTACAAAAACAATGTTAAATGCTGGCTTCGCTTTTTAATATTAATTATCGTTCTCCTATAGGATGATAAACATTAATTATTTCGATAATTTTCAGTAAATAATATGATACATAATGCTTATTATTGCAATATAGGTATGTGAACATAGTGTCCTTGGATATATTTTTGGAAATTACCAGTATTACCACTTATTTAAATGTTCTTTGTAACCACAGTATTTTGCGTTATTACCTGCAAAAATAAATTTTAATGTCTCAGAAGTCCCATCTTAGCATTAAATCAATAAAATTTAAATTTAACACTCATACAAATATATAATTGGTCAATAATACACGCCTTAGCATCTCCCAACAACCTATCACCAATTACAGGGGGCAATGGCAAGCCATGATTCATTATTACGTTCGCGCCCGTGGAGCAACTGTAGCATTCACCTTAAACGAGAATGAAAACTACAAAAATTTTTCGAACTGCCGAGCCCTGGATCCGATCCCGGGACCTCCAGCATGATAAGATAGTGCATTACCAACAGGCTATCTAGCATACTTAAGATATTCCTCGCGTTCCTTGATTTGAATTCGACATTATTAGAACTTAGAGCAGTTTTTAACGTTGAGAACAAAAATTTTCAAGAACTAAAACTGGTAAATACCGTAGGTGGTTAATCACTTTTGTTTAAATAATGAGTTACAATTAAAAAGATGTGCCCGTATTCTATCGTGAAGAAGGTACCACTCACCAGAATAATACAGATCTGTATGCACTTCTCAAATTTGTTAGGCGATCTAGAACATGGATAAAATAAAATTAAAAAACCCTTACCACAATAGAATTTAATGATTCTAAATACGTATTTCTACAACCACGTTGTCTTCTTCAGTAGAAGAAACAGTGTAACACTTGAACGCACAAAAACACTCACAGAAGGATTGTTCCGAACGTCTTCTAGTTTAACACTAAATTCTTCAATCTTAAATGCTACAAAAATTACCTACATTTGAGTATACCCCACCTATTCATGCAAGAGCATTAACCCATTATTTGTAAATTCTATAGAAAAACCGCTTAAAAATATTATAAAAGCCGTAATTTAACATACATTAAGAATCCAATTATGAAACTAATCCTTAAATTATGTTGAAATAAAATTTGGAAATTAATGTTGAGTCAGAATATTTTAATGGCAAATATTGTAATGAAACGAATTTAAAAATAAATTCCATGAATTCGAATATTTTTTAATGGTTTTCCAATTTTTCCTGCTTTAATAACATCTAACTGTCAATTAACTCAAATAAAGAAGAACCTGGTATAGGACCCATGTTTTTTAATTTTATTTTATTCACTTATAAGCCACAGTCTCCGATTTGTTAGGATCTAGAACATCTTTATAAAAATTGCATTGACAGCTGGACTCACAACATAATTTGCTTCAACTAATGATATAGGAAATCTACACTGCTACAAACCCATTCAACGAGACTATCTGTTGGCAGTAGAAGACCGTTCTTCTCTAGGATCCTTCTAGAAATTTACCATTGTTTTTAAATTGGAAATTTCCATATGGAATTTTAATGACTGAAAAGTTTCAATAGCACTTTCTCCATGTTTAATACAAATCATTACAATTATTAACATATTCATTTATTGTGGCACAATTTATAGTAATTGAAAGAAACATTCAAACTAACTAGCGTTAGTAGTTTTTTGCGTTCGCAAAAGAATCGCTTTCGAAACTTTTTTGAATGTAGTGTGTAAGTTGAGCCCAACCTTTTAAAAATAATTTAATTTCCTACGAAATTAAATACGACATTTCTTTTCGGCTCTGTAAGCAAAACATAGTGTATTCACTGTTTTCAAAGTGGTACGAATTTTATCCTTCAAATGATATTTAAATGTAATCATTATAATTAGGAATCGACGAAAAGAAACAATTATTATTACAGTTATACCTGTTAGTCTTCTAATTTCTAACATAAATACCATATGTAAACTGTATTCATATTATTATTTATTTAATTTTATTAATTTTTTATTACTAGTATAGTGCATATACGAGAACTGCTGGCAAAATTTCTGGAATCTAGTAAGTGAAGCCCACGTTCTTCATCCTTCATATTTGTTAAGTCTGGCATTTTAAAAAAATATAATTTAGTTAACAGTTCGTACTTAAGTCAGCTATTTTTGTTTACACGGTATTTAAAAGAACGTAGTTTGCGTAAAAATGGAACTCTCAAACCGTGATTTTTTATAATATAAAATGTGTTTTAACGCCGAAATAATTTTAACTTTTGGAGATGAAACACCATCCAAGAGTAGTATTTACAGTTAAAATGTCGATGCACTACTCTCGGGGACAAATTTCGTGTAGATGGTCTGTCGTTGTGCGTGAAAATGATTCAACGAGATTGGCACAGATTGAAGCATCCTTGAACATTGGTAAGAAAGCAATACACATGAAAATGTGAACATAGGAAAGGCAGCCTTGCAGTCGTTAGATCTCTCAGAATTTGACAGGCGTTCAATGACAAGCCGTGATAGATAGTGCAAAAATCTATATCTACAACAACGTTACTAGTGACAAAGTAAGTATTGATTGGTATACCATAATTTTTTTACCGCATCTCATCGGTGTACTTAATAAGAGGAAATAATCGAAATCAACTAATTATTCTTTATCATAACAATCAACAAAGCTCGTTCTTACTTAGTACGTTAAAGTAGTACACGTAGTAAAAATGGTACATTAATTACTCACTACCTGTGTTCATCTGATAAAAATAATAATTCATCTCTTACCATTCCCTAACAATTTATCTCCAACTACTATAGGGGAGATTAGCAGCCAAGGAGTTATTATTACGCCTGCGTCCATGAAGTGTCTGAAGATATTAGGTTGTCGGCATTCACCTTAGACGAGAAGGATAACCTCGAAAACTTTCTCGGACAGCAAGAAAGCACGATGTTTCAGTGACTTACTACTGCGCAATTTGCCGGCGATTTATCACTTTGTGATCTTAATTTGTTGTCAAATTAAAAATCAGTTTCAGAATGGAAAAATTCTACAGTTGGTTCGAACGTATACAAACATGTAATAATGTCAAAAGCTATTACTTTTATATGCTTTCTACATAATTTACAGAAATAAACCTGCAGTCCTCGTAATATAGATTTTTTTTCTTTAATAAATTGCATGTTTGAGAGAGAAGAAGACTTTTGTAATTCGCAAGCGAGTTAATTCCTTACTATTGCTATATTCTATCTACTAGCACGGTCAAAAATAAGGAGTTTCTTTAGATAAAATATTTTTATTAAATCTCTCTTTCGATCACAATCTAACAGCATTATACCATGAAATAAAGAACAGCAAATTTTGAAGATAGGGATAATATGTGCTGATAAAAAGACCAAGATGTCCATTGTTCAACATAAACTTCCCTTGTCTATCAAACCTCTCTAGCCCAGAATAATTTAATGATATATATGTATATATAGATAGATATAGTAAATTCAATTTGTTGGCGATTTAAGGTCTGGTTTGACTTCAAAATGCATATATTTAAAACAATCCTACATGTTTCGGTAAATGATGCCTTTTCAAGGAATATAAAATATAAAAAAATATTAAAAAGGCATCATTTGCCGAAACATGTAGCATTGTTTTAAATACATATATACATTTTGAAGTAAAACCAAACCTTAAATCGCCAACAAATTGAATTTACCATAACATACAAAGGTTACGAAATAATTATCTTTATATATATATATAGATAATTATTTCTTGACCTTTGTATGTTATAGTAGATTAAATTAATAGGCGCCAATTAATTTAATCTACTATATATATATGTATATATATATATATATATGTATATATATATATGTATATATATATATATATATATATGAAAAAATGTGTGAAAGCCGTATCCATCCGGGATGTGCAGACGTCGACGTTTCATAGTTATTATTAATTGTCAATACACCTTACCCAGAAATAGATACGACTTTCATTTCTATACTGCGTGTATATATACTAATGATGATATTAATGATTATTACGTTTATCATATATATATATACCACCATGGAATTGTTCTGTTCCTAATGTTTTCTTTATAATATATCGAAGTTATTTCTGTCACAAGGAATGTAAGTGCAATTTTGCGGTCGAGGTTATAAACAAGGCGCAAGCCGAGGTCCACAATATATCCGAGACCGCAAAATCACTTGCATCCCAAGTTTAATACAATATTTTTCCTACAATTTTCCTATAATCTGCAAAAATGTTTGCTTATGTATGTCAATAATTGTCAAACTAGTAGGTGTGTAAAATTGTATGTACATATGTACATATGTATAACCAGCGACGTGAACAGTCATAGAGCCAAGAGTCAGCTCATAGTACTTGTGGATCTTTGTTACCAGTTATATTGAAATTAACGCATGCATAAAAATTTCAAACGTCATCTGTCACTGCCAAATCTAATGTAAAATTACTTCCCGCTGTCAAGGGTTACAAACGTATAGCAAACGCCAATTAAGTTGGCGCGAGAAGGGGTAAGTTCGCGCAGGATTAGAAGTAGTGGGGAGATTTATATTTGGCTTTACATCAAATGTCAGATAATTCTAACCTCTCAACGTGTATCACTTATGATCCCCTAGCAAAGACATTATGTTCCGTCAAACGTCAATGACAAATGTATTCTGACAATTACTTGAGTAGTGGGGGTGGACGTTTTTAAAAACGGCTTCTGCGCACCCCCTCCTCGCGCCAACTTAATTGGCGTTTGCTATACATAAGTTGTAAGTAGCTATTACTTCCCTCCAAACAGAGCAATAAGAGCCAACTTACGAAGTCGGTAGTACGCAAATTACATTTTTAGTTCTTTTAATTTAGCTAACCATTAAAATATTTCCTTCTATTTTGCCTTAATTTATATTTAATTTTATTGACAATTTTTTTATTCATTTTCTACATCTCGTGTTCTTCTACTACCTATTATCTTCGCTGCCTAGAGTTTTTCAACATATACATCGAATACTTAACTTGATCATTTAAAAATGTATTAGATTTATTTAGATAATTGATTTAATACTGTCGTTTAGTTTGTTGCGATTCAATCTACGAAGTGCGGCTATAAAATAACGTTACAGACTAAATACGCATGTGCCGAAATCGTACGACTGGCAACTGTGCAGTGTGAACCGCTTTCTTTCGATTGCCGTTCCTCCGATTCTGTAGACATAACAGTCTGGCCATCGCTTTCGTTTGTGTAAGATATTTTTTCTGAAAAAATTATAATGTTTTAGTAGAGCAACGAATTGTTGAAAACTTGGAAAAACCGCTACTGAGACTTACCTTTTATTAAAAGTATATGGCAATTAACTTTATTACATGCGGGGTATTTCAGTGGTTTAAGCGTTTCTAAGATGGCCGAGAATACGTTGAAGGTGACGCATGCCTGGGACGTCCTTTCATGTCAAAAAAAGGATGAAAATATTGAAAAAATCAGTAATCTGATCCGACGTGACTATCGGTTAACTATTCTTGCGATTGCTGAAACTGTAGGAATTGACAACGAATGCGTAAGGCAAATTTTACATAAGAATTTAAACATGCAAAACGTGCGTGCAAAAATGGCGGAAAAAATTATGACAATCGAAAGAAAAAAAAGCTCGTGTCATTGAAAATGACTCAAACTTCTTAGAAAGAGTGTTGAACATGTGATGAATAGTGGCTTTTGCTTATAGTCCAGAAATTAAGCGTCAGTCAATGCAACCTCACCTAGAGCTAAAAAAAACGTGAATGAGCAAATCAAAATTCAAAGCTATGATTATTGTTTTTTCGATATCCTAGGGATTGTGTACCTTAACTGGGTTCGTGAAGGCCATACTGTTAATCAGTTTTACTACCTTTAGGGTCTTGCACAACTCAGTGAGAAAATAAAATAAGACCCGTATTGTGGAAAAAAGGTATGGGTTCTTCACCAGAACAACACACGGGGGCACACTGCAATGGCTGTTAAGACGTTTATAGAAAGTGTAAGATCCTAGTATTAGGACACCTGTCTTATTTGATGTAACTTTTATCTGTACAATTTCGGACAGTTGAAACTGTGAAAGAAAAAGCGGCACGCGTCATGAACTAGCTCGCGAAAAAGGCTTCCAGCACTGTTTTGCACAATGGAAAAATCGAATGGATTGGCATAGGGATAGTGGAAGGGTGTACATCGAAGAAGATAATAATTAAATATGTATAAATTTAAAATAAAAAGTTTTACAGCGTAGGTGTCGTTATTTTATAGCCACACCTCGTATGCTGTCGGTAAATAAATGAACCCTCATAAATATTTATATATTTGAAAGAAATTTTGAGGAAATATGTATTTTACTCGTATTAGGAAACGATAAAAATTTCAGCAAGCTGTAATAATAATTCATATAAACACGTGCGTCGATTCTCCGGTGTTTCTTACACATTCAGTTAGTCTATTAGACATACTTGAAATTAGCGAATCAATGGTAATATATAGATAGCATAGTAAGCTTCTTAAATCCTTTGTTAAAGAACATCTACATTGCTTGGGAGTGGTTGTAAATTACTGCTCCTGTATCCTATCATATTCAACACATGCTCTATTTGTGACAGGTCCGGTGAACGCCGGTGAGCAAAGATTATCCAGAAGCTCCACAGTAGCCCCCGTCGTATACTACCGCATATTATCCTTCTGGAAAATCAAATTTATCAGTTGTTAAAAATATAGTATTCAAGAACAAGAACATTATTGGCGTAACAATTGCATTTAAATGTTATTTAAATTACTACTAGAGGGGATCTACTTCCATGCAAAATAACTCGCACACCATTACCTTGAATAAGAGTCGTATGTCGCCATACAGAAAACTGCAAACTTCTTCTTTCTCCGAGACAAATCCTGACTTTTTTATGACCATCATTTCTCGATTCCATTTTTCATTCCAGTACATCCTTTTCTTACACTACTCTAGCCGTATAACTTTATGGCGTCAAGTTAGAGGTAAACAAAGAGATGGTGGGTAGGACCTAAGCTCAAAAGATCGAATTCTTCGATATATAGATCGTATCGGGATTTTTTGATTAATTAAACCTCTCCATCACCAATTTCCTTTGTTCACAAAAAACGATCCTAAGAGCCACAAACCGCGAAGACCACGATGTTCACGATTAGGTCACTCTAAGACGGCCGAGCCTTAAACGTCGCCGTTTCTCCCCATCTTCGAAATTAAAATGTAATTAATATTATTCATAAGATTTAGTAAATATAGTTCACACAAAACTTTTGCGTAAAATAGACTTGAAGCCATTTAGTTTTTTTTGTTAGTCATATAAATATGTACTGCTAATACCAAGCGTGTCTATACTAATCTAGTAAACTTTGTTCAAGCCTTGCTATAGGGTGGAATACTGATGATGTTTTTAAGCTCTAATTAGACTCAGATTAGTGGTAAAATTCTGAACTGAGTATAAATAAAGACCTTGAGTAAGTAAGATCATAACTTATTTAGAAAATCTTCTAATAACCAACAAATTCAAATTACTTAATAAACCATCAGCGAATCTCATAATAAGTGAACTTCAATAATAAGTGAACTTCATAATTTCGGAAAACAAATGTAAAACAAATTTTATTACTACTGTTTCTAGAGCACGAAATCACGCACATTACAGTCTATACTGTTTTGGTGCTTCCGAAGTAGGTGGGTGGGTATTAAACAAATAATAGAAAAATATTCATGTTGTGCAAAGGGCTTTCTATAGTGTAGACGAGTTTATGAAGCTGCGACGTAAATGTGTGTTTGTTCTTTCTTAGAGACCCTAGCCCAATTTGTGAAAGATTTAAGGTGGCCTTAACCAACAGGATAAAAAAAGGACGACTCTGTATTTAATATACTTGAAGATTATAGTAAAGCGTTGAATATCCAAGGAACTTATAGCTGATTACAGGCAAATTTTATCATAGAGAAACAGTTAATTAAATTGCAAAAACTCACACTTTACTCACAATCGGTTAGTAATCTGTAGATTTGTACCCTTCGAAACAGTCGGGAAGCGACTTATTGCTTACCTACTTCACTTTCCCAGCTATAGCCGGAAAAGTGTTTTCCCAGCTAGCAAGTGTCAGTTCATTAGTCACAAATATGACATCATTGTCATTTTGGCATTAAAACATGTTTTTAAAAATAAATTGGAATCAAACTCTGTATTTATTTAGTAAAGAAACAATAATAAACCTATTTACAGTTCTGGTGGGGTGCATTCAAGTTCACTGTCGGACATATTTCTTAGTATACATGTATAAAGATTTTTTATTATTAAAAATGCCGTACTATATTTTGTAACTGGCAAAATAATTACCTAACTGTCAGATTCAACAAACTTATTACATTGCCTAGCAACGATTTTACAAGTATCTTCCTTAAAATAGTTTATCAAATTATCATAAAAATAAATACCGATAGTCATGTATTATTATTTTTATTATTATTTAAAATAAAACTTATATAGAATTACTAATAGTAGATTGTGAGTAAAATCGTATACATACCTCGGGAGAACTCATTCCAGCCTCGCGTCTGCAGCTTACCTCGGTGCTTTGCACCTCGGTAAGCTACCTTGACGCTCGGCTGTAATAGAGCACTTCCCCGCTCGGTATGTAATATACTATTACAAAGGAAATTCTCAAATCAAAACCAACAGACATAATAAAGGCAAAGAAATCAAATGTTACAAGTTAAATCTTAAAATGAACCAAATTAATATTAAGAATTTGGTTAAATATTTCAGAGTTACTAAGCAATTATGAAAAGGTGACAACTAAAATTTTAAGTTAATAGGTATATACCGTACGAACAAGCGTCCTACAATCACCCGATGATACACGATATCAAATCTTGAACGTGGTCCGATATATCGCGTACTAGATAACTTGCACGACAGAGAAGCGCTGGACGCAATAAATACATTGCAATACTTATCGACAAGGAAATGTATCAAGTTTTCTCTAGTCGCAAGGAAAAATTAAATATTGTAATAATAGAACGTAATAATAATTGTCATTTTATAAATTTAAAATAATGTAGTATAGAATTAAGCTAATTTTATTTATAGCAGAATATAAAATAAAAAACACTTATACACTAAATAACTGTTCTCAGGTAGCCAAGAGAAAAAAATCTCTGTCAACACAGTAACAATTCACGATAATTTTATTAGCAGAAACGTTCAAAATAATCACCTAAACTAAAAACCCAATACCCTAATCAGTCGACAAAATTTGTGCGAACATTTGACAATGTCGAAGGTAATATGTTTCTTGTGACAAAACTCGCAAAAACTGGTCTTACTGAATTTCCACTTAATTAACACTTTTTTGTAACGTTAAATATACTATTACACATGAAACAAATGAAAGTCCTAAAGAAATATAGTTATTAGTTAATCAAAATGGTACAACTGAAATGAACACTTATCTTTAATTTTGTAGGGGACGCGATCTAACGGCAATAGCATTTCATTCTGCTCGCCCGAGATTCCAAATGACTTTCAGTACCGCGTTGGTTAATTCCACTCCTTCAACCAGTACTCAAGTTCCTATGGCTGTTAAGTTCAACGCCGATGTCTAACAATCGCAGCAACGGCAACTAATGAAAGCAACAAACGACAGCGAATAATACCAACAAATGACAGCTGCCCTAAGAGAGTATTTATGCGTTAGTAAAAGAGGAATACGAAGACAATGAATATAAAGAAAGCATACACAATAATGGCGCTTACCTCGAGATATTATGAGGACACGATAGATATTGGCATGGACGAAGGCCCAAATCCAAATATAAATATATTGGTGTCAATCAAACGAAGAGTGAAACCACAAAATCCATCTATTTAGATTATTATTATTATATTATTCGATAATTTTACAGTTCTTCTCACAAAGAGCGGCCAACACACTTCACCTTCTATTCACAGCCGATATTCAAACGAGAGTAACTAACGCAAGCGCGGCGCGCTATATGCAAACATAAGTTCGGGATGGGATGCTTGGCTTGGATGTCTGACCAGATTATTGGCTACACCACAGGCACATCGGCAGCGTACACTCTGGTCCAATATGCAGGTACAATACGACGCAAAAACACCCTAAGATTTTAAAACGATATTTCAAATAATAGCCAGTAACATTCTCGTGCTATGATCAAAGTTTGCAGTTATATCAGCGTTAGTTTGATCTCTGTTGTTCTGAAAACGGCAAATGAACGGTTTTACATAATCCCACAAGAAAAAATCGTTTGTGGATAAATCAGACGACCTAGCAGATCGAGGAATGACCTGTTATGCCTTACACACAAACTACGGTACTGCTCTTCAAAACAAGTAAATATCTTTGTAAGTTGAAATTTGCTATAACGACAAAGGGTTCAACGATATGATCCCATAAAAGTCGTATCCAAAAACAATAACATTTTGTGGATATTACATTCGTACGTTATAAATCATACGTTTATTTTCCTTAAATCAATACCCCATAGTAGCAGAATTATGATGACCACGTGGAGGTATACTATATTCGTCAGTGAATAATATATTTTTAAGTAATAATCTATTGTTGCAATGTTCTAAAACTGCTTCATAAAACTCGAACCTTCTGTATTTGTTGTTTAA
This sequence comes from Melolontha melolontha, assembly GCA_935421215.2. Taxonomy (NCBI): domain Eukaryota; kingdom Metazoa; phylum Arthropoda; class Insecta; order Coleoptera; family Scarabaeidae; genus Melolontha; species Melolontha melolontha. The sequence continues at coordinate 123,962,593 of OW285237.1, read as the reverse complement.
CTTATAAGAACGGTAAGTTGCTCAGATATTTTTCTACTAGATAATTGCGGTTGTCCTCCTGCTGCAGGTTCTTATGGTAGCTCATATGTGATTATTCTTGCTAAAAATAATAGATTTATTTTAGTTAACTTTTAATGAGTTAAAAGTACTACATGTGTAAATGTTTATTCCCGAAGACGAACTGTGTTACAAAATTCGCGCGGTTATTTTGTGTCATCTAGTAACAACTAAGCATAAATTTGGCTAAACTGATAAACTACTATTTACATAAATGACAGATAACATGTGAAGAAAAATGAAAGCAATAACTCGTATAAAAAACAGCGAAAAAAGGAAATGAAACGGTCTAATACGCACAAAAACTGCGTAGGTATAAATCTAACACGTTAAACAAATATAATAACGTTATTAGTAAGTTGTAGTTGTAGATAGAAGAGTTGATGAAAAAGGCATAAGGATACAGTTAAACGAAAGTGTAAAAAAAAGAGCTTAGGAATCGATTAAATAAGGTACATGTATATCTAAAATACATACTCGTGGTGCAAGATAAATAAATAAGTAAATAAAATCAAAATAATGTCACATATAAGAGCAAGGTTTTGTTTTTAATAAAAACCAAATACAAGGACCGAAATAGTATATTAAAAAACAAGTTCCATAAGGCATCATTTTGCCGCACGAGATCAGTTTAGATAACGAGCCGCGATGGCGGCGAGTTTATACGTCTGGCTACGTAGGCTACCAAGCCGTATTAAACTGTTAAATAAATAGTAACACGAAATAAAATGTGAAACATTGCATATAGTAATATTGTGAAGCATCAGCTGGACGAAGTTGTTTTACAACAAATAAAAAAATTACGTATAAGATAAACGCAAACATTAATTAAAACGAAACTAAATAAAAAAGAAACCTTAAGTTTAAAATGATAAAATAAGGTAACTAATTAATAAATAAAGATTAATGTGAGTAGACATTTCTTAAATAAATTAAGGTATTACAAGCACATCCACCACCAATCAACAATTAAACTTATTGTGCGGAGTAATGTCTAATATGAGATTGATTTGGCGGGAGAGTGACATTTCGAAAGTTGGCAGCACTTTTGTCATGATGATTATATAGCTAACTTTAGTCATGTTTTAGAAGCCCAAATATGTCAGATAAATAAGTTTTTATCATCGTTTAGTAAACTATTTGTTGTTTTTGTGTTAATATGGAGAAAAAAATAGTTTCGTGTGTTAATTAAACATTATTAGTAGCGTTGAAAAAACACTAAAGAATATTTTTTCAATGATGCTTTCAATGCAGGAGATGCTGAACGTCTGGCGCTTCCAGTAACGGTAATTTCTCCAGACATTATTAATAAAGTTCATACCGCTTTAAGGAACGACCTTCAAGTAAAAGTGTGTGAAATAGCTAATGCCATAAACATTTCAGTCGACCAAGTACGCAATATTTTGCAACTTTTAATATGAAAAAGCTAACTGCAAAATGCGTGCCGCGTTGCTTAAAGTTCAACAAATGCAAGCTGGTGTTGCAATTTCAAATGACTGTATGGCTAAGTGTAAAACTAAATCTAAATGAATTTCTTCTGATGAACGTATTTCGAAGAAAGCAGAAACTGTTTCTCGGTCAATAAGATTATGGCTACAATCTTTACTGATTATTTACACAAGGAAAGTAAAATAATTAGCCAACATTATGGTGATGTACTGACACGCTTCGAAGTCGTACTGAAGCATTTAATCACAAAAACAGTTTTGTTCCATCAGTATAGCAGGCCGTCTCATTCATCCGATATGGCAACCTTTAAATTTGTCGAATTAAGATACGAATTACTGCCTCATCCACTATACGAGGGATGCCTTTTATATTTCGGGAATAGGCGATTTTGGTGCTGCCATCTGACAACCGATATCTCTATCGTAAAGTTCAGACATTTTTGACGGAATACTTACTCAGAATGTTTTGACGTACAGGTGCTATTTGTATTATTTACAGTGACTTAAAAAATTCATCTCTGTCTAAAAATGGAATTAATTCGTGAACATTACCGTGCAATTATTTTTTACAACTTTCGACGTGGATTATCACAACAGTACATCGATTAACTTAATTCGACTTTTGGCGATCGAGGTGTTTTAAAACACGTCTATAACATCGTAACAGGTGACGAATAATAGATCTACGTGTATGAGTGCGAAAGTAAACAGCAGTCGACTGTATGAGTCTTTCAACATGAGCCAAATCCAACAAAACTTGTTCGCGCGCGAAAAACTTCGAAGCAAACGGTCGCTTGTTTCTTTGGCCAACTGTACCATTAGTGCAACGTCGGACGGTCAATCCTAAATGGTACACAAGCATTTGCTTGCTAGAAGTATTCGGAAAAATAAGGGAAACCAACCGCCGAAGACGGTTCATTCTCCACCAGGGCAATGCGAGCTCTCACACATCGGCCCAAACAAGAGAGTTTTTGACAACTGAAAAAGTGGAATTGATAGGTCATCTGCCGTACAGCCCTGATTTGGCACCCAGTGACTTCTTTTTATTCCCCCAAATCAAAAATAAATTACGAGGTCAGCGTTTGTCGACGCCTGAAGAAGCGGTTGATGTTTTCAAAATGTATGTTTTGGAGATACCTGTATCGAAGTAGAAAAAGTGCTTCGAAAATTGGTTCTAGCGCATGCAAAAGTGTATTGATCGTATTGGAAAATATTTTGGAAAACAATAAAGCCATGTCCGATGATTAATTTTAATTTCTGTTCGCTTTTCACGAAATATAAAAGACATCCCCTGTATTCACAAGATCTGGTTCTATAAGGAAGTTCGTACTGACTTTTGGGGTTTTGTTCTTTTAATGGTATAACATCAATTTAACACTGAACAACTACTAAATCCATTCCTTGAGGTATTGGATGAATACAAACCTCTCCTTTTATTATTACGAACCAAGAGGTTCTGAGTGATTATTCCTTGTTTCAAAATTTGAAGAAATGACTTAGTGGAAAGAGAAGCAGGACAAATGAGGAGGTGATAGCCTCAACAAATGCCTATTTTGACGTGCTTTTCAAATATTACTTTTTAGACGGCTTAAAAAAATTGGTAAGTCTGCGCTGCGAGTATAGAATAAAATATATTGTTCAAATCACCTTCGTTATTACATAAAATAGCCCTTAACTCGGAGGAGCAAAGATCTACAAACTTATCTTTTTCCAAGTTGCTTTTTGCCAACATTATGGATACGTGGTTATTTTCTTTTGTTATTTATGTTTATATATCTGACTATAGTTGATTATTAATTAATATTTTTTATTTATTTATATTAATACATAAACATCTTGTTTTAATGCGTTTTGGTGTTTTCTGATATTTTTTTTCGTTTATTAGCCGGTTTATATTCATATATACAGGACTACTACAAAAGAAATAGACAAAGTCAACGTCCTGTAAAACAAAAACTACTAGTGATAACAACATAATTTTTTCTGTGCTATGTTAAGAAACTCTTAAAGTTTCGATTGTAGCTGTTGGTAATGCCTTATGTGTTTGTTTGTTGCTGCAGAAGCTAAAATGGCGGAAAATCCTGTGGAAAAGGCATATTGCGGGTTTGAATTTTCTAAAACACAATCAGCAACTATTGTCCAACGACATTCTAGAAAACGTTTCCAAAAAACACCACCGACTAGTCAGTCAATTTACGACTGGAATAGAGAATTCGAGACAACGGGATGTTTGTGCAAAGGAAAGAGCTCGCGAAGACCTCGTGTTTCAGAAGAAAACATTGAACGTGTTCGTGCTGCCTACATAGGAAGCCCACAGAAATCAACAGCAAGGGCAACCATGCAGTTACAAATTCCACAGCAAACTGTATGGAAAACCTTGCAGAAGCTACTGCACGTGACGCCTTACAGATTGCAGATTTTGCAGTTTCTACGTGAAGAAGATAAGGTCATACGGCAAGACTTTTGCATCGATATGTTGCGACGTAATGACGAAGATGACAGTTTCTGTGAGCGCATCATTTTCTGTGATGAGTCAAACTTTGCACCTAAGCGGAAAAGTGAATAAAGGAAAAGTTCGATTATGGGGAACTGAACCTCCGAGGGCTGTAGTGGAACATGTACGGGAACACGCAATATGCCTTTTCCACAGGATTTTCCGTAAACAAACAAACACATAAAGCATTACCAACAGCAACAATCGAAACTTTAAGAGTTTCTTAACATAGCACCGAAAAAATTATGTTGTTATCACTAGCAGTTTTTGTTTTACAGGACATTGAAGTTGTCTATTTCTATTTTAGTAGCCCTGTATATTACTATATATCCTATACGACACTTACCTACATTGAAAAAATCAACAACAAAAATAAAAATAAATGCATGACATCCAACAATTTATCCATCAGTAAAATTTTCAACATTTTTTAATAAAAAACGCCATAATCTTTGTTACAAATCCGGAAGGAACATATTCATTATAACGCTAAGAAATAAGTAATTAAACTTCTAGTTTCAAAAATTCTTTTATTGTAAATACCACTACAATATTGTTTCGCCATACAATGGCTTCATCAGGTGGATGAAATACTAAAAGAATTTTTTAAACTAGAAGTTTAGTTACTTATTTCTTAGAGTTATAATGAAGTTTCAACAAGTATCTCCTTCGTCAATTAACTACATATTCATTAGTTCCACATTTTAGTTCTCCAAAAAAAGTCTAAGGCAAAACCAGAAATATAAAATTATATCCTGAATTTCTTCGGTGATCAACTATAAAGTTCTTTTTAATGTAAATTGAGGTACACATGTTCGTTTACAAAGATAGTTTATGGAAAATAAACTTTTTAAATGATTAAAATCAATTAAAATGGTTAAATTAACGTAAAGTAAATATAAGCCGAATAAAAGTTGATTCACCATGTGATTTCCGAAAAATTCTAATTGATTAGGCAATTAATAAGATAATATAGCTTCAGTCCTAATATTCTTCTTGTCGGAAATTAATAACACTGAGCCATTTAAATTCTTTTATATATTCAAGCAATAATTAACTAAATTCATTATATGGTTCGCTGCTATTTAATTTCGAACAAAAAAATAAACTCCAGCTATTGTTGGTGATATTATTTAATACCACTAACCTATAGTTTCAGACTGCAATCTAAAATTGGCAACAGTAGAAATATTTTTAGACTCTGGCAGTGAGTAAACGCTTATATTTATTATCCAAAGTATTCAACTAACAATTTTTTACTTTCGGCTCTCAATGAATATCATATGCTTATTTTCAGATTTGGTACTTTTCCAAACTTAATCAATACCTATTGCTGCAAATACATAGTTTTCGGCACTGGTAACTAGAAGCAATGCGCAAGTAACACGCAACAACATTGTTGCATATTAAAGTTGGTAAACAAATAATTTATTGAAAAATTTTATGAATAATTTGTTTCTGAAGAGGAATAGAAATAGTATGTGCTATATTTAAACATATGTATGTATATCTCAAATTATATGTATTTGTTGATCGCATTAACCAATGGGAAAGATATATATCTATTCTTTATTAAAAATAGAACGTCGATTCATATTTTTCTTTAGAATTCGGTCAAAGCAGATCTTAGTCAACTCATTATGAACATTAAACATACAAGTAGTTTGACATAAATAATAAAGAACGCATCAACGTCGAGAAAATTAAAACAATCTGATGATTTCGTTTTGGAAAGACTGAGTAAATAGAAAATTACCTAAGTAGTTTAAATTATTCTATGCGAAACGTTTTACCAATTTTATAGATTCATGGTATTAATACAAACTCTAATCTGAAACAAGGTGCAAAAATATCACTAGATAATTAATAATAATTTTAAACGAATCGTGACTTTATAATATATTTTAATTAATTCTCTAAATTACCAAATCATATAGGTATACAGTATAGACAATATCAGCATTGATTGGTAAAAAAATGGTTTTTATTTCCATGCCAAACAAAAAGGAAAATATAATCTTTTACTACTTAATAAATGATTGGCATACCCTTGAAATTCGCAACGTGCAAGTTAGCAGTAGATTACGACATTTAACCAAAAAATGCCTAAATCTGAAAAAAATGCCTAAAACTGAATCCAATTCTGTGATTCAAAAGAGAAGAGAAAAAATATATCCAAAGAAGTTCGCATTCACAGCATATAACATTGTAATGTAGCCCGGTCCTGCGGGGGCTACATCGCTGGGTTGGTACGCGGATGCGTTGATGTATTAAATAATATGCAGATAAAGTTGGTTTAACATCGTATAATTAGATAACACTTATAAAGATGTATCATTTACTATATACATAATTATTAATAGGACAGTAGTCGAATGGAGAGTTCTATCTCGCACTCGCTATGTCGTACTGTCTATCTAACTATGTCTGATCTCTCATTCTCTGATAGAACGTCTTATATACATTAGAGTTAAAAAATAATGATTATTTTTTAACTCTACATTTTTTACCCCAGAAGAAGCGACAAAGTGTCGCGAAATATAGGGTAATTTAATAAAGGAGCTTTTTAATTGACCGCTTACCCGAATTTTAATTAATTTTTGATAATATATCACGGTCGATAATTTCTTTTCAATTATTTATATATATATATATATATATATATATATATATATATATATATTTGATTTATTTTAAACATATATACTTTGAAGTAATGAACCAGACCTTTAATCGCCGACTTATTAAGTTTACCTTATCATACCAAGGTCACGAAGATATTATATATATATACATACATACATACATACATACATACATACATACATACATACAGTGAAACCTCTCCTTGCGGATATCTCTATTAAGCGGACAAATTTTCTGGAACCAAACTTTTGCCTATTTCTTTAGATGTAAAACTAACTATGTGAACCGAACACTCTAATAGCCGGACGCGGACAACTTTCTCGATTCCAAAAAATTTTGAGATCCCCTTAACCGGACGCGAACCTCTAACAATGGGACGGCGCACTAAAATAATGTAAGTATATTGGCGACACTACACTCTGAAACCGGGGAGTTACCTTTTTTCGCTGCTTGCTTTGCTGCTTGTTTTCTTGTTATTGCGCAAATAGTGGGCTAGAGGTTTTTGAAAAGGCGCCTAGTAAAAAACTTCTTAGCTTGCGTGAAAAAGTGGAAGTTGTTAACGTTTCGGAAAGGAACATTTGTCAATGCGGAAGCTCGCCGAAAAATTTAATATCGGAAAAACTAAAGCCGCGGAAATTGTTAAGAATGAAGACAATATTCGTCTACAGTAGGAGTCAGGAAGCAACACCAATCAAAAGAGGGGTTCTTTAAAAACTGATGGACTTCAAATTGACAGCGCGTGTTTTAAATGGTTTTCTCGTGCTCATAGCCAAAACATTCCAATATCGGGAAGTTTAGTGAAGGGTAAAGCTGATAAAATAGCACGAAAATTAAATGTTGCCAACCTTCGGGCATCCAATGGTTGGTTGAAAAAATGGCGTAGCAGACACGCGATAAGTTTCAAGTGTATCTCCGGAGAATCAGCTGATGTCAATCAAGAGTACGTAAATCAGTTTAGAAATAAGTTGCCTGCGCTACTCCTTGGGTATCGACCAGGAGATGTGTTCAACGCCGACGAAACTGGCCTTTTCTTCGGAGCATTACTGGACAAAACACTTGCTTTTAAGTCTGAAAAATGTAGCGGTGGAAAACTTCCCAAGGAGCCTTTCCTTTCCAATTTTATTTTGTGCCCATATGGCAGGGCAAAAGGAAGATTTGCTGGTGATCGGAAAGGCGGCCCGACTTAGGGCATTTAAAAATGTAGCAATGAAAGATTTACCGGCAACATGGAAATTTAATCAGAAAGCATTGATGACGCAAGACATTATGAATGAATGGTTGCTCCAATTTGATAGAAAAATTATCATATAAAAACGAAAAATTTTATTAATTTTGGACAACGCAGGGTCCCACCCTCGTGAGGTAAAGCTACAAAACATAAAAGTTATCTTTTTAGCTTCTAACACTACATCAGTGTGTCAACCTCCAGACCAGGGGATCATACAGAATTTTAAATTCTATTATCGAAGGTTAATACTTAAGCACATTTTATCAAAAATGGATCAAGTAGGATCTGCTTCAGAGTTAGCGAAGTCAATAAATATTTTAGAAGGACGTTATTTCATTAAAACAGCCTGGAATAAAATTTCGTCAGCAACTATACAAAATTACTTCAAAAAAGCTGGTTTGCAGAAAAATAATGGCGATTCTACCTCATTCGAATGGGATACAGAAGATTATCCGCCTTTATCTACGATGGTCCAAATAAAAGGTGTGCCAATGAAATGAATATAACACAAGAATATCTCGAAAATTATATTAGAATCGACGATATTGCAGCAACAGAAGAGATGAGTTTTAACATTGAAGATGCGATTGAAAACATGATTGAACATGATAATACGCCAGAAAAAGAAGACAGCGATCTCGAGTGTGACACTGTTGAAAGCAGCAACACAATTACTACATATAATGAGGCTTTCAAAGTAATTAACGATTTAAAAACTTTTGCAAATGACAATGATGAATGAAATGATGCAATGTAGCATTTCAATACCTCAAAAATTTAAAAGATCACTTTCAATCTAGTTTTTTAAAGCAAAAAATACTAAATCTGCGTCAGCGGAGCATTTTAGAATTGTAAATCAATAACTTTGGTATGTAGCTTTACCTTATCTTTTTACGATTTTATATTTAAAGTGTTATTTGATTTTCCGTTTGTTTTTTTCCTATTTTATTTTAAATATCATAATACAACTACATATATGAATACTTTTATTCTAATACATAAGTATTGAAATTTCGTAGTTTTTTTACAAACTCTATTAGGCGGACACCTTCAACAAGCGGACAAAATTAGCGGAACCATGAGCGTCCCCTTATGATAGGTTTCACTGTATATATCAATTGATCTATGTATATATATATATATATATATATATATATATATAAGGTAAACTTAATAAGTCGGCGATTAAAGGTCTGGTTCATTACTTCAAAGTATATATATTTAAAGCAACCCTACATGTTTCGGCAATGATGCCTTTGTCAAGGGAATTAAAAATATAAATGACAATATAAATGTCAAATAATTGAGTTGCTATGGTTTAAATTATTCAAAGATACATTCCAATAATAATAATAAGTCATGCCTTAGTATTCCAAAAAATAGATAGCAAGGTGTGAACATATGTGTTGTTCGCTGCCAGCAGCTTGTGTCTCTTTCTGGGTATGAACCTGTGTGTTGGTTGCTGCTGGCAGCTTGCGCTTCTCTCTGGGTGTGTGATTTTGTATTTGTGTGACCGCGTAAGTGTAGGGTTTTGTATGTTAGTGCGCTCGTGCGTGTGTTTAGTGACCGGTCACGTAAATTTACGCGACCGGTATATCAATTGATAAATTCTTGGAGTTTTTCGGCTTTTATATGAAATATTTACAAATATCAAATTAGTGTGTAATTGCAAAGTAAATGGGGATGTAAACATTGCTGTCTACAAATTACAAAGCAAATCATAGAAAATTTTTAATTGAAAAATATTGTCTACGTTGGGACTTGATCCCAAGTCTATGGTTTGCTCGACCGTTGCTTTACCACTTAAGCCACGATAGACCTTGGGTCAAGCTATTATATATATATATATATATATATATATATAGTTTTATTTAGAAATACAAAACAAATACATCGCAATATATTAACACTAAAAATATTTAATCTTTTGATAAAGGTACTACCTATAGTACTGAAACTTCAAATTAAATATTGTTTTAATTACCCCGCTACTACTCCCAAAAAGCATTACTTCTATCTTTTATATACAGGGCGAGTCGTTAAGAATCGACCAAACTGTAGGAGTGTATTCTACAGGTGAAAGTAATGTAAAAAAACTCAAATGTTGCTATCCGATTTTTATTTGTTTTCGAGTTATAACGTAATTAAAAATAAACAAAATTTCATACATTGAAGTTTTTGTATTTTATTGGTATTATCGTTCTTTATAATATATTTTCAAAAATACCGCCATTCATTTCAAAACATTTTTTACATCGTCTACCAAGGGCGCTGGTTGCGTTCCTGATTTCGTCAGGTTGATGTTTGATATTGTCAGCAGCATTCATAATCTGTTGAATGAGTGCTTCACGAGTGTCCACTTTTACTTGATACACTTCATTTTTTAACCAGCCCCATAAACAATAATCGAGTGGCGTGAGGACTGGAGACCTAGGAGGCCAACCAATGTGACTACCACGTCCAATCCAACTCCCTGGAAGCCTTTCAGCCAAATGTTGCCTGACTGCACGAGCGTGTGCAGGCGCTCCATCGTGTTGGTAGAAGATTTGGATTCTGATGTTTATGGGAACATCCTCTAGCAATCCGTGCAGTTCATTTTCTAAAAAATGTAAATAGGTCTCCCGTGAGGCGATTCTCAAAAATGTAAGGACCAATTAAAAAACCATCGATCATACCACACCACACGTTTACCGAAAATTTATGTTGAAAGTTACTTTCGACTGTTGCGTGTGGATTTTCGTCTGACCATACATGCTGGTTATGACAATTATTAATACCGTCACGGGTGAATGTCGCTTCATCCGTAAACAGTATACGCGATACAAAACGAGGATTATCATTTATCCATCGATAAAATTCCATACATCTACGATTATCATCTCTTTGTAGGTGCTGTACTCTTTGTACATGGTACGGACGTAAGCCATGCTCGTGGATTGTTTTTATCACCCTTGTTTGTGGAATGCCCAATTGAATACTAATTCTCCGTGAGCTGGTAGTTGCGTCTTCTTCTACTATATCCAGAATATCTTCTACTTCTTGTAATTGTTGTCGACTGCCTCGTTCAGATATTATGTTTACACTGGGAAGCTTTCCGGTCGCGCACAATGTGTTGAATACACTAATAAATACAGTTTTATTAGGATGTCTGTGATGTGGAAACCGTTGACGATATTCATTAGCAGCAGCTGTAGCATTCACATCACAAAATCCATAAACAAACACCATATTAGCATATTCTAAATTAGAATAAGTGTGTGGCATTTTAGTTTGTTACACTATAGTCGTACAAACGTCAAGTCAATGTCACAATACCCGAACACAATGTTATAATTTACTCCAAGGTATAGGGAACATTTTTTATGATGGCAGCGCCCTCACTATATCAACGATGAACTAGAGGTAGTGACATTAGACGCATTAGGCATACAAACCACTCTACACTATTTCTCGACTGCTTTCAATGTCACTACCGCTAGTTCGGAAAACCACGAACCACGAGGTAGCGCTTCAGCTAAGAAGACTTCCCTATAATGAATTGCTACCGGGGTTTCACTGTTTTTACGAATACATACATAAACATGGTATACTAAATCTACATTTTTAATTACGCTATAACTCGAAAACAAATAAAAATCGGATAACAACATTTGAGTTTTTTTACATTACTTTCACCAGTAGAATACACTCCTTGAGTTTGGTCGATTCCTCACGACTCACCCTGTATATATATATATATATATATATATATATATATATGATTTTATCACACCCCATACATTTTTGTGGGTATAGGTTATTGAAATTGTACAAAATGTTTTTATAACATATACTTTGGTTTAAAAGAAGACAATAAAGCTCGAAACATTAAAATGAGTATTTTTATTTGATGAATTCTAAGACTAAGTCCAACAAAAAATTAACCATTTAGAACGGCTAAATATATATACATTTATATAGAATTAAAACGTATGAAATTGTCGACCAACCTCAATATTACTTTTAGTTACAATAAAAACGACTTTTTAAAGTTTTACCAGTAGTAAATTCTTATATTAATTATTTTAATAATGCGATCCATCCGTGTGTTTATTATTACTTACCTTTCCGAATTACAAGCACAGTCAAATTCCTTACTTTAATTATTACTACAGTTATCAAACTATTTCGTTTATGTCGTGAATACAATAATAGAACTTTCTGAATTAACATTAAGCTAAAGAACTACAATAAACAGTATTTACCAGTTCTAAGAACAAGTAGGTACATCAATTTATTTATCTAAGAAAATTAGACATGCAATAGGTTTTAATAATTATTAAAATTTGACATGCATTCTAGTGTCAAATTATAAAATCCATTATAAGATTTTCTCTTTAATGTAGCCGTCACAATTACTTCCAAAATTTATTCAATAATACCGAGAAGTCGATCTCTCTGTATAACGTGACTTTATGTTCTCTATTTGAATTAGCGTAATTTACATGTACTAATTTAAAATTCAAACGGAGGGCATTGTCGAATTTGTGCATTACAAAGATAATAATGAAAGATATTGAAGCAACATAAATCAATAGTATGTACAAACTCTCTCAATACTAACCCACGTAATGCAAAACTAATTAACGTTCGATTTTAAATATATTTGAATGATTTAATATTGTGAAGTAGTATTTAAAAAAGTATAAAAGATCAACATTACTTGCATATTTGGCTTACACTTGTTATTACAAAGGATAACAAGTATTTGACTTCTAACAATAAGTTATGAACCTACGCATCAAGTAAATAAAAGCCTCAAATTTTAATTCAATTCAATTTCTACGGATTTTGTGTTGGTATATATTACAATTGATTGATATTGTATACGGGTGAATTTTATGATAAGCTTCTGTTAATTTTTTTTAAATACATTACACTTTTCTTTGTAAATAATATTAACGGCGTCAATTTGAATATTTATAAAGAATTTTGCAAAAAGGAAAACGTTCAAATCAATCTTAGTGTTGTATAACACTAACATTAACAATAAATCCATATATATATATATATGTATATATATTCAATTTTTTGGCGATTTAAGGTATGGTTTTACTTCGAAATGTATATATTTAAAACAATCCTACATGTTTCGGCAAATGATGCCTTTTTCAAGGAATATAAAATATATTTTATATTCCTTGAAAAAGGCATCATTTGTTTTAAATATATACATTTTGAAGTAAAACCAGACTTTAAATCGCCAACAAATTGAATTTACCATAACATACAAAGGTCACGAAATAATTATCCATATATATATATATATATATATATATATCATTTTATAAATTCTTGGAGTTATCGGCTTTATATTAAATATTTTTAAATTAGTATGATATTTCGCGAAGTAATGTGAATGTAAACCTTGCTGTCTACAATTATGACGCTAGTTATTCGAAATTTTTATTTGAAAAAATTTCGTCCTAGGTGGGACTTGAACCCACGTCCACGGTTTGCCGGACCATCGCCCTAACCACTGAGCTACGAGGGCTTGGTTTCAAGTTTATTGGAAACACCTAATAAGGAACAAATATTAATATTCTGTCAGTTGGAAATTGCTAATTTTTCATGCTTAGCTATTTAATACATACTATAGAGACAATTTCTTAGCCGTTTATTTAATATATCATTTGATAAATTCTTGGAGTTTTCGACTTTATATTAAATATTTTAAATTAATATATTAGATTATTATGTTAAATTAGTATATATATCTCGCTCATCATTTTCTAGGTCTTCTTCTTGCTGTAGTTATAGCGTGAATGAGATGGTCTTCTTCGCGATCTGTCGTTTTATACACGCGACGGTGACAGCTTGGCAACTATTCGTTGGGACAGAATATACGATCTAACAATATATATAATTTGAAATCTTGGAAATTCGGCTTTATTAACTATTTTAAATTAGATGTTAACGTGCGAAGTAATGTGAATTGTAAATATTACTATCTACAATTACAACGCTAATTTTACGAAATTTTTACTTAAAAATTTCGTCCTAAGGTGGGACTCGAACCCACGACCTTTAGTTCTCTAGACTAACGCTCTATCCTCTGCGCTACATAGGACATGGATTCGAGATATTAGAAATGCCTTAAGTATCTTATTATGGAGCACATAATCATATTCTGTTGTCGGTGAATTTTTTTTAATATTTCATCCATAAGCTATTTAATAATAATCTATTTCTTAGCCGTACAATTAATATATATAATATGAAATCTTGGAAATTCGGCTGTATTAACTATTTTAAATTAGATGTTATTTCGCGGAGTAATGTGAATTGTAAATATAGTTATCTACAATTAAACGCTAATTTTACGAAATTTTTATTTAAAAATTTCGTTCTAAGGACTTGAACCCACGACCTTTAGTTATCTAGACTAACGCTCTATCCTCTGCGCTACATAGGACATTCGAGTTATTATAAATGCCTTAAGTTACTTATTAAGGAGCACATAATCACATTCTGTCGTCGGTGGAATTTTGCTAAATATGTCATCCATTAGCTATCTAATAATAATCTATTTCTTGGCCGTACAAATTAATATATATATATAATTTGAAATCTTGGAAATTGAATTTAAAATAGTTAATACAAAGTGTTTTTTAGTTGACAGACCGCTTACCTGATGAATTAATTATACATTATTATAGAACGGTCGATAATACCTAGAAGTCTATATATATACTAGATTCAATTAGTCGACAAATTAAGGACTATTTTACTTTTCTCCCGACCGAGAATAAAGTGTCATCTTATACATCTGACAATTGACATATATTAGACTACTTTATTCTCTAGGGAATAAAATATTCGATTTTCCCTAGGGAATAAAGTGAATAACTGTAGTGAATGACTTTTGGTCCATTTTTTTAAGTCAAAATTAATTTAACTGTCAGATTGACGAAGCATTTAAGTATATCAATCAATTTTATTTTGTAATCGTAATAGTAACATTAGATGAGTTCACAATATTTATATATGGACAATCATCCGATATCTTAACTTGGCGGTTGCTTACAGTAGTGCTTGTGCAAGGTTCGTTCTCATTTACTTGTAAACTCGTTTTACCTTAGTAACCAGAAACTATGCACATTTTCATGACAAACCAACTTAATTGAATGACATCAGATCAATCTATCAATCAACTGTCAAACTAATAATGAAATAAATTATTACATTTAAGTTCGGGAGAAAAGTTTTGTATGTAATTCGGGAATAAACGTCTATAATCCCTCAACAGAAAATGCCCTCGCTCCCTTCGGTCGGTCGGTTCGGGCATTACTTACTGTCTCGGGATTAAAACTGTCGTTTATTCCCTTAATACATAAATATCTATTAATATGTTTCGGCAAATAATAACTTTTTCAAAAGAATTTTAAATGATAAATCTAAGAAAAGGTCAAGAAATAATTATTTATCTATTTGTATATATATATATATATGGTAAATCTAATCAGTAGGTGATTAAAGGTCTGTATATTACTTCAAAATATATGTATTTAAAAAACTCTACATGTTTCGGCTGTATACGCCTTTTTCAAGAGAATACAAAATATGAATGACAGGATATAAAATTTTATATCCTGTCATTCATATTTTGTATTCTCTTGAAAAAGGCGTATACAGCCGAAACATGTAGAGTTTTTTAAATACATATATTTTGAAGTAATATACAGACCTTTAATCGCCTACTGATTAGATTTACCATATCATACCAAGGTCACGAAGTTATTATATTTATATATATATATATATATATATATATATATATATATATATACATATATATATATATACATATTGCTATGAATTGTGGTTTATATATTTACTGCACCACCATTCACAACTAATTTTTTACATAGAAATTTTAAAAATATTCTTCATCATTTAATTCTTCTAATCATAAATCTCTTAGTAACAATATTGAATTTAATATAAATATCTTATAATATTAATCAAAATTTTTATAATATCATAAAATACAAAAAAACTTACAGTTTTTTAAGGAGACCCACAAGACCCGTTGTTAAATCTTAAAACATCAAAATTACGAGAATAACAACTCCCGCACAATATACGGGAATTGAATAAAAGATACATCAACCAATTAACACAATCCAACCCGAATTTAATTAAATATATAAATCTATATATTTTTTTTGTGAAATACAACGTTCTTGTGTATAGGTATAACTTAGTCTACCCTTCAATATCGCCCGCAATCGGTTTCACATAAAGCCGACCTTCAATAATACAAGTTTTTGCTCACGCACATTAAAATACATTTTCAAAAATATACACTACAATTCAAAAATAATTGTACATTCATTTTAAATAAATTTTAAATATTAATTAGGGAAAAATCCATAACAATATGTATATATTTACCTGCCGAGAAGCAAACAAACATAGCATGTGCAATCGCAGAATATTTCAAGTGTAAGGTGTTCACTGCAGATTACAAAGCATGTGTTACAGGAACGTTATGAATCGATGAGAAGTTTGATGCCAAAAATTTAAAGTTGGTCGAACGGAGCTGAACAATGATCCAAGGAAGAAACGAGGCCGACCAAGAATCTATTTTAAATGCAAAAGTTCGTGAAATTTTTGGAACGACTGGCACTTCTAAGAGTTCATAAAATTATATTCGACCTCGCCTCGTTTTTGTCTTCTTGGATGTCGAAAATTCTCTCCGACTAACAAAAAGACTAATTGGATTAGTGTTTCTCCCTCTCTCTCTCTCTACCTGGCGGTATCTCACCCGATATCACCAGGTAGGGAATTAAAGCATCGTTATCGCAAATTAATCCTGAAAATATGAATTCACTCCAGAGACGAAACAACAGTCCATAATAAATACGGAAACGTCCAGCTTCCTCAGTTACGAAAATTTTTTTAAACCGGACATCTGATCGCAAAATTGTGACCAACATGAACAGGGATAGTGAGGACATACGGTGTCAAGATAAACTAGAAATTTTTAAAAACAGTCTCAATTACAACAGGAAACAGTTTAGTTAAGGAACATTTTATATAATACTACATCAAGCTTTATAAAAATTGTTCGAGGGTTACGACCACCATTTTCGATACACAACGATGTGCAATCGACTACCGAATTCTTCTTCGAAATAACTGCGGACGTTCACGAATATTATTAAACCCTTGAATAATTCGAGCCACTAACTCTTCTTCTGTATTAACAGGTGTCTCGCAAACCAGTGATTTAATATGACCCCAAATACAAGAATCAACAGGAATCAATCTGGTGAACGCGCAGGCCAAGAAATCGGCCCTCCACTTCCGATCCATTCATTTGGGAATTGTGCATTTAGATAATTCCAGCAGTTTCATCCAAACTGTGCTAGCGCACCACATCATGCTGGAAAACAATATTTCTTCGAATAAATGGGGTACTTTCAAGGAATTCTGGTAAAGTATGTTCCAGAAAAATCCTATAGACATGACCATCTAAACGTGCAGGCAGTAAAATGGTCCCACTACATAATATTCAACAATCCCAAATATTAACAGAAAACTTCCATTGATGATGTAACCTGTGAACGGCGTGAGGATTTTATTCGCTTCAAATGTGCCCATTGTGTGTATTAAAATAGCCATCTCATGCCTCATCTGTCCATAATACACTCCTAGGAAATCTTGGTTCGTCGTTAATTTTATTCAAGTACCATTTGGTAAATTGAACTCTGTTGGGATAATCAGCTGGAATTAATGTTTGCACTTTTTCAATGTGAAACAAATGCTTCTGGTATTCCTTCAATACCCGCCATACAGATGTGTGACGTGTATCGCATGGGCAATGGCACGATTGTTTGTTTTCGGGTTATTTTCAAATTGTTGCAGAACTTGGTCCTCAAAGTCAACATTTCGGACAGTACGACGACTAGCTCACGAATCTATTTTCTTTACTTGGAATTCACCAGTATCTCGAATACGCTGATCCAATTTTGAAAATGATGTATGCCAGGGAATATGACGCTGAGGATTATGCTGCGCATAAATTCGCTTTGCTTCGTTAGCATTACCGTAAGCTGCTCCGCAGGCAAGATGCATGTCTGCTAATTCAATATTTGGAAAATGATGTATTTTCAATAAAACACTAATTTATATAATAAATATTAATTTGTGGAACGTAAAATGGCAATTTAACACACTTCTCTAATAAGGAATATTTTGTGACGGACGTAAAATGACAACGACTCAAATGGTTGTTGTTTTTCAAAGGGTGCTATGATTTAATTTTTACTTTGTATACCGCCAGGAAGTCCTGGAGTGACAGCAGATTTTTTTCATTTTATCTCCATACTGAAAAATTTCGACGACTAGTTTATTAATAAAAATGTTTATTTGAGTGCCCTCGCTCATTTCAAAAAATAAAGAATACTTATTCTGTGACACACTGTATACTGTGTTAATTTCTCTTTCCCTTTCGGCACTCCGAGATATCGATAAGTATTCACTTATTCTATCTATCCCACCATATGTTCATGTCTTTAAGCTCGCCTTCTATTAATTATTAGCACTTTCAGTTTATCTTTATTTACACGCATTTCATAGGTAGTCTTTCACCTCTGTATTCCATATTTCCAAATTATTTTGCAGATCTCTTTCACTTTTTGTAATGACCACATGATGTATGAAAACTCCCGATACGAAAAACCGCGATATTTCGACGTTTTGTCAACGTTACACGCATATCTTTTATTATTTCATTCGTTATTATATTATCCAATACTGCTGTGAGAAAGTACTGACTTTATATGTATACACTTTTTTAAAGAGAATGCACATTCGTTTCCCCCAAATATCATTTTTCTCCTGACACTCACCGACGCTGTATATGTGATTCGTGTCAACATTAGAAATTAGGAAATTATATATCCTATTCGCATCTAAATAGGTATATGTAGCGAATTTATTCATTTCTCCCTAGGCATTTTCAACCAGAAATGCTTTTGAAGTTAAAAATAATAAACAGTGTCTTTAAGAATTCAAAATGTTTTACAACTTAGCAATATTTGTTTCATAACTATTTTATTCGAAAACAATAAGCTTAAATTTTTTATTCCCTGTTAAATACAAGAATAATTTCTATAGAATATTTACAAATTTAGTATTACTTCAAATACAATAAAAGTCAAATAAACGTAATATGCATATATGAAACTAGTACTGATATATGTTATAATCTTTATGACGTAATATACTTTAAACATTTTCTTCCAAAACTTGGATTTTGGAAGGAAATTACCAGTTTTATATAATTATAAAGTTAAAGTTCAAATAAAATATAACATCGTACTTACGACATCTAAATTTTACGTTTAGAAACGAATATTTTATATATCATAATAGTTTTAAAAAAATACATATAATCACTATGAAATCATCTTTATCAAAACAATCAAAGTAGACAGTTTATTTCATCAAGTATCCAAATTACACAGTCATGCACTTGTACCAAAATATTGAAGAATCTAATATTGTTTCAGTTTAACCAAACGAAGAAATGAAGTGCAGAAAAACCACAAGAAATAAACCCACGTGATATCAGTACACCACACACATTATCGCATCGAAAATATTCGTGTATCTTCTCGGCAGTGGCGAGAAATAATAAAAGAAAAAAACAAAAATAAAACGCAATCAAATGACGATTTAACACATACCGAGAAAACAAACGACGAAGTGCGAACTGCGACCATCGGGTGCAGTGACGGCGTGGTGTCTACACGGCTCAACCATTGGCGTGGAGATAGCCCCCTCACTTTGCCCAATGGGGGGCGACACCTCCCCAGAGCAGCAGTATGCCCTGCGTTGGAACGACTTTCAATCTTCCATTCTTTCTTCCTTCCGTCATCTGCGTGATGAAGAAGACTTTGTCGACGTTACGTTAGCTTGTGATGGTTGTTCATTTACAGCTCATAAAGTTGTATTATCTGCTTGCAGTCCGTATTTTAGAAGACTGCTTAAAGCGAATCCATGTCAACATCCTATTGTAATACTCAGAGACGTTCAACAAAAGGACATGGAAAATTTATTAAGGTATGTTTTGTATACAAAAATTTGGCAGTCAAAATCAACTTTCTTGCGTATAATTTGCTTATTTTGCTTATTCCTTTTTCTAATTTTCTTCTCAACAGATTAAAACTTATTTGTCGAGTCAGTATAAAATTTAAGTTTTGTAGTTTTGCAGTATCCAAAATGCAAAACGTTTTAGACTATATTATTTTACATAGTATTGTCTTATATCATGAAGATCCGTTCCATTTAATTTTTATTTTTAATAACAACAGAGTAGAACATGTAAATTAGACCAGAATTTTCAAGTCATATACATAATTCTGTAAAATCCATTATTTTAAAAATGTGTTGATCAGTTACTGATATTTCACATATAAAGTTATATTTTGTTAGCTCCTTTATAATTACTTTTTGTGCATATACAGAGGGGTATCGATTACTACTTATACTACCATATAAAACGCAATAATAATACAAAATTGTATTTATTCAACATAATCTCCATTAAGACTTACACATTTAGCAGAACGTACATAAAGTATTTTTCTAAGTTAAAATTATTTAGCCTAGGTCCGCAAAGCTCTCCTCAACGGCATATATGACTTCATCATTTGTTGGAAATCTTACCTTTCAAATGTTTGTTGAGTTTTGGGAATAAATAATATAATGGCAGTGCTACTTTCGAAAATAGTGCGAGTGCTCATCCAATTCAAAATCTTTTTTTTTTGAGTGCGCTCAAAGGCATGTGAGCAGGAGCGTTATCCTGCAAAAAGTTTTTGCGAGACAACACACCTTCAGAAAGTTTTTCGCGACGTTTTTCCACAATTCTCATATATAATTTAGATAGTAATTATGGTTTCGTAACGCTTCTATCCTTTTCCAAATAGTCATTAAAATCCAGTTTTAAGGCAACAAAATAGTATTATTTTGTTGCCGATTTTTCAGAGTTGTGGAAAACTAGATAAACTCTTTGGATTGTTCTTTAGTGTTGGTTCGTACTTGTGGATCAACATTTCGACAATAGTAATAGGCCGATTCAAAAACGTTGAAGAATCTTTTTAAAAATGGAAGCAAATTTTCTTCGTCGTCATCAACCGAATGCGCTTCTGATTAATAATCAAGCATTTCGCCGAGGGCTTTCTCATGTGCAAGTCGTCATGAATGATTTGAAGCACACGTTCATAAAAAATGCTTCTGCAATACACTTGATCCAAACTCGATCTTGTACAATCATATCATGAACAGAATTAATATTTTCCGGAGTAGTCATTGAAATTTGTTTCCCATAGCAGTGTTCAACTTTAACGTCTAATTTGTCTTTCTTAAGTTCCGCAATCCAACTTTTAATAGTGACGCAAGAAGGACCTAGTCACATAAGGTTTCTATCGTATCAATAAAAATTTCTTTGCCTGGTAATTTTTTTAAATAAATTCTTAATAACCAAGTGATATCACTAGATACTACTCTTTCCAAAAATTTATATTTCGATAATAGTTGGTGTCAGTCAAAACCTGTGGCTAAGAAAGAACGTACCGGAGTTCATTGCGGTCGAAAATTGGCCCTCGAGTAGCTCAGACTTAAACCCGATTGACCATCAATTATTATGGACAGCAGTTAAAATACTATTAAATAATGTAGATGCCACTGAAGATACATACCGTTCATACCAATTTTTCTCAAAAATGGAGAGGTGTTACGTTTTAATAAAAGACGGCCCACTATAAAATTACTGATACCCGTTGATAGCCAGCCTACAGTCTTAGAACTCTAATCCTTTACTTCTTGACAAGTTCTAGCATATATTTTATTATTTTTCTTAGTAACTTTCCCGTTATTTTGGAAAATTTCTCATGTTTGAAGAAAATATCGTTGTTTCTAATTTAATCCGGCATTGAATAGTCGAAATATAGAGTTTACTGAGTGAATTTCGCCGAATTTGCTATTATAAGTACATCCAGTATACACGCATGATCATACCCTGGTCGGTCTTTCATAGTAAACAACTTTATTTCACGATGAAGAAATATGAAACATTTCAAAATTTTATAAAAATCCATATTTTGTATAAAACAAAAACATTTTGAATAATATACAAATATGATTAAAAATCGGGTGGAGAGAACACAAACACAATACATATTGTGTTAAAATATCTTTCCAGACGTGCAGACAAATGTTTCATCCTATTATAGAATCATCAGTACATTCTGTTGGACAGATACTTTCACCATAAATAACATCCTTACTACATTACAAAATCCATTAAGACACAGCGTAGAACATTCAATGTCGTTTATTGACAAATGTCAACATCACTAACGCCAAAACAACCATCGCTGTCTTCATGACAAGTATAAGACTTGGCCAGCTTCTGACGGACACAGCCGCAACCTGCGGAAACTGTATTAAAATGCCTATACTCTACGTCGGACATAACAGATAACGTTTATAATAAAATAATGAAACATACATAGGTAGGAAAAATCTCACCAAATTTTCTATAAAACAAAAACATTTTTAATAATATGAAATATTATTCGGTTCTGAAGAACAAAAGTTCATATTTGAAACTGCATGTCTGGATATATACTTTCACACAAATATAAACTTGTATTGTATTCTCCACAATCAATTTTTATTAACATTTTTATATTATTACAAATGTTTCTGTTTTAAAATATGGTGAAGTCTCATCTACTCAAGTATGTTTCAAATTATTTTGTTAAAAAATCCAGTTTTTCCTTATAGAAAGTAATTATTTCGGTGCGATTTTCTTTAAGAGTGGATTTCGTGATAACTATCCGTGGCCTATCCGTTGGAATCATAGGAATGCGAAAAGGCATCTTCACCTTTGAATGGTCCTGTCAATATTGTTGCTTCTACGACATTGCTCATAAATTTATTTACTGCAAGCCGCGTGTCGTTACAAAGCTTTAGCTGGTTGATATTTCGCAATATGATATTTCAATTATAGTAAGTGCGGTGGCAGCCCTAGGAAATCGAGTGAATTCAAAAATTCTAGTTGGATAATTAATCGCTCCCTCTGCTTCCACAATAGTGTCGACGGCTTGTATGTGACTGCCTAGCTTTGAATGATCACTATAGTAAACGAAACAGTTCAATTTCTACGCAATGTTAACGAAATAATTAAATCAAAATGAAAATAAATCGAAATCTATTAAAATTTAAGTTTTACAATCGGAAACATTGAAAATGCTAACTGACAGTAGCTGTCAAGAAGCACGTTGTTTAACATGCCCAATGTTTAGTATTTCATGTTTTGCTATTACATCCAACAGATGGTGCTGTTTTTTCTAAAAAGCATGTTTTTATCTGCCACAAGTGTAATATTAAAGTGACTGAGTCAAGCTCAGTAATTCGTTATTAAACAAGTACTTCGCCTGTTTAATGATAGAAACTAACTTCTCTCTCCGTTTGATATATATTAAAATTTTTGTAACAGAACTTAAAACAGGACTTAGACGTATTTCTAATTAACTAAATTTGGAATATTTGGCACTATCAGGAATTTGAATTAATATTTCTCTTTCAGACCTATTTCATTTAATTGTATAATCATAATCAAGAAATAGCAGTGATAATGCATTTTCTTCTTGTAGCAATTTCCAGTGAACTTGTTCAGTTTTCATTAGTTCTTTACGTTGAACGCTTTCTCTTTTAGCGTAAGTACATATTCATGCATTTTATGTGCGATGTTACTTATTTACATGAATGAATATCAATATAATCCAATAGTAATTTAACAACATTATTGGTATACTTAGGCTCTTCTACCCTCGTCATTTTCTTAATAGTTCTATATGTTGTAACAATTGATACATACTAATATACATATATTTAACTGACGTCTTGCCAACAAGACTGATTAAAAAAATCTGAATAGTTGCTCAGTTTAAATCTTAGTATTACAAGATTATTTCTGCAATATTTCTACAAATTTCTGCTGTAGAATTAACATGAATATTGTAGAATTAACATGAAGGCCGGATAATATTATTATATGTAGATTTGGAAATTTCGAAATGCATTCCAGGTATTGTTGGCGATTTAAGGTCTGGTTTTACATCAAAATGTATATATTTAACACAATCCTACATGTTTCGGCAATTGATGCCTTTTTCAAGGAATATAAAATATAAATGACAGTATATTATTGTCATACTTATACATTTATATTTTATATTCCTTGAAAAAGGCATCATTTGCCGAAACATGTAGGATTCTTTTAAATATATACATTTTGAAGTAAAACCAGACCTTAAATCGCCAACAAATTGAATTTACCATAAAATACAAAGGTCACGAAATAATTAACTATATATATATATATATATATATATATATATATATATATATATATATATATATATATATATATATATGTATATATATGTATATGTATATATGTATATGTATGTATGTATGTATGTATGTATGTATGTATGTATGTATGTATGTATGTATGTATGTATGTATGTATGTATGTATGTATGTATGTATGTGTGTATGTATGTATGTATATATGTGTGTATGTATGTATGTATGTATGTATGTATGTATGTATGTATGTATGTATATACAAAATTTCTTGACCGTACTAATATAAATTCGCTACAATTTAGCTTATCGGTCTGTTTTAATTAAAACTCAAATGTTCTTACTCAATATTTCGTAAATATGTTATTATAAATATATATTCCTGATGAAGTTATAAATATATTGACGAAATATTTAGTAAAAAAGCTTGATTTTTAATTAAAACAGACCAATAACCCAAATAGTAGTTAATTTATATATATATATTCAATTATAGATTCAATTAATGTACAGATATTTAAATATCTGTATATTTGCTTATCATGCTGACAGTTCCATGTTTAGATCCCTGACTAGCTGTCCGAGTAGGTTTTCGTGGTTTTCCTTCTCATTTAAGGCGAATGCCGACACTATTTTTGGAATACTAAGGCATGATTTATTATTATTAGACTGGAATGTATCTTTAAATTATTTTATCCACGACAACTACAAATGTATAAGTATGACATTAATATACTGTCATTTATATTTGAAATTCTTTGAGAAAGGCACATATGCCGAAACATGTAAGGTTGTTTTAAATATTTTTAAGTAAAACCAGACCTTAAATCGTCAATTAATTGAATCACCATAACATACAAAGCTCACGAAATAATTATCTTTATATATGTATATATATATATATATATATATATATATAATATACAAAGATAATTATATATGTATATGTATATATACATATAGTCGTTAATAAATTCTCGGAAATTCGGCATTTTTGTTAAGCAAATAAATAAGTCATTTAACGTTTCGACTACTGCTTATGCCATATAGGCAATTGCGTCTTCATCAGAACATTTTTACATATCTGTAATAGTAATTATACTTGAACGTGAGTATAAAAGACAAGATCACATGCACTACTTACAATTAGATTTCATTTTATATTATATATATATATATATATATACAGTGTGGTCATAAAGTTTGGAACCAAGCTTATAACCGTATTATTTTACAATTTTAGGAAAAACGCTCGGACAGGTAAATTTTCTATTTTAAAACGCCATCTTTTGACATATAATTTTTTTCTAGGACGTCATTGGTTTTCGAGTGATGACGTTATCAACACTTTCTTTAAATAGCAACCATATTTTTTTTTCTCGTTTTTGGTAGATCTTTATATCCACCAAATAGTGATATAAAACAATTGGTATGGTGTATCACAATTTTTTTGAAAAAATTATATAAATTTTGAAAAAAATACGAAAATTTTATTTTTGTACAAAATTAAAATTAAATTAAAAAAATACATCTGAACTTAAATTTATTGTAACAGTTAACGTAAATTTTCAAAATGGACCCCACCAACAAACTGACACTGTCCCAGCCGAGTGTAAACACTTCGTATACTCGCCTCAATTATGTCTGGGGATATTTGTGTAAGTTCTACGCGAATTCGTTCTTTTAAATCTTCTAAATTGTTCGGTTTGTTAAAATACACTTTCGATTTCAAATAACCCCACAAAAAAAAGTCTAACGGAGTCAGGTCAGGAGAACGAGGTGGTCATTCTATGGCGCCTCTCCGTCCAATCCATTTATTGAGAAATATTTCGTCAAGGTAGTGGCGAACTTCTACACCATAATGGGGAGGTGCCCCATCTTGTTGAAACCAAATATTTGGATGGGGTACATCACCATCCTCGTGATTTGGGAAAATAACAGCGAGCGCTGGAACCAGTTCAAATCTTAAAAATTCTAAATATTGCACAGCAGTCAAATTTCATTCAAAATAATATGGTCCTAAAATGCGTCGTCCAATCATTCCAACCCATACGTTAGCCTTTCCTCTGCGCTGAGTGTGACACGCTTGAGCCCAATGCGGATTGTTCTGGGACCAATATCTGCAATTATGGTGGTGAACAGATCCATTTAGGCAGAACGTAGCTTCATCTGAGAAGACGATGTTTTCCAAGAAATTTGGATTTTGGTCACAACGTAACATTACGTCTTCACAGAACTGCAGTCGACGATCTTCGTCATCCTCATGTAATTCCTGTACAAGTTGAACTTTCTAAGGACGATAGTGTTTTTTTTTAAATAAGTTGACGACAAGTGAGTGAGCCACCTGATTGGCTAACGCAAGTTGTCTGGTGGAAACATGATGCCTTTCTTCTGCTTCTAGAAGCACATTTAATTTAACATCTTCTCCTACTTGAGGTCTACTTTGCCGTGGTCGATCTTTTACGGATCCAGTTTCGGTAAACTTTCCAACTAATTTTGTCACCGTAGACCTGGTAATTGGGGGTCT
Organism: Melolontha melolontha; assembly: GCA_935421215.2. Taxonomy (NCBI): domain Eukaryota; kingdom Metazoa; phylum Arthropoda; class Insecta; order Coleoptera; family Scarabaeidae; genus Melolontha; species Melolontha melolontha. The sequence goes on along the minus strand of OW285237.1, from coordinate 123,935,762 downwards.
ATCAGGGTGTTCATGGTTAAACAAATCGCATGCTTCTGCATGCGTTCTTTGTCTGTCCCCATACCCAACCATAATTAAAATTTCGATTCTTTCTCGCTCAGATAAATGTGCCATTTTTTATATTAGCGAAAATGAACAATTTTTACGCAATATCTCAAAAATTTAACGTCAAAAATAGAAGTAAATAATTCAACAATGTTGTCGCCATAGAAACAATTTCAAACTAAAATTTTTGTACATAAATTGTATAAAAAGAAGCAAGAATGTCATAAAGAAATATCTTGCAAAAAAGTGCGTGTTTTTGTTTTTGTAAATTTTTTGCATAGTAACATGAGTACATGTGCTTTTGACGATCCGGTTTGTTCAAGAAGAATATTTAAGTCCTCACACAAGACAGAAGTGTGAAAAAAACTTACTTACATATTTCAGTAAATTTTGTAAGCTTAAGTAGTTTTTGAAATCTTCAATTTTTGGGCGATAATTTTAATTAAGAAATGGTCTGCCACATCATGTCAAGTTTTTAAATAAATTAAACTTCTTTGGCCCTTTTTTGTGAAACTATTTAATGTTAAATAAGATTTTTTAATAATAAGTAATTGGCTGATTGGGAAGACGAATTTCTTTTGACTTGGAGCGAATAAAGCTGATTAATATTGATCGCAAAGTATTTACACTCGGCTGGGACAGTGTCAGTTGGTTGGTGGGGTCCATTTTGAAAATTTACGTTAACTGTTACAATAAATTTAAGTTCAGATGTATTTTTTTTAATTTAATTTTGTACAAAAATAAAATTTTCGTATTTTTTTCTAAATTTATATTATTTTTTCCAAAAAATTGTGATGCAACATACCAATTGTTTTATATCACTATTTGGTGGATATAAAGATCTACCAAAAACGAGAAAAAAATATGGTTGCCATTTAAAGAAAGTGTTGATAACGTCATCACTCGAAAACCAATGACGTCATAGAGAAAAATTGTATGTCAAAGGATGGCGTTTTAAAAAAGAAAATTTACCTGTCCGAGCGTTTTTCCTAAAAATGTAAAACAATGCGGTTATAAGCTTGGTTCCAAACTTTATGACCACACTGTATATATATATATGAAAAACGCAATGTTAATGAGAATTAATAATTATTAAATTCCTACATTATATGCAATTGCCGCTCTAATTTGTTGTATTAATTTCTACAAATAACAAAATCACATTTGCCTAAGATTGCAGATACAACTGCGTTGGAATATGCAGATGCCGACATTTCATAGTTTTTACTAATCTTCAGTACACATTATCAAGAAATAGATACGACTTTCATTTTTATACTGCGTGTATATATCCAAATGATGAAAAACGCAATGTTAATGAGAATTAATAATTATTATGTGGGTTAGTGCATTGTCGTTTTGTAGGATCCACGAATTAGTGCTCCACTTGGGAGGCCGCTTGCGTCGTACGTCAAGCCGACAATGTTACAAATGTCATAGATTGCTGTCCTTCGGTCTTGCAGGTCACGCTCTTTTGCCACATTTTGTGGCGCGTTTTCCGTCGATGGACGACCGGACGCTCATCATCAATCGCCATATTTTTGAAACGGTTGTATCACTCATAAGCTTGCAGCTGTCCTAAAACATGCTCACTAAATACTTGTTTAAGCATTTTTAGAGTTTCCGCTGCCGTTTTACCAAGTTTTAAGCAGAATTTGATGTACGTTCTTTACTTTTTCTCATCCGCAGATCATGTCGCAGATTAACTCAAACACAACTCAATAAATATAAACACAAAAACTTTTTTTCTCACCGTCTAGCAAAGCATCGTCTTAGTATAAACGTAGCTCACACCAACAAACATTATAGAGCTGTACAACCATCTCTTCGCGCGCCAAATGGAAATTCCTAGAATTTATGGGTAGTACCTCATACTACAAGATAGCACTTAATCATACCGCAAGAAATGTGAAGAAAATGAATATCGATCTATTTTATCACTGATTATTAATGTAAACTAGCGTATTTCTTTGTTAACTTTGTAAATTTTGTTACTCGCATTTCTTTTGTGTTTATATTAGAATTTTTTTACTTTTGCCTTACATTACTTTAACAAAATAATTTGAAACATATTTGAGTAGGTAAAATCTCACCAATATTGTATAATAAAAAAAGTATTTTTAATTATTAAAAATCGGGTGTGAAGAAAACAAGTAGTGAAACACGATAATACTGTTTCTATGGATATGGTTGTTACCTGCTAGTTCTGCAGTTGTTATGTAGACAGCGCTGAATATTCTTTTACGCTCTGTCTTAATAATTTCAGTGAGATAGCGAAGTTGTTTTTTGTGAACGTGTCTCTTATCCAGCAGAGGTGTACCGATGAACCTGTAGAAGGGTGAAATACGTATCTACGTCTCTGGAGAGGATACATTCACAAATATACGAACTTGTATTGTGTTCTTCACATTCGATTTTTAATAATATTTATAATATTTTATATTGTTAAAAATACTTTTGTATTACATTATTTTCGATATAAATGTTTTTGCATTTCTGTTGTTATTATCTTATTACGTATTTGTTATCATTTATTTATGTACGTTCAAATATTTTAGTTAGTGTATCTTTTATTTTCGTACTGTTCGCTTTTGTTTTTTGAACTATTATATCTGCAAATGGTTCGATTGTTGGACAACAATCATTTATTATTAGAGCTGAGGATGTTTGCGGTATAACCATGGTTATATCATATAACCATAGTAATTTACTATGGTTACATGATATAACCATGGTTATACCGCAAACATCCTCAGCTCTATTTATTATTATTATTATTATTATTATGCAACTATGTTATGGCATACACAAAAATTGTTCAGTTTTTTTAATATTTATTAATACCTGCACGTTAATCGATTCTGAGATGTACAAAACTGTTAACCTTCTTTCAATGGTTCCAGCTTTTGACAAAATATGTATGAAACATAAAAATAAATATGTAATTAATCTATTTGCATATTATAATGCTTTTACAGGGAAGAAATACTTAATTTTAAATAAAATACCTAGTAAATTATAGTTACAAATACAAGAATAATTAAGTATTTTTTCGTAGTCACTGTCTTTGATTTTTTATTATCTACAAGATAGATCAGAAAATTATTTTTGGAGATCAGAATGTAATTGAACGCTCTGGGCGGGTCGTCATACTTTCACGGTGTAGTTCACAATTCTCACACACTCATAGATTTTGTGTTATGTTGCTTTTCTATTTTTTATTCGTTGTTTCGTTAAAAGCCTAGAGCGCTAGTAGGAAATTATTACGAGCACTTAAATAACACACACACACGTTCGCGTACAAAACAACACGAAATAGTTAAAGGTTAATTGTTGTGAGTGCGATCTTTTCTCTTGCTCTGACTCTATTCGTAACGAATTTGCGTTGGTTTTGAAATATCCGTGGGTGATCAAATTTATGAGCGTACGAAGTTGTTTTCTTTTATTTTCTTTTTTATCTTAAGAGCATTATTTTATTTCGTATAGTATGTGCATCATTAGGAAACATTAGAAATCAAATTGTGCTATGAATTAATACAGTTAGTCACTTACATAGAAATGAATAACGGCTTAACGAAGAAAGAAGCAATATCTTATATAGGTTGTTTCCAATAATTTATTCCTGAAGTTTTTGTCATTTTAAACACTACGATTTCCTATGTTATTCAAATGATTCATATTTGAAAGAAATGTTATACTGAATATGCAAATCTTACATTAAGAATTATATTTGAATTTCTTGCAATAAATTAATGTTTTTTTTCACTTCTATTGCCTTTTATAAAACAAATTGAAAACAAAATCAATGTACGAGGTGTCAGTGTTACCTAATGACGTAGATAGATCACCATGCCTATTTTTTCAAAATAGTCATCGACTTTTGAAAAATGCATTGGCATAGTTATAGTGTGCCCGAATTGAAGTTATCAGTACTTTTTCATTTTATAAGCGTAACTGTTAAAAATATTTTCTATTAATACAGGGTCCGGCAACTGGTGTGACACATTTTGAATAGGTTGCTATGAAAAAACAAATAATGTAATGTCAGTTAGTTTGACAATAAACTTCATTCCTATACATACAATTTTGATTAGAATGGAGAAATTTCCACTAAATTCACGTATTTATGCAGTGAATGAGTTTGTTAGAAATGGTTCCGCTAATCAAGCTCCAAGAAGTTTTCGGCGGGAATTTAATCTTGAAAGACATGGGAGAATTCTATCGCGGAAGATAATTTCAAGGTGGGTGAATGATTTTAATGAAAGATGCGGTGTTGCACCAAAATTTAAAGGTGGTGTTACAACTGGTCGGACACCAGAAAACATTGAAAGGGATCGTGTCGCCGTTAACATAAGTCCGATACGATCTGCGAAGAAACGTTCATTGGCCCTGCAAATCACTGAGAGAATTCTTAGAAATCTTGAATGAAGATCAAGATGTGTTGCGTTGTTTGTTAATGATGGATGAAGCTCACTTTCATTCAAGCGGTTTGATAAATAAACAGAATTATCAGTACTGGTCATCGGAAAATCCTTTACATGAAAAACCTCTACATGACCATAAAGTGGCAGTATAGTGAGGAGTATCAATTTTTGGAATCGTTGGACCATATTTTTTCGAGGAAAATAATCAAGCAGTCATCGTTAACTCCCATCGTTATATACGCATGCTACAGATTTTTGGTAGGAGAACTCTTCTTACTTTAAGAGAAATGTTGCCTAATAAATTTATATCAAAAATGGTAACATAAATTGGTCGACAAGATCTCTGGATTTATCGGCTCCCGATTTCTTTTCGTGGGGATTTTTAAAGGATAGGGTATATAAGAACCGACCACAATCTATTCAGGTGTTGAAAGACAACATTTTTCAAGAATGTCAGGGTATTAATGCTCAACTCCTGCTCAGAGTTATGGAAGATTTTCAAAATAGGTTATGGTTTTGTTTAGAAGCCAATACTTGGAAGATATTATTTTCAAAAAGTAAAATTGCACAAATTAAAGTTGTTATATATCACAAGTTGGTTTAATTTCGTCATTGTTCAACAATTTTATAGCTTTATGAAAATGCGTCATACCAGCTGCCGAACCCTATATATAGTACTTAGAGGATGAAACACTTGAATTATTGCAAAGTCTTTTTTCAAATTTTTCAACATATTTCTCTTCATCATTAATATATTTGGATCAGTGGTGCTAGAGTGCCATTATACCAGTTTGAATCATTAGCATCAAGGACTGCTCTACTTCTGCAATAGCTTCGTCGTATGTCTGGAATTTCCTGGAGAAACAGCTTGAGCTTTGAAAATATCTCTAAAGGGACTAGAAACAACCTTGAATCGTAATTCATCCAGTTTTTCCCGAAGAATGCGACTGGTGTGTGACGCATTGTTATGATGGAATAACACTTTCTTTCGAGCTTTTACGGGCTTTCTATGGGTGATGGCAACTTTACTAATATACCCCCTTGATAGTTTGGCTCCTTGCGAGATAGTCGATACGAAATATCTCCTACGAATCCGAAAATATCGTGCCTATTACCTTTCCAAGCAGAGGAAACGTCATGACCGTCTTTGGCGGAGGACTGCCACTATGCCTTCACTGCTGAGAGTGCCGTTTAGATTCTGGACTGTAGTGATGGAGGCATGTTTCATCGAATGTGACAAAAGTTGATGTTAAAGTGCTTCAAATTATCATCGGAAATTCGCCACTCACCTAGAAGATAACTTAAGAATGCCTAATTCGACAAGTAAACAGGTTTATACGTTCAGTAGACAATCCTACAGTTTTGGCAATCTCCTCCACTCTTCGGTCACGTAATTCAACACCATAAAATTTCTCAACCATTTCTGGATGGCAACACATTTTGGTGGTTCAGGATGTTTTTCATCTTCGAGATTCATGTCGCCATGTTTAAAGCGAGAAATGCTGGCCTTCTAAGCATCATTTCTCAATACCGCACATTTGCTAAAATCTTAGTTGTATTCATCTTCTTAAAAAACAAGTACTGAATTAAAATGGTGAACACAATACAAGTTCATATTTGTGTGAATATTTATATCCAGATATGCAATGTGCTTCGTCTTGCTATTGCCTCATTAATGCATAATGTTGGGCTAGAGAAAATTCACCACACCAACTCCCTTAGTGTAGATAATCAAGTCACAGAAGACAGTAGGTATGGGAGAACACTCAGCGCCGCTCATTGATCAATGGCAGCACCACTGATACGAAACCAACCATCGCCGTTCTCATGACAAGTGTAAGACTAGTAAAGTGATTCCTATCGGACGATCACAGCCTTGACAGACATAAACGGTATTAACGTGTCTCCATTATAAATCCAACAGCTCCGACAGGGTACATAACAAAAGCAATTTGAAATATACTTGAGTGCGTAAAACCTCCACATTTTATCTACAAAACAAAAGCACTTTCAATAATATCAAAATATTATTAAAAATCGAATGTGGAGCACGCTATACAAGTTCAAAGTTGTGGACATGCAGACATGTGTTTGGCCTTGCTATATATAGACTCATTAGTAGAGCTGGGGATGTTTGCGGTGTGCCAGGATAGTATTCAGTTAAACGCACGAATATAATGACCTTGTTTCGATCGGTGATGCATGCGTGATTTTATTGCTTTACATGCATTCGCTATTTATATCACTTAGGTATATAAATATGTATATATAACTGTATATAAATAACTTATTTATATACAGTACACATAACTGACATACCTAAGTGATATAAATAGCGAATGCATGTAAAGCAATAAAATCACGCATGCATCACCAATCGAAACAAGGTCATTATATTCGTGCGTTTAACTGAATACTATCCTGGCACACCGCAAACATCCCCAGCTCTATTAGAGCTGAGGATGTTTGCGGTACGGCAGGACCGTATGTAGTGCATCCCCACATTTAACTATTTATCTAAATATTCTCTGAAATGATTTGCCGGATCTCATAAATTAATAGAGTGATATTTTAGTATGCACTGGATATTGTTATTATACAAAATCATAATAGCCATTTGTATTTATGGATCATAAATAATAATACGCATGTATTTGTATTTGGTTGTGAATTCAATTTAAACTTAAAACGAATCGTAATATTTTAACGACAAGCCGTCCTTACAATACATGCATTCGAGACAAAGTGTGCAACTCTACGAATAACTTCCATAATTGATCGAAAATGGACATTTTGGAGCTGAAGTAAAGCCCCTATTCTTAGAAAATTTTATTACTGTCGTTAAGAACTATTATTATAAACAACAAAGGCCTTTTATTAGTGTTGAAGTTTTAGTTTCATTGAATTTCCATGTTGTAAGTAGTCAATTGTAAAGTGTTCATTCACAATATTCTAAAACAAGGTGTAAATTTAACTAAAATCCAGAAAAACACATTCTGATAATATATTACTAGATTAGAAGCTGTGTTTATTACTATTTATTATATTATTTTTATAACCAAATGCAATAAAAGCTACGAAAACAAAAGAAACCTCGATTTATTAAAATCTTGTCACACAGCCTTTCAAAGCCTGGCAGCACATATTTTGCATATATTTTATATATACTACCTACTTGAACTAGGTGAATGAAGTTAGAAGTTATAAGTTATAACTTCTAACTTCGTTTTCGTAGCTTTTATTGCATTTGGTTATAAAAATAATATAATAAATAGTTATAAACACAGCTTCTAATCTAGTAATATATTATCAGAATGTGTTTTTCTGGATTTTAGTTAAATTTACACCATGTTTTAGAATATTGTGAATGAACACTTTACAATTGACTACTTACAACATGGAAATTCAATGAAACTAAAACTTCAACACTAATAAAAGGCCTTTGTTGTTTATAATAATAGTTCTTAACGACAGTAATAAAATTTTCTAAGAATAGGGGCTTTACTTCAGCTCCAAAATGTCCATTTTCGATCAATTATGGAAGTTATTCGTAGAGTTGCACACTTTGTCTCGAATGCATGTATTGTAAGGACGGCTTGTCGTTAAAATATTACGATTCGTTTTAAGTTTAAATTGAATTCACAACCAAATACAAATACATGCGTATTATTATTTATGATCCATAAATACAAATGGCTATTATGATTTTGTATAATAACAATATCCAGTGCATACTAAAATATCACTCTATTAATTTATGAGATCCGGCAAATCATTTCAGAGAATATTTAGATAAATAGTTAAATGTGGGGATGCACTACATACGGTCCTGCCGTACCGCAAACATCCTCAGCTCTAATAATAAGCCAGTAGTAAATGCATGCAATAAAAGAAACTTAAAAGTCGCCATTCATCACGACCTCTAAATATTGTCCCTTTGAGCCAATTTTTGGTATACACATATATTTTAGTAAAAGAAACAAAATCAAGCAGCTTGTGGAGAAAATATTGGACTATACTTTTACTTTTCCATACAAGCGTGGGCCACCCTAGCGTGCATATTATACAATCAAATTCAACAAAAAATAAACTGAATGCAATAGACTAAGAATAATTTGAAATATGACGACTACTGATAAACTAATTGATATCTTAGAAAATTAAAATATTTTATTTTATTTTCAAGCGACACGATTTCAGGGAATACAAAGATAGACTTACATGTATACGTTTTATTATCAATCTTATTAAGGTTTATATGATTACAAAATTATTTTATTAGCTATATTATTTTAACATTTTATATGGTACTTTGTAATATAGTATAATCATATTACCTCTAATAAGATTGATAATAATACGTATACATGTAAATATTTCCTGAAATTGTGTCCCTTGAAAATAAAGTAAAATATTTTAGCTTTCTCATATATCAATATTAATTTATCAGTAGATGTTACTATATTTCAAATTATTCTTAGCCTATTGCATGTATTTAGTTTATTTTTTGTTGAATTCGATTGTATAATATGCACACACATGTAATATGGTGTTAATTTGAAATACAGTAACCCGGTTATAGCAAACTTTCGGTTATAACGAACCAGTTTGAAAAGTACGAACCAAGGTTCCATAAGAAACGTGTTAATTTTTTTCGCATATAACGAACCCGCTTTTAACAAACTTTCGGATATAACGGACCTTATTTTCCATTTTGTATGTAAAAAGTTTTCGGTTATAACGAACTTATAATTAGAAAACAAGGGACTTCCCCGAGTATCTCGCCAAAAATGCAGTAGTCGATTCTAGCAGTTTGTGCAAGCAGTCGACGTCGAGTCATCAATCTGTGCTTACGCTGATTCTCAAACGTGATTTTAAGACCATGAGTGACGCAGTTGCGAAGAAAAAACGTAAATCTTTTACGTTGAAAAGTAAACATGATATTGTGAAACGATTGCAACGAGGTGTCAAACAAAGCGAAATTTGTACTGAAATGGGACTAAGTAAATCAACGGTAATAAAAAACTAAATTCAGGATAATGCATGTATTAAACAAAAACTTCATTGTAGGTTGCTACAATTTGGAAGCGAAGGCAAACCATATTCAAGAGTTTCGAATAAGTACGAAACTCAAATGTGAAAAAAATCAAAAAACCTACTAAGCACGAAGTTGATCAAGGACTTTTGAAATGGTTTTCTCAGCAAAGAAGTAAAAATGTAACTATCAGCGGTGCCGTATTGCAATCTAAAGCTGAAGATCTTGGGAGTAAATTGTTGGAAGATTCTGAATTAAAATTTAGTAGAAGTTGGATCGAAAGGTTTAAACGAAGACACAACATCAGCAGCGGAAAAATTGTTGGAGAGGCAGCCTCAGTTAATATGGATGTTGTGAATGACTGGTTGGAAAATAAGTGGCCAATAATTAGAGAAAACTTTGGAGATGAGGACATTTTTAACGGCGATGAAACGGGGTTGTTTTATAAGCTCACACCAGACAAGACATTAACATTCAAAGGGGAGACCTGTACAGGTGGAAAGTTATCTAAAGAAAGAATTACCGTCTTGGTTGTAGCAAATTTATTGGGGACAGAGAAAAGAAAATTATTGGTGATCGGAAAGGCCAAAAACCCCCGATGTTTCAAAAATGTGGTACGATTACCAGTCAATTATAAATGTAACAGAAGAGCTTGGATGACCTCCGAAATTTTTACAAACGAACTACGAGAATGGCATGATGAATTACGTCGTAAGAAAAGAAAAATCTTATTACTAGTGGACAATTGCCAGGCTCATCCGGATGTAAAAAATTTGGAGTGCATTAAGTTGGTGTTTATGCCTGCGAATACAAGTTCGAAATTGCAGCTCATGGACCCGGGTGTTATCCATAGCTTAAAATGCAATTACCGACGATTCCTACTCTCGAAAACTATAAATTCTATTGATAATGATCAAACTAACTTCACTGTGAGTCTCTTGGATGCAATTAACTTCATCCATATGGCATGGCAAAAAGTGTCAAAGCAGACAATCGCTAATTGTTTTCGACACGGCGGATTTATCAGGCGTGAGGATGAATTTGACTCAGATGACAATCTACCATTAGTCGAATGGCTCACAAAAAATCAAGAAGAAAGTGTTAACGATGTTCAAGATGAACTCACTCTTGGTGAATATGATTTTAATGAATACGTTCACGTTGATGACAACCTTGTAAATGTGGAATTTTTGGATGATGATGCCATTGTAGCTTCTGTGTCTTCTGCAGCTAATCAGACTGACGATGAGAACGAAGAAGATGAGAACGAAGAGGAAGAAACCAAAAATAACGAAGTACCACTAGTTCCAACCACTTCAAATGCAATCCAAAATATTGAAGTCGTTCGTCATTTTCTTCAAACGCGGAATACTCCGCAACATATTCTTAATAAGCTAAGCGAAGTGGAAGTGCACATCAGAGAGATTAATCTTGCCAAAAAAAAACAAACTAAAATAAATACGTTTTTTTAGTACATAATTAATATTTTCAAGTTGTTTCAGACATGTAATGTTTGTAATGTATTTTGTTATATGAAAAAAGAATAAAAATTGACTCACTCAAAATAGTGGTGTTTTTTCAAAATCATCACTTATAATGAACTTCGCTTATAACGAACCTTTTTTGCCGGTCCCTTGGAGTTCGCTATAGCCGGACATTACTGTATATGAATATTTGAAATATGGTGAATAATGGTGAATATTTGAAATATATGGAAACATAAAATCTTCCCTTTTCCTTTTCGTCGGGGAATCTATTAAACTGTCTCCTTTGCATCACATACTTTAAACAATCAAAGTTTTGGATTACCAAATAAAGAAAACATGCATATATTATTAAATAAAAGTTTCTGTTAATAAATCATTATGCCAGATTACTATTGTATATACTATTATACTAACACAAACAACCGACAATGAAAGTAATAATTCGAGATTAAATATTTCAAGCATTCTACTTTACTAGATACTGATGAATATTTAATGCACACATACATATATGCTTCTATTTAATTTTACTGTAACTGAGGCGCCTAAAACAAAGGATCCGACACCTTCGGACCAAATAGACCTCCATGAAATGATTATGACAACTACAGATTATTTAAAATTATAATTAGTTACGACATATATATGTATATATATATATATATATATATATATATATATATATAAGGTAAACTAATTAGTCGGCGATTAAAGGTCTTTAATCGCCGACTAATTAAGTTTACCTTATCATACCAAGGTCACGAAAATACTATATATATATATATATATATATATATATATATATATATATATTCATATTCATATTAGCTATTAGTTGTTTAAACAACACAATACTAACTTATAAGAACGTTTAAATGGACACACATTTTCAAGCAATACTACAGCCCTATAAAAAACATCAAACAAAAAAATACACCTTCAATTTCGAAAATACTTTTATAATTACATCTGAAAAAAGTAACAAAGCAAGAAACATCAGAAAGCATCCACATACAAAAAACACAAATCCCATAAATGTTAGAACCCACATAAATAACCTCTCAACAATATACTTCTCTATTTCTTGATATACAAGCTTATCTCTTTCCCAACATTATCACTATTTATCACATATTAATTTGGTGCTCGTCTTACTATACTGTCTGTGGTGTGTACTCCATTTGCTTTTGCGTTTTTTGCTGTTTTGGTGTTTTCTTGTTTAGTTATTTTTTGTATAATGGTTTTATTATATTAACTCATGATTGTGCCAAATAGACTCCATAGACGTATTGATTGTAAAAGTTCCGTAACTTAGCTACACGAAAACTCAAGAATTTTTTTATTTTCCTTGCAAAACTGCATACGAAGAACATATTTGAATATATAAAATTATTTTGGCGGTGTACTGTACATACATATACACACATGAATAGTACTAATACTATTACACTATCACATTTATTGATTTTAAATAAATGTATTCTATTTAATTGCAGGTTTATGTATAACGGCGAAGTGCACATAGGACAAGAACAGCTGGCAGATTTTTTAAAAACAGCACAGATGTTACAAGTAAGGGGTCTAGCGGATGTTGAAACTAATCAGAAGATCCCCGCACCAGAACAAAAAGTCTCGCCGGTAAGTTTTCTTCTTATCTGAACAATCGACTTTTTATTATATCCTGTAATTGCGAATCCCTCTATCATTAGCAGCACACGCCGTGAGAAGCGCGAAAATTTTTATATTTATATTAAAATATTCGTTAGTAATGATAATGATAGATTTTATACTTGATTTTCTTAAATCGCAAAGAAAAGATAAAAAATATAAATGAAGGAGAAGTAACGTATTTATTTTATGTAAAGGACATCAGGCTCAAACCCTAGATTCAAATCATTGTTTAAACTGTTTGGAATTAAAATATTTAGGACATAAAGAAACAGAAATTTCTGAAACTGCTGCATGAAACTACTTTTATTGACGTAAAGAAATAACTAAATGTTTTAAATAATAAGTTAATTAGATGATTTAGGTCACTTAAACAGAGAATGGAATATTTAGATTAAAATCCGCGGATCATTAAATCATGCTATTTATTAATAATAGTTATACAAGGTTATTCAATTGTTCCGGAACACTTTTCGAGCAAAAGTTTGTTGGTTTTAAGCAAGCTATTGTAATAACATATTTCTAATCTACATGTTGCTTGTGTTATCATGGAAACTGTATTCAATTTGATTTTTTTAAATGAAGTATCCTGTATATTTTTACATAGCTGAAATCCTCGTGAGATTTTAAAGTGCTTTTTTTTACACAATTATGTCTCTATTTTGCTCTATTCTTGAGATATTTACTATAATTTGTAATTTTTACCAAGCATGTGTTCTAGTTACGAGGGTGGTTTGACAATTAACTTGGTTCACACATTAATAGAGGGTACAAATGTAATCTATATATGTATATATATAGTCATAAAGTGTCAATCCTATGAGTTAATATTCTCTGGTCTTAAGTCATTCTGACAGTAACTCGTTGTTTGACAGTTACTTAAGCAGAAGTATTTCGAGCAATAGCGAAAAACGAATAAAGTTTGAATTCGTGGTGTGATTCAATTCTTTTATCTGGAAGGGAAAACAGCGAAGGAGATTCATGAGAGAATTTCACCTACATTGGGTGACTCATGTCCTTCTTATGAGTGTGTTCGACTTTAGGTAAATGAGTTTAAGCATGGCAGAACAAGCATTAAAGATGCACCACGTCCTGGAGCCCCGAAATCAGCTGTGACACCCGAACTTATCGATAAAGTCCATGATTTGATTATAGACGATAGACGAGTGAAAGTGCGCGAGTTAGCGGAACCCACAGGCATCTCAACTGAGCGAGTTCAATTCGTTTTGCATAAAGAATTGCACATGCAAAAACTGTGCGCCAGATGGGTGCCGCGTTTACTCACTCAAGAGCGAAAGCGAATTCGCATGCGAATATCTGCCGACAATTTGCAAGTTTTTCAGAAGAATGTAGTTGAGTTTTTTCGCCGTTTTGTGACAATGGACGAAACTTGGATACACCACTATATCCCGGAAACTAAACAGCAGTCGAAACAATGGATTGCCCGTGGCCAATCGGCTACGAAAAAAGCGAAATGCGTTCCATCCGCTGGAAAGGTCATGGCGTCAGTTTTTTTGGGACGGAAAGGGAATTCTCCTAATTGACTACATTGAAAAGGGAAAAACCATTACCCGAGAATACTATGCATAACTTTTGGACCGATTAAAGGCAGCAAGAACAGAGAAACGCCCGGCAATGGCCAAGAAAAAGGTGTGGTTTCACCATGACAATGCCCCCGTGCATTCAAGTCGTGTCGCTCAGCAAAAATTGGCCGAGCTACGATTTCAACTGCTTCCGCATCCTGCGTATTCGCCAGATCTAGCTCCTTCGGACTACCATCTATTCTCGAAACTAAAAACTTTTCTGGCAGGACGAAAGTTTGAGTCTAATGAAGATGTCATACAGAAAGTAAACCAGTATTTTGAAAGCATCGAAGCAATTCATTTCCGTGAAGGAATCGCGAAGCTGGAGAAACGTTGGGGCAAATTGTTTTTTTTGATAGCAAACCAAGTTAATTGTCAAACCACCCTCGTAGCTATGAATGATATATGAATTTTATGTCAGAATTATAGGTTGTTAAATTCTAACTAGAACTTTTTCTACCAAAAAAGGATTTCACCTTAAGATAACTAAATGTATGAAAATAATAAATTGTACAAAATGAAAGTGTTAATTTTTATCTAGAATGAATCAACTTACGGAATACGGGCGGTTGACATTATTAGTGATTATTGGAATTGGTGGAAATGACAATTACTGTCATTTAATAAATGTCTAATGCTTCTACATCAATCACAACTTTACCCTTCTTACAACTATTCCTGTTCTCAACTATTTATTAATTCTATTCGTGTCCGGTCCCTCCCTCCCTCTTTTACATTACTCTTCTCATAATATTTCTTCCAAATCTTCCTTATTATCTTCTTACTTTTTTTTTACATATATATTTTCATATACTTGTATTTAAACTCTTCCACTCCAAATTACGTCGCTATATGTTTTTCATCTCAAACCAATATTCTTATCATTGTCATCACCATATACATTTCTTGTCACTTTTGCAATAATATCCAACACTACTGTAACAGAAGCTAAGAATTTAATCAAATCTTTTAATTTCGATTATTTAATGCTATTTAAACATTAAACAATCCTTTTTGATGTTATACCAATTTTTTAATAAATTTTTGATTTTTCTGTTGGTATCATTAAAAATAATCATCCATCCCTCTTTTTCTCTTGAGAGAGTAATGGGCTGTTTGTGCGATCGTCTAACTATTTGTGGGCTTGGCGATTGTCCATCGTGATTGGCTCCTGCACTCGACCAATGAGGCTTCGACTCGCGTTCACTTGACTGGGACCCGTTGTTCTTGCAATACCTCTTGACGCACTCATATCTCTTTCTGCTCTCTTCGACTTCCGCTGCAAGGTACTTTTCCATGTGTTCGGCAGGTGTAGGACATCGTCGCGATTGTTTGAAGTTAAAGGTGATCCCATTGGTGCCTCTTCAACTTGTTTGTATCGTTGGTCCTCGTACGTAAAATATGTTACTTAGGGCAATGGTTCTCCAAGTTTATAATGTATTCCGGCGGTTTATACTTTTCTAGAATTATGGCTATTGTTTCTTCTACTGGCACTTGTGTGAATAACGAAGCTCACGCGGAGAGGAACAACCGATAAAATTAGTAGAGCGTTGAAGAGACATAATATAGAAACGATATTCACGAAAGGAAGAAAAATCAGTTCCTAAAATCACCGAAAGAACTAATCCCCTTAAAAAGTTAAGTGCTGTACGAAATTCCGTGCGCTGAGTGTCCGTTGTCACATGTGGGACAAATTAAGCAGAAAAAGATATGAATGCGTCAAGAGATAGTGCAAGAATAAGGGGTCCCAGTCCAGCGAACGCGAGTCGAACGCTCATTGGTCGAGCGCACGAGCCAATCACGACGCACGATAGCCAAGCGTAGAGCCCACAAATAGTAAGGCAACCGCGCAAAAAACCCATTAGTCGTTCACCTATGGCCACAAGAAGTTCAAGAAGAAGAGCTGCAATGTTATTGAAACGTTAACACACCGTCCGCCAGGACTGAGTAGAACTCACGCAGAGATGCCGAAACATCAATATCACATATTATACCAGGGAAAACATCAAATATACTATATATATATATATATATATATATATATATATATATATATATATATATATATATAGTAAATTCAATCAGTTGGCGATTTAAGGTCTTGCTTTACTTTAAAGTATATATATTTAAAACAACCCTACATGTTTCGGCAATGATGCCTTTATCAAGGATATAAAATATAAAAATTTTTATATTTTATAGAAAAGTGTTGTTTTCTGCTAGCATTGCTTTCCGTAGTTACTTTTGCCTTACAGACTTTCTTGTGACGCCACAAGTATGATTTTTTAAAATAGCCTAAACAGTTTACGCAAGGAACGTAATCTTTCTGTTTATCTTGAAATTTTCAAACGACTGAACAATATTTTGGTGGTCGTCTTGTTAGTATTAGTTTGTTCTTTTCGTTCATTAGAATAAAGTTTTCTTTTTTTCTCAAAGCACTTATAGCATCTCTCCTTTTTTGACTTTTCACAGGAAATTTAGAAATTTTTTTACAGGTTCTTCTTCTTTATGTTTTCTCAATAAGTGTCTGGAAAAATGTCCTACCTCTTAACAAAAGCAGCAGAAATTCCTTTCTGTATTCAAATCGGTACTTTCCAATAAGCTGATCTAAAAGTCTTTTCGTAAAGAAAACGCTATACTTCTGGTAACACATACCTCTCCGACAGTAGTAGCTTGATATGGAAATTCTTTAGAACTAGACGACTTTTCTGTAAATTCCGAACTCGATTCGGAAGTTGGTTGGACAAAACTGCTTTCAATCGATGGCGAAATTTGTTCTCTACTGCTCGATGTTAAGCTTATTTTTCTCTTGGTTGTTTTCTATACTATCTCTCCTATCACTTTTTTCTTCATCGTTTAATAATTCTCGACTTCTTGTTCCTGTTCCGATATTATATTGGGTTTGTAAATTCTAAAATTGTATAAGTTTATAAACTCTAAATTTTTATATAAGTCGCAAAAAAAATGCAAATAATGGTTTCCTAATCATCGGTAGCAATTTTAAAATATACTTACATTCCATTCATTTCCGCTTTCCAACGTTATTGCAATATATTCTTTTTTAAAAGGTATTCCAACGTCACATCTATCATCGCTGGCGTTTTCGGAAGACGTCCTAAACTTATAAATGTCTTCTGTGTTATTTGGATTCACTTGAAAACTCGATTTATTTTCTAGAACAAGATTCCTTTAAATAATAATAATAAATTATTATATAAATAATTCATCTTACGATCAGGAATCAAATTATTTTCTTGTATAATGCCTAAATAATGATAAACCTTTTCTCTTGGTGAAACTTCTTCCAAGATAGTTAGGTCCTGTATTCAGAAATTATACATATTAATATTTCAGATTTTGCTTTTCTTAAAATAGCTTACATTCAGCTTATTGGTTGCTTTTTTTTGTTGTTCCATAGGTAGCTCACGTTTGACCACAACTCCAGAAGCTTGTTCATAAGATCTACTCTTAGATTCATTTAATATGTGAGTGCTAGGAAACAGATCTAAAACCATAGGTGTTTATAATTAGAGTTTATGTATTAAACTGAACAGAACTAGATATCAGTAACGGTTTTTAACTTTCGTACTACAAATCAGTCGGTTTTGTTTGCTTGTAGAAATAATATACGAACGTTATTTCTTAAAATTTAAATAAATTAAGCTAATTTATCAATCTTCTTACCTTTTTTTACTAAATTTACTATAAACCTTCCACGCTCCATCGCGACACAACAAAAATAATTTCACAGGCACACACTTTTTTTAACGATTACAAGAAGCTACATGTTCTAGGGGAACTACTCATTCATTTGCTTTACAAGTTTTTACATTCAAGGGGCAAGTTTGACGGTCTTGCTAACGTCGACTCAATGTGTTTTGTTTATAGATATAATTACAGATTCGTTAGAAGTTTTCAAATTGGTTCTTTTCAAAACCAACAATTTTTTAAAAAGGAAAGAAACTAGTTATCGTAATATTTTTTAGTTTAATAGTTGATCCTATAAAATAAAAGGAAAAACAATTATATTCAGAAGACAAATCTTAATGTTGTAATTGGTACATTTTTAAACAAAGTAAGTAGTAACATTTAAACAAATATTTTATTAGAATAATCCTTAAAGAGAATTCTAATTAAATGGATAAGAGCGTATCTTTATTGAATGTATGTAGTTCACTTTTATCCTTTGTATTGTCAATACATCATTAAAATATAGTCTACATTTAAATAGGTCCAGAGTAGGGCTTACAATACCGAACTAAAATCTGAATACCGGTATTTGATATTTGAAATTTGAAATATCGGGATACCGGTATTAAAACCGGTATTATTAATAAAAAATTTACTAGTTATATTTTTACTTACCTCAGTTGTTATATTGACTTGTTAACAAATAATATATGAAATCCAATAAATATTGTTCTGAAATGAGTAGATATTATTTATTTTATTACATAGAGAGTAGGAGTAGATAGATACAAAAAAACGTGCAAGTAAAAAAAGTACATATTAAATTCTATGTTACATTTTACATATAATAGGCTCGTATGGCATTATATAATTAAAGAAGCAAAAAATATAATTAAATTGAAAGTATTTATGAAATAATATTAATAACTTGCGTTTTGTTTATTAAAGTATGCTCTTAAAAAACATAAACAATCAATCGTTTCATCATCAAGCGAGGACCGAATTTTCGTACAAATATAACCAGCCGCCGAAAAAAGCTCTTTGTGATTCTACACTTGTCGGCACAATTGTCATTAAGAAATCATACACATTTTGTAAATACGTTCCTTTTGTTCCTGTTTTTTCAAAAAAAGTAATTTCATCTTTTATTTTTTGTTCCAGACCTAGAATTTTTTTAAACGCAGGCACGGGTCAAGTATTTAGTGTTTCGTCTATTGCTGCCTGTAGTTTTTTCTTTAATGCGTTTACGTTTAACTTAATTAATTAACAGATTCTAATACTGTTTCATTACTAATTTGAGAAGATTTTGGAAGGGATGTTTCTTGCACAACTTCCATATCTTCTGTATCTTCTAGATTTTCATGTGTGAGCCGTTTAGTTAAGCTTACAATTTTTTTAATGATTGTAAATTTGGATATGCGTTTAAATACTTCTCCAACATCTTGTGAGCCCTTTTGCAGATACTGAAGTATTTGTGATAATTCAGTTCGTCGCAGTAAAATTCGAGATTTTAATGCTTCCAATAATTCTAATGCAATTGCAGATTTTTGCTGGGAAAGAGTATCTAACATAAATGTTAAAGAAGCGTCAGCCGTCAAAAGATTTGCATCTTTTCGGCATAATGCATCTACTGTTAATTTTCCAGGAGTAAGAGCAGCAATAATTGAAAATAATAAATTAAATTCTTCGTCAGAAAAATGAATATCGGAACTAATGTCAATAAGCGCTTTTTGAATACAAAATTTAATTTCTTCAAATTTTTCTAACATAAATAAATAACATACCGTTCCATCTTGTTTGACAATCTAATTTTAGCGCTGTTTCTTTACCTAATTGTTCTCTCACGTACTTTTGTAAATATTTATCATTTTTAGAAGGTGAATTTTTAAATGTTTTCACTACTTTCCGAATTTTTGAAACTAGAGATGATATACCAGTATGTCTAATATTTATATTACTTGTAGTAATACTAGCATCTAACTCTATTATAATTCCATTACCATCTTCTTCGTCGATATCGTCGTCATTGTTATCATCGTCATCGTCAACATCATTAACATCGTCATCATTATAATTTTGCTCCACAACATCAATATCCACACTCGGGTTCAAAGTTGACTTATACAAAACATCAGTAATTGCTAAATTTATGCAATGTGCCATACATTGTTGATGTTCAGCCTCTATAATTTTTCCTAATTTTACCATAACCGACGCACCGTCAGTAGTTACTCCAACTATGTCTTTAGATATATCTAAATTAAAATCTTTCAATTTTTCTTCTACAAGGGATAAGCATTTTTCTGCTGGAACGGATCCGTAAGCGCGCACTAATCCGATATTCCACATTGTTCCTCCAACAGAATGTACATTAATGTTTATGTAGCGCCGATTACGAATAGATGTCCATTCGTCAAATGTGATACTGAAACGTTTACCTTCAGATTTCAGTCTAGAAATTTCATGGACTGCAGACTGTTTAATAATTTCCTATATTCAAGTACCATATTTCTAATAGTGACTGCAGATTTTGGTATGTCTTTGAATCCTCTTGCCTTTAAGCCTTCACTTATGTCATACGATTTTATAAAAATATTAAAAGACAAACCATCGCGAGCTGTCATTCGGGCAAGCACTTCTGAAAGTTTTTCGTTTTTACTATTTTTAAAATAATTTGTTATTAACAATTTAGGCTGTTTAGAAACACTTGATTCGACATCATGGGGGGATTCACATTTCTTTTTAAGATTTAGTCCATGTATCGTTTTTAAGTGAGTATGAAGGCCACTTGTGGATCCTCCTGTACACTTTATTTCTTTCGCGCACTTTTTACATTTAGCAACCTGTCCGTTTTTTTTCAATCAAAAAATGATTCCAAACTGAAGTTTCGTCCTGTCCTTTTCGGTGCTCCGTAAATGTATTCATCTTTCAGGGGGTATAGCAGTTTATGCCTATTAATTTTAATATTTGTAAATTAATTACACTCTAACTTACATTAATACAAATATAAACTTACCGTATCATATAATTCATATGGATTAATCAGTATTTAAATACCGTTATATAATTTTCAATTATTAGAAATAAAACCAGAAAACAAGTGCACACACCACAAGACACGACGGAATGAAAAATAAAATTGAAAATATAAAATATAATTTTTACTTGTAAACACTACAGACACTACAGTTGATTTGCAAAATTAAACAATCTAATCTAAACTATTTAATAATTTTTGTGTTACACACTTTATGTATTTGTATAAACGAGACCTATTCATTGGGTAGTAGACGTAAAACATAAACAATCGCTTTATATTGCCGACACCGCCGCTTCTCGATGGTGCCATACTGGGCTCGGTATGTGTAATAAATGTGCCTGATATAGATTTTAATATAATGAAATTGTTTGTTTATCTTCAAAAAAAATTTCTTGTAATTAATTAATATTATTTTAAATTAGATTTATATTGTGCATAAATTTAATTTTTATCAACTAATGTAATACCAAAATACTGGTATTTTTACATAAATACCGGTTTTTAATAACGGGCAAAAATCGTCCGGGATTCCGGTATTCGGGATCCCGGAATCCCGGTATTGTAAGCCCTAGTCCAGAGCACTATTACAGCGTCCACTGGCCATTTATCGTTTACGGTATCTTTTTATATCAGAAACAAGCTGTAGATATATTAATTCTAGTATTATTTGAAGAATTTGATTTACTTAATTACAGCTCTTGTAATCTCAGCTAAATAGCCGTGTTTCAAGATTTAACGAAACCGACAAAATTGGACATTTCTGTAGCTTCCTATTGAAAGCGTAGCGTATATTAGCATATAAAGAATACTGAAAGAAGTATAGATTCTCTATTTTTTATTAGATATATTCAGAGTGATAGAGTAATGAAAGTAAAATAACTAGTAATAATGAATAAAAATGTCTAAATTAATATTAACACAATCCATTCTTATTATATACATGTACGTACATTTGTATATTTAAACGTAGGTACTTATTGATTTTTTTTAAGCAAGAAAGACTTTAAATCAAAGCTATATTTTATAACAAGCACAGAACTATCCAAACAGATTGGTTATGTATACTTGGCAATGCTGCCGGGAATCACGGAGTTTGGTAAATGTACCACTTTTATACACTGGGTTTGGAAAGGCGGTGGAATCGACGGGTTTAAAACCGTACATTAAATAGCAACTCGTGTGTTATACACTGGGATTGGCTTGGTATCATGATCATACTGGGTCTAGTTACGTCGGCTGAATAAATATATATATATATATATATATATATATATATATATATATATATATACAGGGTGTTACAAAAATGTAGGGCTGGCTATACATAGACTGTTTCTACAACTAAAAATAAGCAAAAAAGTTTAAATAAATTTATGTCCTAAAATGGTTCGTTACTGAGTTACGGCACTTGAGGTTTTTTTCTTTTTATTTTAGAAAAGGTTACAGAAAACGGGAGTTTCTTATGTTTCTTATAGTAAATGTTCAAAATGACCTCCACGGGAAGCAACACAAGCTTCAGCTCGTCGTATCATGGACTGCCTCACGCGCTGAAAAATTCCTGGTGTATTTCGAATTTTGTGGCATCCATCTTCCACTCTACGTTGAAGATCTTCAATATTTTGAATTGGAGTAGAATATACCATTGACTTTAAATGTCCCCATACACAAAACAATTATTCAGCATGTGTAGAAAGCAACAAAGAAAATAATATTAAAATTAGTACACCAAACCAAACAATTTATAATAATTGTACATTTAATAACTGTTCTCCTGCTTTCAAATAAAAATAATTATTTATTATTTATTTAAATCGTTAATTTATCTTGCCAAAAAACACTCGAGCTTTTCTTTCACCGATTAATTTTCTTTTTAACTCAAAATTTTTCCTATCAGTAATTTTTCTCGAAAAACTTGTGTTGCTTCCCGTGGAGGTCATTTTGAACATTTACTATAAGAAACTCCCGTTTTCTGTAAACATTTCTAAAATAAAAATAAAAAAACTTAAATTGGCCGTAACTCAGTAACGAACCATTTTAGGACATAAATTTATATAAACTTTTTTGCTTATTTTTAGTTGTAGAAACCGTCTATGTATAGCCAGCCCTAAATTTTTGTAACACCCTGTATATATATACACGTTTGGCCCGTTTTTACCTTAAATGCGAGCTACAAGTCCATGTATATAAACGAACGTAGTTGCCAAGTTAAATACACAAGTGCGCAAGTACTGTTCGAGAAAAGTAGTGGGAACCCTTAAAGACTGGTCGATACGATCATTTCGATCATAAGATACCAATATTGTGCATGTTGGTGGTTGTTTTCTTAATTTTTATATTATTATTCACGTTCGTGATATTCTTAATAAGTATCTGAAGTTAATATTATAAGAATTACCTACTTCACATTTATTAATTTTATTGTTGAATTTAATTTGTTTCTAATTGGCAGTTATATTTTGTATTATTTGATTTTGGCCTGTTTTTATAGTTTTTATTCAATATGTTGGTTTATACAAACGATGAAAGGATACAAATTATTAAGTAGTACTATTCTGGTAGTACTGCTCAAGAGGTAGTAGGGCAATTTATTTTTTCTTTCCATAATAGACCTGTGCCTACAATACCAACAATAATGAGTATTGTTCATAAGTTTGAAGCTACTGGGTGTGTGCAAAATTGTCGAAAATGTATAAATAAGGTACCTAGAATGCGCGTATTGAATGAAGGAAGAGAAGAACGGGAAGTTTTAGTATGTAGCGCAGTTGAACATATTGAACCATGCTCATCGCGCCAAATTGCCGAATAAGTCAATATACCAGCGAGAAATGTAAGAAAAATCTTGAAAAGGCAAGGATACCGTAGCTTTAAAATTCAAAAACGTCAAGAAATATTTCCTCACGATGAATCAAAACGCGTTGCATTTCGCGAACAGGTTATGGAGAAGGTCATTGCCAATAACAATTTTATTGCAAATATTTTGTTTACGGACGAATCATCCTTTTATTTGCATGGGCGTCATAATCCAATGGCTACAAGATATTGGTCTAAAGCAAATTGTCATATCTATCTACCTCTGCGTACCCAGTATCCCCAAAAATTCAACGTGTGGACCGGCATTTTGGGGATCACATCATTGGTCCTTTTATTATTGACGGCACCTTAACAGCAGCTAAATATTTGCAAATGCTGCAAAATGAAATTTTACCAGCTCTTCGTGCCCTTGAGGTTAATTTTGACGATATCTGGCTCCAGCAGGATAACTGTCCTACCCATACTGCTCGTCTGGTTCAAGCATTTTTAAGGGAAACATTTCATGAACGTCTAATAAGTTCCGTTGGTACAATTGTTTGGCCGCCACGATCCCCCGACCTAACGCCCCTGGATTTCTTTTTTTGGGGGTATGTAAAACAAACCCTGTATAGTCATCAGCACAATCGAGCACGTAATCTTGGGGAACTACAACAAAAAATTGTTGATTGTGCAAATACGATAACCCCGGAAATGTTTTCGAATGTACGAAATAATTTTTATCATAGACTTGCGTACTGTCAGGAGCAAAGAGGTGGATTATTCGAACATTTGATTAATTGAGAAGTTTTAATTTGGTTTTTCAAGAATTCCGTTTATTTTAGAAGTATATTTTAATTTCCATTATTTAGAATTATTCTTTTAGTTTATCGTACTCTTCCTGTTTCCCCAGAAATTATATTTATTGAATTTTTTCATTTTGTTTTCCAAGAATTTTCTTTATTTTTTTTATCTATTTTATTTTAAAATTTATTGCCTTTAGAAGAGCATTTTTTTTCTCTTACTTCAATACGTCTACTTTGGTAGTGTTATACATTTACTATTTTTTACAGCTTGTATTTAATGACTATTTACCTAAAAGATTCTCAAATTATGTTTTTTGCGCTCGTTGTTAACAATATTGTACATGTGCATAGCTGTATAGTATATCACTATTACGGAATACATTCATATTCATTTGTCAATTCTCCAACAAAAGTACTGGTAAAATTAAAGTACGTTGTCTATCACATCTGCTTCGGCAAACCACTAATCTAGAAGAACATTTTTATTTCTCTAAAGGTCTACTTGCTGGCTCTCGTATGTATATTTATTTTAGTTCATTCTACTACCCCCCTAAATATTTTACACTCGTTTTTTAACACCCTGTACACTACCATACATTTCATACTAAGAGGCTGGTAATGTTATCTCTCTTAAACTATCTAGAAATTTTTAGCAATTTTGGAAGCAAAAGATAGTTGCTGAGTGTCAGGTCAGGCGAATAAGTTGAATGAGGAAGTAATTTCCAGTGCAATGTATTTAGAACTTTAATCATTCAACGAGCGGAATGTGATTTTGCGTTACCATGTTGTTGCAGCATATGGAACTTTCTAGTTCAGCTTGTAATGAGCGCTTGTCGCAATTGTCCGCTCGAAAATTTTTAATAAAATGCTTTGTTGATTGTAATGCTCTTTGATAGATAGTACACCGAAATTATTCCATTGCTATTACAAAACGCAGTAATCATTACCTTACCAACAAATAGAACTGAACGTGTTTTTAGCAGAAGGCCATCTGGTTTTCACCACATTTTACATTAATATTTTGTTTCTAGGTTAAAGGAAGGATTCGTGTTGCATCCATTGTTTTTATTCATTGGCAAAATAATAATAACAGCTTTGGAAGGTGACGAGAAGTGTCAAATCTGTACAGTTTCTGTTCTGTTCATAATGACGGAGATACCCAAAGAATAGCTTTGCTCACTCCAAAATAATCATGCAGAATGTCATGAACCTGCCCTGCCGTGTACCAAAGCCTATACTCACAGTAATCTCACGGATAGTTACTCGTCTGCAGTTTTTAGTTTTTCAACAGCCTTTGTACAACAGCGATATTAGTGTCGTTTTCCTGCATCTACAGGCATCAACTTCTATGAATCAACTTTAAATCTGTCGACCCAAGGATGAACAATACCTTTTGATTCTACATACCGACAAATACTCTATGTAATTGTTGAATAATATCGGATATTTTAATACTCTTCTTCCGTAGAAAGACAATAACTACTCTAGAATTTGCAGCATCTTCCATTGTGGTTAAATTAACACTTCCAAACACGTCTATATTCTGGAGGTAGCTGAAGCATACTGATCAGCATCGACATCATTGGTAAAACCTGTCAGAACTTTGCTGTTTCTGAAAGTATAAGTCATTTGACCTACATTATTTAGCAGGATCGAACTTTGAAATGTCTCGTATTATTCATTATTGGAGATATTGGCAGTTATATATATTAAATCTAATATTGGTATTACTAATTCAGCATTTTAAGTCTTTAATATAAAAAAAATTTATATCGTAATGATTATTAGTATTCTTTTAAATACCTAATGCTATTTCTCAACGTACTGTGTGTTCATGTACTGCTGGTATGGCATTTAGATAATTCGAATAATTTAAATTTTAAATCACAACAAATTAAACGCCCAGATATACGTTATGTTTAAATCTTAATCTTTTTTAGTTTATGCAGGTTTAGGTTACACAAGAGCCAAATTGAGATATTGAGATTTCAATTGCTGTTGATTAAAATGAAACAAGCACATACATTTAACGACCATTAAGATTGCTCAAGGCCGAGCAACTATGTATATAAGTAATTTGTTATAAATTGAACTCCGCTAGTAAACCGAAATTAACTATCTACATACTTTATGCAAATTGACCAGTTCTTGCGCCTTGTTATGCCAACGACCACAAACGCCGTTGAGATAATTGTATACAAAAATTGTTGTATTAATTGCGATTCTAAATATTATATCTACAAAGGTGTAATATATGTGTTAAATGCATTTATTAAATTATATATATATATATATATATATATATATATATATATATATATAATTATTTCTTGACCTTTGTATGTTAAGTAGATTAAATTAGTCGGCGATTTAATGTCTGCTTTACTTTGATATGTATATATTTAAAGCAATCTTACATGTTTCGACACATAGTGTCTTTTTCAAAGAAATTAAAAATATATATGACAGTATATCAACGTCATATATATATATATATATGTATGTAGTTGTTATGGATAACATTTAAATATTCAAAGATACAGTCAAATTTAATAATAATAATTCATGGTTCAGAATACTAGACAGCATATCGTTAATTTCCATCATGAATATATGTTGTTATTATATAATTATCTACCATATGTTATTTAAATATCTGTACACTGGCTTATCATGCTGGCAGTTCCGTGTTTAGATCCCTGACTGGGTTGTCCGAGTAGGTTTTCGAGGTTTCCGTTCTCGTTCAAGGCGAATGCCGAGAGCATAAAATCTTAAGTCGCTCCACGGGCGCAGACATAATAACTCATGGCTTGCCAATCCCCCGTAATTGACGTTTTGCTGTCTATTGTTCTGAACCACGAATTATTATTATTAAACTTGAATGTATCTTTGAATATTTCAATTCTATCCATGACAACTACAGATATTTAAGTTTGACATTGATATACTGTCACATATATTTTTAGTTTCTTTGAAAAAGACACTATATCTCGAAACATGTTAGATTGCTTTAAATATATACATATCAAAGTAACCCAGAGCTTAAATCGCCGACCAATTTAATCTACTTAAGATACATATATATATATATATATATATATATATATATATATAAGTACAAATTAATTATCGTGTGAGCGGTCTGTCAAATAAAAAAACTCATTTATTTTACTCTATATTTCATAACGAATTTACATAGGCCAAACGTCCCAATGGCTAAAACAGCGTATCACACAACACAAATGTGATGTCCGTATTAGTAAGAGATCTTGTGCTCTGGTGGATCATGCACTTGATCTCGGCCATACATTTAATTTTTGCGATTTCAGAATTGTGGACGCTGAAAATAATTACAAAAAAGATGCTTTTTATAAATGGTTCACATCAACGGAGACACAAATAGCGTAAATATAAGTCGGATACGAATGGACTAAGTATAATCTATTGCAATATACTCGGTGTTGGCGGTTAATTGACCTGCCAAGTTTTATTAACTAGTCCTCGTATCGTTTGATGTATAGTTTGTTTTTGGTTTCGATTTTTTATGACATCAGTTTTTGCTGTGTTTAGTTTAATCTTTGGCATTTATGTATATTTGTTTTTAAAAGGTTGACGAAACATGTACATGTAGGATTGTTTTAAATATATAGTTTTTGAAGTAAAACCAGACCTTAAATCGCCTACAATTTGAATTTACCATAACATATATATATATATATATATATATATATATATATATATATATATATTTATATATATATATATATTATATATATATATATATTATATATATATATATATATATTTATATATATATATATTATATATATATATATATATATATATATATATATATATATATATATATATTTATATATATATATATTATATATATATATATATATATATTTATATATATATATATATAGATATATAGATATCATTAACCTGAAACCATGATGTGTAATATTCAAATTGTATACAAATATTTGCACGGAGAAAAGACAAGAATGTAAGAAATTACGATTAGGGGATTAGGCGCATTAGGGGATCGTGCTGTAATTTTCACCATAGTCAAGGTTTAGTTATTATCACAATACGAAATCGAATAAAAATTGACTGCAAGACCTATCGAGATACAACAGGACTTTGATGTGGTTATTATGTAAACCAACAAATATCGAGGATCTGCCAGCAGAATGATTGGAACTGAATGATCTCTTGGGATAATAGACCAAACTTCAGGCGTTCCGCTTATCGTCATATGTTTGATTGGATTATTTAGTTTGCTACACTTTCGCGACAAAATCTAAATACAAAACAAGTAGTTATACGTAGTAGCGAGATGTTCTTCTGGGCCACCACCCTTTGCTTGGAACCTACCTGTTGGCGAACGTCCCAAAGAAAATACTCTGCCGGCCAACTCAATCGATATTCGAAGTGCGTCGCGGGTCAAGGTCGCGAGGTGGAAAGTGAGCGCCACCGTATTTCCCTGCAGGGCACCCCCGTAACACGGAAGCGGGTGGGATGCAGGTAGCTTCAACAGCAAAACTTGTTTGGCCCAAACTACTTGTTAACGAATTTAAAAAAAAATACCTAACACCGCAGTTGCTTAACTCATACACTTATGGGAAGGGTTTCAATCAAATACAAGACACCAAGTATAACAAGTTTAATATAAAAAAAAAACAGTAGGCTAAAGTAAATTAAATATTGACAAAAAAAGATATTGAGTCGATGTAAGAGCAATTAAGCTTGAACAAATGTTGGCGAAAGCACAAAATTATAACTCCAACCAATTATCACTAGGACAATAAAAAAGTTTTGGTAATTCCAAAATCTAGAATTAAATCTACCAAAATAAATGAAATTTAACTGTTACGCCCCTGGCACATATCAGTGAATACAATTAACGGTATCAATTGAAAGTAAATCACCCTGTATTAACAGGTAAGAAATTAAAGTAAATAAGAGATGTATTGCAATAAACAATCTCAATCGAAAGTATAAGAAATTAAAGTAACCAAAATATGAATTAAAATAAATACGTGTCTGAACAAATGTTTCAGTAGAACACAACTAAGTATACTTGATTCTGGGTTCCTTACAATTAGGTTATATCGATCTTAATTAAAACAAAACAGCAACGTACCCCAAAATAATATTTAACCAGTACGTAGGCCCGTCTGAAGGACCAATGCCTCGTACAGATTGACAATACAAATTTCACCTGGCTGCTAATGAAGCTAGACAACCAGTATAAATAATACTACAAGACAATAAATCGTAACTTGGTGTGTAACAACCCTATCTACTAATTACACTTTGATTAATGCCTTGAACGGCTAACTAAGTTACATGAAAATTATTAAAAAAAAACTATGCGAATAACTATTCGCTGAACAATAATGAATCGACTGTAAAATACTTTTGAATTATCACAATTAAAATGCTCTTCACAATAACCGAGCTCTATATTAAATAAAATGTATCAATCTAACAGAATCTTACGATGCTATTATTTAGGTAACGTTTAAATTGCATCGAATGCACAAAATAATTAATAATCGGCTTTCTCTAGAGCCTTTACTTAAATGAAATGTTAACCCACATTCAAAACCAAAAGAGGTTATGACTAGTACTTATATTTTAAACAAAATCAAGAAAAGAAAATCTAACACCTACTTTAAATGTTCCTTGTTAAAGTCTAAATTACAACCTTTATAGGAAATGCCCTCCAAAGGGATTTTGATGAATACTATTTCGTTAAACTCCTATGCAATTCACCCAAAGCACTGCGGCCATAGATGTCATCGGAAATTCGCCATGTTGGTGTCGTAGAATAATGTTCTAGAAGGCTTTTTTTGTGACCACGCCTCAAATAAAAATCACGAATGAATGGGAAATGAGGCCGTTTTCACACGGTTTTCCTCCAAAAATTCAATACCAAGGAAAACATCCGTGGATAGTTTAAAAAAAAATCAGTCCTGTGGAGAACGTGTCCGCTTGCCAAGCTTTTTCTGCGAAGTTTTAACTGCGTTGAAACCGCAGGAAAAGGGAAAAATTCTCTAACAGGCATACGATAAAAATTATATCCGCAAAGACAACGCCCTAACTCGCACTTAAGTAAAGCACAACCTGCGTAGACAATGATCACTGACGAAGTGCAGATCGACGTAAGTAAGGGGACATGCACTAAAGATTTAAGGCGACATCTATAACGTTCTATACGAATCCTTCGCAAGCGAAACTGGTTGCCGGTCCACAGAGATCGAAAATCAATTAGATTGAATAGAGTGGAAAGTTGAAAGTTAAACCGCGCGATGTTGCTACGAGATTAATTCAATTAATTATTAAAATAAATTTAATTAAATCAATTGGAGCTTTTTTTTCAAAACGTAACAAGTTATTATTTATTTAGGGTATAGCTTACATGGATTATTTATTTAAAGTTAAATGTACATCTACGCAGCACAGAGTTAAAATTTGAAAATCAAGGCCACCGATCCAGTGGCTTCAAAGAAGTTACTCATTTCACCACCATATGCTGTAAAGAGGCACTCAGCTGTAATATGATGAATAGTCTGGCGAAGGTCTCCACATTCGCAAGTCGGTGTCTCGGTCAATCCCCATTTATAGAATGAGTCACGACAGATGCCATGGGTCTTCTTATTTTATGGAGTATCCATACAGTTCCATTCCTTGTAAGGGTACGATAGTACCCTCTCCATCTATGATTGGGGTTGAAATTTTCTACTCTAAGTTCTTATACTAGCAGTAGTCGAGGAGAAGATGTAGACTTCGGTCTCTATAGGGCGGCATCAGACAGGTCACTGTGTACTGGGAAATAGGATTTTATTGGGTATTTAGACATGTTTAGGCTTCCAGAATAAACATCACTTAACGAAAATTATATCTCAATCATTAACAAAAATACATCGCTTAACGAAAATTATGAATATTCAGAAACATGGTTTAGAATGTCCTTTTAAACAAACGAATATAAAACCTTTATTAACTTCTCGAAACAGACAGGAAGAAAGTTCTCATGAATCCTCTATATTTTATTAACGTATACTGACTATATTTTTTTCAAAATTGGGAATTTCGACAAAAGAAATATTGAAATCGTCTCCGAAATATATATGCGAATGCCTCCGAAAGTGGAGTCAAGTAAGTAAAATAGGAGGCCACTAGGTATTGGTGTGTACTAGCATTTCAATTAATTAGTGGCGTAAAGATCATTTGTTCGTTAAATTTGTTGGTGAGCTAGAGTCTTTGCTTTAAGTGTTTAATTTGATCTACTAATAAGTAAAACTAAAACAAAAATCTAATATAAGTTTCCACTAAATTGAGCAACAATTATGATCCTAATAAACGCGTAATAAGTAACTGTTAAATTTCAAAGATTAATGTTAAAATGATTATGAACAATAATTTGCTTAGAGACGAAGGCTACAATTATCAGTTTTCTGTTATGACGATCTGCTATTTTTGTTAGTCTATTGGAATTTAGGCATAATTATTATCGTAACTATATAATGGTTTTACAATAACATACGAAGAAATTATAATTGAGACATATTTACTTACCACATATTTATTATTCACTTATTGAAAAATCATACAAAATGTTTTTTTTTACACAAATATTTGGAATTTCAAGGATGGATATAGTAAATACTTACTCGTAGTCGATTATTTTTCTATGCATTTATATCGATATCTGATTTAGCAAATGTTCGCTGCTGGAGGAATGCAACTAAAATGCACAAATGCATTAGAATTTGTAGAGCAACTCTGTACTCATAATGAAATTGCCGCCAATGTGCTTCCTAAGTTTATAGTAGTCTTGGTTAATCCTAGCATCTATCCATAAAAAAAATACTCATCGCTACGTGATAAAGTATATTTCTCTAGAAGTCAAACGCTGCGGAGATATTAGAGTTATACTATATACAGGGTTAGTTAAAAGTATGGAGACGGCGATTTATTGTCGTTAATATTCATTTTAGGGATTTATGTTCAATATAAAAGTTTTTTAGGATATTTTGATCTACATTTGAGATTATTTGAATTTTTTTTTCTTCAATTGTTTTTTAGTTACGCCTGTCCGCGCATTTTTTTAAAATGGGAACTAGTAAATTTTACTCTACCATTCGATAGAGAATTTTTTTCTGTTTACAAAAATATTTTTGTTTTTTTAAAATTCATTTTAATAACTTTTTTACAAGAAAAATAATACAAATTAATAACAAAGTAAATTAAAGTAAGTGTTCAAATTGTCGTCCATTAGTAATTTGACAATGACCCAATCGATTTAAAAAACCCCGAACAGAGTTCTGTAAAAAATCTCGGGGAATTTCTTGTATCGTTCTTGTAATTCGGATTTGTAAATCTTCGACGTTATCGGGCTTATCTTTGTAAACCTTGTTTTTTACGTATCCCCAAAGAAAAAAATCTAAAGGGCTTAAATCTGGCGAACGGCCTGGCCATTCAATGGTTCCTCGTCTTCCAATCCATCTGTGGGGAAAAACGTTGTCCAGATATTGACGAACATTTACACCATAATGTGGTGGGGCGCCATCTTGCTGGAACCAGATACTGTCATTGGGCAAGTGTTCATTGTTTTCATGAAGATAGAGCGTAGCACTAGCAGGTATTATTTCATTTTGCAATAACTGCAAATACAGAGCCGAAGTTAAATTGCCATTGATGAAAAAGGGACCGATAATATGACCGCCTAGAATGCCAACCCAAACATTAACCTTTTGGGGGGGGGGGGGGTACTGCGTATGGTGCTCCAAAAACCAAGAGGGATTTTCCTATGACCAGTATCTGCAGTTATGTCTTGTTTACTTCAACGGTAAGGCAAAAAGTAGCTTCGTCAGAGAAAAGAATATTGTTGACAAAATTTTCATTATTATTGCAAATATTTAACATTTCTTCAGAAAATTGTAATCTCCTATCAAAATCATCTTCCGTTAACTCGTGTACAAGGTGTACCTTATAAGGTTAAAACTTTTCACTTTTTAGAAACGACACGATCGATGACGTGAAATATTGAAATTGGCCGCTAATTGATTGGTTGATAAATGGGGATATTCAGATACAGCCAATAAAATATCCAGTTTGTTATCACCGCTTTTTGCTGTTCTAGGTCTACCATTCCTTGGCAAATCTTTAACGCTGCCCGTTTGTTCAAAGCGTCTTAATGTTTTACCAACAACGGATTTAGAAATTGGTTTTCTATTTGGATGCGTATCATTAAATAAATTACTAACGTCTTGTAAACTTCTGCGTCTATCTCCATAACCCAACATCATAAGTATTTCAATTCGTTCATGTTCACTTAAACTCGCCATTGTTAATATTAACAGCAGCAAATTGCACAAATGAATTATTTCTGTCAAAGATTTGACGTACACAATAACCACTGATAAAATTATGTCGCTCAAGTTTGTTTATCGCTACGCTTCTTTCTATGTACTATGTACCGAACATCTGTTAAACACATGAACCGGCTTTTTCTTATAAAAAAGTTATTAAAATGAATTTTAAAAAAACAAAAATATTTTTGTAAACAGAAAAAAATTCTCTATCGAATGGTAGAGTAAAATTTACTAGTTCCCATTTAAAAAAAATGCGCGGACAGGCGTAACTAAAAAACAATTGAAGAAAAAAAAAATTTAAATAATCTCAAATGTAGATCAAAATATCCTAACAAACTTTTATATTGAACATAAATCCCTAAAATGAATATTAACGACAATAAATCGCTGTCTCCATACTTTTAACTAACCCTGTATATGAATAATTATAGAGCACGTAATTTTAAAGTTGACGTAATTTGCGCCAAGTGCTGACACCTGGGTGGATATTTGTAGAATAGAAAAGCTTTTGTTTACACTATAGAAAAGGAGTACGGTTCATTTCGTGAAAGTTATTATATAAGTGTCACTGTACACGTTTCATTTTGAAATTAAAGGAGGTGTGACGACCGCGATAAAAGGTGTCGCTGCCAAAATTTTCGGTAGCCACAATTTTCATGATGATATGTATAGTTGTACTCTTTATAATACTTATTTAAAAAATACATTTTTTTCTTGTATTTTCTTATTTTAGTTTAAAAAAAAATCGTATCAACCTATATGAAAAGTATTAACTAATCTTGTTTTTTTAACTACAAAGGTCTTGAAATCATAACATTAAGTAAGACAAAATCAAACTAAGTCAAAAGTTACCAAATATCTTCGGACAAATATGTGAGCTATAGTTAAGAATATGTAACCCCAATATTTTCGAAAAATAATTATTGGAACATCTGAAGAACCTCGGAAAAAACAATTTTTTGTGATAAAATCATTAGGGGAAACGTACTAGATAGCTACAATTAAATAAAATGCGTTGCTCGCATTATATATTATCTGTGAGACCAACACACATTATTAACCTAATTTTCGTAATTAATAACTATTTTGAATATATGCCAATGTAAAACAAACATCACTTCCACTTATATTAAGACTACTTAAACATTTTTCAAAATATATTTTTTCATCAACGAATGACATATATGTATGTGTTTGTGTATTTGACCAGCATTACAAATATTTGTTTATCTTGTGTTTGTGTCAGACATAGGCGTGCATAACGTATAAGGTAACGTATTCTATTTAATTGTAACTTTCCAGTACGTTTATCCAAATACTTTTATTTAAAAAAATGTGTTTTTTTTCAAGGTCCTCTAGAGGTGCAAATAATTATTTTTCGAAGAATATTAAGCTGACCTATTACGTATAAATGTATACCAATACGTATGTAATAAACACAGGGAAAGCTTTAGAAAGTAATGCAATATACTAGAGTAAATATTTAAAAAAATCGAAACGGAAACATTATCTTTACCTTCGGTTACATAATAATAATAATAATAAATTTATTTTACCACTTTTATAACACAATATTACAGCAATAGAATATTGCAATAAATAAAAGGGTAACGTCAATGGGTCAAGGTGTCTGTGTGTGTTTTGTTATACGTCAAATATAGACTCTTGTGCATTATTAGTATCTGCTAGATTTATTTACTAATTATCGTACTACTTGAATTTCTTAAATTTAAATTACCTTATTTTGCAGTTAGATTTGTTGGTTATTTTTGAACCACAGGGTATATATACTAGGTTTCTGCTATATTTAAGTACTACTCTTCGTACTAATTGAATTCTTAAAATTTAAAATACCTTATCTTGCTTTTGGTTGTGAGCTATTTTTGTATAACAAGGTATACATAAAAGGTTCGCTAATTTTATTCCTACTTCGCAGTTATTAGATCTTTCAGTAACGATTTTTTAACTTATTCAATACCTAAGCTTATATATTTCTTGTACTGCTTTTATTCCTTTATAACTAATTTGTTTATATTCGCACTACTGTCAGTTTATTGTTACTATTGTAACTTAGGCCTCTCCCAAAAGTTGGGTTAGTTTCCCTTGACGTTTGATTTAATAGCACATCCTTTAAATTGTTAATTTTCTAGTTAAATTATGGAGTCTGTGTATTCTGTAAGTCATGTCGCATTAGAGGGTTAATATTATATCCATTTATAAATACCTGAGTCAATTGGGGCTTTCTTTTGCGTAATTTTTAGTTTATTTAAATTCATTTTCCTATGGTTTGTTTACAAACATCAGGCTATGAAGTATATATCTTAAGACTGTCAAGTCATTTGTGCAGCGTGCGATTTAGAGTCACATGGACATATAACTAGGCATCTGTGTGCTTTTATTTAATTTCTGTAGTTATTTTGTTTCTATAAATTAATAAACGTTTTAATTTAGTATTCCTAATTAAAATTAACCCTCGGTATTTATGACAATTTTTGGAAGATATAATTTAATTAGTATATTAGTTATTTGGTATTTCGATTTGGGAAGCTCCTTGAAGTAGACATACAGTGACATCGAATGTCTTGTAAACGGCATTGTTTCTCTCATTGATTTCGTTTCTGTTACTTATATTTTGTTCTTTCTTCCTTAAATTCATTAGAGACCTTGTATGGGGCTATTTTTGTATGGGGCTATTTCCGAATCAGCTGATTAGAACTTGGACGTAAGCAGCTGTTGGTTGATTTACATCTACCACGTGGAAATTTTCGTACCAAATGATAGTGAAGTTCACAATAAGGTAGCATTATTTTATCATATTCGCAAAGACTTAATTAGTTTAATTCGACCACTTACACGGAAACACGTGAATATAAACTTGTATATAATTTGAATATAATTTTGACTAAGTCATATTTTTTTCTGTCTGTATTCAGATACTTGTGTAGTGAGCATATTTTTTTTTGTTCTCTTGATTTAAGTTTATAAATTTTACGTTCTAATTATCGTTTTGCTTTGTGCCATTTTTTTTTCCTTAGTGCAAAGAATTTAGCTGAGGCATCAAGTAATTTTTTTTAATTATATGAAGATAATTTTCGATTTAATTTGTGTAATATAACTTTTTTTTGTTATAACTAAGCTTTGTGAGCAATTTTATTTCACCTCTGATTAATATATTTTCTGTACATCTAGTGTGGACAAATCTTAATAGGTTTATTTTGGTACAACTTCTTGTAAATTAAAATTGGCGCAATTAAATAATTAATTGTGCGTTATATAAATAATGATTGCATAGACAGTCTGTGTCAATATCTATGTGAGGTTTATTAAAGATCTTTGATAAATTATGTATGAAATTCTTAGATTAAGATTCCTAGTTAATTTAATTGTTTTCCATATTTGGTCAAATCTTTTCAGATGTTGACATTCAATTTTTTTATAAAATCTGGTGATCTTAATATTTTTTGTAATTTATCTGAAACATCTGCTTTTATATGCAAATAGTTTAACTTCACATTTTAATCAATTTCTTGTCTGCACTTTAAAATTATTTTCATTCATATATTATACTGGGTGAGTCTTTTACTCATGACCAGAATTTACTTTGCTGTTAAAATAGATATCACAATTTTAATGTCATTATCACTTTGATCAAATTTAAATATGTTTTTTTTATTCCTTAAACTCTAAATATTTTCTGAATCATTCAAATATTTTATTGTGATGCTGTTAGACAAGTTGGTGTATAACCGTTTTATTTTAACCTTCTGGGTACAATATCCCTTTGTTGATTGGATTACAATAAATCCTTATTGTTATTGTTTTGAACTTGGTTGTTTTATTTGGTTTCGCAACGATACACGTAGTTACCTAGATTTATTCAATTTACTATCGGCAGATTCTGTATTCTCTGTTACGGCTAAAGGTATTAACATTGAGGCACCCTTTATGATATAAGAACTCCCCCCTCCACTCGCCTCTAAACTGAGCTGGTCTTTAGCCGAAAGATCTCCGGGGCAATCATGTATTGAGGTAAATTGGGTAAGTCATAAGCAGTAAGTATTACGTAAGTAGGCGCAACAGTAGTGCTCGTGGGGGGCATATAGCAATATGTGCGTGTGTTAGACAACATTAGTTTCCTTATTTGTTCGATATTGTTCGATAGTTTCTATAAATTCATTAACATAATAAAAACAGTTTTCTAGAAGAAATGTCCTTAAGTCGCTTTTAAATTTTGAGGCAAGTTTCTCATTCCATTCCGGTGGCAACAGATTCAGCAGCTGCAGATGCCTATTCTATGCACTGGACTCTGGACCAAATTGCTGGATCTCAATTGTACCTTTGTTACTGATCCACTTCTTTTCTGTGATGGTAACTCTGCTTTAGCGCGGAGTAGCTGCATATAATATTTCGATTTGAGGGTAATAATATGTAGTTTATTCTAAATTTCTTAAATTTTGTCTTTCATTAGTTCTTCACTTGCAAATATTTACTTAGGTAGCCTTGTATTTCATTTGTTCATATAAGTACTCTAATGAATTTATTCAATAAATGTAGAAAATCGGTATTGATAAACTAAGGTTTAACCACATGAGGTTGCTAAAACTTCTTATAGTACTATTTGTACCCAACGAAAAATATAGATTCTCATACTGTGCTAAATAAATAATACAAAGGTATTTTTAATAATATAAAATTGCTGAAAAAAACAAGTCAATCAACGGGAAACGTACAGACGCGCGTTTCGTTCTGGTTGGAACTTTTCAATGCACGGCATTCCTCGAAGACGGACATTGCTTTTCATTTCTATACTTTCTGTATATATAGTTAACATTTGGAACTTACTGCAAGTGAGAATTAATGAATATTAAATCTCATTCTTACATGTAAATGTCGACTTATGTGATGCGTTCATAACTACAATCCGACAAACTAAGTTTGTACCAGTATGCAGAACACACCCTTTCGCGACAACGAACTTCCTGGTAACTAGGTTAATTAAGAATTGCTGAAAAAAGCAAGTCAATCAACGGGAAACGTACAGACGCGCGTTTCGTTCTGGTTGGAACTTTTCAATGCACGGCATTCCTCGAAGACGGACATTGCTTTTCATTTCTATACTTTCTGTATATATAGTTAACATTTGGAACTTACTGCAAGTGAGAATTAATGAATATTAAATCTCCTTCTTACATGTAAATGTCGACTTATGTGATGCGTTCATAACTACAATCCGACAAACTAAGTTTGTACCAGTATGCAGAACACACCCTTTCGCGACAACGAACTTCCTGGTAATTAGGTTAATTAAGAATTGCTGAAAAAAATGTTAAAATGTTATTAAAAATCTGGTGTGAAGAACACAAATACAGGTTCACTATTAATATTTTTTGTGAACGTGTCCGAACATATCCCTCCCCAGAGACGCAGATACGTATTTCGCCTTTCTACAGGCTCATGGGTACGCCCCTGCTGGAGAAATTATATCTTCAGACACATTCACAAAAAAGAACCACATCACCATATCACAAAAATTCACACCAGATTTTTAATAATATTTTATATTATTAAAAATAACTTTGTATTATACAAAACTGGTGGGGTTCTACCCACTCATGTATGTTTCAATTATTCTGATACTAAATAAATAAAGTCATAACTTCAGCAACGTTTTAAAAAATTTCTAAAACTTGGAAGATTAACGTCAAGAAATTTAGTAACAGTGCGAAAAATCTTAATACTCATGCCAATAAGGTGCTGCTTTGGAATTAAGCTTTTATAGTGGTACCCAACCCAACCATTTTGAATTTTCTTGGAATTTTTCAGTACATAATCGCGTATTTGCGAGGTTTCACGTCGTCTGATTTTTCTCTTCCTTTACATTGCTTCTAAATATTTTGTGAGTTACGTGTCTATCTATCTAAATATATATCTGGTTTAGTTCGAGTTTTTCCCCAACCTTATTGCATGTACTTTTTTATTGTTTCCGTTTATTGTTCATGTAAGACAACAATATTCCTAAGCACATTATTTTTTTTCGTCAATGTGTATATTATAATTTTCTGCATTTTAGGTTGTAAAAATCTTAGTCAGGATAATTGTACTCATTAGTTTTCATGCAGCTTATTTATAATAAACTGCACAAAATAATACACAAAATAGAGTCCTAAATTCGAAGTATTGAAAAGGTGCGTTTCCTTGTTAATTGTTAAGACTTATGTAACGGTAACTTGAAAATTAGATTGTTTAAGAAAACTAGAAATTAATATACAGGCTGTCCTTGAAATAAAGAGACAACATATAATAAATGGAAAGATATAATTATGTAGAATATAAATTCAAAATATTGCAACACAATTACGACGCGAAGCCCGAAATTAAAAACACCCCAAAAATTGTATTACCCTATGACTTCAAAGTATTTAGAATATGTACAAATAATAAATACCTCCCACATACGCAACAGCTGGATGAGATGGACGATAACAAAACTATTATGTTTGTTTGTCGGTCAACTTTAAGATATCGTCTCGACCCTTCTTATAATCGCACAGTGGCGTGACAAAATTTTTTTAAATATCTTTGTATTTTTTTTTCTCGCTTATGAGAGGGAATTTTGGGAAAATATTTTGGATTTATATTCTATATAATTTCATATTTCCATTTTAAATACGTTGTCTTTTTATTTCAAGGACAACCTGTATAGCCTACCTAACATATGTTATTAAGGATATGGATCGAACGCAAATAGGTTGAACTCATGTGTTATTGGTTAGCTTGTGAAGTGTATGATAAAGAATAGGAGGATCAAACCAGAAAGACATACGATTTAAAAATGTAAAAACATGAGACAAGCTGCAGGGGAAATAAAATGGACTCAACATTCGCCAACCATTGTCTAGAATATAATCATAAAGTCAATACCAATTTCAAGATCTTTACGACTAGAATTTAACAGATATAAAAATATAGTAATACAAAAATGTTAAAAAATATACATGACTATACACAACGCATAGCTTTCGCACTAATTACTTCTATCTACAGTCACGTGTTTCAAACTTATCACAATTGTCGTCAGTGTACATGGAGAAGCACGCCAATGCCATGCGTTGCTGTTAAGTATAGCGTCAAATGTCATGAGAAAGCGTCTGCTGCAATAAAATTATTTAAAACTTATAACTAGTTATTTTATATATTAAATATATTAAAAAGTGAAATTCATAAAATTTGTTTTATTTTATCTTAATAGTTAATAACTAGTTATTTGATCTATATTGTATTTATATATACATCAGATTTTACATTAGTAACAAGAAGCAACTAGAAAGATTCTCATGTGGAAAAATATTATTTAACTAAATTGTACGTTTTGAAGTAGTAAATGTTGTAATGAACATTTGTTAAATTGTATTTTACTTAAATGGCATCCCGTTACACAAAATTTCTCCTTCAAAAATTGAAATCAGAAAGGAATATATGCAAATAACTCAAGCAAGGATCATGTGTGTAGAATTGCATCCAACATCGTAAATAGGGGAATAGAATGAATAACCCCCGGAACATAAGAGCTAATTGTAATTCTTTTGGAAAATTGAGAAAAATGTATGAAGACTAATATAAGATGCTGCGTCGTATTTCATAAAATTTAAAAAAAATAACAAAACTTTATTTAATGCGATATTTGGTGCTGGACAGATT
Organism: Melolontha melolontha; assembly: GCA_935421215.2. Taxonomy (NCBI): domain Eukaryota; kingdom Metazoa; phylum Arthropoda; class Insecta; order Coleoptera; family Scarabaeidae; genus Melolontha; species Melolontha melolontha. The sequence goes on along the minus strand of OW285237.1, from coordinate 123,894,107 downwards.
TGGATACAAATTTTTACTATTTGGTGTTGCACATATTTAGATATTTTTGTCAAAATTTCTCTTCTACTTAAACAACGTACTTTGCTTGCCAACTTCAAATCAGGTATTCCTTTTCACTTTCACTTCAATTTGGACTAGTTACACTTCATAAAAAGATTTCTTTACATCCATACGTGGAGCTCAATAATGAAAATATAATATGTGCATACTCACTTGTATACAAAAACTCCTTAACAGTAAAATAAATTTGGCTATTTTTTAATTGGCAACAAAAAATAGCGACTTGAAGCAAAAGTTAGATAGGTCATACGTTTATGTGTAATCCCCTTAAGGTAAATACTCGTAATTTCAATTTACTATCAATTAGCAGCCACTAATAATCATGCATATAGTTTCTTATTGTTTCACATTTCCTTTTTTATTCTCTTCTGTCAAGATTTAGATCTGCCGAGCCATATAAAAATATTTTGCAGACCTGAAGTTGCCCACCTTTGATCTAGACCAGAGATGGGCAACTTCGGTGTATATAAGATCGATTTCCTTTCTTAAGAATATGTTATAATTTACCTGCTAACATCTTGATATTTAACACATTTAAACTTGTGTACTAGTAAATGACAATGGGGGTAGGGATATTAAGCCAACATGATATTTATTAATAATGTTTTCTAACTGAAAAATACCAAAGAAAAAAAAGTACAAATTCAGATTTTATTATATTATTATTGACGGGAAGTCTGCTTCTACACTTTTCCAACCAAACGTGAAGAACGATGCTTAATCTTCATGGACTTCATTCAATTCAAAGTATATAGATCTGAAACAAGAGTAGATTAAAATCACTATATTTGGTGATGGATATCTACCTGAAGTTCTCTGATATCAGTTTGTACAGTTATATTTTTATTAGAAATTTTTGCGACAATATTTTCATATTTAAATACTTTTTAAAATTAAAAGATAGATACTGCACAATACCTTTAATTGTTTCAAAATCATGAAATCCGACCTCAATGTGTTCAGATCATTTTTTTAATTTCTGCAACGCATTCTTTTGTGTGTATCTGATCGGCCATATTCAGAAAGTGATTCAAATTATTTTGTTGAAGACCTTTCTTCGCATAATAAATTTTGTTTTGTATGCATTAATGTTACTGATCATAGTGATCGTTTCAATTATTGCCTTGTTTTTCTCTTTCAATTCTAAGTTTAAATCAATTTTGGTAAATCACTGCGTCAAGTTTCATCATTTAAATTTGCACATTTATCTTGCTTTTCGAGAAAAAAAATACCTGAGTTAATAAATCACGAAATCGTTCCAGAAATTTACTTTTATTTATCTGCCTTAGATCGGCATGTAATAATTAGACTACGGAACTGGCGCTATCCCGTATCGGGTGTGATTCATCGGTGCTGACAATGTACAATCGATCAACTTAACAGTATATATGAATGTTATAGCGCGATGTTATTGATAAAAGTTGTCTATTTGTACGCCTTTCAATTCAAACAAGCAGAGTGTGAAATAAAGTTGTAATAAAGCCAATGAAATGTATATACGGAAATTTAGTTTTAGGAAAATAAATAAAACACTGACCTTAAATGAATTTAAATTAACTTGAATTGAAATGAATTCAAGATATATATATATATATATATATATATATATATATATACATATATATATATATATATACATATATATATATATATATATATATATATATACACATATATATATATATATATATATATATATATATATATATATATATACAATAATTAAAATTAAAAATACAGTAAATACATTTACTTTACAGTGAAAAAATTCAAAATATTGAAAAAGTATAAACTTGAAATTATATCACTTATAATTAAAGTGAATGCTTTGTCACACCACAGTAAACATATTTTATTCACATTAATTATTACAATATATCCTAATTTTTGTTCTGTAAAGTGCGTTCTTTTATTGGACAGTATGTCTTTAAATATAGAAAAACTTCCGCTCAACATCAGAACTAGTGAGTGGCGCATAGAAATAGTAATCTTTAAATTTAATATATCTACCGATTTCCGTACTGCAAAAGCCTTTCAGGATATTAAAATCAGGGCACGAGCGAATATTGCATCAATCTTATTATTAAGCGAAACCGACTCTGTCTCTGCGCCTGCATGACTCATTAGAGGATAGCATCTGTTGCGCAGTCTAGTAATAATAATTCTATCTGTCCTTCATCAAGTAGCAATTGGAGGAAAAGTTGTTTGAAGGAACTCTCTAGAATCGAAATAACAATTTTGAACGGTACGTCTATTATTTCCTTTCTATTTTATCTTTTGCTGGCTAACACTTGTTAATGAATAATGCAGTGGTAGCTTAAAAAGAATGTATATCCTTCATTATTCTGACAAAAGATTTATGCGATCTATCATTACTCAATTGGTGACATAATTTAATATATCTACGCCTCTAGTCCTTATGTTCAAAGAAATCGTACCCAAGAATTCTTCATTAGATGTATAAAAAGAAAATCAATAACATCTATTAATATCATTTTTGCAATCCGCCGTGTCATAGTATTTTGAGGCAGTTGTAGATATATAATTGCAGAAATATAACATAGGCACGAGGTATTTACATTTTTGCAGAGTAATGCTATGGAAAATTCAAACTGTTTTAAGCGAAATTAGTTTCTAATCACATCGTCACCTGTCTAGGGTTGCCAGACGTCCGACATTTATTAGGGTTTTCGTATAACAAAATAGGGCGGACATGTTACTTATTTGTATATTTGCGTTTTTGTCAAAAGATTATTTTCAATCGGTTATAACTAGAGCTGGGGATGTTTGCGGTGTGCCAGGATAGTATTCAGTTAAACGCACGAATATAATGACCTTGTTTCGATCGGTGATGCATGCGTGATTTTATTGCTTTACATGCATTCGCTATTTATATCACCTAGGTATGTCAGTTATGTGTACTGTATATAAATAACACACTTACCTTATTTACGATTATTATAGCATAGCGCCAAGTGGATAAGACTTGCAGTAAGTTTGTAGCATTAGATACGTTTCCATATTTGTAGCGGTGAGCGATGTACGCCGTGATGAATAAATTTTTTTATATTTTGAGAAAGACCGCTCGACATCTACGGATGTAACACACGCACAATTAACATAATCTTTATAGATAGAAACCGAATCTACACTTGCACCATTACTAATTTGTTTTAATCTGGTAAAATCAAAATCATTGTTTATCACACTCTCGAACTTTTCTATTGCATTAACATTTTTGTTGTCATTTACTGCGCATAGCTGGGCGTGTACATCGTCCAGTATTTGCAGTGACTCCGCTAACGATAATGCAGTATTTTGAAATTTCTCGATTGCGTTAAACAATCCTATATGATTGTTATAGTTTGTAAATCTGCATCAAGGGAAGGGTTTTGAAAGAGTCTCTGGCTTTCCTTAATGGCTACAGCTTCGGCAGGATTGAATTGTAGAACCACAGATTTTATTTGTTGGAAATACTTGGCATAATAAAATGCCGCCTTTAACCAACTTCCCCAACGTATAAGGATTGGCTCTGGTGGTTCGGGAATACCAGGGCACCGACTGTGAAACTCTCGAATTCGTTTGGGAGATTTTAGAAACACTTTTTTTGTGGTTGCTATTAATGCATCCACCTCTGGATAACATTGCCGAATAGTTTGTGCCACAAGGTGTAAAGCATGAACTTTACATGTCACATGCAAAAGTCTCTCACAATCTGCTTTAAGAGAACGGCCTACAGAACGCATTGTCGCAGCACCATCGCTCATAAACATCAGGAGTTGATTAGTTGAAACTTGAAATTTTTGTAGCGTATCGAGCACTACCTTCGTAATTACTTCGCTAGTGCACTTTTCCAATCTTTTGCTGGCTAATAAAATGGGAAATGTTGATTTGACAGGATCTAGTACACGCACTATAATATTCACAATAGAATGTGTTTTTCGATCTGTCGTTTCGTCGACACATACCCATAACTGTTTATCACTTACTACTGCTTTCATTCTGTTTTCAATGTCCTCACGCACAATTGGTAAATAGGTGAGTAACGTTCTCCGTGACGGTAGCTTTATGTTGGAATTGTATTTATTCCAAAAGTCGTGAAAGGCTTTTTTATCTAGCAGGTGAACTGGCACATCGCAGACGAGTAGCATTGTCAATAAATCGAAAATGAATTGCGTTTTAGACAGCACATTATTTTTTTTGTCTTTGTGGTGTACACTTTCAACATGTCTTTTACAGTCGTATTTGTCCCAGCAAAGTAACTGTTTATCGCATAATTTACAAACCACTTTTGCTCCATTATAATACAAATCGGGAAAGTCTCGGATTGTAACGTGGTGTCCCTGCTTCGTTTTTTAATAAAACCTGATCGCCGACACAGAAGTGTGTGGGCCTGCGATTCCTATTTAACTTTTCCTGTCTCTTAACTTTAGATAGAATTAAATTATGTTTCGTATCGTGCAGGGCTGTCTGGAGTCTGTATTTCATTTCTGCGGCGTAATTTTCAAAATTGAATAGCGGTTCTATCGCGTTCGTTATCGATGAAGGTAGCGGATTGTGTTTACCGAAAACTAACTCGTGAGGTGTATATTTGGTTTCAGTATGCACTGTGTTATTAAATGCAAAACACCAGTAAGGTATCCAGGTAGACCAATTGTCTTTATGGTTATTTAACTGGATTCGTAGATACGCTCCGAGATTCTTATGTGTATTCTCTAATGCGCCTAACGTTTCGTGGTGGTAAGCCGTTGATCTCAATTGCTGTATTCCTAGCAGTGAGCAAGTTTCCTTAAAAACTGCAGCCATAAACTCTGTTCCTTGGTCGGAAGCTATCTGTTCGGGAATGGCGTATCTTAATATAAAATTCTCGACAAGGGCTCTGGCTACTGTGGCAGCTTCTTTGCTCTGGATAGGATATGCCTCCACGAATTTCGTTAGTTCGCATTGGAGTGTCAAGATGTACTTATTTTCCTCGTGGTCTTGGTTTAATGGACCTACTAGATCTACAAAAATCTTTTGGAAAGCGTATGACGATGTGGTCGTTACCTTGATTGGTTCCTTGCTGGGTATTGAGTGCTTGTGTTTCTGGCAATCACTACATCGTTTCACGAATGATACGATGTCGTGCTTTAGTTTTGGCCAATAATAAAACCTTTTGATCTGGTTAAATGTTCGGTTTATTCCTCCGTGTCCTCCTGTACGTAGCATATGATGATCGTTTATGATTAGTTGTTGCGTTTCGTAGTCTTCAATTCTTACTACTCCTCCTATTACATTTATTTTTAAATCGCTTGGCTCTCTTTTCTTCCATGGAATAAAATTTCTCAGGAAGTCGCTGTTCCTGGAATTGTCTTTGACTATACATATTTCCTGTATGTCGTGTCCTGCGCAGAACTCCTGGAGTGTAGTCAATAAGCGCATGTGCTGCTGAGGACTCATTGTAACTACAGTCTCCTTCATAAAAATTGTGAGAGCATCTTCGTCGTATAGGAATACTTCCTTGGAACGCATGCTTGTTCCGTTACGACGTTGGAGGGAATTGAAGCTCGCCTTGTCTATCACTCGAAGTTCGATAGATCCCGTTGGCCTTTTCAACAGTTCCACAACCCCGGGGTGGCCTACCCTGGAGCCGGTGGATTCCGTGATTGCTGGGTTCGTAATGGTATGATCGGCAGCTACCTGTCTTGACTGAGCTCTAGTCGTAACAAAAATGCTGTCATTAATCCCATTACTAACCTCCTTCAAGTCGTTGGAATCTATCTCTATGCGTGATAAAGCGTCTGCAACTACATTTTCTGAACCCTTAACATAGTTAATGATGAAGTCATATTCTTCTAACACTAACCTGAATTTCGTAAGACGGCTAGACGGGTTGGTCATTCCAAACAAATATACTAACGGCCTATGATCTGTAAAGATCTTAAATTTCCGGCCGTATAGGTAAGGCCTGAAATGCTTCACTGCCCAAACCACGGCTAATAACTCTTTCTCGATTGTGCAGTAGTTCCTTTCAGCTTTGTTTAAGGATCGACTGGCATAAGCGATTGGCCTGTCGTTGCCGTTGGATAGCACTGCACCAATAGAGTAGCCGGATGCATCTGTTTTTAAAGTGAACATGTTATCTGCATCGAAATTTGGATATTGTAGAACTGGTGGTGTCTGAAGGGCTAGCTTGAGCTTTTCAAATGCCTTTTGTTCCACATCGGACCATGTAAAAATAACATTTTTCCTTGTAAGGTTGTTCAAAGGATTCACGATGTTGGCAAAATTTGGAATGAAACGCCTATAATAATTGGCGAATGCGACAAATCGTTTTACGTCTTTTGCGTTCTTAGGAACTGTATATTCCATTAAGGCTTTTACGTTGGAAGGGTCTGGTGAGACTCCTTCAGCCGAAATGACGTGTCCCAAATATAAAATTTCTTTTCTTAAAAAGTCGCATTTGCCTGGGTTTAGTTTAAGATTAACTTTTCTTAGCCGTTCTAGTACTCTAACTAAATTCAGATTGTGTTGTCGGAGATTGTTGCCGAAAACTATGAGATCGTCTAAATATATAAAACATTGTTCGTAATTAAGGCCTGACATAGCTATTGTCATGGCTCTGGAAAAAGCGCTACTACTCGTTTTTAGTCCCATGGGAAGCCGACACATTTGATATTGATCTTTTCCGGTCGTAAATGCTGTGTAGGGACGGCTTTTGGGTTCTAATTCTATCTGGTGATAGCCTTGTGCCAAATCTAAATGAGAAAAATAGACTGCGCCTGAAAGCGAGTCTAATATCTCGTTGATTGATGGCAGTGGAAATTTGTCGTCGACTATCTGCTTATTTAACAGCCGGTAGTCGATCACTATCCTCCACTTTTGGTTTCCGTCCTTATCCTTCTTCTTGGGAACTAATAGTAATGGAGATGACCATGGTGATTTTGCCTTTTCTACAATGCCATCGGACAATAGTTTCTCTACTTGCCTGTCGATCTCATGTTTCTGCGAATGTGGCAATCGATAGGGTTTAGAATATATTGGATTTACCTGCGGGTTAACCTGTATGTCTCCCCTGTATATGCTTGTGTGCGTAAGTTTGTCTGAATCGAGGAAAAAAACGTCGCAATACTTAGCGATAATTTTCTGCATCGTAATGTTTTCTTCTTTATTGAGATGTGACGTATTTACTGTTTGTAAAACCTTGTCGACGCGGTTGACTGATTTGGGGCCACTATACTTGAAAGTGCGAACGTCGTATTTACCGAGGTCGGTCACCGTAGGAACAAAATTTTTCAATGTCGCGTCGCTATCTCTTGTATTAAGTATACGGACGGGCACTAACCCATTCTTTGGGCTAACAATAGATCCCCCTATGAATATACCTGGGGCGGCTTCCTTTTGGGAAACCACGCAGTCGCCAGATGCATTTATTTTAAAATATTTGATTACTTCGCAACGCGGCGGAATGTTAACAATCGTGTTCTCATTGGAATGCAAAGGTAATGTAATTTGCTGACCTTCAATCGAAAACGTAATACTATATTTCTCGTAGTCTATTATCGCGTTGTATTTAGCGAGTATGTCAGAACCGATGATGCCTATAAATTTGTTATTATTTACGTTGTCTAGTACTGCAAACTCGTGCTTAATCTTGGCCTCACCTAACCTTAATGTAATGAAAGCTGATCCGCGTGTTTTCGTTTCGCCGTTTATGCCGACTATGTTTACCTTTCTTGTTTTATCAACAATTTTGTTTGTGTAATTACCATTTAAAAATATAACACTTATCGAAGCACCTGTGTCAACCAGAAATAGATTGTCGTTATTATTGAAATATGCATTAATATATGTTAAACCGTCGAGGTTAAAAAAATAATGCCTGGAATCTGTTTTTAGTTGACTACTCTTCGAAAAAATTGATTGTCTTTGTTATCGTCGGACTGGGTCGCGTTTGCTGATACAGTGAACACTCTTTCGCGGTTATCGCGTTTGTCGCGTCTAAAATATTTTTTCCTATAACCATGATTATAATTGCTAGGCATGTAATCATGTTGGAAATTTCTTCTTTTATTCCCGTTATCTGTATGCCTATATTTCCGGTACCGATTGTCTTTAGCTTGCGAATGATTAAACGCGGCTTTTGAATTGTTAAACGTAGCTTTTCTTGAGAAATGATAAATCGTATTGTTATTGCTTGCGGGGTTGAGTATGTGCTCGTTCGAAGCCTCTTGAATCGCGTCGCTTAGTGTGCTAGGGTTGCGTGCTTTTATTAGAAGCTTTATATGTGAATCGCGAAGTCCGTTAGTGAATGTATTTACAGCAACCTGTTCATTAGCCATGCGGAACTTATCTATAAGCGTGTCGTCGTCGCCAGCTTGCGTGATGGACAGTTGTGCTAGCAGTTCTTCAACCGTCTCGCCGTACTCGTTTATTGATTTCGCGCCCTGTTTAACGTTGTGTAATTGTGAAGTTAGAGCTGTGACCGATTTTTTCGCAATGAAATAGCGTTTTAAGTCTGTAATTAAAGCGGCATTGTTAGGGTATGTTTTGAGTAATCTTAATTTTGCTTTGGGGGATAACCGTGTTTTCAGAACATATTTCGTTAGACTCTCCTTTCCTGCGTTATTTAACAATGCGTCATATAATTCAATTGAATCTATTAATTGCAAGGTGACTTCTTCTTTACCGTTCATAACAGGTAATAAACTTGAGGCCGTTCGTAAATCGAAATTTTCAGCCATGTTGCCAATTGTTACATTTAAATTACTTAACCTATTACTTAGAATTTCGGTAGCCTCATCTAACGTCGCGGTAATGTCTTTTATACAATTCTTAGTTGCCTCCCGGGTACTTAAACTATGAGCTATCTTATTAAAATTGTCCCTTATTTCACACAATCTAAGATTAAAATTGTCTATTAGCGCTTGTTTGCGCTTAATTACATTTATATCACTCTTATTGCTAACATTGTCTTTCCTTAAATTACTAAAAAATACCTTTACTTCGTCATGTATCTGTACGAATTGGTCTGGTGCGGACATGGGTGTTAGCCTAGACCTTCTCCTGACTCCGGTGGAACTCCATTTGGACCTGAGCGGATAGGGCCTTCGTCATCCTCTTATTCACGTGCCGGTATGCACCGTAGCAGCAGCAGGACGTTAATATAATCATAACTCCTACAAACGCCACTATGCCGAGAATGTCGATGGTGTCCACGTTGTTCCTTATGTTAGCGTCATTGCCTGCGATGATTACCTCTTCCTTTGTCGCGTAGTTGCCCATTTCTTGCTTCGACCTGCCAAACTGTAGGTTTCCTTTCTTCTCTGGTTCGTTCCAGCTTCCTACATGTTCCTCGCAGTCTTACACGACTGGCAGAATGGTCCTGAACCGTAGGTAGGCAGAGATCGCCATGTAACGTGGGCCGTTGGGCAGCCACACAGATTAGCAGGTAGGGCGACTTATCGTTGTAAATGATACACTCGAAGTTCGGGTAACATCTTATAATTTAATCAACACTTAGAAATTGGTTAACAAACTATGTACATTATAAATAGATACAATTCTGACTTATTACTATTACAGATATTGTCTGTCTAGTTCTCTATCAGATACTGAATCATTCTGAATTCCTTTTACTTATCCTACAGTCTATATATATAATAGAGAAGTCCTCGGAGAGTTAATTAGGCCATAACAAACCCTGGCCTACCGCAGTATGTATACATAATATATACATGCTTGAGGTCGTGTTTATTAAACACTTGTTTTGTATTAAAGGGAACGAGGATATAACCTCGTCCGAGAGTATTTGCATATACATGCATATTGCGTTATCACAGGATAAATTTCTTCACGTCGTTATACAATGGGCGCTTTCTTGGCTTGGGCACGTCCGTCATACTTATTAAATAGAGCTCAAGACAACACACGATCACGCTGCCAGTTCACGACTAACTAAAGTGTTTCGCTGCATCGTGTTTATACGCTGGTGGGGATGCACTACATACGGTCCTGCCGTACCGCAAACATCCTCAGCTCTAGTTATAACTAAATGTTTTGTTTTCCAAAACTAAGTATTTTTATGCAAATCAATCGCATTCTTTAAGTATTTTTATGTTTTATTATATGTACCATATACCTAATACTAATAACAAATAAAAATTAAATTCTGTTATGAAAAAGAGTTAAGTTTGGCTTTCATAAATTTGGATTTGATAACTCTACTTCTGTTGGTTGTGATTGATAAAAAATCGCTCCGCGATCGACTTATTGGTAATTTCTGATCTATATAGATAATACAAAAAAAAGATCGAAATTCCAAAGACGTATTTAATTGTTGTATGATATCTATATATGAACTTCTTTAACGTAAGTTTGCGCAAATTTCCTAAAAACTTTTGAATAAAGTACATTTAAATTTGAAAATCTACTCTTAGGCGTTATGCACAAACATTAATTACGATAACTAATCTCGTCACATCAACCGTACGTTATCGGCGTAATTAATACTATGGTGTGTCTCAGAATAAGAAGGAGTGACTAAAATATCCCGCCAAAACTCGGTCCACACAGCTTAATATTTGACCAACAGTATCTGTACATACGTGAGAGTGTAGTCTGTTATAATGTCATTTATTTTTATTACATACTTAACATAACATAACCTATTTCTGACGTTCCGAAAAACAGGAGCACAAATATTTCATGTATATCATTATGTTACCCATATCTCTACAAAATATTGCTAATTTAAAGTAAAACAAACGCGACATTTAGAATTTATTACAAAACTTTCTCAAAAATACAACATAAATAATACAATAAAATAAAGTAGAAAGAATAGCAAAAATATAAAAATGCAAGAAAACGTCGACAGGTTATATTTGTATATAAAACATATCCCGTCAACCAGCCGATATTTCTAGACTATTATCGATATTTAACTAGGCTGCAGAAGACCTAATGAAATTCTTGAAAATTAAGTAGCTTTTGGCGGGATATTTGAATCACTCCTTATTCTGAGACTAAGATTACAAATTGTTTTAAAGTCGTTTCATGTTTATGGTCAGTTGCCTGAAATGATCCCATCAAGTCTATATGTAATTAAAATTCTACATAAGAAGAATGATCTTAGTATATATATATATATATATATATATATATATATATATATATATATATATATAACTTTATTTTTAATATTTTTACAAAATTGCATTGAAAACATTTAATTATTAATTAATTAGTCAAAAAAGTATGTAAAAATTAAATGCATGGGTAATCATCTGCTCAACTCAACAGTTGAATTCAATAATCTTTTACTTCCCTCTTGATATTTATTGAATTGATTTTACGCAAAAATGTAATAATAATATTGGTTACTTTCCTGACAAAATCTGTACAATTTTTAAAAAAATGAAATAATTAATTGGGGTATATTGTTTAATTTCGATGTTACAGAGTAAATGACGGCAATAAATTTTATAATAAAACGAAGTGCAGCAAGAGCAATTCATCGATTAAATCGATTGTTCTTGACCTATTTATTTATATTTTTTAATCTAAAAATATCCACTACTCAAATGCCTGACGTTCACAATGATTTGCTTCTAAAACAAACAATGAACTCCTAAGACGCACCCAAAAAAATCGCTCGGTAAACATGACCTCAAGGATCCTAAACGGATGACTTCGCGTTTTTCTGACAGCTGCTTTAATCGATTCACCGATACGAAATAAGAAAATTAAAACGCGTGTACTGCGCTTCTTTTTTCGCATATTTTCTTTTTGTCCGTAATTTCAAAGAAAAACTCGCAGAGAATACTTTCATCAACATTTTCATTTAATATTTGCGTTTCCTATGCATCGATTCAATTAAAAAATCCTGTTTTTCCTGTTGCTGTTTTCTTGGCACATAGTATGTCATTCAGGCTCATCACTAACACTCGTTCACGCAGAATTCGTCGTCGCTTCCATGGGCCACCGATCGATCGGATGCTCTGAGAGAGGGTGACTTAACGTCGCCTCCACCAAAGAGGGCGAAAAGTACAGAAGATACAGGGACGTTCACACCGGAAAGAGGCAGGAGTCCGTCTCGAGGTAATGGTGATACCCAAGAATCGTTACTTGGACAAGCGCTGGAAGGTGGACCCACAATACACACAAATGCTGTAAGTTTTAATACTTCAATATGTTACGCTAATAACAAAATTAAACAGCTAATATATACTCATAGCATGATTCAAAGAATAATACATATTGTGATATTTAAAAGATGGTACTTAAAATCTTTTAAGTTTTAGTTGTAAGAATTTCTCTTATTTCCTATTCTAAATTATCGAGGCATTATTGTTAACTTCTCGTTTTTTGAATCTAAAAAGTCCGTGAAATTAGTAAACTACTAATATTTTTCAGTTAGTTATATGTAATAGTTTATAAAAACAAAATTAAAAATATTATTTTAAACAATTGAAAATGTGTTTTGAATTGAACGTTCCTGTACATTTTTATATATTTTGACAGGGCATTAAATACCAAATAATCTCCATGCAATATATTAGCAAATATTGTTTATTAATCCAAAATCCCTTTTGCGTTCTTCTCGGTAGGCAATTTATTGCTTTTGCATTTAGTATGCCAGCAATGCAAATATTTTACCCAAATGATATATCAGCTTATTTTTACACAACTCTAGAAGTTAAATCGATTGATCGTAGCGACCACTGAATCTCTATGCTTGTTACATCTGAAACATTAAATTTTTCATGTGCCGGAATTTTTACGCTCGAAGCCAAAATCTTTTATTGACCTATTAAATTAAAATTGCTTAGATTGTTTATCATCACCTGTTACAATTCCTCATTTAATACACATTTAAAGTAAATTTGTTTCACTTATGGTACCGATAAAGTAGAAGTGAGTTTTATGTACTTTAATGAACAAAGTTTCTTCTGTATTAAATTAGTCCATATGAATATTGATTATTATTGACTATAATATTGAATATTGCCGAATAAAATTCAAAAATAATTATCAGGTGGATGTATAAATTCGTAGCGTTTTTATTGAACACATTAATTTTTTAACAAACCAAATGCATGAACTAATAAAGAATATACCCTCCACCATTATTTACCATTGGCTCCCAACGATCTGGAAATTTTTCGATTTCACGCTCGAAGAAATCCGCTGATTTGCAATCAAGACAATTTTGAATCACGATATTGTTATTAAAGGAGATTTCTCGAAGGCTGTTTGATAGAGAACTAAAGATTTGGAAATCTGACTCAGCGAGATTAATAGAATAAGACGAGCGTTATCGTTGTGCAAAATGGCTTGATGATGTCTTTCCAGTGTTTTTTCCCAAATAGCGGCCAACGGAGTTGTTGGCATTAAATCTCAGCAGAGATAGTTACGTTTCTCGGAAGCAACTAAGTAGATGACGCCTTCTTTGCCCTACCAGATACACATCAGCTTATGCGGATGGGTATCGGCTTTTGCTCGGAAAATTGCCTTTTTGTTAAGTCTAAACCATATTTTCTGTTCTTGATCTTAATATGAAAGTAGAATTTTTCGTCATCAGTAACAACGTGGGCCAAAACTGTTGATGTTGACGAGCTAGCAAAGAGGCACGAATATTGGCACGGTGGTTCTTGTTGTCTTCGCTCAAAAGACGCGACAACCAAACACTCGGTTTTTGGCCAATTTTCGAATTGATTGTCGTGAATCATCATGAATTAAAGCATTTAGTCCCATCTTCATCAAAGTTCTATAGTCTTATTGAAAGTTGAGAATCGTCTATGTTTACATGATCCTCTTTACATCCAGAAAACTATTTCCGTACTGTATTCTCCCCAAGTATGTTTTCTCCGTAAACGACACTAATGGTTCCAGCGATATCCGATGCTTTAATTCCTCTATTGAACCCAAACAAAATAATATGTCGCAAATGGTCGCTTTTTCTACTTGACCTTCCAAGTTCATTAAAATGCATCTTCCCCAAGCAACTTTTCAAACAAAGGTTTTATAATTTATTCATGTACAATAGTCTCGGCATAAAATCTATTGATGTTGTGAGCGCCGGTTTAAATTCACGTATTATTATGTGTATTCCCATGGCACTCATCTTGTGTCATTCAAAAAAATATGAGTAAGTAAATGCTGAAATGAAAGTGAATATCACACGGTAAAAAGACTTGACTCATTCACGTTACAAGTTAATCTTTTTGTAACAAATATCGCAAAATTTGCACACTATTTCTGTACGAAACAGAAAATCGACCGATTTCTATTTCGAAAAATTATTTTAATCGCTCCACAGAATTTGGTCACTCATTCAAGATTGAAAGTATAGGTTTGGTTAAATTCTTAAAATAAATGATTTTGTGCTTTCCTAAATATAATAATAATATATTTATTTATCTATTAATTATACCTCAGTACTGTAAACCTGGACAAACGAATGGATATGCAGTGACAGCGATTTTATTTGAAAGTGTGCATATATAATCGAGATATGTATGTAGGTATCACTCGATCGCGCTAGTACCAATTGAGACGTGTTATTATTGTCACTATTATTAAATGTGTTGTTTTCAAGATTAACATTTTGCCGTATGATATTTTGGCCTGTAAGCAACATGTTATTAGCAAACGCCACCTGTTAAATACGAAACGTGAAATACCATTTTTTATATGATAGCATGTTGAGCAACATTCCACAAAATGTCATAGACAATGAATAGTTTTGAAAGTTTTGGACTAAATATATTCCAGAATGGAAATTACCAACGGCAATTACGGTACAGTGGATGAAAAATATGATTACGCATCTAATTAAAAATTTTAAAAATATCGCTGACAGTCGATGAAGCAACGGATTTAAGAAATGTGTCTTAAAATGTGTTCCTTGCCTTATTGTTTATGCAGTGTAATATTACAGAAGACAAACGCGGAATCGATAGTACAAACTATAAAAATATGGAGGTTCAAACATGGTTATAACTGACAAGTTACTAAAACAATATTTTGCTGAATTGCTTCACGCTCCATGCCTTTCATCTTGTGGCAGAATTTATTAGAGACAACTATCTAAAAGTAGATCAGTTAATAGCTTCTACCGAAAAGGTTTTTATTAAAGCTCCAAAAGGCATTCGTGAATTTAAACATTCTTGTCCGGCTATTTCTTAGTCACAACAGCCAGTGGTAACGAGATAGCTTCAAGTTTAAAACTGTAGCTTTAAGCTTGAAACTGTAGCTTTAAGGTGTAATATATTACGAGAAATATTTCCACATTGTTAAACGTTACATTTTTAAATTAAATTCGCAAGAAGCTCTAGCAATTTCATTAAGCCAGCTGCTGTTTTCAGATATCGAAATCCATACACAAACAGAACAAATTTGCGAAAATTATTAAACTGTTTTAAAAGCTACTTCCAAATTAGGAAACAACAAGCTTTCCTTATGATGAATGATGAATGAAGCGCCATGTATATTAAATTTCCTCAAAGCCAAGTTAAGAAATCCAACAAATAATGTAGGATCACTTACAATTAATAAAGTATGTACAATTACAAATAACTATCCCGATTTTAAAGCTATAGTGCGTATAGAAGAGTGTTTAAATGAAAACCAACGTTGTGAAACTAACGCGAATTACTTTTTTAATTCGCGAAAATTACTTCACTCATTTTCCAAATACCCAATTTTCACCTTGTCCTAGAAGTTCGACTGAGTCAACAATGGAAGGCTTACTAATGATATAATACTACACCACATTTTTGCGTCAGTATACATCAACAAAACATTCAAACTGAAATGGTAACTAATTGCATACATTATTTATTATGTTTATAATCGCACCTCTTAGGCCAACCCGGCGATACTGTACGCTACTGCAAACCCATTATTTTGCCGTGCTTTACACATCAGTAGTATTGGACATGTCAAACAATACAATATAAAAGTATATATATTCAATAACTTATATCAGTACTAGAGCCGTAACAAAAAAAGAAAAAAAGAAAATCACTTAATATCCTTATCAGCTATATATTCATCTAGTAAGTAGACATTTACACAGTAACAGTCTTTTATTTTTTTTAAATCGATTTTCGTCGTACGTTCTAAAACTTTTCGAAAGGTGATTGTACGTCACGATAGCCTGATAATGAGTATTTCTCTCATAGAAAGCTAAATCCTGCCTTAGTATTTTCTACAATGAGCCATGCCTTATATTGCAGCTATGATATTTACCCAAAGTATTAAACCTATAAATAATGTTATCAACATCGAATATAGCAGCAACTATAACCACCAGGCAATGGAATAGCATTGGAATGCCCATAGTATCAAAACATGGCCTACAACTTGTAGTATCTGTCAAATAATTAGTTATGCCAACAGCTTTGTTTTGCAATCTAAATACTCTTTCTAATTCAGACGATATACCCCAAACTAACGTACCGTGCTATAAAGCCGAGTGAAAATTATAGAAATTATACATCCGGAAAGTATTTATATTGACGTCCGAATGTAAACGCCTCAACAAATAACATACGCCAGAAACCTGTTTGCAAATGTTATGTATGACTCATCCAAGTACACTTTTCATCAATTGTTATGCCGAAAAGTTCTACAGTATCCACCTGTGCTATACTCCTACTATTATACATTACCAAAAGTTACATATCTACTACCCTTGTTAGCACTAATTTCAATAAATCTTCTCTTACGTTCTAAATGACTTATGAATTATGAATGAATTATTTATTGGTATACATGTTCCTACTCCTGCCTACTATTGCCTGCCTCAAATGGTGCACTTAATGCCCCATTTGAATTTACCACCAGCGATATATCATCCACAAACATAACAGTACCAATAGCCAAATTATTAACATAAGCTATATACAGAAGAAGCCCAGAAGACTTCTTTGCGGAACACCTCTATCCACAAACTGTGAACAGAGCACTATTTATATATTTAAACATGCATGTTTCCTCATCTGCAAGATCTTTTCATTTCTATTTCTACAATTTTGAATAATCGATCGTGATGCAGCATTTTGGTTGCTCTAATCACTTGCTTGTTTTTTTTTTTGCATTTCTTGTAATAGTTAATAGAATCTGATTACCATTTAAAGTTAGTTTACATATTTGTTCATGAATATCCATATCACATAACATATTTTGAATAGATTATATGAATATTCTTCAAATGATGTATCATTTTATCAAGATTTTCCTATCTTCATTACATTCATAACGATATTATTGTAAAAAATATTTTACAGAAATTATTTTTAGCGACATTTACAGACCCGTATATATATATTACCTTACCATAATATACTGGTATTTACCTATTTATGTGACAAAAATGATCATCTTAACATCTTAAGTCAACTCCAGTATAGGCTTTTGGTTACAAAAATAGCTTTGGTTGCAAATTTTAGTATAACAATAACGATATATATATATATATATATATATATATATATATATATATATATATACATGTAAAAAATATTTTACAGAAATTATTTTTAGCGGCATTCACAGACCCGTATATATATATATATATATATATATATATATATATATATATATATATATATTTATTGTTTATAAGAATTTTCTTTTTTATTTTATTGGCCGTGTCTTAATATTAAAAATAATAGACTTTTTATTGGTTTAGCGACCTTTATTAGCACACTAATTAAAAAATGGGAAAATAAACAGATCATCTCACCAAAAACAGCAAACAAATTAAAAATACATAATGCACAACCACCCAAAATATATGGCTTACCAAAATTACATAAAAATAACATCCCATTAAGACCAATCGTATCTTGCATTCAAAGCCCGTTTTATGAACTGTCAAAATATTTAACAAAACACTAACCAATGTCATAGGTCAAAAACAATATTATATTAAAAATACTTTTGAATTCAAAAAACATATCGATAAAATCAAAACAAATAACAACGAAAAACTTGTTTCCTTAGACGTAGAATCAATGTACACTAATATACCTTTAACACTGGCCAAAAAAGTAATCACAGAAAAATGGAACTCCATCAAAAATTTCACAGACTTACCCTTAATAGATTTCCTTGAAGCAATAGAACTAACTTTAACTTCCACATATTTTCAATTCGACAACAAATATTTCAAACAAATACGCAAAAAATCAAACTGCTTTAAAAAAACACCAATTGACACTAAAACGTAATTTTGATTTTGATAACACCAAAGTAATAACACAGAAAAAGAATACAAAAGCTAGGGAGGTCTTAGAAATGATCCATATTTTCAAAAACAGCAGAATAATCAACAACAGGAACGACATTGATGGACTTTCTAAACTCTATTACCCACTCATTAAGCAATAGAATAAAATCAAACCCCCCCGCACACACAAACACAACCAAAATTTTTTTATTATTACCCATTTGTAAATACTTTTACTATATACCCCTTAACACGGTCCTGACCAATTTGCTAATTCCAAAATAGAACAGAAATCCACTTCTCTAAACAAAAGACACAGACACTCACAATATTCGAACCAGTGCGGTCGGTCCCCTAAAAAAGGTCTCCGATGACACATATTGCACAGAATGAGTGTTTTTGAAACACAAAAAAAACGGTGAGTTTATTGTCATTCAATGTTTCTTTACTGTATTAGTAGTTTAATTTAAATTTTCAATTCATTTATACAGATGTAACCATTTTAATTTTTCCTTACTTATTAATCTAATTTTAATTTTAATTGTTAATTTAATTGGTAATTCAGTCTTTAATCTAATTTTAATTTTAATTGCTAATTTAATTGTTAATTCAGTCTCACAAAGGCAAACATGGTTCTCACTTTTTCATTGTATTAATTCTTGTTTCTAGTTACTTGAAAAAGACTGAATAATAATAAAAGTCGAAACGTCCTAGAATAAAACATCAAAATTCAATAAAGGTCGCTAAACCAATAAAAAGTCTATTATTTTTAATATATATATATATAAATTCTTTGACGTTATTTTATACGTTTGTAAGTGCATACGTGTATATAGTAATGACTAAAGACGGCAGACTATGTGCCCCAGCAGTGGCGTTGCGTGGAGAGTTTAGCAGAATAACAGTGCGCTTACTTAAAAATAAATATATCGAATCCCTATACAAAACGTTAAGAAAAAACATAAATAACTTACCCAACATGTTTACATTGTTGCAAAAAAATGCGGATGTGCGCGATGAAAAAACTGCACCATAATATATGATTCTGTATTAGTCTCGGAAAGGTTCGTACGTAGCGACGTATACATATGTTTATATACAGAGAAGGATTGTTCGACGTTGAGAGATGTTATATTTGCATAGTTAAAGCGCTCTTTGTATCTGTACAACGGATCTTCAGTATTGGTAAAAAGTTGCCCTAATTTTGTAAAATCTACATTTTTATCTAATACACTGTTAAATTTTTCACGGACACAATCACTTTTATCATCTTCAAGGATACGCAGCACTAGTTTTACGTGGTCAATAATTGCTAATGAGTCCGATAAGGACAGCGCAGTGTTCTGTAAATTTTTTATTGCGTCCAGTATTGGAACGTAACTGTCGTAAATAATTTTTAAATTTGCTGCAACTTGAGGATTGTTAAATTGAACCTGGCTGAGCCGTATTGCAGCTGCTTCTTTGGTATCTAGTTGTAAAATCACTGATTTATTTTTTTCAAAATGTTTATAATAATAAAATGCTGCTTCTAACCAAGTACCCCATCGTATAAGAATTGGTTGCGGCGGCTCGGGTATATCAGGACACAGCGAATGAAATAGCCGAATCCGTTTCGGAGATTTAAGAAAAACCGCTTTCGTTTGTCCTATCAGTTGATCCACATCAGGATAAGTTGTACGTATAGTGTTTGTTACAAGGTGTAAAGCGTGAAGCAAACATGTGACATGCAGCAGGTTTGGTTGAATCCTTTTGAGTAAGTTTGCCGTGGAACACATAACCTTGGCAGCATCGGTAACTAACATTAACACTTGCTTCGGTAAAATTTCAAATTTGTGTAGTGTTTCTATTAATACATCATTGATGTATTAATAGAAACACTACACAAATTCTATTCTATTAAGTTAAATTAAACACATATTTCTTTCAATTTTTGAGAAAATTTTGGCGAAGAGAAAGTCATTTCTCTCTGCATTGTGACTGGTATTCTTATATCTACGAAGCTCGGTCATAAAATTAGTGGCCGTTTAGCATTTATTTCATAAAATATAGTCGTAACTATTAAATAACTGTAATAATTCTTGTTCAATATCTCTTTATTATCTTCATTATTTAAATATTTTAGAATGATCTTTTTTACGCCTACTTTACTTTTTGGAAAGTGACTATTAGTGTCACATCTTTTCACATGTTTAAGAAAGTGAAACTCGACGGCTAACACCATGTCTCGGAGAAACTTAGCGTTATATTTTCAATTTTGCCGTCATTTTTACGGTTTTGGTGAATTTCTGACACTAAATTTGAATGTTAAGGTATCTAACTAAAACCCCCTAAAATACCCAAACTCTCAATTCATGGTCCAATCCAACATTTATTTTTGAAGGCCTGAATATATCTGTAATTTTGGCTTATATGCAACAAACTTTCAGTCACAATGCTCCATCTAAACCAATTTGT
Source organism: Melolontha melolontha (assembly GCA_935421215.2). Classification (NCBI taxonomy): domain Eukaryota; kingdom Metazoa; phylum Arthropoda; class Insecta; order Coleoptera; family Scarabaeidae; genus Melolontha; species Melolontha melolontha. Next base: position 123,873,373 of record OW285237.1, on the reverse strand, counting down.
CGCTGGGTCGTGCAATTTAAACGTTGTGATGAGCATTGAAGATCATGTGCGACCAGAACTATCAAGAAATGCCACAACTCTAGAAATGAACACTAAAACTAATGATACTGTTTTGAACGACCAAAGAATTAACGTCATTGAAATATCAAAGCATTGTAAGCATATAAACTGATGTACATGATATTTTATACATAAAATTTGGCATGTCCAAGCTGTCAGAAGCTGTCAGTGTCGTGGGTAGGGTAGCGCGAATTTAAAATTGTAATAAAAAATGCGAAAGTCAAGTAATAATTTAAAATGGTTTAACAAGAACCAAGCTTATTTTTTGCGACAATTATTACGGTTGATGAAATCTGATTCATTACAATGTTTCTAAATTGTGTATTGTGTATTGGCTACCATTTTTTAGGGTTTAAAAGCGATAATTTGATTTGCAAAAGGCCAAAACGCGCTACTAGACAAATTGAAGAAAGGAACTTTTAAAAAACGCCTGAAATATTTCATAAAAGAACTCTTTCACGATTTTTCTCAGATCAAATTGTTAGCAAAAATTGGTAAATTGCATGAATTGAGATTTCAGATTTTCTGTTACCCACTAGAATCACTAGGTCTAGCCACAAGTGACTTGCACTTATTCCTCAAACTCAAATTTTTCCTTGCTGGGATAAAGTTTAGGTCGGATTTATTGCAGCAATATTTTTAGGATGTCAATAAAAACCACTAAAATGTATAATGACACTTGAGCATGTTTTTCTCAAGGAGTTTTGACCAATATTTTCTTTCATTTAAATAACATTCTCAGCTAATATCCTTTGTAGGTACTATTCATAACAAAAGACTGATATAAAATTTCGGTAACAAATTTTATTCGGTTTTTAAATTTCGATATTTATATTTGTGACTAACTGAACCAGTGAGCTTAGTTGAAATTTTGTTACAAAATCGTTACACCTTTACTTTTACTACTAGGGATATTTGTATATAAAGTAATTGTAGGAAAAAGATTCTTTCGCCGCCTTGCCATATGTAAATGACGTATGAGCATTGTAGACGAGAAACATTTCAGGCGCCCGAAAACTACTACAACTGAAGAAATGGTCGATTTAGTGCTTCAAGCTGTGATGGAAGATCGTCGTTTGACTGTTATGGATATAGCTAAGCCTTGTGGGATGCCATCTGAGCGGGTGCACAAGATTTTACATCAAGATTTAGATATAAGAATATTATCCATGCGATAGGTGCCACATTTTCTGACGATCGACCAAAAGCGCATACGGACGGACATGTCGGGCGAGTGTCTTAGTCTGTATCAAAAAAATCTGGCGGAATTTTTGCGGCGATTGATAACCATCTATGAAACCTGGGTACACCACCATACACCCGAGACCAAACAGCAGTCAATGCAGTGGATTGCGTGGGAGAACCAACTCCGAAGAAGGAAAAGGTCGTTGTATCTGCAGGGAAAGTGATGGCGCCATTTTTTTGGGATAACCGAGAAATAATTCTTGTTGACTACCTTTCAAAGGTTTCAACAATCAACGGACAGTACTATGCTGCATTGCTAGATAAATTGAAGGCCACAATTATGAAAAAAAGTCCACATTTGACAAAAAAGAAAATATTGTTTCACCAGGATAGCGCTCGGGTTCACACGTGCATGGTTGGAATGTTAAAATTGAACGAATTGAAGTTTGAATTACTTCCGCATCCACCCTAATCGCCAGATCTAGCTCCCAGCAACTTTTTCCTATTCCCAAATTTGAAAATATATCTCTGCAGAAAAAATATAGGTCAAATACTGAGGTTAAAGACGCTGTAAATCAGTATTTTTCAGGGTCGGACAATCAATTTTTTCTGACGGTTTACAGGGATGGGAAAAACGTTTGACTAAATGTTTCGAGTTGCAGGGAGAAAATAAATTTAGTTTTGCTTCGAAATATGTAGTTTTGTTGAAAACTCCGGAAGCATTCCAAATATCCCTGGTAGTATAGACGTCGATATTTCGACTACTACTTGCAACTACTTCTCAGCTATTATAAAATCATTAGTAGTTATTTCTTTTGCAAAAGTTACATTTCATTAAACTTTTCAAAATAATTTAAGAAGAATTATAACCTTCATTTAGTTTTGCACATAATGCCGTAATAGTTTTATGCTCTTTCACAGTTTTTCCTGCATGCAACAGGTGCGCATTTTTAAGTGTGATATAATATTGTGATAATTCTTATTCGGTTAAATAAAACTAACGGTAATTTAGAGAAACTATATTAATAAAAAAATACACTAAATAACACTTAACAAAAACTAACTACAATAACAATATTTATATTTATTTATACATTTGTTACGACGATATTAGGTACGCGACGGTTTTTCCAAAATACACTAAGATTATTATTTATTTATTTTAATGCAAGTAAATTATTATTATAGCTACTTTATTTTTAATATATTTAGTATTCGAAGCTGTAAATCTTCAAATTACCAAGTTATCAAAAAATGCCTCGATAAGTTGAAACACATTTATCATTACGATCAATTGTACTCAACAAATAAGTGTACCGCCTCATTCTGAGCAAACGCAACGATCCGAATGTATGAATATTTCTCCCGCTCCGAATAAAAATCTCCTGAACGCTTTTAGCCAATCACAAAACAGTCTGTCGCGAAACCATTTGACAATTAATGTCACAAATTAGTGTCACCACTGTCACCCTATATGGAGTCTCTTAAGCGTTTGAATAGTGATCATGCCGCGTTATACACTAGAAGAGAAAGCCGAAATGATGAAATGGTATCACGCTGATAATTCTTATCAAAGAGTATGTGACTTATTTGCCGGAAGGTATGCCGACAGGCCCATCCCGAACAAAGCTACAATTTGTAGACTTAAAAAGAAAATAGACATTACTGGTTCTGTACAAAATTTAAAACCATTATTCCCAAATCGCAGAGTTCCTAATGATACGTCCATTTTAGTATGCGCTGCAATAGAACTAAATTGAAATTTGACACTTATATGTATATTTCCAATGATTTAGGCATATGCTGCTCTTCCGTTAACCGCATACTAAAATTAAATGGTTTTCGTAATTATAAATATTCCAAACATCATCAATTATTTTACGGCGATGAGTTTAAACGGATGAATTTCCGTTATTATATAATTAATTTCCCATTATGAACAATTTATTTTATTATTTGTAAGAGTAAATTTTTCTTTACATTACTAGAATTTAATTTAGTTTTTATTAGTTCTGAAATTTATTTAGTATACTATGAATAGTTTTTGTGACCTTTATTATTAAAATTTAATTTATTAAATCTCTTGATGCCTTATTTGCAGTTTTCTTGATCGCTTATTAATAATATCATTACGCTTTGTGTAACCATCGTCAGTATAACGTATTGGAATTTACTCATTACCATAACACAGGACTAAACAATTTATAGTCCTTTAATAGTAATTTGGTAATCAGATAATTTTTCTTAAGCGGCTCCATAATATGTAAGTATGTATGACATATGACATCGATGTTAACGCGCCTACAGCATTCAGGGGAATTGTATTAGGAGCCAGAAAAATAATTCCACATTCGGATCGTTGCGTTTGCTCGGAATGAGACAGACTGTGTTGTGATTGGCTAAACGCGTTCAGGGGATTTGTATTTGGAGCTGGAGAAATATTCACACATTCGGATCGTTGCGTTTGCTCAGAATGAGGCGGTATATTTTTCATTTAGTTGTAAAGAAATTATAATTACTTGTTTAGTATAACGTAATATAAAGGCTGTTCAGAAAAAATCGAAGTCAAAGCAGGCCTTGAATATTTGACGTCATGTCTGAGATAGGGTACGGTAGAATGATACATTTACTTATATTTTTATAATTCATTTTATAAGTTATCATACACGCAAATGTTAGTTTATGTCAAAAAGCTATTTAAAAATAAATTTTAATTTTTCATTAAAATGACATATTAATTAATATAAATTAGTCAAGTAATGATATTAGAAGGTAAGAATAATTAATTTGCAAATTTAAAGTTAAGCGTTTTGATATTTTATAGAATTCTCAATATAATAACACCTCTTCACCTTACTTTGGAAGAAATTACATAATGCGATTCATATGCTGTTCATTCTTTGGTAATAAAGTTCGCTTAATCTGTGGTAATAAGTAAAAAGAAAATACAGAATTAAAAGGAATAAAGGTTTTATTCATCTTAGGCATAATAGGCATCTACTTAGTTATCAATATCATACTAGTTTAATATTAACATTCAACAATTCATTGTAAAAAATGGCTTAAAATAATTTTGAAATATTAATTAATTTAAAGATTAATCATTCGTATATTCTTACATTAGAACCTAAAAATAAATCTCATAAATTTTAGTTGTATGAATTACCAACAATAATGACCATAATAATCTATAAAAGCTGTTGAAATTGTCCACCACCTTCTTCCAAATTTTACGCACCTCCTCCTAATGCTTACCAAATATATTTTGTGGTACGGAACTATTTCTAATTTCATTAATTCTATTTATAATAATTCTATATAATCTTACATGGTATTTGATAAATTGAATTTTTTAAAAAGGGCCATAAAAAGAAATCACAGGGTGTAATATCACAGATCTTACACCCTATGAATTAGGAAATAGGAAATTCATGTTCGCTATTCAAACTAATCAAACGATTTCCAAACACTTCTTGCGACATATTGATCGTTTCACCCACTGTGTGAGCTCTAGCTGTTGAAAGTAGCCCAAACCTAGTTTATCATCACGAAGCTGATTAAGGAAAGGCAAGAGTATTTCCTGTTATCCTTCTGTAGTCAAGGTATCATTAAAAAAGTTGCGCCAATATTCTTATAGTGCGCAAGTATTCTGTACTTGTAGCGCACCAAACTCACAAACTTTCTGAGGATGTAGAAGCTTAATCATTAAAATTATTGGACTTTCTATCACTCCACTTTCTCATGTTTTGTGAATTAACGCATCCACCAACATGAAACCATGCTTCGTAAGAAAACCAAGTTTTGTCTAGTTCACCATTAAAAAAAATTTTAAACAATTCGCAAAGAGCAACTTGGCACGGATAATTAACATTGGAGATTTCGCGCAAGCTTGAATTGAGTACTTTCACTGTCCATCGATCCGCCATATCGAAAATAAGATTGAACTATGAATGCTTCTGGGACGTTAGTAAATACCATTTTCAAAATTAAAAAATATAAATTACCGCTAAGAAATAAGTAATTAAACTTATAGTTTCATAAATTCTTTTATTGTAAATGCACTACAATATTGTTTCGCCATACAATGGCTTCATCAGGTGGATGGAATACTGACTCAGTTACATATAAAATAAAAAACGAATTTTCAAACGTAAGTATTTTGTATCTTATATATTTCCATATTTCGTAAACAGCCATCGTTTATTTCAAAAGAAAGCACATATACCAAAATTTTTATCTACCCGCAATAAAATCCTTTATTAATGTCGAAGAGAACTCGATATTCTATTATTTGACCGAAGATAATAAAAATACATTTACGGTGTAAAATCGGAGTCATAGAATTAATATTTTAGGTCTTGTAAATTCATTACAATACGTAAAAAATAATCTTCAGGATAGGCAAACAGGCGCTGAAGTATATCCTCAGCGTGTTTATTTAAAGCGGACATAAACATTGGTTTGTTTACTATAGTAGTGAGTAACAAGTGATGGTGAAAACAACGTGTTTATTTTTCTAAAATGTGGAAGAGAAATGAGTTGTCTACAGAAATGCTTGCAATAGTAATTGCCTATCACGAAATAGGTAAAAATAACTAAATTAAAAAAAAAATACAAAGACAAAAGTCATTTTATAATTAGTGAACATTAAAACAAGTAATAGCTTCAACAAAAAATATGCATTCGAACAAAAAAAAAACAACTCAAGCAAAAGGTTATGAAATTATATTATTGTGCAAATGAAGTAAGTGGGAAATAACCGCAAAAATTATACCTGCAGTGAATATTTGTCAAGAAGTCACGTTTCTGGCGTAAGAAACGAGGTTGAAAGAAGCAGAACTTCACAATTAAGAAACGACTTTTACATAAACGAAATCCAAAAAATTAGGATATGCCAAATTTGCGACAGTTGGATTTAGAAAACGAATTTTTGCTGCATAATCTGTACTCTTTATCCGACTCTTTAGAGACTCTTTATCTGACCAGTCTGTGGTTAATATAATAAAACTCGGTTTGGCTTTGGTGGTGATTTCGGAGTGTTTTACAGGAATATCATTTAAACACATTGAAGAAATATAAAATACAAGCAAGTCTTCTAAAAGAATGTGCTATTAATTATCAATATTAAGGATAAATAAACAAAAATTCATTTTCCCGTAACATCCTAACAATTTGAAATGTATAGATAGTAAAACGGTAGCAAGATTTAGAAGAAGCACCGAATAAAATGATATCCCAAACTTTAGAAATCTTACTCAGTCGTTAGAACGAATGGTAATAATAATATTTATTTATTAAATGCTCAACAAGAAAAAAAACAGATAGGGCAAAGAAGTATAAAATAAATGATTAGAAAACAATTCCAAAATCATAAAGTATGCTATATAATGTAAGCCTAATGTAATAGAAGATAAAAATTGTAATTTAACATTATTACTAATCTGTAAATATTGAAGTTAATATAAAACTAGAAAAAACAACAAATATTAACAAATTAATAGAAAATAATATAAAATAAACACAAGACATCAATATTAAATTTTGTTGGTCAATGAAGCAAATGTATTTTGATATTTTCGTCCTTGTGTCGGTATAACAATAATTTGGTCAACTGCTGAAGATAGGCGTGGATTGGTGTAACATGAACACCAATTAGTGAAAATATCTATGCAGAATAAATTTTATTATTAATAATATATTTTGAAAATGTTGCGCTGATATTTAGTTTTTGATTCTTATTGATTGAAAATCATGGTCCCCAAAAGATGAGAATAAACGTAGTTGCCACCAGGATAAAAGAATCTAATTTAGATGATAGATACTTCAGAAACTTACGTTAGATACGTTGAATTAATACAGATAGGTTGTAAGGTAGAGTTTCATAAGACAATTCCACATTTTAGTCAGCTAGCAATTAGTGCCTAAAACAGTGAAATTAAAGCGTTAACATATAAAAGGCATCTGCACGTTTTCATAATAAATCCTAATGATCTTGAAGCAGACCTGGATATAGTAGAAATATACAGGGTCCGGCAAAATAACCTCACACATTTTGCACCGCCACTGTGCCCGCGCCACTGAAGCGATGGGGAGCTTAGTGTTTTCAGTTGGTAGCACATGACTTGCCATTTTAGTTGTCATCATGATTTGGACGGGCGAACATCGTGCTGTCATTATCGAAACATTTTTGAAAAATGAATCTGTGATTACAACGCAACGAACTTTTCGTACTCACTTCGCACTGGGTAGACATGCTCCGGTTCCAGATCGCAAAACAATACTGCTTTGGGTTTCGAATTTTAGAGTCACAGGTTCAGCCTTAAAAAGAAAACCAACCGGTAGACCCAGAAGTGTTCGGACACCTGCAAATGTTGCAGCTGTTAGAGAAGCTGTGGAACGATCTCCTACTCGTTCAGCTGTTAAACATGCCGCTGCTTTGCGTTTATCAGATCGTTCGCTGCGAAGAATTTTACAAGCAGACCTACACTTCCACCCATACAAAATGATGATCGCACAAGAGCTGAGTGAACGAGACAGGGAAAATCGTACAGCATGTTGCAACGATATTCTTCAAAACATCCCACAAAATGGGCTTTTAATAACCAGTGACGAAAACAAATGACACAGTATACATTTCCATTTAAATAAAAATTTAAACAACATTTACAATGGCGTTTTTATTAACGTTTAAAATGTGGGAGGTTATTTTGCCGAACCCTGTATTTGAACCCTTGAACAAAATTTGTGTTTTATTATTAAATATTCTGACTGTATTTCTATCAGCGTTTTTCTAAAATTGCATTTAATGTACGTGATCTATGATAATTTAATCAAAATTTGATAAAAAACGCTTCAGTTACTAAAATTAGAGTAAAACGCAAAATTTTTGTTCGATTTGACAATAATATTATTCTACCAAAAAGGAATGCAACTAAAGATATGAGAGGAATCTCCAGAAAATGCCTTTTTCTTCTGAATTGAATATTCAAACGTTTTGTAAGCAACGGCGATTGTAGCCGATTAATCTTTCCAATCAACAAGCAATCATTATTTTCATCTTTAAGAGATTTCAAAAAATATATACGGTAATACACTCATGATTATTTAGCCATATTTACAATTGAATTACTTATCCCTTATTACATGTAGCTAATAATATCTACACCCACTTGTAACTTATTTATGACAGAGGTCTAAAAATATAAGAAACATATTTAATGAAGTTATATAATATAATAGTTATAAGTACACAAAGGTAGTACACATAATTTTGATCTAAAGATATGTGTATGTTAAATTTTACTAATCTAAAGCATATTTTCAAAACATATTTGTTTTGTTCCGAGAAAAAATATTATTATTAAATGAGTATCATAGAATTACACTTTTAATGATGAATCATTACAAAAATTAAAAAATCAAGGTAATCTTTATTTATTCATTAAATATCCTAAGGAAAAAGTAGATCAAAATTACAAGGGAATAGTTTTAATTTTGGCATTTACAATAACATTTAGGTCGGTATGTTAGGTTTTGATACAAAATTAATTACAATAATCATAACTGTTCTCTCAATGGACCTTAAAAATTACAGAGCAGATTTGCCAAATTCATATAATTTTAGAAATTTAAAATCGAATTTAATAGATTAATAGATAACAAAAAACAATTTGAAACATATTTGGCGTGGGTAAAATCTAATCTTTTGTATAAAACAAAAACATATTTAATCATATTATTAAAAATATCAAGATAGAACGTACGAAGTCAAAAGACAAACTAGTAAAGCCTGCAGAATAATAGATTCTTTAGGAAACAAGCTAAAGTCAGAATATATAAAACATGCGTCAAACTCATTATGACGTATGCTATGAGCATAAGGATTGATAATAAACGGACTAAAAATATATTACGAACAATTGAGACGAAAATATTCAAGTACATATTAAGAGATAGATACCGAAATAAAAACATAAGAGATAAATGTTATGTGTTAGACGTTAGACAGCAGGATGGAAGATGGCAGAGTGGAAAAAATCGCGCGAGACGGAATCCCTAGAACAGACGACCTTCGTACAGACCTAAACGCTAGAAGGACTCATGGGTATCAACTAGTGCTGTTATCCGGATCCGGATAATTTTAGATCCGGATAATTGACTATCCGGATATCCGGATCTTGGTGTTATCCGGATCCACTATCCGGATCCACTATCCGGATCCTGAGAACCGAATCCACTATCCGGATCCTAGGATTCCGGATCCACTATTCGGATATACTATCCGGATTCCCTATTCAGATATCGGATTCAATATCTGGTTTTCAGACCCAAGTGTGTTATCCAATTCTCTGGATGGGAATTCGTTGTCAAACGCTTCATTTCTAGATTTACTATCCTATACTTCGGTTCCGTATGTGCTATTTTGAAGTAGGTCTTGCTATATAATCTTAGAGACAACGGTATGGATGTATATGTATTCAAATTTATAAATCTAGTTTACACTCCTGTGTATGTTTTAATGAAATGTAATATAAATTTAATAACGTTCTAGTTGAGAATAAAATATTCCGTACCTTTATTACTGATAATAATTATCAAGATTTATTCGCAATCATTAGTGTGTAGCTATTGTAGATAAGTGTATACGGCAAGCGTTATCCAAATGATATTTAATAAATTATAGTAGTAAATTATAGTGCTATTTTAAAGAGGTAACTGCCTGGCAGTTTGACTTAACATTTTCGCTTATTGTATTTATCTCAAACGTTTACGATTTACTAAGACTTCCTTTGCATGTTCGTAGAAGAATTGCGAATTTTTCACAACCATTTTGTTTGAATGAAGTCAGCTGATGCATTCACCTTTCTATTTTTTTGCCCTCGCTTATAATTTTTTCTGGGTTACCTATCTTTAATATAACTACTTCAAGTATAGAAAAAAAACTTTTCTGTATTAATATTATATAAATAATTAGCACTTCTTACTGTTACCTTGTGGTATTGCACAATGAATGAAAAATAAAACGTAGAATAACTTCGCCGCACCACTTTATGAATCATTCATTGCATTATATCAATTTATTTAAAAAATAATAAGAATTTGCTAAACTACCCATATGACAAACTTTAAAAACACTTGCTTACATCAGTGTACAGTTAAAATCCCTGAAATTGCCAGAAATTTATACAATATGTATATGCATATATCTGTATATTTAATACAGACATACAACAATAACAAATAATAAGACAACATCGTTGTCTTATTGTTGACATTTATTTTGACATGTAACTTGTGTATATTTTCTACCTAAAGTAGCCACTGTGTGGTGAAACAATTGTAGTAGTTTACTATAAATTTAGTGAAACTTTTTAGTTCTTTGTTTTATTTATATAAATATGGAGTTTCACCATGTATCTGCCAAATCTATTCAATATTCTGTATATTTGTTTGTGATATATTTCTTAAATATTCACATCTGCAAAAATACACTACAATAAGTGGTTTCAAAATTATTTAATTAAATAATTGAAAATAAAATAACATTTTATGAAAAGGAAAACTAAACAACAAATAGGTACTCCCAATTTAAACTATATTACTTTTTAAATTATTATATATAAACACCAACATATTTATATTCTTTGAAGAAAGACAACTTCTCTTTGCTCTAATCAAATCACCAGCTGACGAAAATATCCTTTCCGAAGGTATTGATGTAGCAGGAATCGTCAAATACTTTCGAGCTAATTGATTTAGTACTGGATATTTATTCTCATTTTTCTTCCACCATTCAAATACGGATGCACTTTTTGCAATTGGGTCCTCTCGCATATATTTATCTATTTCCGATGTTTCTTCCGATAACAGGGATTCATCTGGGAATAGATAATTAAAGACCTCGCTATTCCACGAGGATGGTGGATTTATATCTGTTCTAGGTTGGAAATTTGCTAGTTCTGTCGATATAATTTTCCGAACTTCATCCTGTTGCGATTCACTTAAATATGCTTTATAGCGAGGATCTAAAAAACTACAAATGTTGCAAATTATATCTTCTCTCCACCTTGTGGCAAATTCGTCCTTTAAACAAAGTTTAAACAGATGGAGTACTGAAGAATCGGTTTCAACGTCTGTTAAGAAATTGTTCCTTAGCGATTTTATTAAAGGATATGTCATCGATAGCGTAGAATCTTTTGCCGACGATAATAGTGTAGTTACAATCTCAAATGGTTTTAGAACCTCTAAAATTTCCTCAATTAAAAGCCAATCTTCGTCACTTGTTGATAAGTGACCTGCCACCTGTAAGGTAGTAACGGATCTATCAGAGAGAGCTCCTATATTGCGGGCGTTGTTCCAAAAGGCATTGGAACATTGTATAAACCGAATTCCAACGAGTTTTAACATACTGTTTCAGTTTTTTTTGTGGTAATTCCAACTGCTGTTGCTGATTTTGCAAGGCAGTGGTAGCTTTACTGGAATGGTGAAAATGAGACACAATATTAGATGACTTCTTTACTAAAGTATGAATTCTATCTTCACCTAAAGGTTTATTAACGCATAGTTGTAAGGAATGAGCAAAGCATCTTATACTGTGTCCAAATTCAAGCTCATTACTAATAGCGTTACATATATTTGCGGCATTATCATGAACAACAGTCACTACTTTATTAATCAATTTTCAGTTTCTTATTACTTTTAACAATCTTATACGTAAATTTTCGGAGGTATGTCTCTCAGCCATTTCTTCAGTTGTTAAAACCAAGCTGATATAGGGAGGGAGTGAGAGAGGGAGTGAGAGAGGGAGGGAGTGAGAGAGGGAGGGAGTGAGAGAGGGAGGGAGTGAGAGAGGGAGTGAGAGAGGGAGGGAGGGTGGGAGGGAGGGTGGGAGGGAGGGTGGGAGGGAGGGTGGGAGGGAGGGTGGGAGGGAGGGTGGGAGGGAGGGAGAGAGAGAGAGAGAGAGAGAGAGAGAGAGAGAGAGAGAGAGAGAGAGAGAGAGAGAGAGAGAGAGAGAGAGAGAGAGAGAGAGAGAGACCTCTTTGTTTGTTCTTTAGATTTCATTTTTATGAAATGTTTTATTTTCAATTATTTACTGCTCGCAAATAAAGTAATTTTAAAATCACTTATTGTCGTGTGTATTTTTGCAGATGTGAATATTTAATATTTAAGAAATATATCTAAAACAGGTACAGGTACACAGAAATATGGATTCATTCTGTGGTAATTTCAGGGATTTGAGCTGTCCACTAATGTAAGCAAGCGTTTTTAAAGTTTGTCATATAGGTAGTTTAGGAAATCCGTATTGTTTTTAAACAAATTAATGATTATTGATATAATGAACATGCGATTACATAATACACGAATGAAAAATAAAATCACAGAAGACTGTTGAAATTGCAGTCACGAATGTAGGGTTAATAATGTGGTAGGTACAGCATAGTTATTGAAGTAGTTGTTATATTAAATATAGATAGCTCAGAAAAAATTATAAGCCAAGGAAAAAAAAATGGAAAGTGAATTGTATCAGGTGACCTCATTCAAACAAAATGGTTATAAAAAACACCCCAATTTCTCTACGAACTTAGCAAGGAATTTTTTACTAAATTTTAACCGTATGAGATGAATACTATTGTATTCAACGAAATAGTATATTAAAAAACGAGTTTCATAAGGCACCATTTTGCCGCACGAGATCAGTTTAGAAAACGAGCCGTTTGCGGCGAGTTTTCTAAAGAGGGAGTGCGGCAAAAGGCCTTATGAAACGAGTTTTTTATACTATTTTTTCTATTTTGCGTTTTTTTACATTAATAAATTGCTTAAATTGGAATTATTTAATTTGAAAGTTCAGAGTTTAATTTTTATATAAAGCATGCAGTTGGTCACATTGATACTTGACATTTTCAAATTTAAATCTTGCTATCCGCGAATTATATTACATATTATTTACTAATTTTCGTTAACATTACTTGATACTTCATTTAAAAATATAAACATGAGGGACATAGAAACATATATATGTTGTTGTCAATTGTATACAAAATACGTTGTTTGTGTAAAATACGGACATATATCATATATGTCAAATGTACATAAATTCTTAAAATCAAATGACAGCAATGCTATTTATTTATGTATTCGAATAACGCCAACATTGAAAAATGAAAAAAAGCGTATCGAAATGGAGCTCATTTCGATACTGTTTTGGGTTTCATAATGAGTTCATTTCGAACGCAAAATAGAAAAAATATTAAATAAAACGGCCAGGCAAGAATTACTTCTTTAAAATAGCACTATAATTTTTTAAATAACCTTTGAATAACACTGCAATATATACTTACATACACAAATGAAAGCGAATAGATCTTGACAATAATAAAGATACGAGATAGGGAAGTATTGGATAATGGATCCGGATATTAGATCCGGATAATGAGTCCGGATATTAGATCCGGATAATGGATCCGGATAATAGATCCGAATATCCGGATAGTGGATCCGGATCCTAGGATCCGTGTATCCGGATAGTTTGAGATCCGGATATCCGGATCTTAATTTTATCGGATATCAACAGCACTAGTATCAACATTAAGTGAAAACTAAGTTAGGATATGCAGATCTAAGGCCTAAATTAATAATAATAATAATAGTAATGAAGTAAAGGTTTTACAAACTACATATTTTAAATGATTTTTTTGTTATATACGCGTCGGAGCTGTTTGACTTATAGTGGAAACACGTTAATACAGTTTCCGTATGTACGAGTGTTATCATCCGATGGAAATCACTTGCTATGGCTGCTTACATTCGTCATGATGGCGCTAATTGGTTTGGCATTCATGATTTTTCAGATATTAGTAAATGAATGGCGCTGAGTTTTCTTCCATGCTGTCTTTTATGACTTGAGTGTATGTACCACGGGAGTTGGCCTGGTGAATTTTTTCTATCCCAACATCATGCACTGCCGAGTCTATAGTAAGACGAAACGTACGTCTACATGCTGAATATTTTCACATAAATATGAGCTTGTATCGGGTTTTCCACACCCGATGTTTAATAATGTTTTCGATAATATTTAAAATGTTTTTAATTAATAGATATTTTATATGCAAATGTGCAAACCAAAAATTTGCAATTCTGTAAACGTTATGGGAGGATACTATTGAAAATATACACGTACTGATTACATTACAGATTATTTATATATTGTCAGTAAATATATATAGAACTGTAAAAAAAAAGGATAATATAAATAGAAGGCTATCGGTCGATGTATCTTTTGTGCAAACACTACACAAAATACATAAAGCTTTTGCATAAATATTTGCTGAGTGGATCGCTTATTTCGTTTTTAGAGCATTTTCACATCATTGCGAATCTTATAATTCATTCCACAGATTTTTAAAACAAAACTAAACAAAAAATTTTCAGAACTCAAATAAAATTAGCTCGAAAGCGCCAGAAGATAAGAACAAAACATTACAGAACAACATTTTCTATGCCGTTTTTTCATTAATAGCTGACATTTTATACTGGAAATATAGATTATAAATTACAACCTACCTTCTCATTTAATTTATTAATTTTACTTCTAGAAAGGCAATAATTCTGAATCGTCGCTACAGGCGCAATCAACTGGCGATGATAGCAGTAGCGATACCCAGATGAGTGACCACGAGAGAGATCCCGTTACCCCAAAGACTGAACCTTCGGACTATCCTTTGATGGACGAACACCATCCTTTTAGTGCAAACGGCGGCCTTATGGACCAAGGAAGGACGCCACCGTTTCCCGGAGCGCTATTAAATTTACCTGGTAATTTTTATATTTTATGTAGTAGTTACCTACACCTTTTATTCCACACGAGTAAACATTACAAATATAAATAAATAGAAAAGTATACTCAAAAGAAAACACCAGTGACCGAGAAACTAATTTTGAAACATTTTTTGAGGTTCATAAAATACCAATACAAATATAGGGAGACTATATATCATTTGTGTTGTCCTATAGATTGTTTTCCAATAGACTTTAAAAGAAGGCAACGTTTTTCAATTTATTCTAAAGATACTAAATTTATTCCAAAATATTCTAAACTAAATTAGAAAAATTCAACGATAACACAACAGAAATGATAAATAAATTTACAAAAACTATACGTTTAACTGAAATTTGATTTTATGTAGAAAATGGCGGCACATAAACGACAGCTGTTCTTTTTCTCACGAGCCGACTAGTAAATCATGTTATTTTGCTACAAATTTTGTTTGGCATTTTAACCTAGTTATTTTCAAGCTTAATGTCAACGACAAATATACTAAAGTATTTTTAATATACAAAGGTTTACAGCAAGAAATCATGGAATTGAACAAAGAGCGTTATCGATGCGTGATTTTTTGTAATTGCAAGCGTAGCTTATGCCTTAAGGAATTACTTTAAGGAAATCAATTGGGTATTTTGTGTAAATATTTTTCTTCAGCTAGCGCAAACTGGTGGTAGAATGAATTTCAACGTGGTTTACCTTCCTTAAATGATACGCTTCTAGTTCGCAGGTCAAAAACAGCTGTTATCGAAAAGAATTATTGCATATAACTGAAGAGACGCCGATCCTCTTACGATATAGATTATTACTTAAAAATACGTAAAATTTGTATGCTAAATTTGTTTGTTGACTCAAAATCAAAAAGAAAACCGTGTGCAGAACTAGACTAGATCGCTTTACCATTGGATCATTTAATCCAATGTACAGAATTACTTTAGGTGATAGAACTTGGGTTTATTGCCTATGATCCTGAAAAAAGTAGCCATCTGAAGTTTGGGTCTTTCCAAGTTAGTTCCAACAAAAGTTGTTCGAGAAAAATGTTGAAACAAAAAGATCATCAGCACTTTTTTTGGATTAATGGACTTATTTTCATCGTAGTACTGAAAGAGCTTTGTAATTTTGACGTAGAATGCTACTGTTTGTTTGTCGCAAGTTCTTCAAGTGTCCGCGAAAACTGTTCAGTAGAATCACGATAATGTACTCGCTTACACTGCTGCTTGATCGATTGGGTGTTTGAATGTCTACGTTAAAATTGACTCGACCTATACCTGATATCTAATGATTTTTCTTGTCAACAACTGCAAAGAAATCGGACCAAGAAGCGGTTTCCAGATTTAGAAATTCAATAAACAAATAACACGGAAGGATTAGAGAAAACTTTTGATAGATGGGATCTGACTTCTGGCTCTTCTCGAATTTCGGGTTGTTCTGAAGTAACATCTTTACCATTGCTACTAAATGCAAATGATTTGTCAAAAAGAACGTACGAGGGTAACATTTAAAAAATCTAGAATGACTGTGTTTCTAAAAATATGAAATTCGTTTTTATTCAAGGCTAATTTTTAATATTCTGCGAGTTAATTACCGTGTAACTTGTTCGATTTGCTCTAATAGTTAGTTCGTGCTAAATATCATAATTTAAAGATTCTTTGTTCACCCAAAAATTATTTGACAAGAGTACATTTCCGTCCTGTGATCTTTTACGATTTTAAATCGTCATTAACCCCAAAATACATATACGATCGGCTTGGAAATGAATCTGGCGAAAGTGCCCCATCTAAAGCAATAATTTATAATTGTTACAACAAATTAAAAAGAGATCGATTTTTTCTTAGTAATGAATTTCGTGAAGGACGCTAAAGAACTGTTGCTACTGTTAAGAATATTTCCGCTACTCGAGCAATGCTTGAGGAAGATTGATGAACATCATATAAATTTATTCGGGCGACATTGAGCATTGGTATGAGTCAAATCCAATACATTTTTTATATCAACAGTTTGACGTGAGAAATCTTTGTTGTCGATGACAACACATCGTCGCATAAAACAAAACTAACAACTGAGAATCTGGATGCCCTAAACATCAGCACCATGAACCCTCCACCATAGAGTCTTGACCTAGCACCCTGTGATTTCTTTTTGTTGCCAAGAATTAAAGATAAAATGCGTGGCATCATTACGTTAAGGACTGGTTTCATTGTAGGCAAAAATTTATTGACATTAAAGGGGAATATTTTGAAAAACAATAAAACCATTTGATTTTTTTAAACTAATCCTTTTTAAATTTTCGTCGCCCTCGTATTGCTTTAGTAGATTCAATATAAGTGAACAGCACTCGTATGTGTAAATCTACATATTAAAAAATTGAACAACACATGTTGTTATTCGTTGTTAGATCGATATAAAAACCAGATTTTATAAGAAAAATATGTCGAACAGAAGTTTATCTATTTAAACAGTATAAGTACCGTAGGCTTTTCCTATATTCTAATGAATCTATGCTAGTGTTATAACAAAACCAGAACTCTCCCTAGTATTGAAAGAAAAAGGAGACAATTCTAAACAATAATTAGTACTAATAATTTACCCAAAAATTTCTTAAATGTAGTTTTCTCTCATTTAAAAAGGCTCTCATATTATAGTTGTGTAGTATACAAGTATATTACTTAACATACACGGAAACTATGTATTATCATAGATAAACACGAATAGTTTCAGATTATTGTTTTTCTTAACTTTTATTTAATCAAATTAAATTCAATAAAATAGTGTAAGGCAAATGTCATAATCCATAAGTTAATTGTTAATATAAAAATTCAAAGATTATTTCGATAATATGTAACTAATTAGTAATACTAACACATTTGTACTTTGAGTTGCACGAAGACTTGTATGTCCATAGATGTTCATATTGTTTGTACAACTTTGCGAAGCTTACGTCTAGATAATCTCAAGACTACACTAATTGGTATTCATTATATACGGACTTGAGAAATTGTTAAAAGAATTAGAAAGACGATAACTAAAACCGAAGTAGAATCCTAAAATGCGTTTGATTTTAAAATAATAGAATAAATTTATTACACGTTCCAAGAATTCTATGATTTATATCAAATTCGATAACAAACCCCAGATTTCAACACTATTAAAATAATCTTGATAGTTTACATAATCAGAACCTTCGCCATCAAGTTGCTTGTTTTTAAATTTTAAGAAATTTTAGATTTACAATTTTTTGCCCTTTTGAACACTGAATTTCTTTTTGTTTCTAAAAACGAATAGTTAACAATTTTCGAAACTTATTACAGATTATATTTTCTCCATATCCTCCAACCCATAAATTTATGTTTATATTTACTGACACTGTTCTTATAGCTTCCCAGAAAAACCCTTAAGTATCCTCACAACTTCTCCCGACACATCTGGACAAACTCAATACTTGGCTCCAGCTGTGACGTATTAAAACCAACGTTACTAAATCCAAATCGAATTAAATCCAATTACTTTTACTCTCAAAAAAGAAACGCGCTCAGTTATTATCCTTATTACTATCTCTATCTCTGGTTGCAATTCCTGACTAACTGTTTAAAACAAAGTATTGCTTTATGAAGCAGTTATAAAGCCTATGTGAAGCTATAGTATTCAACTTCGACTCTAGGGTGTGGCCAGTGACTACAATATAATGAAACTTGCAATAAAACAATCATTTTCTTTAACTTTTCGTTTTTTAGAAATAATTTTCTAATCTTGACTCGGCATACATTTTGATTCTGTAGCAGAACTTGATGGTACCGGTACAGAATTTTCAGCAGATAATTTTATGAATATCGTTTCGCTAATAATCCACTTATCCATGTTGATATCTTTTAGGGGCACTATACAACTTTTAACAAATAAATACGTAATAATAAATTTTGTGAATAGAACAGCTGATTAACGTATAACACACTTCAATTTATTTTTACGAGTATAATAACAGATAACGCATACGATTGTAATAACAATAATGAACTGACCCGCTGATCACACCGCCGACAATTTATAAGGCAATCAACGGTTCTACTCTCGACTAGAAATATCTCATACATACGTAAATGCGCGCACAAAGTCGCGAATCTTCGACGTAAACATGTTACATTATCTTATCGCGTCTGTATAATATTCGCATTTGCTTAACCCATGAGAAGCTCTGTGTACTACGAGTGGTACACGTACCACAGTTTGAGAACACCGGCTAGAACGCTTTATAATGCGTGTTTATTACAAGAATAATCCTTTTTATCTAGCTAAGTGTCAGGGCTAATTTGAAATTTTCAGTAACATAGCGATTAATCAAATAAAAAATTATATATGTAATAGTATGGATTAAATTAATAGTAAAACAAATGTATCCATGGTTGTGAAAGAGATGTAGAAAATATGAACATTTTACACCGACTCTCAACAGATATGATAATTGGAGTAAAATATCTATTGTAAAGGATTTTCATAAATCAATTTTATTCATTTTTTAACAGAGCAAAATAATAAACATTTCTTCATTAGCAAAATATAAATATATACATATTGTAGACTCTAAATTTTGTAAAGGTATACGTATATATATAGGAAAGCATACGACTTGAAACATACGGTAGATATGTATTTAATTGAAATACTCTATAAAAAATTAATTTACCATTTTTCATTCATTATCGAATATAATTAACGGTAATTAGATATTTTAAAAAGTATGTTTTTATCCGTTTTAATTGAAGATAAAATAAAAGGCAAAAATACTACTAGCATAGTTTACTACTTCTAGTTATATCACAATCATGAAAAACCCATTACACTTTGTGTCACCGTTTTCCCTTCATACAGAATAGAGCCGGCTACACATTCAATCGACTTTATTGAACAACTCTATCCTCTCTTTCCTCCTCTCATTTATCCTTCCGAATCTCATCACATACGTCTTTACGACCCATCCGCGATTGCTTTACGACACTTTGATGACCGTGCGTTCATTTTATTATTATAGGATTGCCCGGTTTACTACCAGGACCGTCGTCGATGCATGGTGGAGCGGACAACTTTGGAGGTAAGTTGTTGTATGATTACAACATAAATATAATCTCCCAAAAAAATAAAATTGTACGTTGGTTAGCATGACAAGCTTTTTGTAGAATATTCTATATATGTGTACAACGCCAATGGTTAAAGAAACAATCAATATCTAAATTCTCCATTACATTTTTTAAAAAACAATTTCGCAAATTTATAAAGAAGATATTTAAATTAACTGGTCGACCGCACTAGCTAAATATCCCATAAAATACTCAAGAACATTTATACGCCTGTTTTAATAATATGGTGATCATAAAATACAAAGAATACCTTTTTTTTACAACGGAACCTAACAAAATATTTTAATGAAATTCCTCTTATATAGCATTACAGTACAGAGAAAGTAAAATGAGTGATTAATTAAGTAAAACTGTTGAATGAAAAAACTAACTTCGTGCACAGCTGTTTTTGATTAATCTTTTAATGAAAAAATAATTAACTAATGTTACTAAATTTCATCAAAATGAAAACAAACTTCCTGTTTCATTATACATTAGAGCTAACATATAAACCAGTTGCTACTATTAGCAGTTTCAATGCGTCAATTTTTTTTTAGTTTCTCATTCTTGACCTCTACTTTGTTCTCCCTTGTTTGGGAAAACCATACCAACGTTCATTTAGACCACTGTTGTTTGCCCAATATTTGTACACGTCTATATCATCTTAGCCCCTTACACTCAATATACAGGTTTTAATTTCTTCGTTTCATGTTTTCTGGAAACATCTCTCTTATTTGTTTTCTATTTGATTGGTGCATAACGATTATATTTTCCCGTATATTTTATAGGAATCTAAACAATTATCACCCTACTATTCCTACTATTTTCTTAAATGTTTGCTCATAATATTTTAAAGAAACATGTATTCCACATTTTTTACATGTTACGTTATAAACTTGACATTACCATTGATTAAAAAATTTAGATAAGATTAAAAGAATCATAGTACATTTAATTTTGCTTTGAATATGATAATCCCTATGAAACGATAATAGTGTTTTGAAAATACAAGGCATATTTTATAAGTAAAATTTGAATTAATCTGCCAATACCAATTGAATTTCCACGTGTCTATCCCCAATAAATTTTGCATTCAAATAGCTACTTTTATTGATAAAATTATTTTAATATACACCTACTTACAAAATAAAATCATGTATTTTTTTAACTAAAGAAATACACAAAGAATTGAATAACGTTTGCCTTACACATCTGTAAGGGCAGGGCGGTTTTCTATATAATATCTCATTAATATTATCGCAGTCTTGTTTAACATATTGTTAAATATTTTAGAATAAATATCTAATATTAGTGATAAACTAATTGAAATATTTTTTTACAATTAAGTACATGGTCAGAAATAGAAAGTGGTAATATAAATTTCTTTATGCTTAACTTCATTGACTAAATTTCTAGAATATAACTTTGATAATATAAAAACTACAACTTAGTTACAGAAATAATTAAATGTTATCAGCTCATTTAACTGGCGACCACAGCGACATTGTGCTACATGGATATTTCACAGTGTTCCTTTTTCCAATAATTTCAGCAATAAGCTGTATAGCTTTTTATACCGTGTCCGTCCAAATTCAACCGACAAAATTTTTGTGCGGATGGAGAGTATAAATTAAAGAATTTTTTACGATCTTTTTGTTCTGGAAACGCCTTATTGGGAAGTTTTAAAGTACTTCATCTCGACTGGCATGTTAGGCAACTTTTTATACATCTATGGATTTTTTTTGTTAGCTATATAAATTTTTTAAGATAGCAACGAGATAAATGTCGCAAATTCGTTTATATTGCCATTAAGCTATTTGTTGTGATTAATAAAAATGGAAAATCACACATTTTCTGAGTATGCCGATATGCACTTAGGTGAGAGTGAAGGTTCTTGTAGAGCAGCGCAGCGTCGCTATACAGTGTTGCACACAAATAGAAAATTATCACATTACACGATATTTAGTGCTATTTGATGACACGATATCTAGTGGTATTGATCACATGATATTTAGCGCTATTAATCGGCGTATTAGAAAAACTGGTTCCTTTCAAGTAAAGTTCCTATTTGAATACAACGTCTCCGTTAATACTAATCTTTCTGCTGATTAGGGGACCAAATCCAAGTCGCTTACGTATTGTACGCACTGCTGATTTTCACGAACATGTGTTAGACGCGATCGAAGAAGATCCCTCAAAAAGTTCCACGGCTTTAGATACAATTATGGGTTGTAGTAGCAGTACTATTCTAGGGACATTAAAAGAACAACAGTTGCACCCATATCATTTAATAAAAGTACTTGCACTAAATCTCAGGGTTCTGAGTGTTATGTTTTCACAATGGTATTTACAACGTGCGGCAAATGAAAAGAATTTTCAAAGTATGGCGTTATTTAGTTACGGATGAATGCCTTTCCATCGCGAAGGTTCTTTCAACAATAAGAATAAGCAACGTTCATCCAGCATCATCAAAATCAATTTCCCTTAATGTTTGGAATTATAGGCAATTATTTGATTGGACCACATTTCTTGGCACGCCGTTAACTTCTGAAAATTATCTGGGATTTCTCCAACAAGAACTTCCCATACTTTTTGAAGATGTACCATATGGTGTCAGACAAATATTGTGGATTCAGGATGACGGAGCGCCTCCGCATTTTGGACATGAGATTCGAAGGTATTTAAATGATGTATATACAGGCAGATGGATTGGCAGAGGTGTACCCTGTACCTTGGCTGCACGAAATCTCGATTTAAGTATTTTGGATTTTTATTTTTGGGACCATCTTAATACGCTTACTTATAAAACGCCTGTCCAAACTCTAGATGAACTAAGAGAACGAATACGTTAAGCGGCGCAAACAATCAGACAAACACCTAGATTGTTTGAGCGTATCCGACGGTCAATGATTTGGCGGTGCAATGCTTGTATTGAAATAATTGACCAAAATTTTGAAAACATTCTCTAGTTCTTTTAACATTCCTTTGAAATGTATCCCTATTTCATTGTTTATTTTTATTCCATTAAAACAAAATTTTCAAATTTTGTTATTGCAATTATTCAATGTCAATTTCTAATATAGAATTTAAAATACTATGACAGTGATAACAAAAAAATCAACCTTAGGATGTGGTACAGGATTAAAGAGCAATTTTGTGTCTCTTATTATCGTTAGTATCTATTAATAACGTTATCCTAATAGAATTTAATTCCAATTAGAACTCTACTGCATCTGCAATATATGGTTGCTAACAAAATATAATCTATTCCTGTATAAAGTTACTTAAATGTCAGTCGACATGAAGTATTTTGAAACCATTTAATTTTCCAATAAAGCGTTTCCGGAACAAGAAGATACTAAAAAAGTTCTTTCATTTATTACCCTCCATCACCACCAAAATTTTGTCGGTTTGAATTTAGACGGACCCTGTATATTGGGTATATAATTGTACAAACAAAATGGCGCTATTTATGTGAAAGCAACTTAGTACAAAATGGATCTTGTGTATTAAAATTATTTTTACAAATTCTATAACATTAGTGAATTTGTTGGGGTTGTAGCTACAGTAACATTTTCTTTCCAGTCATCTGCTCTAAAAAAATATGTGACTCAGATCCACGAAGCTAAAAAAATCATTTTTTCTCCTTTGAATTCACTCATAATATACAGCAATCATGTACGTTCTTTTACCATACTGTACCAAAATAATGATTACACGTAAGTTTTACGAAACCTTTTAGAAACTATATTAAAAGTTTTATATCAGCATGTATTAACTAGACAATACCAATGACACAACGCAATCAAATTTATTGTGAGATTTTGTTCTAAATTCTATAACACATAAAACAATATAATTCCATTTAAAATATAAATAAAACTAATAGTTAAAATCTTCACTTTATTAATATGTAATCACAAAACGACAAAACGAAAATTGTTTTGCCAACACAGTGGCTTCGTCAGATACGTACTAGAGCCCGTTAACTTTAAGCCTTTATTTTCTAAATGTAGAATCTGAAAATCATTATTAAATGTATTGTCTTCTTCTATTAAATGATTGGCAAAAGTGGAATCTTTCTTTTTTTTATTTATAAAGACAAAACAATCTAACAAAATAAAAGCAAGATTTTGCATTTGCCAAATATTTAATAGAAGAAAACCGCACACTCAATAATAATTTTCAAACTCTACATTTAGAAAATAAAGGCATCAAATTCAATTTACTGGAAATGTTAGAAATTAATGAAGTAAAACAACTACAAGTAGTAGTAAACATGCTTCCCAAAAGTATAACAGTAAGGGCTGACCAGCTGGGTCATACATTTTTACACAAATTTTTATTTAAATTTTCACATTCTTAAAGACACCGTTAAACTAATATTAACCTTTTTGTATTTCTATTTCTATCGATCTTAGTTTGTAACTTGCTCTAATACCTAGCTGATGAAGCCACTGTGCTAGCAAAATAATTGTCCGTTATACGATCACATATTAATAAAGTGAAAATTTTAACTATTAGTTTTATTTGTATTTTAAATTATGGATCTTCGTCAAGTAAAATCCGAATCAATCCAATAATTCCATTTATTTGGTACAATGTTTCTGCTATAATAAAACCAAAAATTGTAAAAAAAAATCGTGATAAAAGTTGTAAAGTAATCATAACAGAGATATTCACACTTATGCGAGCAACACAGGATCACCTCCTAGAGCAAATGTTCGAAATTATGGCCTCCTGCTTGGATACAACCTTGCGCTCTCGTATCCACGAGTTATAACACGCTGGGATATCTTGCCTGCTTATTGTGTCTGCAGCATCTTGGAAGACGTACGGTCAATAATTGAATGTTTTTAAGTTCATTATCATTATTGTACCTACACCAAATTTTTCATATATCCCCATACATAAAAGTCCATCGGGTTCAAGTCGGGTGATCATGGTGGCCATGCAATAGGCCCACCTCTACCTATCTATCGGTCACCAAACGTATTATTTAAATCCTCACGCACTTCGTAACTGTTAGGAGGTGGAGCACCATCATGCAAAAAACCACATGTGTTGACGAACGTTTAAAGGCACTTCTTCTAAAAGTTCTGGTAAATTGTTTCGTAAAAACACAACGAAAACAATTTACAAAGACAACCACTGAAGAGAACTAATGTAAGCTGTGTTTTAAATAAAGAAAAATACCAAGTAAAAATAAAAACAGAAAAACCGACAGCAAACAATACTTTTCTCATGCGCACTAGTATTCACAGCAGTGGCGGTTTCTGCTATGGTTTGCAAGTTTGCGCAACCACCAAAACTAATAGATTTAATTTAATGAAAAAAAGCGTAATTCTACATTTTTTAAATTATAAATTAAAAATTTGAACTACCTCACAGAATAAATGAACTATTATAAATATAATAGGTATATCTAATTGGATATATACGTTAAATAAATGAGAGAATAACACACTTGGTTTGCAAACTCATCGCAATCCACGAACGTATATATCCCTATACGGCTGACGAACTTTGTCGAACGTCTTTCGGGTATATCTCCATAAACGACAATAGTGTTGCAGCAGCAGTGCAACCAAAACATTAGACATATTTCTTGCTTACGGTGCAACGGTATAAAAGCGAATAAAAAAGTTGTATTTGTGTGTTTAAAAGTGTTTATGCTCTTTATTTTTAAATAATAATGAATTCAGTGCAGAGTTTAATAGTGGATCCGTTCTATAAAAGAACGTATGCCGAAAAAATTGAAATAAAGCGGTTGGGCAGACCTGTTCCGAATTTAAATCTGAAACAAACGATTTCTAGTAAGACGCGAACTTTTAATAGACTATTTAATAAGGATATTTATAATAAACATTTGTGGATTTGCGGTTGTAGTATAAAAAATGCATTATTCTGCTTTCCTTGCTTACTATTTGAAGGTGAAGAATTATGGACGAAAATGGGTTTAACTGATTTAAATCATTCAAGCGATCGAATTAAAAAACACAGTATATCACAAAGGCATATGAAAAATGTAGTCCAATTATCGCTTTTTGGGAATGTGAATATTGCTGCTCAGATGGATAGTGCATATCGAAGAAATATAGCATTGCACAACGAGAAAGTTAAGTACAATCGATATTTACTGAACATTATAATTAATTGTGTACGTTTTTGTGGAGCTTTTGAACTTGCGCTGAGAGGACACGATGAATCAATTTCGTCCTCTAACCCGGGTGTTTTTCGTGGTTTAATAAATTTTAGTGCTGAATTGGACGTTGCTTTAAAAGACCATTTAGAAAAAGCTACTGTTTTCAAGTATACTTCTAAAACTATCCAAAATGAAGTTTTACAAACAATGTTCAGTGTGTGTCAAGAAGAAATCTCTAAAGAAATAAAAGAAGCGGATTATTTATCTGTAATAGTTGACGAAACTACAGACGTATCAAATAAATATCAAATGGCCGTGGTATTTAGGTATATAGCTAAAGGTAAGCCTGTTGAACGATTTTGGAATTTTTTAGCGCCGTCAGATCATGACGCGAAAACGTTATCTACAATCATTCTTGCAGAACTAGAAACACACATTAAAGATAACGAAAGAAAATTGATTGCCCAGACATATGATGGGGCAGCCGTCATGGGCGGATCGCATAATGGGGTACAGGCACGTATTAAACAAACTTATAAATACGCTGCTTACGTGCACTGCTACGCGCATCAGTTAAATTTAGTTATGTTGAATGCTGCCTCTGCCAACACTAATGTCCGTATATTCTTTGCAAATTTACAAGGAATTTGTACCTTTTTTTCAAATAGTTCTCAAAGAGTTGCAATATTGGACGAAACAGTTAAAAAGCGGCTGCCTCGTTCGGCCCCAACCAGATGGAATTTTAATTCCAGAATTGTCGCCACTGTGTTTGAACACAGAGTAGAAATTATAGAAACAATGCGAAGAATTTTGAATGAAAGTAAAACTGTAAATATCACTACTATCAATCAAGCTTCAGGTTATATTACGCTTCTTACTAATAAGAGTTTTATTTTCTGGTTAAATCTATTTTACAAGATAATGCCTCAAGTAGATATATTATATGCAAAATTTCAAACTAGAGAAATTGATCCCCTT
Organism: Melolontha melolontha; assembly: GCA_935421215.2. Lineage (NCBI taxonomy): Eukaryota > Metazoa > Arthropoda > Insecta > Coleoptera > Scarabaeidae > Melolontha > Melolontha melolontha. Next base: position 123,846,078 of record OW285237.1, on the reverse strand, counting down.
ATGGCCAATAAATATATATTATCATTTGAAACTCAGTTAGCACAAATCAGAAATAATATAACGAACACTTCGGATACAAGTGACAGTGGGCCCGGCTCATCAACTTCAAAACGACGTAAGATCGATGGAAACGAATATACACGAGAAGCAAAGGAAGTTTGTGATATTATTATTTGTCAAGCCAAAGATAGGTTTAGCTTTACTGGACACTTAACTGCAACGTCTCTATTTTATTCTGATAAATTTAATCAATACAGCCTCCATTTTCCTGAAAATGTCTTTCAGGAAACAATTAAGTCTTACCCATACTTTGATGAACGGAAATTCCGTACTGAACTAAGCGTAATTTATGAAACGGAAGAATTTAAATCAATCTCGGGTTTGCTTCCTCTTTATGACATCATTTCACAAAGTGAACTAAGTGCGACTTTTAGTGAAACATTAAAACTTTTAAAAATTCTAATTACAATTCCGATGTCATCAACTGAAGCGGAGCGGTGTTTTTCTACTTTGAAGAGAATAAAAACTTTCTTAAGAAACAGCATGTCACAAGAAAGACTTTCTGCATTGGCGATGCTTTCTCAAGAAAAGGATTTTATCCAAAGTATTCCAGATTTTAATCAAAGGGTTATAGATAAATTTGCTACTGCGAAAGATCGTCGCATGGATTTTCTGCTTCAATAAAATCAGGATCAGAATCAGTGAGTTTTAAAAGCCTTTTTTCTTCTTTATATGTACCTTAGCAAAAATAACTTTTAATAAAGCATACTTAGTGACCTACCTTGTTTACCTACTGTAAAAAGTATTAGTATTCACTAAATTTGCAACCCCCACATTTTTAATGGACGAGCCGCCGCTGATTCACAGTATGACGAATGAAACTAAAGAGTCAGAAGTTTTGTTGAAATTTCTTTTTTGCAAAACCGCGTGAACGTACACAATATGATGTTCTTTCACTAGCGCCTATGTATGTATAGCAAGTGCCCTTGAGTCTCTTAAAATGTAATTGTGAATATCTCTGTTAAGCCTAGTCCAGATCTACATACATTTAGCGACGAACATTGAAACATCTATATATATATATATATATATATATATATATATATATATATATAATAACTTCGTGACCTTGGTATGATATGGTAAACCTAATCAGTAGGCGATTAAAGGTCTGTATATTACTTCAAAATATATGTATTTAAAAAACTCTACATGTTTCGGCTGTATACGCCTTTATCAAGAGAATACAAAATATGAATATGATTCATATTTTGTATTCTCTTGATAAAGGCGTATACAGCCGAAACATGTAGAGTTTTTTAAATACATATATTTTGAAGTAATATACAGACCTTTAATCGCCTACTGATTAGGTTTACTATATATATATATATATATATATATATATATATATATATATATATATATATACAGTAGAGTCGCGATAAGGTGAACTAATTCAGACAAGTCCGGTTCATTTTATCGAAGGTGTTCACTTTAATGAGGTTGTTTAAAAAACGACAACAAAATATAAATTATATTATACATACATACTATGTATATTTCTAGTGTTTAAGTATTATATGGATATAACCTATTAACCATGTAATGCACATGTGTTTATTATATGTATACATATCATACTTACGACTACTAAACTGTATCGAAGAAAGAAGTTAATTTTGTTTGTTTCGTTTTATATTGTGTACTTCGTAGTATAGCTGCTTCTTGCAACCGTTTAAGCACCAAAATATCGTTAATATTATGAATATTTCTTTCTGCCCAGATCAGACACTTATCAAATGCTTTACAGGCTTCCGAATGTGATGGAATAATAACTGGAGTTTCTGTAACCACGTTGTCCTCCTCACTGCTAATTTGTTCAAAATCATTGTCTTGTGTATCTGCTTGTAGATCTTCATTCCAATCCAAAACTTCTGTAGCAGTGTAATTTACCTGAAATGCAGTTTTGGAGATGGACTTTTTTTACATGAATGCAAAAACATGAAGTGACTTACATTTGGAGCTATCATATCCAACATTCCAAGTGTCTGTTGAACAACACTGTTTATTTCACGTGGGTGATATCTTTCTCTTAAGGTACTTAATGGAATGTCATTTTCATCTGGCTCATCAAACTCCAAAACAGGTTTCCAACATTTGACAATGGTTTCCATTGAAACTTTTTCCCAGGCGTTCAGTAAATTCAATATAGCATCTTTTAAAGTCAAATTTTTTATGAGGCCCTTGACATCACCTGATTCATTTCTTATTATTGTTGATAAAAGAGAACTTCTATAATGTAACTTGGTAAGTCTGATTATGTTTTGATCCATTGGTTGAAGCAATGGCGTTACATTGGGAGGGAAAAACAGTGTTATTATTTTTCCATCGTCACTTTTTAGAGAAGAAGAATTGCTTTTTCATCTAAATGTTTTTGCTTCAAAAATTTTCTCACCTACAAGTTCATTAATTTGTATTAAAGCAAAAATAAATAAACAGAATGAGGAACATTTTACCTGTGGCACAAAAGATTTGTGAAACCAATTTTTAAAAATTTCGGTAGTCATCCACGCATTTTTAGAGTGGTCGTAGTCTACTGGCAATACATAATTTCTGAAACTTCGGGGGTTTTTTGCAGTTCCAATTACGAAAGGTTTCAACTTATGTCGTCCCGAAGCATTAGTACATGCGACAAATGTCACTTTTGCTTTTTCAGTTTTTCGACCAGGAGCAATTTTTTCATCTGAAGCCACGAATGTTTTATCAGGCAGCAGTTTCCAAAATAAGCCGGTTTCATCGGCGTTGTATATTGGATCACGTGAAATGCCCAATTCATCAATTTTTTGCATCAAAATTTTCTTGCTGCGACGACATTTGATGAAAGTTTTTCACCCGAAATTTTCAAGTGTCGAATGCCGTATCTCTTCTTAAAATTCTGCAACCAGCCTTGACTACTAGCAAAAGTTGTATTTTCTTCAAAGGTCTCGTGCAGTTGTTTCGCTTTTTCTTTTAGCATTGCACCAGAAATCGGTAAGTTTTTACTTCGTTGTTTAAGAAACCATCTATACAAAGCAGTTTCCATTTTGGGATTTTCTGCTCGTTTCATTCTTCTGCGTTTACTAATTCCGACATATGTATTTGACAGAGCTTTTAGAATTTTTTGTTGATTTTTTCTAATGCCGCATATAATCGATTCGGCAACTCCATATTCACGTGAAAGCGAACTTACACTTCTACCATCATTAAGTTGTTTTATTATTTCACCTTTCGCACTTAATGTTAAAGTCTTCATTGTTCTTAGTACACTTTACTAACTACACAATAACTCAACAAAATACACGAGTAGAATGCAGGCGTTCAATCACAAACACGTTGTACTAACATAATTAGGGGGTTCCCCGATCGAGTCACTAAATATAGGAGTACAAATCTACAATATGTAACTGGTTCATCTTATTGAGTTGGCTGTTGGGCTGTTGTTCACCTTATAGAATACTGTGTATAAAAATTTATTTGTTCACCTTACCGAACTGCTCCTCTTATGGGGCGTTCACCTTATCGCGACTCTACTGTATATGGTGAATTCAATCAGTTGGCGATTTTTTTTAACAGACCTTAAATCGCCAACTGATTGAATTTACCATATCATACCAAGGTCACGAAATAATTATATTTATATATATATATATATATATATAAATATAATTATATATATATATATATATATATATATAATTATTTCGTGACCTTGGTATGATATGGTAAATTAAATCAATTGGCGATTTAAGGTCTGTTAAAAAAAATCGCCAACTGATTGAATTTACCATATACAGTAGAGTCGCGTGATCAAACACACTGTATATATATATATATATATAGTAAACCTAATCAGTAGGCGATTAAAGGTCTGTATATTACTTCAAAATATATGTATTTAAAAAAACTCTACATGTTTCGGCTGTATACGCCTTTTACAGCCGAAACATGTAGAGTTTTTTTAAATACATATATTTTGAAGTAATATACAGACCTTTAATCGCCTACTGATTAGGTTTACCATATCATACCAAGGTCACGAAGTTATTATATATATATATATATATATATATATATATATATATATATATATACAGTGTGTTTGATCACTCGCTTTTCTAATTTGGAGGGTAAAAAGTTCCCAAAGTTTATAATGTTTTACCAAAAAATCATATAGAAAAAGTTTTCAAATAAGCGCGAAAAAAAGAAGAAATTATAGGAAAATGTTTTTGAGACGGTTTGTATACATAGTGTATGTGTGTGTGTGTGTGTGTGTGCGCCATCTATGTAAGTTTTATGCCATCGACTGTTATTGAAGGGAAATATGCTGACCTGTGAGCAATAGACCCACTTGTCAAAATCAAGGCGCTATTGTGCTTACGGTGTCATATTTAGATATTTGCCGATAAAATTTTAATTATCGTATTTGTACCTGCGCGAGTTCAGTTTTGTGAGTGGTTACAGCAGCAACGTTTACATAATGCACAATTCCTTGGTAATATCTCATTTTCTGATGATGCGAGTTTCACAAGAAATGGTGTATTTAATTTTGACAATGTTCAGAAGTGGCAAATGCGAAACCCTCGGGCGATTAAACCAGTTCACCATCAACACCGATTTTTTTTAAATGTGTGGATCGGTATAATAAATAATTACATTGTTGTGCCATTTTTCTTACCGCCGCGTTGAACGGATAAGTTTATTTGGATTTTTTACAGAACATTCTGCCGGGATTACTAGAATATATTCCTTTGAATATTCGCGTGTTGATGTGGTATCAGCATGACAGGTCACCTGTACATTTTGTTCGAATCGTTTTATCCGCGTGGTTCGAACTAGAAAACGTTAAGTCGGTTTCAAAAGAAAAACAATTTAATTTAAAATGTTGTAAACGGATATCCTAAGAAGAAGCTGATTTGTTTTTTTTATCGTAGACGAATGTGTTTATAGAAAGCGAACATGCATCGACTTCTAAACCAAATCTTTGTTTTCGCGCATCTGTTGGCGTGTAAATAGAAATAATTTTATGAATGATCAGTCTGATATTAAAAAACAAACGAAAGGATATTTATTTACGACGTTTTATTTTTTGTAAATGTCACTGGACTGTGCGTTCTTCTACTTTATCACTTACTTTACTTACTTTATCAACACAATGTGTACTGTCTAACATAAAAACGTTGACTTTTATCAAAAATCAACACAATTAATTTTTTTTTGGCGGATAATGAAATGCTTGACGTACATGTACATACTGTTTATATTACGTCAACGAATGAACAAACAGCCTGTATATATAAACTATATAAAAACTGCTTAAAAAGTGTTTCCAAGCATTTCTATAAAAACATTTACATAAATGCATCGATGTTTATATACTTGCAATTAGGTAAGTCTGGATGCGTTCGGGGCAGACTTCTATTAGTTTATTTCGAAGTGGCAATGACAGGACACAAATTTTTAGCATTATCCATTGTGCAGATCCATTATTTAGTTTCAAGTCTGTTGATAAGTTTAAAGAATGTTCTATTCCATTTTACAAAATTCGCGTGCTCGCTAAAGTTTTTTTATGTTAAAAATATATAACCAGTAACAGTTCCTGCTTCATTACTCGCGGCATGTTTTCCTCTTCTGGTCTGGACGCAATTTTTAACCTAGTCAAACTACTGTATGTCTAAACAAAAATCTCAACAAATAGTTAAAAATAAAGCTCAAATTTTTTTATCACCCTGTATAAAGAAAACGATACTTATCATGAAACTCACAGTAAATTAACTTTTAACAAAATATAAATAATACATTCAGATTTTAAAACCAAACACGATGATTAAAATTCCAATATTACTTAGAAATATCATTAATAATACATAAAATTAATCAGTATTGTAAAGATCAAAAAACATTCGAAAATAAGAAACTAAGACAAGTGCAATATACACCAAAAAGAAATTAGTATGACGACTAATGACAACATATAATGCACAAGAGAAATGCCCTGAAATGTCAACTAAAAATTAGTTAAGTTACAAATCATCAGTTGGCATTCCAAATGGTTGTAATTTTTCCGGTAAAGTAAATTTCGAATTTGTGCCATCTGTTATAAAGCCGTTTAACTAATATACACGTCATTAGATTTGATCAATGGCAAATAAGCAATAAAACTCTCATAAATGATATTACATCCTGACTGTTACCTTAATCTTCACATCCGCACAAATATAATACGAGGGGCATTCAAATTTAAACAATAATATTTTTTTAGATTTATTGATGGAAAAAAGTAACAAAAAATACTTTATACTTCTGGCAGTTTCTTAATGCCATCACTATAAAAAGAAGCAGGGCGGGTGTAGAGCCAATTGCGCACCTCTGCATTATCATGGAAACGCTTGTGTTTGGCTTGCCGCACGGGATCGGGCACTGTCGTGTGTCACTCAGCCCGATAAGAAGCCAGTGGGAGTTGTCAAAGCGGATGTTGTTTTGTTATTCTGAAACAAGGTCACGGCATCCAACGAGCTGAAATCTTACTGAACTCGAAGCGGCGTTCGTTTGCCATAAGGTCACGAACCGCTTGAATGTATTCCGCCGATAAAATCTTCCTGGGTCGGCGATCGTGGTTAATTTTCGACTCTCTCTCGTCCTTGAGAAAATGTAAAACACTCGCGCTTGTGAAAAGGTGTTTTCAACAAATCGTTCTCGCAATATTTGCAAAATTTCTGCCGAATGGACCCCTTCTCGTACTAAATCTTAATGATTTGATGACTATACTTTGCGCAATAAAGTGTACTTTGCTCTCGCTCATCTTTGCTATTGCCACACTAACGATCTCAGAGTCGCATAGGTAACAATTCCTCCCTTCCATCAGTACTCAAGCCAATTGTGCCTTTTCCAAGGCCCACCTTAAATTCTCGTTTAATTTTGAAGGTTCCTCGTATATTTGTATGTCTAACTAATTTACATTTAGTTTTATACATGTAAACAAATCTTATGCTGTATTATAATTGTAAAAATGATCCGAATGAAAATAAGTCTTACAAAGATTCTGAAATGAAAATAATAGTATCTCGTAACATCTGAAACTTACCCTGAAAACTATGACAAAGAAATGCGACTGGTAAATTTCTGTGATTGTTTCCCATACGTTCTCCTCTAATTCTGGACTGGAGCCGCGTTCTTGGTCTTTCTTTACCGAAGTTTCGCCGCAGCCCTGAGGATGCCCCTTACAAAAGTGGAAGAAAGGTCGGTGAACAAAAAAGCAGTACCAAGTACGCGGTTCCAGCACGAAATCGGAAAAGGAAATTGGAAAAATTGTTTTTAATGGTAATAAGAGTATATTGGTAAGGAATAATCTGATATATAATAAAGATATGAGCACTATGAAGCATTTCATCCTTGCGTGTGCGTATGTAGTTAAAATTTCATATGTTATCATTCATATTTTGACTACGAAATACAAATCAATAATGTTAAATAATGCAAATGAAGTCAAAATAAGAAAAATAATTTGTTATTTAACAAAAAATATGTAACTAAAAACTGGCACCTCCACCATAAATAAAGCCTGTGACTCTATTGATGTGAATTATTTTTTTAAAAATACACATACTACTCAAGTAACATAATTGATTGCATCGTCGCTTAAAATTCATTTATAAAAATTCAACAGAGCAAAACTTACTATGCAGCATAAGAAATCAAAAAGAAACAAGGTACTTGGAATTCGCCATATGCATTATAAATTCATGTAAAATACGTACCTTCGTCAACTGAATAAAAAAAGAAGAATAATTTGATCCGTTTCCTCTTATTTCGTAGGGTTTGACAACATTTCTCAACTTTAATTAATTGATTTTGGAGAAACAGAAAGAACAGTCAAAATTATTTGAAATTGAAAGCGCTTGTTCTATATTCAGCTGCTCTAGATGAAACTGTTTTATCTGTCATATTAAATTGAGCGAACACATGAAGGATCTCCCTTCCAGAGACAAGTATGCTCAGTGATCTTTTTGTATGTTGCTTAAGCCTACTACAAAGTTTGGCATGATGGCTTGCTATACAAAAAAGAAACCACAAAATGCTTCCGAAGCAATGTGGAGTGGCATTAATTTCTTATATCGTGGACAGGGTTTTTAGGAAAGGAATAAGCGTGTTCGAAGGTAGTGTCCTCGACTCTATTTCAATCAAGAAGATTCCACCATAAACAGGAGCTAGAGAGGAAGTGAAACAATAGTTAATTAGACTAAACAATGAAGGATCGGGATCAATAAACTTAAATCTATTCATGTGAACTTTTCCAATAAGAAATAGAAGAACTTCTTCCTCCAACCATCAACGGAACCACTGTATCACATAGGCTTAATCCCAAATATCCTGGTATCACTCTTGAGACCAAGTTACAATGGAAAGTACACGCTCCAAATTGTCAGTTAATAATAAAGTATTAATTTAGATCTATGTCCTTAAACTGGTGTGGCTTTACGGCATCCAATCGTGGGGATGCACGAGCGATATCAATGTTAAATCTATTCAATCATTTCAGAAAAGTACGCAAGTATGTACTCAAAATTGCAATTTTAGAATACCAAGAGCAAAGGAAGAAATCAAAAAGTTTGCAGGCAAGCATGAAGTCATACTTCACCGTCATGTCCACGCAGATGTTCTTCAGCTGTTGGACATCTGAAGATTAAAGAGGATCAAACCATTTGATCGTGTATAAGGTGTTGTGTATAAAAGCAGAGCATAGTGCGCTAGCAAATTGTAGATGATAATTAGAAGAGCCTAAAGAATATTTTTGAATGAACTTTAGTTGTCAAGATCAACTATAAAATATAAATTATCATATGCATTATACGTTCTATTCATCGCTCTTGAACTTGGGATATTTAAGTTATCCTCATTGGATGTTCTTAAATTTATAGTTAAATTTTAGAAGTGGATTCATTGGAACGAACATTAAAAATCAAACCATTCCAGTAAAATGACGTCATATTCCTTCTGTCTAGCGGAAAGGTCTATCTATTTAAAAAAAGCAAATGTAAATTTGGAACATATTATTAATCAACGAAACCTAGTAAACAACGTATTGTTTATTATTTTGACCAACAGTCTTATCTTCCAAGCAGCCTATCTTCTCCCAAAATTTTGCTAGTTTAGAATATAAGTACTCACCTAAAGTCACTTAAATGAAATCTTAGGTATGGATTTTTCATTTTTGCAATTATTCGAAAACGCAAAATTCCTAAGACGAAGAATGTGGCGAATGCAGAAACACTTCCCAATCTAGTTTTAATAACTTTCTTCTTCGTGAAAAATAATTTGTTTTCCATCTACTATAATTAAATAATCCCTAAATTCATATTTTTTATTCTAAATAAATTGATATTTCAACCCAATTCACCAAATTGAGCTCGGCTAATTCTTACAACTCCTAAACTGCGAATATAAATCAGAATTGCCGAATGCGACTAATTGAATATTTCTCTAAGCAGTACTGATGTTGAATTGCTTCAATTTTCGTCGTAAAACTTCATTATCGATCGTCGACATTGAATGGGAAGGGTGTCTATCATCTAAACCGAATTCATTTTTCTTAAACATCGCAAATTATCTTAGAGCTTTATATACGTTTCGCATCCACTCTAAAAACACTATGCAAATTTTCCAAACTACATATTATTTCCTTTTTGAAACTCATACAACAATCAAATGTCTCTAATATATTTGATCAAATACAGCACGCATTGGCGACTCAATTATGAATTTTAATACATTGTTATTTTAACTCCACTATGCAAATTTTTAAGAAACTTTTTAATGTTTGGCCTTCACTGCTTTCTCTGACAAAAAACTTGACATAAGTTTTCAACAGGCGTAATAGATATTTCCCCATTTATTCCATGTTTTAGTATTTGTATGTACGAGGTATACGCGCAATCGTCGCCGTGCGCATACACCTCTATTCCCAACATGCTTTTCGCATACAACTGTGGTGAATGTTGACCTGAGTGAAGGCCTTCTCTACAAATTTCTCAACGTAGTACCATGCAGCCGAATAGCACCTTTATCAAACAACACATGCTTTGCGACAGATCCTTCCAAATAATAACAGGAGAGAGCAAGAGTAAAATGAAACATCTTAATAATGAATTGCCTCAAGGATCGGTACTTACACCTGTCCTGTTTAATCTGTATATTTCTGACATGCCACATTCAAAGTCAAAAATGTTTGGATATGCCGATGACCTGGCTCTTCCATGCCGGAGTAAAGCCGTAGAGGGGACTAATAATATACTTTCAAAGGACTTGCACGTACTGAGAAAATGCTTCGCCAACTGGAGACTAATCCCGAATATGATAAAAAACAGAAGTCTCATGCTTTCACCTCAATAATAAACAAGCAAGTCTAGAGTCGCAAGTGCACTTCAATAACTTACTACGTTATAATCCTTACCCAAAATATCTGAGAGTAGCAATGGATCGAACACTCTCATATAAAAAACATCTAGAGAATACCGCAGCTAAAATAAATACTAGAAATACTATAATTCACATGCTGTGTGGTACTGCTTGGGGTGCGAAAGCATCCACCCTTAGAATGTCAGCTCTTAGTCCTGGTTAAACAGTTGCCATGCAATGAAGATCGACATCAACTCAACGAGACCATGAGAATAATTAGCGGTTGTTTAAAAAGTACACTTCTACCCTGGCTTCCGGTTCTAAGCTATATTGCACCTCCCACCATCCGGAGACAGGAAAGCCTGGTGAGAGAATATAATAAAATAATATCGAATCCCCACCTTCCAGTACACAGTGATTTGCCTGATGCCGGCCTATCGAGACTGAAGCCGAGATCTCCTCAGTTACTGCTAGCAGAACAACTTATAGCAGATTTCAACCCAAATGATAGATGGAAAGAGTATTGTGAAGCCTTAAAACCTATTCAAGCGGCCCATATCATTGATCCTACCGTACCCTTACAAGGAATAGCGCTGCCTCACCATGAGTCGAAGACAGTCAATAGAATAAGAACGTAATACGGAACTTGTCGTGACTCATTCTATAAATAGGGACTGACTGATACACCAACTTCCGAATGTGGAGAACCTCGCCAGGCTATTCACCATATTACAGCTGAGTGCCCCCTTAGAGCATGTGGAGGTGAGATGAGTAACTTCTTTGAATCAACTGACTCCACGTTGGACTGAATCAATGGCTTCGATTTTAAAACTTTTAAACGTATAATCCATGTTAGTCATACGCTAAATAAATAATGCTTTGGGCGCGTTTTGACGCAATTTTGCAGCGGTATCGTCTATCTGTGTGCTGAGCTCTAGAAGTTTATAATGTTTAAGAAAATTGAGTCACCTATCGACTGTGAGATATGATCTATAATTCGATTCTTGAGTGCAAGAAATTTGACGGCAACGGAATTTCGCCGCTAGATTTGTAAACTTTACGGTGATAATACTATCAGTGACAATAAAGTTCGCAAATGGGTGAGAATGTTCAAGGGCGGACGAGATAATGTGAATGATGAGCCACCCCTATAGCCGCCCTTCTCTGATTTTTGAAGATTTGGTTCGTGAAGTGGAGAACCAAATTCGAGACAACCGACGATTCACGGTTTCAAAGTTTTCAATTGATTTTCAACAGGTTTAAAGGTCAGTCAGTTTTGAACACCATTGTTTCTGAGAAACTGAAATATCGAAAATTGTGTTGTTGGTGGGTTTCAATACTACTTTCTGACGATCACAAATCAAAAAGATTGGGCTGTGCTTTATCGATTTTAACTCGTTCCGATAAGAAAGGAGATGAACTTTTGAACCACATCGTTACGAGAGATGAGACTCAATTTGGGGTCGTCCGAAAAGGGATTTTGTTGGTGGATTTTATACCGAGATGTACATCAATCGGTTCTAATGCCTATTTTGAGACGTTAAGAAAACTTCGGCGTGCCGTACAAAACAAGCAGCGTGACCTGTCTTCTGGTGTGACCTTGCCCCATGACAATGTAAGGCCATATGTTTCCGCACAAACACAAGCGCTAATCAGGTTTTTTCAATGAGGCAACTATAATAGGCCTTGCACCTAGTGATTTTCAGTTGTTTTAGTACTTAGAGGAGTTCCGTAGTGGTCAACGGTTCGACAACGACACAGAAGTGAAAACTACAATCATGAATAGGGCTTCTTCACAGGCGACAGATTTCTTTGACATCGAAATTCGAAATCTTGTTCAACGGGATAATAAATGTTTGAACAGAAATGGAAATTATATAAACAAGTAGATGAAAGTATGTAGAATGTGGAAATAAATATATTTTAATGATATTTACAGTATTTTTCTTTTTATTGGAAAAATAGACTTATTTAAAAAATATCCCTAATAGTTTTCCTAATGTCTTCAATCATTATCAATTATTATAGGTATGTTGGTAGCTTTGAATATTTGAAAATTAATGAGGAATATTCATTTTTTAAATAGTTTGTAGCTTATATTGAGAGCAAACTAACAAGTAAAACTGAAATTATTAATATTTCAAAATAATATTCACTAATATATTTTCAAAATAAATTATGTATCTTATATTAGAAATGTCATATTAAAACCGTAAAATCTTAAAATAAAAATAATATCTCTACAAATAGACAGCAAAAGATTACTCTAAAACTTTGAAATGTCAAATATATAAAATACATAATACGTAGAAAATGCCTGCCTTTCCAAGAATAAAAAACCGTGTAAAAAGTTCTTTTAGGTAGTTTTTTTTGTGGTCAGCAACAATATAAAATTTACAGGAGAGATGTCATCTGGAAAATGACGAGGAATGGACGGGTAAAGATTAAAGCAGCTCTATATTTGGCCTTAGGACAGCGACTGTACAAAAGTGAGAGAAACACGAAAGAACATAGGAAAACTCTGAGTTGTTCCAGAGAGGCGAACGGATTTATGCGTGTGTGTACGAAATAAACTTTTTTTATCCATTAGATATCGATTCTGTTTATAGACGAATAGAAGAAAGCGAAGGAAGCAGTGCGGAATCGGTGTGTTTAATAATAACTTGAAAGTATCAATGAAATATGTTTTTTCGTGGAGAAAATGGGTGTGGAAAACGGCATATTGACGGAAAGATAATCGGGCTTTTTTCATAAAGTCAGCACGAAGCCGTTTTATTTTTGTAGAGTTTGACTGTGATCTGCTATATATGTCGTTTATATTAGTGTTTGATGGCAGTCCTTTTTTTTTGTAAATAGAAGCACAAATAATTTCAAGAATATTTCGGAGATATTTCCTAAAATTGAAAACTTAATTATTCGAAAATTAAACGTTAAAATTAAAGTAGTTTTAAATTTAAAAATCAAATTATTATTTCATAACCTCCTAAAATTGCCTTTATGCTTAGAAAAATTATTAAAAATCTAACAATTTGTTCAAAATTCTATGAGTCATTATTTTAAGCAATATGATTTGTTTGGTACTGTATTCAAAAGATGAACAAATAGCTGACTGATAACAGTGATAATATTTCAATCGTTCTCTCTTATAAGAACAATTTTAATAAAACACAATACGAGGATATTTACGAATGAACCACAGCATCAAAAAATATAAATTGTAAGGAAGTAAATAAATTAGACTTCTTCACATCATATCATCAATAATAATATATTAGAGAGGTTCATTCGAATAACATCACATCAGCGGCTCGTCCTCGCGCGTATATATATTTTGTCGATTGCCGCCGTGCACTTCGCTCGTTTGGCGTAGTAAATTATTACTGTTAAAAACCGAAGCGCACCGAAACCGATATAATTAAACAATAAGGTACAAATTTATAAAAAGTGGTAGAACACTTACCATTTCAAACTATTCGCAGATGTTATCCGAATGTAAATGCATTATTTGCAAGTATAAAGGCTGTGTTTTTCAAATCCCAAAAAAATGTTCACCAATTGCAGAATGTGTTCCAATACGCTTGAACCACCACACCCAATTCTGACAGGCAGCGTTTTCTATAAATATTTTGAGCTAGCCAAAGTTTCAAGATAGTCAGGTTAAAACAAATTTAAAAACTATTCAGAACAATTACATCGGACTAGTGTTTGTGTTCTAGAAAGGCTTGAGTGTTTGAAAGTGTTTTAGAGAAAGATTCAGATTATTTTGCCACATTAAGACCAACTTGTGAAGGTGCGTCAACAGAACCGTTAAGTTAAATATTATTTTAATTATCAGTAATTGTAGAACGCTGGTTTTCTGCATGTAAACACATTTTTTCTCCGTAACGCACTCGGTTTGCGGAAATTACTGTGAAAACACTGATATTGTAAATATTTAACCGATTTTACCCAGTTTGTGATATCACGGAAGACGCTTAAAACGGTAAAAGATTTTATAAATTCATATCTTATCATTTATTAATATAGGTTTGCGTGCACTTCGGTTTTTAATAGTAATAATTTATTACTCTAAAAAAGTAAAGTGCGCTCAACGTTGTCTGGCGGGAACTAACAATATATATATATATATATATATATATATATATATATATATATATGTATGTATATATATACGCGCCAGGACGAGCCGCCTGTGGGATGTTACTCGAATGAACCTCTCATAAATTATTAGCGGCACTGATATTACCTGAATCTCTTGCTTAGATTTTCTTCTACTGCCTTGAATTAAAAAGATATTTAGTTTAACCAACGGAATATAATTGTAAGAACGAAACAACCTTTAATAATTAAGTTTTATATTAATCCAGTTAATTTAATATATACTTATCACAATATAGCTTTAAATCGTAGGTACCCATTTCGACAACAATTTATTGTCATTATCAGCAGAAAAAGCATTACACTAGGAGCTTCGCTCATACTTCACACAAGCAAAACATATCTCTTGATCACAAACGTATTAATACTAATATCTAATAGTAAACTAACCCTATTTATACAGTATGTCCACGGATTTGGTACAAACTTGTGCAACAATAGAGAACGTTGATAATTTTTTTTAAATTATTTTATGTTTTATTTTTTATTATACATATTTCTGGATATAAAATAATTTTATAATAAACTGGTTAACTAAAAAAATTATTTATTATAAATATAAGATTTTGTGAAATATTTTCTAACGTTTATAAATTTAAATGTGGTATATAACAACAAATAATTTATTCAACGTAATCCTCCACACACTTTTCGACTCTATACCTAAATTCTGTGTAAACGGTCCTAAATGTTCTTATATCAATTTCACTTACAAATGTTCGCATTTTATTTTTGAATGCTTCAAAATTCCAAATTCGCACCAAAATTACTATTTTCGTACACTCTTCGTTTAACGTGTCCTCAAAATTTAATCCATCGGCGTTAAATTGGGTTAGCGAGCTGGTCAGTGAATGGGTCCAAGACGACCGATCCGTCTTTCAGGAAAGTAGTTATCAAGGCAGTTTTTAAATTTGTTGAATCCGCAGGGCATCCATCCTGTTGAAAGTAGACAACATCATCTCTGTTAATATCCTCCAACGATGGTAAAAAAAAATTTTGTAACATATCCAAATAATTTTGTTGATTTCAATTGTTTTCTAAAAAAAGGTGCCAAAAATTTTATTGAAAAAGATTCTACACCAACCTTTACTTTCTCATAACGCTGATTTTTCCGATTAATACGAAAATTTGGATTCACTTCTGTCCAATATTTGCAATTTTGGGATGACACATAACCAGTAGTAGTAAAAATAGCTTCATCTGAAAACAAAATTTGATGATGGGAAAATTGATCATCCACAGCATTTTCTCCAACCCATGCACAAAATTCTAATCTAAACGCCTCGTCTCCGGGATCCGAAATATAAATAAATTGGGTTTGTATGGATGGATCGTGTTTTCCTTAAGCACTTTTTGCAGTAAGCTCCTGCTTACACCCAATTCTGCCGCTTTTTAGCGTAGAGATATTTTTGGATCTTCTAGTACAGATCCCATAGCTATAACAGTTAATGCGTCATATTCATTGTATTGTCTTTTCGCTTTCTTCTTTCTAGCAACAGAGCCAGTTTGGTCGTATTTCTTAACAAGTTCATTCAAAGAATTAATATCGATATTAATGCCGAGGAATATAACATTAAATTTGTTGATCGCTCTTTGATATGAAATATCACCACTTAATCAAATAAATTCGTTGTTGCAATGTAAGCATATTCGTGATCGTTCGTTATTGCAATAGTCATGTCACTTAAATCTGAAGCTAAAGAATAATTAAATGCCAACAACAGCATTTCAAGGCAATGCGATTATCAACAATAATTTGAAAGTAGTTAAATTTTTGAAATTAGACAAACACGACACACACAAACACATACAGAATAACTTTTTTTTCATAAAATGAAGAATAAAAAAGGCTTTCTCCTTGTGCACCAATTCCGTGGACACACTGTATATACTTGTAATCGTACGTTTATCTAGGAGTCATTAAGTGCGTTAACCGTAATTCCACTTAAAGATACAGATACCGGCACTTAGTGATTTTTCCAACGCTAATCCAGCAAATCGTACGGCTCAACAATGGTAGGGGTTCATTCTCCGTATTCACGACCTTGTTTTTATTTTAATAAGTAAAAATGCTCTCATACCTATCTAATTCTCTATAATTACGTACACTTATAACTAGTTTTAAATTATCCATTGCTACATTTTAATCATTATATAAAATATGTTTGGCAATAATAAATTTTTCGATGGGTCAAATCTTATTTGTGTCACATCTTCTTTGTAGTTAGTTAACATTGCGCGTTTTATTTGACCTACATATTTTATTCCATTTCATAGATTCCAGATTCCAATCCCGAAAAAGCAACGGTCCCAGAATTCGAACCCTCTGCCAACGCTTTTACCACATGCACCATTCAGCCGTTAAATGATGACATCTATAATAAAATGAACTTTAGAGTTGGTAGCAATAAATCTTTTGACATCAGTGGAAATATTATATGAAGAACTCTCATATAACACACTTCTCCCGTGTTTCTTCTTGTTGAGGAAAATTTTAAGTCACTGAGGATTCCACAGTTACCTATAATGCCAACTCATTGCCTAACAAATAATCTCAATAATCTTGTTTTAAATTTTTTTTGAAAATTGTAGTATCACCGTTATTCTTGGTAATGGACGACACATTCTTATAAGAATTTGAAGTTGTCCTTTCCGTTTAAAGAAATAATATTTCGAATTTTATTTATCTGCCACATAGTTTCTCCGAAATTTGGAACAAGTTAAGTTCATATTATAGTAATTTTATGAATACAAACGTTTACATTCTATAAATAAATTACAAAAACTAAAGTATGGGTTTGTTGTAACCATCATTTGCTATCTAACATTGTCCCCTTGGCACTTGAATCACCTACGGAGTTGTGTTCCGAGTCTTTTTTGCTGCATTCTCATAACTTTCGAATATGCTTGAATGGTTTGCATACATGTAGTTTGTTTTCGGTATACAAGGGATGTCTTTTAGGTTTTGCATACTGGAAGATAGCGCCCTCTATGTCCCAGTAATCAATTGTCAGCACCAGAAATTAACCTCCATCTTTAGTTAGCCTAAATACAAAGTTTCAGTGCGATACGTGTAGTGTTGTAGCTACAACGAACTGTCAAAGTTGACAAGTTAGTCGAAAAATGGAATTAAACTGTGAATATGTTTTCATAATTTTCGGAGACAATTATCTCAATAAGAATGCCTCGCCGAGTTGGTTTCTGTTTTCGGTAATGAAGCATCACATCAGTCAACAATTTCTCGTTGGTATGAAGAATTGAAACATTCATTCATGTTCATTACGAACGAAAAGTAGATAAAATATTTTTCGATATACATGATTTTAATGTGACATTCTAAATGAAATGCCTTCAAATTCAAATTGTATTAAATGGTTGCTACGTTCTATTTAATTTTGCTTCTTTCGTTTCCTTTTCAGCAGAGCTACGAGGGTTGTCTTTTATACTTTGCACATAGAGCTGGAATAAAACAGCAGATAGCTATTAAAGACTTTATTGTTTTCAAAGTATTTTCCACAGAGATAAATGCACTTTTAAAATACTTGCGAAGTGTGTGCGACCTTGTGTTGTCTCGGCGTATAATTCATCATTGTGGGTTGGTTTCTCAGAGCTCGACGATGACTTGTGGCAAACAAATGGTTGTAAACTAATAGGCAGTAACGGTTTTTTGATCTTTTAGAAAAATTGTTACTACATAGTCTTAGGGATGATCCAAGACCAAGTGCCCCAAAAACGGCAGTCTCTCAGGAAATCGTCGATGCTGTGCGCAAGCTCATCAACGAAGATCGACATGTGACATATAACGAAATTGAGGCATAATTCAAGGACCTCAATTCAAAAAATTTTACATAAAGAATTGCGTGTAAGAAAATTAGTTTCCCGTTGGATGCCGCATGTGTTGAGCGAAGAACAGAAAACAGCTAGGGTGAATTGGTGTCAGAAAACTCTATACCACTTCAACGCAGGAAACTCTAAAAACGAGTACAACATCGTGAGTAGCGATGCATCTTAGATTTACTCATACGAGCCAGAAAATAAACGCCAGTCGTCTGTTTGATGTCCAAGGTGAAGAAAAGCCGACAAAAGTCACCCGTTCTCGAAGTTTCTCCAAATGTTGGTCGCGACATTTGTCTCGAAGGTCATGTAGTAACAATTTTTATAAAAGATCAAAATTGTTACTGCCTATTAGTTTACAACCATTTGTTTGCCACAAGTCATCGTCGAGCTGTGAGAAACCAACCCACAACGATGAATTATACGACGAGACAACACAAGGTCGCACAGACTTCGCAAGTATTTTTAACGCAACAAAACGTCGAATTGCTATACCATCCTCCGCACAGTCCTCACCTAAGTCCCAACGATTTCTTTACCTTTCCAAAAATCAAGGACGGACTGCGTGGTCAAATGTTGCAGTCGTCAGAAGAAGCAGTAGATGCCTTCAAAAACACAAAATAACTGCTTCCAGAGTTGGTTAGAGAAAAAGTGCATTTATCTCTGTGGAAAATACTTTGAAAACAATAAAGTCTTCAAAAGCTATCTGCTGTTTTATTCCAGCTCTATGTGCAAAATATAAAAGACAACACTCGTAGCTCTGCTGAAAAGGAAACGAAAGAGGCAAAATTAAAGAGAACGTAGCAACCATTTAGTACAATTTGAATTTGAAGGCATTTCATTTAGAATGTCACATTAAAATCATGTATATCGAAGAAAACCTTTTTTCTATTTTTCGTTCGTAATGAACACATTATGAAACCCAAAACAGTATTGAAATGAGCTTCATTTTGATACGATTATTTTCATTTTTCATTGTTCGAACACAAAAATAAATATCTTATATTCTTAATTGTGCCTCACGTAACTGGGGTGGAGTACAAGATATATTAGTTTCTATGTCACTCCTGCTTATATTTTTAAATAAAATATCAAGTAATATTTAACGAAAATTAATAAATAGTATTTGGCAGATAGCAATATTTAAATTTTGGAATGCCAAAAATCAATATGACCAACTGCATAGTTTATATAAAACTAAAACTCTGAACTTTCAAATAAATAATTTCAATTTATTGATGTAAAAATTCAAAATGAAAAGTATAAATAGTATATAGTATAAAATCCTGACCTTTTGTGGCACTCGTTCTTTAGAAAACTCAAACAATCGCGGCTCGTTTTCTCAACGCGAACTCGTGCGACAAAATGGTGCCTTATGAAACTTTTGTTTTAATATACTATTCTAGTAGTTTTGATTCGCAAATTTGTTATTAATGTTGTATCTATTGCATATTTAATGACTGGTCTCTTGAAGGTCATACATTTTAACTTTTGTTTATCATTTTGCTTTTCAATAGTGCTCTAGTTATGCCATAAAAGTATGGGTTCGTCACAACCATCGTTAGTCATTTAACATTTTCGTTTTTTCGTAACTTTTTCGTTGCATTCTCATAAACTTTCGAATATGCTTTGATCGTTTGCATACATGTAGTTCATTTTCTGAATAACTGCTGAAAGGAAACTAAAGAAGCGAAATTAAGGAAGACGTGGCAACCATTTTGTACATCACGAATCTGAAGGCATTTCATTTAGAATGTCATACTAAAATCATTTATATTAAAAAATATATTTTGTAGTAACTCTCATTCGCAAATTTTTTATTAATGTTGTATCCATTAATTATCTAATTGCCTGGTCTCTTCAGAGTCATACATTTTAACTTTTGCTGATTATTTTGCTTTTCAAAAGTGCTCTACTTATATCATAAATTTGATTTCCTCATAAAATTCTATTAAATTTTGATATCAGTAATATATTTAAATAAAATTGAATCGGTAATCTGCCGCAATTAAGTTTAATAATTTAAATTCAATAGCGATAAATTTCTTGTATTTTATTATATGTCGATTACAAAAGCAGTACATTTTTGCAGGATGTGATCAAATACCAGTGATCCGATTATGCGCGCATTTAGATGTGTCCCCGATTTCAATAGCAAAAAATTATTCAATTACGAATGATCCACCAATCTTCGTAAAAGACATTAGATAGCAGTCTTACTAAAAGACTTGCAGATGTTATTTTGTTAAAACATTCCTCCAAATACCGACAAGCAACTGTAAAATAGTATATATTAACTTTTAATATTTGTGATTCGTTTTTTAAACAGTGGTAATGAAATGATAAAATCGCAATTATAATGATTACAAGATACACTTCTTTTTGTTACAATCGCATCTTTGCACTTTGCAGTCAAATATAATAATAAATTCGGATTTTTAGTTGAGCAAATTACACCAAAAGTTTGTATTTGTGTACTGCTCATATGTTAATGTACATAATTAATAATTTTTAAACATCGAAATTTCTTCAAACTAGTGTTTAAATTTTACGTCACGTTTATAAAGTATTTTTTTATTTATTTATTTTATTTATACTTATTCTTAATTTCTGTCAGATTAACTTTAATAGCAATGATCCCTCAATTTCATTTCGCGTTTTATTTTCAATAAATGGAAAGGAAACTGTCGTCATCTCCGGACTCAGTTCTTACTTGAAGTTGCACTGATTGGCTTTCGAGGTCCGTAATTGCTGCGCCCTAGTAAACAATTTTAACGAGCCTATGCTGGGTCCGCAATTGATCGCGAATACAGTTAAAGAGAGGGATCTGAGAGGTAGATGGATGGTAAGAGAAGATGTCGAACAGTAGGTACAAGTATACATAAGTTCGGACAATGAAGAGAAACTTCGAATGTCATGATTGTTCTCTCTTTTGTATTTCCTTCTTCCTCATGAGGAACTTTCTTCTTCGTGAACTTTTTCGTTCTCTTTCTATTGTTCCGCTGCCTTCGAAATAGCAGTTTAACGGACGCAGCCAATCTATTGATTTATACTCTCTTCAGAAGAGAGAAAGAGTGAGTATGTTGTCCTCTGAATGTCCGAGGTCCGAATGGACCTTAGGTGTGCGCGTTCGAATTCTGTGAGGGCCGGAGGGGAACGGTCGAGGGCGATAGATAAGAGGATTATCGAATCCGGAACTTTAGCTTGCGCGCCCGGATTTTGCTGCTCACCATTTCTCTTCTTCTTCAGCTCGTTGGCAGAAATGCGTACGGTCGAATTAACGAACGGGAGACTAATTGGGAGATGAAGGTCTAGAATCGACTCTCGGACGAAACGGAAAAGGAATAACGAAGAAATCGTTAATGAATCGGAAAAAACGTTTGAAATTGTTTTCAACTACGGACTAGGTGAATGCTTGTGGAATTTTAATGTATCATGAAATAATAAAACTAGCGATCAATACTACCACAAAGATAGTACTTATAAATTTACATTCCAGAATAAATAAAATGTAAATATTTCGGCAAATTTTATATTTTTAGGTTTCTCTTTTGTAACAACTTTTTGAATTTATCATTTTGTGTGAAAATTTTAAATTCAAATGTTTGCAAATCAATCATTTATTTATATTTATAATGTTCTGAACTGCTAAAATTAAAGCCAACAACAAACCGAAATTAAGACAGAAATCTTTTTATTGCTTTATGTGTGCGGATACCTGAAATCTGCATTTCTCAAGACTTGTTTTAAAACTACGGCTTCTCACTAAATATTGTATACATTTTTCGACAACAATATTATCATACTCGTACTTACTTTAGCAGCCATCTAACTTAGTTTAGCGTCACTGGTGAAGATAACTATATCGTTCCGAAAGACGTACCCAATTTGATATTTATTTGTTCTGTGTGGAGTGCTAAGTCATTAAAGTATTTATATTTCTTAACGCAAAATTATTGCAGATTGTATAAAATGACAAAAACTAAATCCGAATTTTAACCAAATTTGTAATTATCCAAGAAAGTATATATAAATTATTCTCCCATTGAAGTTGCAAATGACATGGTGTGAACATGGCGTTTGCTACCTTTATGATACTAACAAAGTCTAAGATGTCCGAAATATATTTCTACAGTTACTAATCTTGTGAATCTTTCTGCTAAGTACAAATAAGTTCGCATAATATAACATTTTATTACCTGATTTAAAGACATAGTAATTTCTTAACGATTTGATTTGGTAGTATGACTACCAGAATATGAAAGTGCACATGTTTAAGTATTCAAGATAAACTACTTTTTTTCCAATTTTTAAATATAAAGAAGCATTATCTATTAATTTACCAATATTTCTAATGAAATTAAAAAAATAATTTTTGCTTTTTTGGGAAAAGTTTTCAACTTTTATCGTAAAATGTTAAAAACGACCAACGTAGTTACAATTAGCTTTTAATGCATTTATGTCACCTTAATTCGGAAAACAATTCACCTTATCCACTATTATTTCTGGAAATGATGTTTCAATGAAGTTTCGTACTGCTTTTGTTGGAAAATGTTTAGTTCAACAGAATGCAAGTTTGAATACTTACCCTATTTTCTGAATGACTGACTCTGGGAATAATAACAAACATTCCTATCTTTGGTTTTATGTTATTATCGAAATATTTCCCATATGTTATTATGAATATGTTTGTGTAATATTATTTCCAATAATAATAATAATAGATAAGATCAATTGTTCAATGCAAAAAACCTTTCTTGATTGCATTGGCTAATAGCACAACTTCACTTTTTATGAGGTTGTACACTTTTTTACTATGGAATAATAGTCCATTGAATTATGGTATGAGCAGAAGATAATTTAGATGAAAATTAGTAAAAGCCTTTAATGTGAATAAATATTCTGACCTCTGTTTTCAAAATTGGGTTTTAATGCACTTTCGTGAAAAATATTAATATTTATTAGAAATCGGATTAACGAAGAGGATATGTGCCGAAGCCCCATTTCATTTTAAATTTAAAAAAAGCTTTCATAATTTACAATTATTTTCTTACAATTGTTTCACCAAACATTGGCTGCATCAAGTGGTTTTAACAACCAACTTCTCTCAACCTGCCATTTAACTCATGAAGCTAATGTTTTGTGAAAAAATTCTAGTGTATTATTTGAAAATTTAGATTTTAGTTTACAGTTAATATTTATTATTTAATAAAACAAGTTGTAGACAGATACAACTAGTGGCTTAGAAGACTTGAGGTGTACTGCATACGCCTAAGATTTTTCAACATGAAATTCTGATTCTGTGCTTGCTGTCAAGTGGATGTCACATTTCATTGATTAATATAGATTAATTAGTATAGATGCTCACGCCAATCTAAAGATTTAGAAACTGTGACATAACTTTCCAAAAGCATTTATGTATTAATTTCTCTTTTTATTACAATTAATCATTAAAACAAGAAAAATAATTCATATTTCTGACTACCTTAGCCATTAGAAATATATCCAACATACACAAAAAGTACATCTTGGCACTATATCCAACATTTTATCGACTTCAAGCGTTAATATGCAGCATGCAACTCACACACCACAAATATCAACCTCTTTTAAAAGAGAACAATTCTATAAGAACGAGACAGACAATAGATCTGCTGCAATAGTTTGCATAGTTTGATGGCAAAACTTAATGAAATTATTATATATAATAATACTACGGTACTAATACACATACCAAATCCTCAAGCTTATATAATTAAAAACAAAGAATATTTAACAACATAATTTGAAACATACTTGAGTAAGTAAAACCTACCAATTTTGTATAATACAAAAGTATTTTTAATAATATATAGTATTATTAAAAATGGGGTGTGAAGAACACAATACAAGTTCATATGTATTTTTGAATGTATCTTCTCCAAAGACGTAGATACGTATTTCATATTTCTACATGATTATCAATACGCCCCTGTTGGAGAAGAGACACATTCAACAAACATAACTACCTTGCTATCTCGCTGATATTATTAAGACAGAGCGTGAAGGAATATTCAACGCTGTCTATATAATAATCGCAGAACTAGCCGTGGTGTTCCTTATAGTCGGTAACCACCGTATCTATAAAAAACTGTATTATCGTGTGTTCACTACTTGTCGGCGTAAACCGAATACGTATATAACAACATAATTTGAAACATACTTGAATAAGTAAAACCTACCAATTTTGTATAATTCAAAAGTATTTTTAATAATATATAATATTATTAAAAATGGGGTGTGAAGAACACAATACAAGTTCATATGTATTTTTGAATGTATCTTCTCCAAAGACGTAGATACGTATTTCACATTTCTACATGATTATCAATACGCCCCTGTTGGAGAAGAGACACATTCAACAAACATAACTACCTTGCTATCTCGCTGATATTATTAAGACAGAGCGTGAAGGAATATTCAACGCTGTCTATATAATAATCGCAGAACTAGCCGTGGTGTTCCTTATAGTCGGTAACCACCGTATCTATAAAAAACTGTATTATCGTGTCTTCACTACTTGTCGGCGTAAACCGAATACGTATATAACAACATAATTTGAAACATACTTGAGTAAGTAACACCTACCAATTTTGTATAATACAAAAGTATTTTTAATAATATATAATATTATTAAAAATGGGGTGTGAAGAATATTTATTGGTAATTTATAGGTATGGTGTAATTTCAATACTATTTTGATTGCTCAGGTGAAATAAAAGCGTATATAACAAGACGACGAGCATTAGAACTCATACCCTAATGAAATAACACTGGATCACATTCTTGCATTGAATTCGGTATAATAAAATTATTTTAATATATACAAAGCCTTTTAAGCTCAAACAAAAGTTATAAATCACGTATCTGTTCCGGTTATAAAAAAGCATGCTTTGGGGTTTGTTAGTATTCAGGACAAGCTTGCTTATACTCGTCAATTGTCTCATACTAGAATCGCCCTTATTGACCATAGAACAAGGGAATTTACAGGCAATTATCAACGAGACTAAAGTATTTACTTCGCCCGTATAAAGCGCTACATTGTTAATGTTACTTAGGTCATTATTAGAAACACAGAAAAATATTGGACCAAAAATGGAACCTTGAGGAATGCTCTGACGTATGTTACTGCTTCCACATACCCTTTGCTTTCAACGAAATCATTTTTACAATATCTTTTAAGTAATAATATTGAGTGAGAGAATATTTAGTGATACACCAAATCAAAAGTTTTGAATGAATTGATGATACTCATAAAAGTTAAAATGATTGTCAATTAAAATATTGCTGTACAGACGGATATAAAGAGAGATGATAGTTTTTAGCCGGAAATAAAATACCGACTGTTAAATATGTATATTATGCCTGTGAAACTACGTGGGTAAACTTGACAGTTATATATTAGGCTCTTTTTATTATATTTGTCCTCCGATTTTATTATTTTTCTTCTTTTTTGATCAATAATAGTTTCTGCTTAAGGACCCAATGTCTTCGTAATAGAAGATTTTTCAAAATTCGCTGTATGTTCGAAATTGGGTATGAAATCCTAAATATAATCTTTAAAAACAATAAATATTAGTATGTTCCATAAATAACAAAATGGAGTTAACACAGATCGGATAAAAAGAAATCCAAGAGCATATAAATAATCGCAACATTGGCAATTCTGTTCATCTTTGCAAATCCATACCAAAAAAACTATCCTCGATAAGCAAAAAATATATCCGAAAAACCTTATCTAGAAACATTTCGGACTTAAAAGATAGACGAAAGACCAACAGCGACAGAAAGGAGGTGTGCATATAAGGAGACAAAAAAAGATCGCAACCTACAAATGTAACACATATGGAAAAGGGAAAGAGTCGGAAAGAGAACAGCAACGGAAATGGTAGCGCTACATACACTCCCACGTACACCAAGCAGAGAGATAGGCACAATAATTTCTTCCAAGTCGGGACCATAAGTCGATAGCAGCGCCTGGCTATATGCCCTTAAGCTGAATTGATTTGTAACAGATGATGCCGAACAGAGATACACATTCGACATGTTTTTCTAACCGTTCCAAGTAAACTTTTGCATTAAGGAGATACATAAATTCTCCATGCAATTTATCGCGAACGATAGAACCCGCTGGTATGGGATTTTCGAAAAGAATGTCGCGAAACGGAAGATGAACAGCCAGTAAGTTACTATTCAACATGGCCGGCACAAATACAAATCAATAGTATATTCACTTTCACTATATTACATGAGTGCGAAAGTTTGTACGCTGTTTCCTACATCGTCGGCAATGATCAAATCATAACTACAGTTTTAAATTCAAACAATAATTCAATATGATTATTCTTTTAATGGAAATAGATTAAAGTATAAAATTTCTTTAATTGAATATGATATTATATTGTTGTATTAGATCAGCGCATCGCTATTCTGTATCAAAAGTATTTATTAATTTCTATTCTTTCAACGTAATACAAAAACTATCAATGTGAATATATATATATATATATATATATATATATATATATATATATATATATATATAGTAAACCTAATCAGTAGGCGATTAAAGGTCTGTATATTACTTCAAAATATATGTATTTAAAAAACTGTACATGTTTCGGCTGTATACGCCTTTTTCAAGAGAATACAAAATATGAATGACAGGATATAAAATTTTATATAATTTATATATAATATTAATTTATATATAATATTTTATATCCTGTCATTCATATTTTGTATTCTCTTGAAAAAGGCGTATACAGCCGAAACATGTAGAGTTTTTTAAATACATTTTGAAGTAATATACAGACCTTTAATCGCCTACTGATTAGGTTTACCATATCATACCAAGGTCACGAAGTTATTATATATATATATATATATATATATATATATATATATATATATATATATATATATATATATATATATATATAGATTCATAGTGTTTCTTACATATTTCATTAATTTTGATCACCGCTTACTGCATATATTTTCTTCTAGTCTAATGAGATTATTTAAAAATATATTTTATTTGTATATAAAGTGATCGCGCTCAAATAAGAAATAACAGAATTGAAAATAAATTAAAATAAGACAGAACAGAAAGCCAAGGAAAAAAGCAGAACGAAGAAACCGTAAAAATAAATTCTGGCGACAAAATAAAGATATTTCATTTTGTACATCCCAGACGAGAAGCAAAATAAATTATTAAATGCCATAAGTAAATCAAACAACACGACAATTTAATCATAAAAAAAACATAGACACAACAATAATAAGAGTTGGAAATACAAAAGCTCAAAGTATAGTAAACTTTATTGCTCTCAACTTTACCACAGCTCGGCAAACCATCTTCAAATTCTTTCTTTATTCTTGCCTTTAAAAATACAAACGGAGGAAAGGAAATGGCCTTCTGCATTTACGCAGGCTATTACTGATATCGTCTCACCTTTCTCAGAACTTGTAATGCAATTTACAGTTTTAGTGCATTTAGAGGCAATAACTTTGCCTGGATTATTATTTAGTGCAATCATGACTCATCAACATAGAATATACTTCTCAAAGTGTCTATTAAATCATTCTCTGTTAATATTTTTTGCAAAAGATCGAAGTAACGTCCGCATTCGTTCCTAGACATTCCTTGGGCTTGCGCTATAGACATTCCTTGAGCTATGCGAATTGACAATTCTGGTTGTCTCCGTATAGACGAGACGAACCAGTCATGGCAAACTTGCTTTTTATTAACATTAAAGTTATTTTGAATATTATTTTGAACTGCAAAAAAAATGCAACCTTCTTCACATCGACCGATGTAAGTTTTAACATATTTTAAAGTATTCTGCCAACTCGCTTCATGATCTGAACTAATTTTGACCTAATTTTTCTTTTCTGAAGTTCCCAGATTGCATTCGTCCCATCAAAGTACGAGCAGGAATATTGTAAGTTCGACTAATTTGGCGAACTGATCCTCTACTATTTTTATGATCGCTAATGGCATTTTGAATCATCTTCGGGCCATAAAGCCCTTTGATTTTTCGAATATACGTTCGGGGCATCTGGATTATCACTCAAACAAAAACGAAAATGCCGCTGCTTGCGTTATTATAGCACAGTTATAAAATTGTGACGCATATTACCCCTGAATCAAGTTTATTAGTTTAAAACAAATACAACGCTTGATTTAGATAAGTGTGACGGCCTGTTCTGCCAAAAAAGGGTAGGTTATGAATCCATTTTCGCATACTCCTATTCAAATAAAATTAAAAAGCCTTAGAACTGCCTTTAGCGCTACATATAACCTAACTTCAGAAATTTTTTTTAACTAGACTTGCCTTTACGCTGATCTTATCCACTAAAGAACTGATTATTTCGATTTGTGAATATGGATGCGTGGTTACCACTTTACATTGACGATTTAGAACGAACACTGATTATTATTGGCTTAGAAGGAAAATACCAACCTGCGGCGTATTACCTAGCACGGCATATTTCCCCACGTTACTCTATTGGATCTTATCCACTTCATGGTTTTAACCATATCGTTTTACTGAATACATACTAGTTCGTTCCGTTGGAGAACCACAGACGTCAATATGACCTGCTCCATGGTGGCATAACTGCACCAACATTCTTGAACAATATTCGATTTGTAGTTCCACAATATAGTAGTCAACTATGCAGCACATTTTATTATCCTATGTCAAGTACTAATATTTTGGCCAAGTCTCCCATATATCTTTTGTCTAATACATTTAATAGTGTAGTAGCGACACATAGTGAATTTAATAGGAACCACGCCTGATTTGTTCAATACTACTAATCAAATTATGCGAGGTACGACGGGACTTTATTGCGACAGAGACAGCAACAGTGACGCGATTTGAACTGTATTATTGCCTTCAGTAGGTCCAGCGAGTGTTACATATTACATGTTAATCACGTTTGTACTTTGACAGATATAAATTTATGAGTAACTAATTAAAAATCGGCCGAAATTTTGCAAAAATTGCAAACCGTGTACAGCAAAGAATGGTTGTCGAAAGTGCTAATTTACAAACAAGCGAATCGTTTCAAAAATTGTCGAGAATCCTTTGAGGACGATGTGACGGACGGCTCATCAAGAATAACGCGCGCAGACTGCAATATTGAATATTATATATGTGTATGTGAGGGAAAAGCGATCATCGACTACCTCATTGTACGTTGTCGGCGGAAATCAGTATCAACAAAAAATTCAATTCGATTTCATTGATTGGACACGATCATGACTTGAGACTTATTATCATGGGCCTCCCAATACAATACTGAAACCAAAAAAAGAAACCGCGCAGTCAATGGATGGAGGAGGAGAACGGCAACCACTACCACTACTAAATCAAATCATGCTCATTGCTTTCTGTGATATCTAAGTGATATCTAAGTTATCTAAGATATCTAAGTTATGATCCGTCGGGAATTTTACCGGCTGAATACATAATCAATTCTGCATTCTTCCTCAAAATTTAGAAGCGTTTAAGTGTTAAGGTACACCTGCAACGGGCACGAATTGGCTGCTAACTAGTCATTTCTGCATCACGACAACACGCTGTCCCATTCAGAATTAATTATTTGTTAGTTTTTATATACGGCATTTCTGTACGCCCATAGGTCCAATCTCGACTCCTGAGACTTTTTCCTCTCTGTCTCAAGATGAAAGATCGGATCAAAGGAACCCATTTTCCAGTCAAGAATATCTAAAGACTGCTTTTCGAGTCGAGATAGTCATTGAAAGCACTAATTATGAAGGCATGTCACATCTACTACATGTACATCTTAGATTTACCTAATGTAATTCTGTATTGGTAAATGTACATAATGTTTTTAGATAAGCAATACTACAAATAATATTTTTTTAATAATGATCTAAAGAATGCAGACTTTCTTTTGTTCGTAAATTGCCAAATTCCTTATTAGTAAGCCCCAGAATATCACTCTCCTCGCTGTGGATAAGCGTTCAATTCATTTGTCTTTGATCAAAATTC
The DNA here is from genome assembly GCA_935421215.2 of Melolontha melolontha. NCBI lineage: Eukaryota > Metazoa > Arthropoda > Insecta > Coleoptera > Scarabaeidae > Melolontha > Melolontha melolontha. The sequence continues at coordinate 123,815,584 of OW285237.1, read as the reverse complement.
TTAAGCTTATATTGAACTATTAAAACAAATTAATTCGTTTTTTGAGTTAAATTAAAAAAAGTATGGCAGAAACAACAAATTCAAACGCAAATAGTACTGTGCTACAATTTTTCTTAATTGAAACTTAATAAAAATTTCTCTATCTACATGAAATGAACTGAATATAAATTTTATAAGATGTCGAATGCAATTTTTCTATCTGCTTTTATGTAAAGTAACTTTTTTAATAGAGTCTTTAGATCAAATCTGTTTGTATTTCAGATTATTTTGAATATGTAAATAGTATACCGTCCATTACAACATTTATTTACCTTTAAGGTAAAATTAATGTTTAAGTATTTTTAAATCTAAATTTAATTTGAATAATACACTTTTGACTTCATCTCTTTGTCTTACTCAATTGATGTATTCAGATGTTTAAGTATCCATCAGTTGAGCGCTGTTGGAATAAAGTGATATCATTGTTTGATAACAATTTAACAATTTCCATTTCTTATAATAGACTGCAATTTCACATTGTATGATTTCTACCGAAATGGTAGGTGTAATTATTTTAATGATTTTAATTCAGACCAATTACAGAACTTTATTATTTTAATGGCATTAAATTAAGGATGCACTTATATGGATGTTTGTTCGACTTTCAACACACCATGAAACTTTACTTCACATAAGCACGAGGTACAATCATACTAAATCTTATACAAGTTTGGTTTGGATTTAAAAAATCTGTTTCTTTTATATTTTAAAAACTTAATTAAATTTTATGTATTAATATGTATATGTTAAATAAAGAAGAATTTATGTTTGGGATTAAATAAAATTAAACTTTTTTAAATCACCAAATTTTAAATTTTTTAATAATATAATACAAACGTAAAGTGAAATATTTCGTTTCCAAACTTTCATCTATTCAAGTAAAAACAAACCCCTACCGAAAAATTGTTTCTGGAAAACCAAAATACGAGGAATGTACAGAATTTACTGTCCCTAGTATAGCAGGCGTTGAAATAAACATTACACAACAACACCATTCATTCGTTGTTTATCTGTCAAACAAAGTGCCTAAGTTGAGTCGTGTAGTTTCATTTGTTAAAAAGTGAGTAAAAATAGAAGCTGCTCAAAGATTTTGAAAAGATTTTGAGATAAACAAACTTCACGTTGTCATTAAATATCTGCAAATGAAAGGTTTAGCGCCACAACAAATTTATGATGATATGGTTAGTGTACGTGGGGATGATGCGCCTTCATATCAGGTGGTGACGAATTAGTCTCGAGAATTTCGATGTGGAAGAACAACTTGCGAACATGCAAAAGGTGCTGGTAGGCCCCAAACTGTGTGCACTCAGGAAAATGTTGATCGTGTCTGTGACTTGATTAAACAAGATCGCCGGTTAACTAGTAGACGTTTAGCAGAGATAACAGGCTTTTCAAACGGTACAATCGGAACAATAATCAATAATTATTTGGGACTTCATAAGGTGTCTGCAAGAGGGGTACCGCGAATATTGACACCCGAACAAAAGCGAGGGAAAATTTTCTGCTTTTCTCATGTATGTGTAAGATTTCGAAATCGTTATTAAATTTATGATTAAATTCTGCTGCGGTTGGAAAATATAGTGTTTTTTTTTGCTCATATAACATCTTCCATGTACCATTTTCTGACTTCTAAAGTCCTCCTTGTCTGCCCTATGTAGACTTTTTTACATTCATCATAAGTTTACTTATAAACACCCGAGTTCAATTTTTTGTTCGTTTTATATTTATTGTTCTTAATGTTTTCACCATGGAGTTCTTAATTTTAAATGAAATTGATTCGTAATTAGATTTTTTGATAATGGTCCCTACTCTTTCTGAGATGTTTCCAATATATTATATATATAATTAGCATGTCGCTCTCTGTAACTACAAAAATGCTTATGTTTGTTTCATCTAGAAAATGAAGAATTGTAAATCGAAAATTGAATTGTTTTCATTATTTGTGAGAATCTTGCAAACAACCAATCCAATAGTTTCTCAACACACTTCCTTAAAAAGTAGCGATAAAAGCATTCCTAAAGCTGCACCTGAACTGAATACATATTCATAGCAAACCAAAAAAAAAATAAAAATGATTTAGTTGCATTTTAAGTGTTACGCAGTAAATTGTAACATATCCGTTTGAAATTGATCTAAAATGATAACACCGAAATTGGAAGAAATAAAGTTTGTAATGCATCTATACAATAAAATATATTTTAGTTCGTACTGCCCAAGTGGGAACCGCAAATTGGAATTTATCTCGTTCTAATTCACATAAATACTCCCTGTAATACTACATACGTTTGTCATTTTAAGTGAATCGCAGCAGCAAAATTACTAATCAAGAAAATGTTGATTTGATCCATGATATGATACTCAATAGTCGAAAGATTATATTAACATTTATAGCAGAAGTTTTAAAAAAATCAACAGGGAACGAGTCTCTTCTAATTGGGTGCTTAACGCTTCACGTTGAGACAAATTTAACGATAATCAAATCAGATCCGAAAAAGATTTTAGATAAGGCTAGGATCCATTACTTTAATAATATAAAGTATTAAAAGCCGGCATAAGAACTTACTTAAAAAATATAATTAATTTGAGACAGATATTTTTTAGAAATTTCTTTAAACGAAAAAAACTTACTGCAATCCATTGTTTAAAATAGGTTATATCTAAAGCGTTCGTTAGCTAGAAGTTTCGATTAATGTGAATAAAATAAAATGTCATTGTTGTAACTTGATAATTCAAGAATTTTCCATTTTGAATAATACAATAACTATAAGATAACATCGTTAAGGTGAAATAAAAGTTATCTAAATTGCAAACCAAATATAAATCTAATAAATTTTGCAATACAGTAGAAAAAATCAAATTGACAACAAAGAATCTGTATTAATGTTTCTAACCAAAGATTATTAAAATTAATTTTCCTTTCACGTGCTGATTTCACGTTTATTACAAAACAAATGAATTACAACCATTTATACTTATTCAAAACACTAAAGGAAAATCCTTAGTAAAATCTAAATTTGACTACCATTAAAACATGCCCAATCGACGAATACCATTCCCTGCACAAACCATAAATACCAACCCACACCTAAAATAATATTTTCACCGAGCCACGCCATATTCCAATTTCAGCGGTAATTTAAATGTTTATTAGAATATAAGAGTACATTAATTTTGTTTTTGGTGGGGAAACGCGGAGACAGGGGAAGGAAGTTACCGGTAGCGGGTGATCATGGTGGGCTAGCACGAAATAACAGTCAAAGATATACGCGGGCGGCTTAGTAACCATACATATATATACAAGATGATTATTAACAGACGAATTTACGATTACCAAAACCGATACGTAACAGTGATGGAAGCGAAACAAAATAAATGCGGACATGTAGTGTAAGAATGTATTTAACCTTTACTCCGAAAAACCTACCCTAAAAAGGTACTCGTTATTATTTAATGTTAAACTGAATCAATACATATACATACGTGAAAGAATATAAGAAAATTTGTCTATTAATTAATAAAAGTAGAGGGGAAATAAAATGTATTCTTTATAGTTTTTATGGTAACATTAAAACCTACAAAAATGACGAAGAATGTCCAAATTTTGGAATTCATAATGATATAACTAAATAAATGGGTGCTATGAGATTTTGGTAGACAAAATTTTTATTTTTTCGAAGAAATTTTAAATTATTTAAACTATTTTTTAGATTTGTTACAAATTTTGTTTTATGATTACTAGCGGTAGTGAATTTAGAGAAGATAGATTAATTACCTCGATCATCGTTTTCTAGGAAGATGCATCAGTTGTCTTGGACCAATACATTGGCCAGCTTACACAACCAATCCCTATGGACTATTAATTTTTGAAAATATGTAAAACAAAAAATGTTTTAAAATAAAAACTTCAATTTTAATAGAGAAAATACGGACGATAATTAACGAAACAGAAACTGGAAGGTTACATATAGTACAGAAAATTTAGGTAGAGAATAGAAAAGTGCGCACGGGTGGGTGGTGGTTTACATTCTAAATTTGTGTCCACTAATATACATTTTTGGATGTATATTGTGTCAAGTAGGTATATCAATTTAATTATGATTGAAATATTTTAATAAAGGAAACACTTAATACAAAAGAATGGATGAAATATATATCAAAATCATATATTCCTAGATTCTAGACTATTGCAGCAAATCCCTGGACAGACAATATAATATAATTTACTAGCTAAACCCGGCCACATTTCGGTGTGGCTCAGTCTGATATGAAATAAATGGGAAAGTAAATAAAACTGTTGTGACGAACATAAATTTACCAAGAAAACACATTAAATTCAATACTCTGCCTTGCGTTGCTGTGATTATGTGGAATGAAAAGAAAGGAAGAAAAAAGACGTTTAAAAAATATTTTTTATTGTAAAGCTAGTGGATCAATTGCATTTTTTGTTTGTCCGTTTTCTGCAAAAACATAAAGATCAGACGGTTTACAAACTCTGGAGTATGCGCGTATAATTTCCCATGAGAAAAGCAATCGTTTTCTAAATTCGAACTGCACATTTGCAAAGATTGCCCTTGAAAGTGTGCTTTATTGATAGTCATAGCGAACGCAGGTGGATTGGAAATTGAAGTCGTTTGAAATCGAACCCCATGTCAGTTGGAGTGAGTGGTATTCGTGGAAGTAGTACGTCTTCACCTTTATGAGGTCCAATTAGAATTGTTACTTGAATTTCATTGTTCATCAATGTTTTAACTACTAATCGTGTGCCATTGCATAACTTTGGCTGATTGATGTTTTGGAGTAATATAATTGGCACTCCAACTTTCAAATTCAGAATGTGTGACGGTTATCCGGGAACATCGAGAGAATTCCGTTGGAAAATTCACTACTTCACTTTGGTTCATCATGTCATTGGATTTGTATGTCACTGTTTCACCTGCGATTCTGTTTAGAATGATTTTGTTCATTTACGTATACGTCGACAATCAATGATAGTTTCTCATTTTTTTTCTTTCGAAAACCCAGCTACTTGTTTAATTGTTTTTCAAATATCAATATCATTAATATTTTTATATTTACAGCCACGAACATATAATTAGACTAAGTAATAGTAATAACATAAAGTTTAAGCTTCAAAATGATATAATGTAGACATTATATATGTTTCGCCACACGGTGGTTTCATCAGACGATGATAAATACAAATTCAGTTTACAAAATTAGGGCTTATACAGGTGTTCTTGAAATAAAAAGACAACATATGAAAAACGGAAAGATGTAATTATATAGAATATGAATCCAAAATGTGGGTCAATTACGACGCGAACCCCAAAATTATAAACGCTCTGAAAATTCTAATATGTGCCGCCTATGAATTCGAAGTTTTCATAATGTGTACTTCTATTAAAGTTACACACACACACACACACACACCACATGTTTACATACGTAACAACTGTCTATGTTATAAAAGATATAATATCCTGTATTCTAAGGTCAATACCTCGTAGAAAATCAGCTTTTTATATATTCAAGTAAATAATTAAAAATTAAAATATGTGTTAGATACTGTTAAAAATGCATGCTAAAAAATCGTACTAAAATTTCATGTGTATTACGAGAATGTTTTTTTGTTAGAAGTAAGAAACATAAAATACGACTATCGGATTCAAAATGCCCTATTGTATTCAAAAGCGGCAATGTTTTTATTTATAAAACAGAGTTTTGTTGTGATAAGGGTTCGATAAACTGAGTCAGCTGTTAAAAATTTGTACTTGAAAATTTTTAGAGCTGATATATTAAAGGAACATGCAAGATGTGTGCTTTACGAGCAATCTGGTATCTTAAATCGAAGAACTGTTTCGAACGTATTCGTGGAAGTAGTACGTCTTCACCTTTATGAGGTCGAATTAGAATTGTTACTTGAATTACATTGTTCATTAATGTTTTAACTACTAATCGTGTGCCATTGCATAACTTTGGCTGATTGATGTTTTGGAGTAATATAATTGGCACTCCAACTTTCAAATTCAGAATGTGTGACGGTTATCCGGGAACATCGAGGGAATTGGAATGCAGCATTGGAAAATTCACTACTTCACTTTGGTTCATCATGTCATTGGATTTGTATGTCACTGTTTCACCTGGGATTCTGTTTAGAATGATTTTGTTCATTTACGTGTACGTCGACAATGAATGATAGTTTCTCATTTCTTTTCTTTCGAAAACCCAGCTACTTGTTAATTGTTTTTCAAATATCAATATCATTAATATTTTCGCCTTAAAATTTGACAACCGGCAGTCTTATTCTTTTTTTAAAATAGCATCTTCCTGACATCCAACCTATGCACATTATTTTAAGTTTATTTTTATTATTATTATTTTTCATTATAAAAGTTATTTTCCTTTTTAACAAAACGTTAGCATAAATAGCGTATATGATTAGCAAACGTCAACTTGTAATAAAAAAGTACTACCAAATCGAGTATTTGAGAAACTTTTGTGCAACTTATGTCGAAGCACATCGTAGATTTTGTCGGTGAGGAAAGTTTTTGTCGCGCCATTTAAAAAAATGCATTTTACTATAAAAACACACGCGAATTCTAGTGCAACGTTGTGTTAAAATTTCAAGTCAATCGACCGAATTTTTAGAGTTTTGCGAACACAAATAAAAGCAGGCTAAATTTATATATATATATATATATATATATATATATATATATATAATAACTTCGTGACCTTGGTATGATATGGTAAACCTAATCAGTAGGCGATTAAAGGTCTGTATATTACTTCAAAATATATGTATTTAAAAAACTCTACATGTTTCGGCTGTATACGCCTTTTTCAAGAGAATACAAAATATGAATGAATGTATTCATTGAATGTATATATTTTGTATTCTCTTGAAAAAGGCGTATACAGCCGAAACATGTAGAGTTTTTTAAATACATATATTTTGAAGTAATATACAGACCTTTAATCGCCTACTGATTAGGTTTACTATATATATATATATATATATATAACAAGTGTTCATTTGAAAAGTCAATCTAGGTTACTTTGAAATTTTGATAGAATAAGACGCAAATATATTAATATGTGTTTGTTGTTCCGTAAACGTAAATCCAAATGACATTTGATAATGTCAATCACAAATATCAGTTAGTGCATAAAATAATTGTGCGTCGATTCTGGTTTAAATAAATTGCTTCTCAGTTTTAAAATGGCTTTCACTTTAGAACATAAAATTTTTTTAGTCCAGGCTTATTTTCGAAGTGAGTTTCCACATTTTGTAATAGATTATATACAATTTAAGAACACTTTGGATAGAACTTTAAAACTTTTTTCTAAAACTGGTAGTCTCTTAAGAAAATCAGGCAGCGGAGCAGTTAAGAAACGTACACCTCAAGTTGTCAATCGTGTTGAAGAAATAATGGAAAATGAACCACAAACATCTGTTCGACATTTGAGTCAACAAATAAACCTTTCTGTTGGTACAACTCACAAGTTATTTAAAAAAGATATGCAACTTTATCCATACCGTGTCACAGCAGTACTAGAATTGTTAGAAATTGATTACCCACGTAGACTACAGTTTTGTAATTTGTTTGTAAATATGAACAATAATGGACAACTTTCGCAGAGTTATGTTTACTGATGAAGCATGGTTTTATAAAACAACAATCCAGTAATGTTGCAGAATATCATCAGAAATTTTGAACGGAGGATTTTAAAGTGCATTGATCTTGAAGGACAACATTTTCAACATTTTTTATAGTTTTCAATAAATACCTATTATTTGTTATTTATTTGTATATATGAAACTGTCAAAATATACGACTTCGTAGGTTAAGTAGTAAATTTTAATTTACGACATACTTCAAAATGTTCTCAGTAAATCAAATGCTACTAGATTGACTTTTCAAATGAACACTTGTTATATTTACACGAGTATAGATTGATAAATATATACCTTAATCTCCGATCTTAGAAATGTCAAAATGACATGCTTTACAAAAAGTTAGCATAAAATATCACAATAACCGAATCTTCTAATGTAAACACTATCTGCCAATTAGCAATTAAAACCATCACTTTGGCAAGTAATCATATTCTTACTTAAGCCTGTAACAGAAGCGTTTCAGGTCCTCAAAACCTAGCGAATATTCATGCTACTTGTACACAAGCATGTACATAATTTCTCGTTCGTGAAAGTCAGTACAATAAAGGTCCTGTTTGATGTACGCATACTCCATAGTTCAATATGCTGCCCCTAAATTAAGCATATTTTAACGGAGGTTTGACCATAGAAATACAAAGGAACAAAGGAAGAACGAAGAGTACTGGATAAATTAGCTCCTATCCAGGAGATTTGGAATAAGTTCGTCATTAATTTAAAAACATAAATAAAACATGTCATTAAAAGAAAAAATATATGTATATAATGTAACCTGTTTAAAATTAAAAATATAATCTTTTTATCGTTTTGGGGTTAATAAATATTTATAAATCATGTCTAAGGTCATTCAAAAAGCGCGCCATTGTTTTGTGTTGTTTTGACATCCATAAACATTCCGATCGTTGTCTCAGTCTATGTTTAACCATTGACCAATTTACTATTGCGCAATGTGTGCTAATTGTGATAACGTTTTATCAGAACGGAGAAAGTTATGCAATAACTTCTACAGTGGTTCTACAGTGAACGTTAAAAGTCCTGGACGTCATCGTGCCGGCCGATCTGAGCAAAACTTTGCGGTGGTTCGTGACAGTGTACCTATTACTTCTATAAAACCGGTCCTTCGCCGTTCCGCCGTAGGATATTCTTCAGTACGAAGAATTCTCCAGTACGATCTCTATTATCACCCATACAAAATTCAGTTAACGCAGCAGTTGAAAGTGGACGATCACGAGAAAAGGCGACAGTTTATTAATTGGTTTTTGAGAAGACGACGGCTTTGCGAGCAAAATCATATTCAGTGACGAAGCGCACTTCTACATAAACGGATTTATGAATCAGCAGAACTGCCGCATCTGGGGACTAGAAAAACCTTGCATTATTCAAGAAAAGGAAATGCGTCCACAACGAGTGACAGTTTGATGCAGCTTTTGGGCGGGCAGCATCATCGGGCCTTATTTTTTTGAAGATGAGGCAGGACAAGCTGTGACAGTTAATGGAAACCGATACCGTGCGATGATAAGAGACTTTTTTGTAGCCTCATTTGGATGGAATGGACATTCAATGTTGTGATTTCAGAAGGTGCCAGCTGCCACGCTTCACGCGAAACAATTTAGTTGCTCCATGAGCAGTCACCGGATCGCCTCATTTCGCGTAATGCTGACCATCAATGGCCACCAAGGTCATGTGACTTAACTCGTTGTGACTTCTTTGGGATGCTCTTAAATCTTGGTATATATCAATAAACCCCGAAACATCCCTGACCTGAACGAGAACATTCGACGGGTTGTTGGCAAGATCCAAGTGGAAACTTGTCAGGTAGTCATAGCAAATTTCACCTACAGAGTTCTTGCATGTAGAGGTGCTCATGCGCCCCACAACAATTTGAGATCATCCATGTACCAAAGGTGACTAATTTGTACGACAGGTTGTAGTAAATTACATCCCTTATTTAGGGAATTTAACAAAGTTGTTAACGGTTTCAAGGCTAAACAAAACCACAGTGGACTCAAAGCGTCTCCCTGAAATATGCCTCTTTTAATACTGATCTTATCTGCATCAATACTTTCTGTAGGGGTTTTCATAAACAAACTTGTCTTCCATTTAGTCATGGCGTAACTAAGAAAATTAATATGATGCTCCTCAATCCTATATAACCGAATCTCTACCAGCCACGAGTGAGGTACACTATCAAACGCTTTCTGATAGTCTATATATGCCATGTAGAGATTTTCTTTTGCTTTCACCACATTCTTCATCACAACTGAATCAATCAGGAGCTGTTCTTTGCAACCTCTTGATCCTTTTCTACATCCTTTCTGTTCCTCTTCTAAAAGGTTGTTATTCTCCAAATGGGCATATATCTTTTCAGATATAATCGAGGTGAACATCTTGTATAACGTAGGAAGACATGTAATTGGTCTATATTTAGAGGGATCTTCCGCAGGTACATTAGATTTCGGAATTAAGAAGGTGTTTCCCTCGATCATGAGTTCTGGCAGTTCGGTTATTATTATTATTATTATTATTATTATATTATTACTGTGAAAGGTCTCGTAACATACCTTCTCCAACCTTTTAGGACAATAAAAATAAGAGGTTAATGGGTCGGTAGGAGGTCACTTCTTCCGGTTCCTTACTTGGCTTAGGAATCAAGATAAGTTGTACAATTTTTCAGATATTTAGGAAATGACCAGCATTAGATTTATACGTTAAATAAATCATATTATTTTTTTGTAGTTCTTGCAAAAGTCTTCCAGCAATTAAGTAATTATATAATATTCTATTTTTTTATATCAATACCTTTCATGATCGTATTTCTAAGTTTATTAACTTTGAACCTTGTAATGAGAAAATCCATTTGGAGCAAATCATCAATTACTTTTATGTCACTAAAATTGGTACCAGTATCGAACAGTTGAAAAATTTGTAGCAGTTAGACAGCAAATGAAGCAGCTAACTCTTTATCATTTCTTGCCCAGCTGTTACCAATTGGTGAATTTAATTTCGGAAAGAGTTTTAAAGTTTTTAAGTTTTTCTTTTTTCTGTGTTGTTCTTGATTGAATCATATATGGTATATCTTGTGCATTGCTTGCGTGGTTCTTCTATTCAATTACAAGCCAGGCTGCTGATTGACTATGCTTTGTCAATTCTTCCACTGCGTCACTAACTTCATATTCTGTTTGTAATTGAGTCGCCTAATGTTTCTCTAAAGAGTTGTGTTTTTTTGTATGGAATTCTTAATGATCTTTGAATCAATCGTTGCAACAGAAGAATAATTAGTCGACAGATGTCAACTAGTTCAGCTTTGCATCGTGCTAAGTTTATTCTTTTTATAACGTAGAAATCTACAAGGTCAGGGACATTTTTGTAACAGATGGCAAATAAGTATATATTTCACATTCTATAATAATATTGGTTGCTTGTAGATAATCTCCATGAACTTTGCCATTAAGGTGTGTAGTAGTGTAGACCTTCTATCTAGGTATTCGTATATAATGTCTATCTGTAAAAATTAAAATTATTTTTGTTACCGAAATAAGTTTTGCTGCCCAAATCTAGTATATTTTGATATGATATAGATATGTATGCAAATCCATACGATTTCTTATCAAGCATGGGGACCTATTAAAAAGTGTTTACTATGACATTTTGAAACACAACTGACTTCGGCAAAATAAAAAAAAATGTCTCTTTTACTACGAGACACGTTTAAAGTAAACATTTGACAGTTGAATTTGACACGAAAAGATTTTCACGCAAAAACTCTAAGTAATTTTATACAACAAAATAGACTACGGAAACTGTACACTTGATAGATTCTGCAGAATTCGACTGTAGCCTAAAAAAGCCGAACATTAATTAATGCAAGCAAATGCTTAAAAAATGCAATGGTAACCAGTTAAATACCTTGTTCGATATATAAAATTTCGATTTACTGTTATGAACTAAAAAGTAAACCAGAATCGGTGCTGTAGGTACTTCCATACAGGAAGAGATGAAGCAAAATTAAGCAAATAAGATGCGCTGACTAGAAGACGGTTGCCTCTTTCTTTGGTCGGTTGAATCAAGTGCCCACGATTTTAAAGATTCATTCTACTGTAAATGTAAAATGGTGGTGCACAATCATATGTTAAATTTTAAAGTCGAGGCCATTGATCCAGTTCAATGCGCAGTCAGTTACTTCAAATAAGTCACTCATCTCACCTCCATATGCTGTAAGGGGGCATTCAATTGTAATGTGGTGAATAGTCTAGTGAGGTTCTCCGCATTCGCTAATTGATGTATCAGTCAGTCTCCATTTATAGAATGAGTCACTATGAATTCCGTGGGACGCTCTTATTTTATTGAGTGTCTTCCACTCATGGCGAGGTAGCTCCATTCCTAGTAAGGGTACGGTAGGATCAATGATATGGGCCGCTTGAGCGGGTTTTAAACCTTCCCAATATTCTCTCCATCTTATCATTTGGGTTGACATTTTTTAGTGGTTCCAAACGGTTACGGTTGCATTGCATTTAAAACCACACATCGTTAAGGCGATTCCTTAAAAGCAATAAAGCAAAAAATAACAAACTTTCGTTTGTTGATTTATAGTTTGCGAAACTGCACAACTATAATTATAAGTAATGTGAGTAATGGTAGTGATTAATTGTTTTTGAATTTTTTGCCAAAAACTTACAAATAATGATAGCATTCTGGCAATATGATACAAAATTCCCACCAAACACTTCATTGTACTCAAGCAATATTAACAATATTAACCGCTTGGCAATTAGAAAAAATTCATGATACACATACCATAAGAATGGTATAAGTGTCATGAATATCAAACGGTCTATGGTTGTTTAGAGCTCCTCATTCAGTTCTTTATTACTTTAGTAGCTTATTAAGATTGTCAACCCATGTCGTGTAACCAGTAATGATAGTTTGAAAGATAGTCGGATCGGCATTTAGTTTAAAAAGTAACTCTTTAATAATATCAACATATCCTTTTGTTTATTAAAGATCAATTTATCTGGAAAATGTTTTTAGCCCAAATCGTAATTTAAAATACTTTAAATTGATTCAAATTGATGTTATTGTTTTCTCACTCATCTTTCCTATTGTCAAACGTTTAATTTCTACGGCAATTTATTTGATTTTTCAACATCTTCATCGGTTTTCAACATTGATGAGTGCCCAGGATTGGTATCATCTTTTACTGATTCAAATAAAAAAAAGTACTCCTCTCGAATATAACACTTCTGCAACATTTTTAATGTTTCAATAGCATTAATTCCATTTCTTGCTCTAATCGTTTTTTTCCTTGATAAAAATCCAAAAGAAAGAAAAGTTAATGTAAACAAAGTACTATAAAAATAATTAACATATTAAGCTGACAATTGGTGGAAATAATAAAAAACACAAGCACCAATATAAAATAACCAATAGAAATTTTCCTTAGAATATTGCATTCATTAACTTAATGTAAGCAAAAAGTATTTAATTGAAGTAAAAATTATTAAGTTTTTTTTAGAACGCAAAATATTTCTTTATGTATTTGCTGAAATAAACTTATTTATATTTTTGAATACTCCAGTAGCCTTTTTCCAGTACTATATATTAAGCCATCTCCTTCCTATTCCTACCCTCTCTCGTAATAGTTACGCAGTTACGGAGTTGTTGGAAAATGAGATTTAATTTCGCCAAGTTGTCTTGCTCTCAATCCCACCCTCTCCATTCGTCTCGAATATTATCGATTTCTGCTGATTTTATTTGCCGTTTCTCGGACTCCATCCCTCTTCTTCCTCTTTCTGTGTCACCTCTGTTTACTGACGTCGCCACACGGTCGTCTGTGACGCTGCCGTCGAATCGTATTTCTCAGCAACGCCATAGTGGAATACACCAATTATCAAATAGATCAGTGGTTACACAAAGCTTTTCGCTCAAATGTTAATCGATTAGTAACAGCAAGATTATTAAAATTTTAATTCAAAAATTTATTTTAAAACAAGTATCTTCGTTTTTCTTATTTTGAAGTTGCATTCTTTAAATTAATTAATTAATATATTTGGACATTATTTTGCCATATATAAAAAAAATTTACTGAAATTAAAAATAAATATAACACAGCACATTTTGGTGCCTGACCTTTTTTAACTGTTTCTAGGTAGTTTTAGGTGTAGAATCCAAAACAACTGTCAGATTTAGTCCATCAGGTCTAGTTTTTGAGGTATGCCACATTGACCTCTTTTAGAAGAAAAAATCATCTTTTTAATTCATGTACATTTCAGGTTATAAGTACCAGTTTCTTCCACAAAGTCTCATAAACAAGCAAATAATAAAAAGTAAGGTATTTAATTCACAAAGTAGATATAAATATGCATTTATGGCTTATTACTAAAAATCATGTGAGTATCACATCTTCTTTGATATCGTTCTTCCATCGTCTGAAGGTCCTATTGAAAACTTTCGCCCTGTTCTTCACTGTAATCACCTAGGTTTTGTGGGAATTTTTCTTGTGGTTGTGGCGGTAATAAAGTTTTATTCTCATGTTACAATCAAGAATATTAAATTTAGAAAGCATATATTCCACTGATTCTGTGTAATTCGCTGCTTTATGATTCCCAAGAAAATTTTGTGCTACTTGAACAAATGAATATCAAGCATTAGACATTGCTGTCGTAAGTGATTTTTTCTAAGCTGTCTTATCCGAGGGCCATCTTTATTCAGTTATACTAGGCTCAGGAAATTTACGTATTAAGTACCCAAAGCAAAGTCCATATCGATTTAAAGCCCACACGCATTGCTTTATAAGTCCCAACTTAATATGCAACGGTGGAAATATGATTTTCTGTCGCGCAACTAAAGGCTTGTTGATTACGCTTTCTTTTCCTGGAACCATGACGTTTTATGGGATCAATTTTTATTAACCCTGTGCTGATCTTTAATTCTATTATCCCTAAAACAAAAAAAAAAGGATATTTTGTGTAAAGATACCATTATTTCATTATTTTTGCCTGTTACTAAAAGGGAATGGATCTCAAAAACTAAAGCTGCTACGAAAAAAAGTCAGGTATATTTGGAATCAGCACATTAAATATATCCAAAATCAGTTGTCAGTTTCTCGGCACCAAGAAAAAAATTTAATTTAGTTGGCTTGTGTAATTTTTTCATATTCCCGTCTAAAAAAAGGAGCCAGAATCCCTGGGAAATATTGCTTATAAATGTATTTTTAGAAATTTTTTGCTATTTTTTCAATAAAATTTAACAAGATTGTAACTTATCAATGATACATTTTCTGTTTTGTAATGTAATAATCTAAGTAAAAAAGGATTTACTTTGAAAAGGAATATACCTTGAGTTTTTCTGATCTCTATACATAGTAGGCTATGTATGTTCAGTTTCAAAAAGAACGCCTCAATGCATGGGAATGTTATACAACCAATATCGCTCGATTATGTGTTTCGACAAAAGACACAATCTATGCCAGTAACGTGCATTAACGAAATAACATTTTAAATATTTTAGCATTTGACATTTGTATTCACCTAATTTAAAATATATATATGTATATATATATATATATATATATATATAAAAGATGAAAAAATAGAAATTTTGAACTAGTACAAAGATGAAAACAGTTTAAGGAAAGTGCGGGATCTGTTTTCTATCAAATATCTTGACAGGCCCATACCATATATCTGAAAAATTCAGGCGATTACTAGGAAATTTGATTCTGATGGCTTCATATTAAATACACACAGAAAGAAAATTAAAACACCCCACATTCTTTCAGAAGACCTAAAATTAAATGTGTTATGTTATATTGAAGAATAGCATATTGAAGAATAGCACCATTAATTAAAATAACACAACAATTTAATATTTCTAAGACGTCTGTATTTATAATTCTCAAACAGTACAAATACAAGTCTTACAAGTTTTCTAATACCAACAATTGTTTCATGAAGATAGAATAAGACGTGTGGATTTTTGCGAAATGCTATTTAATTGATTAAATGAAAATCATAATATGTTGAAGAAAATGCTTTTCACTGATGAAGCGTCTTTTTCTTCGAACACGTATTATTCCTCGATTTGAAAATTTAGCCATTGACTGTTCCTGGTTTCAAATGGATTGAGCGAAATTCATTCAACTGCAACAATTACATATTTTCTAAATTCAAGTCTTCCTGATCGAGGGACAGGGAGGTTTGGTCCGATAGTTTGGCCGGTCCGATCGCCAGATTGATCGCCAAATGGCTTTTCTTTGGGGAACCTTAAATCTAAAATTTATGATAATGTAATTTTCACTAACATAGAAGACTTAAAAGCACGCATAAGTACAGCCTGCAACGAATTACGAACCAAACCGGATTTTTTTACACACTCTTTGTAGGAATTTCATAATCGACTCGCATATTGTATGGAATGTGAAGGTGGATATTTCGACCATTTATGAAAAAGTTAAAGAATTATAAATAAAAACAAACTTTTTTTTCAATTTACCATAAAATTCATTTCAATATTGTTTGTGTAAGTAAATGTTAAATAAATTATTTTCACACTTTGTTGACACTGACAACTAAAATGCCCTATTACGACAAGTGATGACACTCGCATTGTTGGTTACATTGAACCATTTATTTTAAAACTGAACAAAAAAGCTCAAGGTATATATATATATATATATATATATATATATATATATATATATATATATATATATATTAGATCTTCATAGTATAAAAGCCTATAAGTCTATATATTCAAAAAACATTAAAACCATAAATCTCTTCGGTATCTTTCGTATATACATTTCATTTTTCAATTATCTGCACTTAAGTTTGCTGTTTTGGTTACATTTAGTCTTAAGGAAATAAAACACCTTCCACACACTTGACACACTAATGGAAACAATTAATTACTAATTCATTTTAACTATAACAGCTATACTTAATACCTTTCACTTTCTTTGCATTGGAAAAGATCTACTCACTGATTCGATAATTGACTATAAAAAAAACGACGTAAAACAAATATATAATATAATTAAGGTGATGAGGAAAAAGTTTTGGATAGCACTTTCTGCTTCCATTGCCAATTTAAATCAGCAATATATCCTCCGAAGCCCGAAACAATTGCAGTAACCGTAAAAATGTTAATTTCATTGGAAGGCGATCCACCAGACACAAAAGAAAAGGACATTAACTTTATTTTTGGTGTTAAAATAACAATAACAAGTTACCAACAAAACCGTGGTCCTATTTCTAAAGTTCTAACCTATAAGTTGTCCATTCGGTCGGTAATATGGCGCCTACTTTTTACCGACAGGCCATATTCGTGTTCGGACGTCATTACTTTCTCTTTATTACGATATATATTCGATAACGGTTCCTGTTGTTACTGCTATTTCCCGGTATATTTTAAGAAATTACACTCTTCTCTCCTTGTTTTTTCTTCTTTTCATATTACAAGTTCTCGTTCTCCTTCGAGGCTACGCCCGTGGTAGTTTATCGAAAAGGGCACGAATGCATGTCAGGAAGGATATAATAAATCGAAACGACTTGCGATTCGACGTCGAAACCATTACCAAACCCGGAGAGTTAAAAGTCTCATTATTGCTGTTGCGCTTATAGTAATATTTCGTGATGGGAACGGATATAATTTAGCGAAGGGTTTTTTATTTTTAACGGAAATATGTGTTAGAAGAAAATTGAAAAATTCTAATGTCTGCAATTTGTTTCCTATTACGTCAATTTTTATATATCATAGTAAGGTAATATCGGCAAAAGTTATAGTACTTTTCTGTAACCCATTCATAAGTTTAGCACATAAACTGAAGAAATAATAAATGATTCTGGAACCATATATTCATT
Source organism: Melolontha melolontha (assembly GCA_935421215.2). Taxonomy (NCBI): domain Eukaryota; kingdom Metazoa; phylum Arthropoda; class Insecta; order Coleoptera; family Scarabaeidae; genus Melolontha; species Melolontha melolontha. The sequence continues at coordinate 123,798,007 of OW285237.1, read as the reverse complement.
TCTAATTGACATTTAAATCCTGTAATAATAAATAACAGTGCATGTAGAATTAGCTCATAATATACGCAATTAATTAATTAATTTATATGTTTATTCCTAGATAGACGTTTACGTCATTCCGATTTATCATTTATAACTTTTCACAAATTAAAATTTATGAAACATTGATTGGAATGTAATTAGATGATTTATAACATATTGCTATGAATAGTGGTTTGAAGATTTAGCACACCACCATCCACAACTAGTTTTCCCAACTAGGTTTCTCAGCCGGTGAATTTTCAAATATGGGACTTCTAACTTCTCGGGTTCCAGTTAGGAAAAGCGTGACTGCAATGTTATTTGAGCGCCAGTGAAATGTTCACAAAAAATTTATATACTTATTTTTAATTAATTAATTAGCAATAATGGTGTGAGTACAAAAAATCAAACTCAGTATAAAATCAAGCTGAATATTTAATACAAAATAAAAAAATTTAAAAAAATCTATCTTTACAAAGTATAAAGATACTGTATTATACAAAAATACATGAGGTAAAAACATTCATTGTAAAATTGACAGCTAAATGAATGGAAAACTTCCTCTTAATGAATCCGAACAAACTTGTCTAAAATAATAAAGTTTACTATTATATTTCTCCCCAGAGAACTACACTGTATAATCAGATTCTGATACACGAACAAAACTAACACGTGTTCAATCGACACGCACAAAAAACCCTTTAATCCTCTCGAACAAACTTTTCAATTATAATATTAACAAAGAAATGTTAACAATAAACTTTAGTATCTATATTTCTAATAATTAAATCTCTTAATGACAGGCTTGGATACAATAGAAATATAATTGTAGTATTTATGAATTCATAAAAATTTTATATACTTACAAAAAAATATGTGGAGACGGAGAAGAAGGTGCTTATTCAATTTAAACATCAAATAACTTACGAGAATTTAACTCTATAACTCTCTAATACATCAATAAATCACTTATCAATCAATTAACTGAATTAATTAAATATATTTAATTATATTTCTCAAAACAACCTTCTAGTTCAAGCTATAATTTTGGTCTTCTTTAATTTACCTCGGCCTCTCTATGAGAGCGACCTCGAATAACAAGTTTTTCACTTCGAAAAATTTAAATACATTTTGAATATACAATTGATCTCACAAAATATGAACATTTATAAATTATTCAAATATAAATATATTTTTTTATATAAGAAATCCGTAACAATATGTTATATATTATATGTTTACACCAGTAAACGATATTACAATATATAATTACAAATATTCATTGATGGATTTAAATTGGTTGGTTTAAATACTGAATCGATTGCTAAAATAATATACTAGAATGTTGCAGTTATTATTTTCCTTTGAACGAGCCGTACATAATGAATCCAGAATTAAATTTTCTGACCACAAAAAGCGTAAAAGAAAATCTACTGATGCTATATGACCTCGCCAAAATTGATGTGGTATTTAAACATGCTTATCAGAGGTTTAAGAAGCCTTATTATAAAGCTTTAAAACCAGGTCAAAGTACAATACATCTCGTATAGCTACAACGAACAATAAACAAAAAGCTATAGGTCAATTACAAAAAAAAAAAAAACATGGATAAAGTCTCCTCTATTTCGGCGGAAATATTGAACGATTTTTTTCTGTGATGTTGGAAGTCGATTGATGAAGGGACTAGATAGAATTAACATTTTGAGTACCAAGGTAACGGGAGTGTACCAGTTCCTTTTTTCTAAACCCTACTGATGAGATAGAATGAATTTAATTATTGATAATTTAAGTAGTACTACTTCAGTGGACTATTATGGTTTCAATAGTAGTGCTTCTTAAAAAATTGCATTTTTTGCAAATGGTAAATTGCCAGACTGCTTGAAAACATCTAAATCAGCGATTCTCAAGCTTCTTAGCTCCGCGATCCTCCAAATAGTGAATGTAAATAAAATTAACATTTCGTGTACCCTCCCCGTCCAAAGAAATTATAACAGTAAGCTTCATTATTACTAATTTAATTTTGAGTGTAATTATAAATGTAAAAAATTATTTAATATTATATAATCACATTGCACTAATTTTATACATTAAGAAAATACCAATAGTATAAAAAATGTAATACGACTATTTTTATTATTTTATGTCGCTGCGTTTATAGCGACAGGTATGAACATGCATGTATGACGTACATACATGAGCAATCTATAAGTTCCAACTTGATGTGTATGTGCTCTTTATAATCTGGCCTCGTTCTATAATATTCGCTGTAAGAGCATGTTTGAACATGGATATGGGTGCATTTGCATAAGTCTTGCTATCGCCAGTATAACCGGGCCATCTACATCTAGTGAATCGTTTAGTGAAAAGACAAGGTTGTACAATAACAGTTATTTAAATTATGGTTTTACTTCATTGGATGGAAAGCCGCAGTGCCTTGTTTGGTTTCAAGGTCTCTCCGATGAAAGCATGAAGTCATCAAAATTAGTTCGACACTAGGAAACTAAACATCCGGCTCATAAAAACAAGCCCTTGGAATTTTTCGAAAGAAAATTACATACCTTCAGGAATCAACAAACTTCTATTTGTAAGTCAAGCCATACTGATGAAAGTGTATTTGAAGCATCTTATCTCGTAGCATTAAGAGTAGCTAAAATGTCCAAACCCCATACAATCCCCGAAAACCTCATATTGCCTGCTGCAATTGATATGGTCAGCGTTTTAATTAGCGTGGAAGAAGCAAAAAAATAGACAAAAATCCGCTCTCTAACGACACAATATCAAGACGAATCGATGCCTATGTTCGCGGTCCGTTAATTCAGCAAGTGAGTTGAAGTGAATTTTTTAGTATTCAATTTGATGAATCAATAAATGTAGCCAACATGTCTCAGTTCTTATGTTTTGATAGGTATATATGTGATAGAGACACATCAATCAAAGAAAATATGTTGTTTTGCATAACAGTACCGGGTCATGCAACACGACAATGTCTTTTTGATGTTTTTTATGAAGCTACTAGAAACTACTCTAATAAAAATTGGACAACCTGTATTGCAGTATGTAGTGATGGTGCAAGGGCGATAACAGGAAAGAACAGTGTATTAATGAAAATATTAAAAGATCGTCTTGTATCAATGGACGCACTGCTTCCTTCACAGACATGCTCTTCTCGCAAAGCACGCTGGAAAATCTTAATCAATTTCTTTGTGAAGCTGTTAAAATTGTTAATTTTATTAAAAACCGGCCCTTACAGAACAGGCTGTTTGCTAAACTATGCAACGAAACGGGCAAAAAAATGTCTTCTTTTCTATATAGAAATTAGATGGTTATCGCGAGGGAAACTGTTAACCCGGGTCTTGGAATTGTGAGATGAATAAATGATATTTGTCCAGGCTAAACAAACGCCATTCTCATTGTTTTTACAGAATAATGAGTGTATGTTGTTGTTGTTGGCTTACTTAGGTGATGTATTTCCACATTTAAACGACTTAAGTGTGAATTTATAAGGACGTGATAAAAACATTTTATAAATCACAGACAAAGTTCATGCTTTTATTAAGAAACTTGATATCTGAATTATTCGCCTTCAATGCAAAAACAATAATGAAAAACAATTTTATGAGACAAAATCATTTATTATAAATATTTTACTTACAGTAAGTACACATGTAAAGAAAAGAAATTAAAACTTTCAACTCAACTCAATTTCTAAGAAAGGCGAAAGCTCTTTGCCGGAAAATAACAGACCTACATCGATGTTTCCTATTTTGTCAAAGTATTGAAAAGTTTAAGATTTAACTGCTCATGTATTTGGAAAACAAAAGTATTCTAAATAATAACAATCAATATGGCTTCCGCTCGGGCAGACATACTATAGGCTCATTGCCTATAGTTATATACATAACTAATGAACTATAGGCGGAAAATGTAGTTATGAGTATTTGTTTAGATCCGACTAGGGCATTTGACCGTCTCTCGTGATATGTTACTTGATAAATTGACTTCTTGCGGTACACAGAATCTGCCCTGTCATTCATTAAAAACTTTCTAAAAAAGAGGTAACAGTGTGTCGATAATAGACGGAAGACATCATCAGACAAGTTACACATAGAGCCCCCCAGGTTTTGTCTTGGGACCCATACTTTTTATCGTCTACCTAAATGAATTCAATGATTATTTTAAATTTAAAAAATTTCATTAAGCAATAAAAAATCCGTAAGACTCTTTTGTACAGGCTGAGGCATATTTCGCTAGTGCAAATCTATATATAACCAAAAACAAAAGTTAATATTTACTTTAAATCCTCACATAGAACTTCCGAATAATAACCTACGGAACTGCCTTGTTCTGAAAGTAGACGATAGATTGGTATGAAAGGCATATACCAGTGCTCTTATAAGGCATTTAACAATAGTAATCTATATATTAGAGAACTTATCAACTAGAAGAAATGTTGAAGCACTGTTAATGGTCTACCATTATTTTCATTCGATAATGAGTTATGGAATCCTTCCATGTAGGGGTAGTTTAGCACACCGGAAAGAAATCTTAGTCTTACAAAAAGAGCAATTAGAATTATTACTAATTCAAAATACAATTACTCGTGCAAATCGTTATTAAAATGTCTAGTAATCTTGACACGCACTGGTCAGTTTATTTTTGAATGTTTGTTCTACTGCAGTGATAATTTAACTTTTTTCCACAGACAGTCGTGGTACCAGACATAAGCCCTTGGTACAGCCACATTTTAGACTTATGAAAATATAAACACATTTAGATTTTTATCAGTAAAGCTGGATAGTGTGCAACCACGTAAGTGGCAAGAATTAAATGGTAATAAATTTAGAAAAGTCGTACTTAAAAGAAAATCCTTACTGCTAGATATAGGACTTTATAGAAAATCTAATATAATAATTGTAATACTATAATATTTTATAAGAGATTTTATATTGTTTATATTTTTATATTTCTATATACTTTTATTAATTGACATACTTATTTCCTGAAATGTACAAACAATTGTAAATTGTCACGTATAAGTATTATTATTGTTATTATTATTATAAAATTAAAATAATTATATTTGGATTATCTTTTGTAGTTCTTCTTTTAGGTTGATTTCACCTTCTTAATAATGAAAGGTTATTGAAGAAAATATTTATTTCAATGAACATAAACATCTATTTGTCTTTTCTCATTTCTTAGTGTTTGGTGGGTAGCCCTATAAGGAAATTAGCTATTTTATCATTACTGTAACTGTTTTGGGATTTGGAGGGATATATATTGTTGATTTAGTTGGCCATGGAATCAGAAAATGTTTAAATGTTATCAAATTGAAAAATGTTGAAATAATGCAATATAACTACACTGCCTACATTTTTCTACGCTGTGTCTTAATAACTTTTGTAATGTAGTAAGGGTGTTATTTATTATGAAAATATCTCTCCAGCAGCATGTACTGATGATTCTATAGCAAGATGAAATACGTGTCTGCATGTCTGGAGAGATACTTTCACACAAATATGAAATTGTATTTTGTTCTCCACACCCGATTTTTATTATTAAGAATCTTTTTGTTTTACATAATAGCAAACATTCTGATATACTTGCTAGGTGAAAACATATTTACCAATTCTTAGCTTCCTAGATTGACTTTTGATATTGATATTTCCGTTGGTAAAGATGCGTTGTTAATATTGTAAAAGCTAAAAATAATGAATTTATAAAAAAAACTTAAATTTAGCTTGAACTCATTGAACATTTATATAAGTACAATATGATAAATGGTGAACACGTTTGTACAGACATTCGGGTTTATTTAAAACGACAGCTCCGATACTGTTTGGACGACAATTACAAATGTATGCTAAATGCGTTTTTAAACAATTCCTTTAAATATGCTGAGATTCCAATAAACATGAAAGGAACATTGACAGCGTCTTATTTCTCAAGTACTCTTCGTTTGGCTGCATGTAACTCCACCAATATTTGTACCATGGCGTTACTTGCCCCGCACCTGTATTGGTTGATCAATTTGGTGGCGGGGAAACACCTACCTTTTTGCTTGCTAATCCCGGGCGTTAATCGTTTTTCGATTAGCTTAACTCTATGTTGTCTTCTCTTATTTGGTGATTGAGTTTATATGTTGGTCTCGTCACACGTTTCTTCTTGGATTTATTTGTCCTATATAGCTAGCAGGGCACATTTTATATGGAATTTTATACACTGTTTGTTTCTCTAAATTAGTTTTGTCTTTCAGCATGTTTAGCACGTTTGAAATCTTACGTTTTGTTGTAAATACCGTTTCGCAGCTGACAAACACATAATACGAGAAGCGTTAGAAATCGAATGATATTCGGATAACATGAACAAAAAAGATGATGTTTCTTGTTTGCCATATGTTTGTAAAATAGCGCTACCTAAACTAAGAACCAACAATTAATTGTTAAACAACATCTGCGACATTAATAAACAAAAGCCAAGACATTCCCCCGACACGAAGTCGATCAACCAATACGCGTGCAGCGCAAGTCGCGGCCAGCATACAAACATCTGTCAGACGCAGTCAAACTAAGAGTATTTGAGAGATAACATGCCTTGAAAATGGTGAAGGAGATTTTACTGAAACGTTGCAAAGATCCTTCTCAGGACAGAAACATTTTTACCAGAGAAGAAACCGAAATAACGCGATTACATATATATAGTTTAGAACAACATTAAAATAAACAACTTACTTTAAATATGATTGCATTAACTAGATATTATTTTAAGTAGACTAAATATTATTTAATTCAGCGATTGTACACACCCTAGATGAACATATTTCCCTTTCCGCTACGTTCATTACTTTTAAATCAGTTTATTACATCTAAACACCCTTAACTGAAAGGTGGATGGGTACCAGAATTTAGTCATATGATTAGTCAATATATTAATTCAAGATAATACGACAAAATACAGTTCATCTACAAACGTGGATTTAAGTTTGCGTAGAATAATCAATCAATCTTTGCAGAATACTGCTAAACACATTACACAATTTACTATTACTTATTCATAATTTTAAATTAGAATTGAAATTTGTATAGGAAAATTCTTGTTACGATCATTGTGAAAGTATCTATGTAAAAGTTCACTATCACGTGGCGTGAAACAGGAAATTAATTTACAATAATACAATATCTTCTGCAGTCTATGAAATTCCCTTTTTTTGGAAAATCATAAGATCGTCATTGATTTAGTTATAGTTAAAGTTACAAATAACCAATCACCTTGCGTTATAAGAAAACATTAAGGACAAAATAAACTGATATAAGATACCACAATAGTATAGCTTTCATAATAGAATACAAAAATACAATTTAGTGAGTATACTCATTACATGTAATCAGGCTATTATTCATGAAGTGGGTCATTTGTGTTCGCTAAAACTTATGTGTACGAAACATGTAACCTTACTTACTACCATAAATTAGTAATACATACTTATATTTATGTAAATTATATATGACGATAAGCTTGATTTTAATCGACTGGTTTACACAATAATCTTTGAAATAAACAATAGAGAGCAATTTAAGTCCAGTATATACGTATATCGTAAAGAATATATACAAAAATATTCCTATTTCCCTTATTATTATGTATATTAATAATAAACCTAAACTAGTAATCGATTATTTACAATACTAAATGTCAATAATTCACATATTAATGTTAGAAATATTAAGCATTCAAATTAATTTGATTTGCTATTATATTATGAGAACCTAATGCAATGCTTGATCCTAAACATTTCTTATCGTTATTATATCTTTTTGTTCTTTCGTAATAAATCGAATTTGGTAAATAGTAACTTTAGATATCGTCCACATAGTTTAAAATACAACTATTTATATGCTTTGTCAGTGTTCCTGGAAACTCGCTTTGTTTTCGACAGGTTCACTTCCGTCATGTTCAGGACACTCTAAACTCAAAATCAAGCAAGCATAAATTTTTTCAAAATACTAAATTCAAATTGAAATTTATAACAAATGAATATATCTGATAAACTAATTGTAATGACAATATCTTAGTGTTTAGACATTACGAAATATTAGTATACTTTTAATTGTATAGGTACTTTACTTGCACAATATATGTTCTTCACTTAGAAAGTATACTGCACCGTGTATTAACGAAAAAAAAAATTATTCAAAAGAATACTACAAAATATTCACTCTCTTGATTCATTGAAGTCATTTTATTTGCTATAAAACATTATTTTTGTTTACAGCCTTATCATAACACAGGCCTACAAAAAAAAAATTTTTTTTTGGTGCATCTCTGTTTGTTTGAATTGTCGATAAAGTAGGTAATGTACAGTATATTGACATACGTCATTTTAACTCATCAGCTCTAGTTTACCTACTACCCTCATTGTGAATTGTTGTCGGTCTTGTTATGGTCTTGTTCGTAACTAGTCATTATTACAATACCATCGATACAGTTTGTGTTACTATTTCATTATGGCTAGTACGTCCAGACGTTGTGTTAACGATCCTGATATATTTTGTTATGTTTGTGGTGAATATATACTGAAAAATCAGCGCAAATCGATTACAAAAACAGTGCGTCGTTTGTATTTTGCTTACTTCGGTATTGAAATTCTACACCAAGATAAAGTGTGGGTGTCTCATAGTGTTTGTAAAATATGCGTTGAACATTTGCGACAATGGGAGAGAGGGAAACGTAAGTCTTTGAAGTTTGGAGTGCCTATTATATGGCGAGAACAAAAAAATCATTATGACGACTGTTACTTTTGTATGATTAATATAGTGGGCATCAACAAAAACAATCGCCATAAATAGAAATACCCCAATATTTCTTCAGTACAAAGACCTGTTCCTCATTCAGAAAATGTTCCAATACCAACTTTTCACCAGGTAGTGCAGCAATCTCAGGAGGATGAAGCTGAAATACCTATTTCTTCCCAAGTAGATGACGACTTTCAATACTGCGGAATAACATCAGATCCTAAGCCATTTTCGCAGAATGAGCTTAGTGACATCATCAGAGACTTAGATTTTTCGAAGGAACGTGCTGAGTTACTAGCGTCAAGATTAAAAGAAAAAAATTGTCTTTCCTCAGATGTTCGAGTGTCTACATATCGCACGAGAGAGGGAAAGTTATTGAAGTTTTTTTCATCTGATGAAAATTTTGTGTATTGCTGTAATGTGAGTGGTTTGCTGGCTTTCATGGATTTAACGATCTATCAGCCCAATGAATGGCGTCTCTTTATTGACAGTAGTAAACGAAGTCTAAAAGCAGTTCTTCTACACAAATTTCCTGGTTTAAGTACTGAAAAACTAAAAGCAGGTATCTTTGATGGACCTCAAATACGTAAATTGATGAAAGACACAACTAATTTTGAGACTTGTATGAATGATGAGGAGAGGCTTGCCTGGCAATCTTTTGTAGCAGTTGCACAAAATTTCCTCGGAAATCATAAGGCTGACAACTATGTAGAACTAGTAGAGGAAATGCTGGTGCGATTCAAAGATTTAGGCTGTAATATGAGTATAAAATTACACTATCTCAATAGTCATCTACATCATTTCCAACACAATTTAGGAGATCTAAGCGAAGAACAAGGGGAACGTTTCCACCAAGACCTAAAAACAATGGAGAATAGATACCAAGGAAGGTGGGACAGTCATATGATGGCTGACTATTGCTGGGGAATCATGTGAGATTGCCCGAGTCAGTTTCATTCTAGAAAATCACTCAAAAGACAATTTCTTGATGTTTAATGTCAATAAAATATATATTTTTTCGTGAATTGTGTTTTTTTTTTCTCGGGAACTAGAGCTGACAGAAGAAAACGGGTAACATTTTTGATATCGCCATGTAAGACATACTTAAAATCGGGTCTAAAATCTCCAGTACCAAAATGGTTGTAGGCCAGTGTAATCATAAAACTTGTTCAAGTATAATACAAATCAAAATGTGAGACAATAGAAAAACAAACTTTAGGCTTCTTAATTAACTATTAAATAATATAACGGCAAAATATCAATGCTTTATTTTGTACAACCATGGATTTACAATCTTATGCTATATCTTTCTATATAACAGGTCGTTTGGTATTTTTATGTGTTGCCAATCTATTGTGATTGTAAACCTATATATTTTATTAACATACATAACACAAACTTTTTAAATACGCTTTATATGGTAGCTAAATAATATAACGGGTGTTCAGAAACATTCGAAGTCAAAGTAGTCCTTGAAAATATGAAGTCATGTCTGAGATATATTGATTTTTGACAGACAACAGTTGACATTTAATAATTATTACAAATCAGATACTTAAGTAAAGATATACGATTTTTTGTTCAGAGCCCACTTGACTTCTAATGTTTCTGAACACCCGTTATTATAGTTTACAGAAAATCTAATATGTATACATATTTACACTGCGCCATGTAATGGTTAGAATACCAGTTAGAAACGACTGTCTATTATATCTTTGTGTAAAAGTATAATCGTATTGTTGGTTGCAGTCAATTCCACTGTATATCTCTTGAATAATTCTTTGTATCCCACTATCAGTATCTTGTTTTCTATTTGATCGTTTGAATAATAAATAGCTATTCTAGTTTTCAATTTCTTATGACGTTTCGGTTTTAATATTTTTTATATCATTCATTATTAAGACCGAATCGCCTAAGCAAATGAAAACTTGAATAGCAATTATCAGTTCGTACTAGTTAAAAACATATTGCTATGAATAGTGGTTTGAAAATTTAGTACGCCACCATCCACAACTAGTTTTCCCAACTAGGTTTCTCAGCCGGTGAATTTTCAAATATGAGCCTACTAACTTCTCGGGTTCCACTTAGGAAAGATGTGTCTATAATATGAGTTGAGCGCCAGTGAAATGTTCACAAAAATTTATTTACTTATTTTATATAAAATTACTATTTAACAAAATTGGAGTGAGTAAGCAAAACAAACGCAGTTTAAAAGGTGAAATAAATATTTAATACAAAAATTTAAAAAAATAAAAAATATATATATCTGATATATCCAAATAAGTATAAAGATGATACAGCTTTCATACAAAAATACTTGAGGTAAAAACATTCATTGAAAATTGACAGCTAAATGAATGGAAAACATCCTCTAAATGACTCCGATCAAAACTTATCTAAAAATAATTAAGTTTAACATTAATTTCTCCCCAAAGAACCACACTGTATAATCAGATACTGATACACGAACAAAACTTACGCATGTGCTTCCCTGCTTCCCTGCTTCCAATCGAACAAACTTTTCAATTATTATTTTAACAAAGAAATGTTAATAATAAACTGCATTATCTGTATTTCTAATAATTAATTCTCTTAACTACAAGCTTGTACACAATAGAAATATACTTATAATAATTTTATATATTATGATAACGTCATATAATTTTAATTCTACTTACAATTTTTAAAGGAGACACTTACGAACAAAGGTGCTTGATTAATTTAAACATCAAAATAACGGGAATAAATATCTTTAAATATCGAGAAAAATAAATCGCAAATATATCAACAATAAAACACTTTCAAACAATCAACCCGAATTAATTAAATATATTTAATATAATTCACAAAACAAGCAACCTTCTCTTTCAATAGATAATTTTCGTCTCCTAGAATTGACCTCGACTCTCATGAGACCGACACCAAATAACCAGTTTTTCTCTTCGTATGATTTGCTTTGTAATTTGTAGACAGCAATGTTTACATTCCCACTTACTCTGCAATTACATACATTCTAATTTGATATTTGTAAATATTTCATATAAAAAAAAAAGCCGAAAGACTCCAATAATTTATCAATTGTTATATTTAATAAACGGCTAAGAAATTATCTAAACACTCATATAGCTATGGAGTAATAATTAGCATTTTCAAACATTCAAATCTGACATCTGCTCTCAAAATACTGACATCTGCTTTCAATAACTCACATCTACTTTCAAAATAGGCATCTGCTTTCTAATCTGACGTTTGCTTTCATAACTGACACCTGCTTTCAAACCAGACATCTGCTTTCAATAACTGACATTTGCTTTCACTAACTGACATCTGCTATCAAAACTGACATGAGCTTTCAAAACTGACTTCTGCTTTCAACTTGACATCTACATTCAATAACTGACATCTGATTCATTAACACTGTTACTTTATAATGCATTTCTAAATAGCTTGAACCTGGGCCTATTGTGGCTAAGTGGTAAAAGCGACAGCCCGGCAAGCTGTAGACTTGGGTTCGAGTCCCAACGTAGACCATATTTTTCAATTAAAAATTTCGTATGATTTGCTTTGTAATTTGTAGACAGCAATGTTTACATTCCCACTTATTCTGCAATTACATACATTCTAATTTGATATTTGTAAATATTTCATATAAAAAAAAAAAAGCCGAAAAACTCCAATAATTTATCAATTGTTATATATATATATATATATATATATATATATATATATATATATATATATATATATATATATATATTTGGGTGTGAGTGTGTGAGTGTCTGTGGGTGTGCATGGGCATGTGCGTGTGGGTGTGGGTGTGCGTGCGCGTGCGTGTGTGTTTGCATGATTACGATAAGGAAGGAAAATAGTGGGATAATTTAAAAAGTTGGTATAGTGAAAATATTTAAAATAAAAACTAAGCATGGGCAAGAAATATGTGGAATTGTACATGAAAATTATTTTATTTATAACTACACAAATACATAAATACGAAATTAATATTTTATTATTTCAACTTACGTTTATATTTCAAAAATGTCTACATGTATCACGAATTCATACTAACGGGTGTTTTTTATAGAGGTATAGAACTTTGGAATTAAATAAAACAAAGGTGAATTTTTTAAATTGACATGAAATTTACTTTATTCGAAAGATAATCTTCCGGCATTATAATTTAAATATGACTTCTATTCTATATGACCGCCACGGCTGGCTCGGACGTAGTCTAATCTGGAGGTCCAATTTTGATTACTTTTTCCAACATTTGTGGGCGTATATCGGCAATAACGTGGCGAATGTTGTCCTCCAAGTGGTCAATCGTTTCGGGCTTATCGGCGTAGACTAGCGACTTCACATATCCCCACAGAAAATAGTCTAGCGGCGTTAAATCGCACGATCTTTGAGGCCAATTCACGGGTCCGAAACGTGAAACTATGCGGTTACCAAACGTTTCCTTCAATAAATCAATTGTGGCACGAGCTGTGTGACATGTTGCGCCATCTTGTTGAAACCACAGCTCCTGCACATCATGGTTGTTCAATTGATGAACGAAAAAGTCAGTAATCATGGCTCTATAGCGGTCACCATTGACTGTAACGTTCTGACGAGCATCCTGGATGTAACGGTGTCTCAACATACACTTGAGGATTACCATCACTCCAAATACGGCTGTTTTGTTTATTGACGTATCCATACAAACAAAAGTGAGCTTCATCGCTAAACAAAATTCACTTATGAAACTCGGGATCAACGGCAGTCTTGTTTTTGGCCCATTCACCGAATCTACGCCTTGCTAGGTGATCGTGTGGCTTCAATTCTTGCACGAGTTGGATTTTGTAAGCACGCAAACCAAGATCTTTCCGCAAAATCTTCCATAAAGTGGATGGACACATATCCAATTCCTGTGCACGATGGCGGATAGACTGATTCGGGTCTTCCTCTACGCTACGCTCTACAGCAGCAATGACTTCTTCTGTACGCACTGTACGACGTCTCTGTGGATGCGTACTATCATTTAGAGTAAACGTGGTGCGAAAACGTTCCATAGTTAATCGAATTAATTGCTCTGATGGACGATTATGTTGACCGTAAAATGGACGTAGTGCGCGATACGTATTTCGAACAGAACCATGATTTTCAAAATAAATTTGCACAATTTGGAAGCGTTGTTCAGGCGTCAGTCTATTCATGTTGAAATGCCAAACCAAACTAAACATAAATCACTTGACAGCTGACAAAATGGCCGCCAGTTAAAAAAGTGTTGCCGACTTAAAGTTCTATACCTCTATAAAAAACACCTGTTATATACCTGACCACTATGCATTTTAATATTTTTACCTTGCTTTTAGTCATTTATTTATTTTTGAACAAAATGAGCAGTAGTAGCAAAAAAAAATATCATGAAGATGCATTCACAACATTCCGAAAAAGTTAATATGGTGATATTTAGCTTAAATACTTAGAACACTGCAAAATTTTACTATTCGAAGGCTTTCCTATTCTTTGACAATATTTTAGGTTATAGATGTATAGAATATCACTGGTCAAAAAATTAATTTTTTTTTTTCTTTAGAAACTATGAAAATTTCCGATTCTTTTATAGAGTTCTAACAATAATAATAACAACAAATTTGTTGTGGCACGTCCGATTTTGAAAAAAAATATTGAAAAGTAAATAAAATAATATTAATTAGGTATGTACGTTAGCTGTATGGTATTGTTCTGTTTGAAATGTTTTCCTGCCGACCGATAACTTGAGACTTGTTTCTTCTGGTTCTATAACATAATATTCTTCACTCGAAAGACCTATGGGTCTTGGTACTGGCAAGGCTTCCGAATGATGTACTGGACGAGTAGCAGAGGGCAGCCTAACATAACTAATGTTTTTCATATTTTTTTTGGAAAACCAGAAAGTTTTCGTGCAGCAAAAATAGCAATTATTTGATTGATTACTACTTTTGTTGCTATTGTAAATTACCTAACCAGTCAGACATACTTATTATATATCTCTCGCATAAGCAATACCAAGTCATGCGTTTTGAATGAATTCTATGTATTTAGCTTGAAAAATCCCAATAAAAAAATTAAATCACATTTAGAAAAAAATGTGATTCAGTTTTGATCTCTTTTTAAAAATGTGGACGTATGTACGCTCATATGCATGTATTATCTATATTCATAATTAAATATAATTATGTACTTTCTTTATAAGGTAGTATTCAACATATTAGTTAATAATACTAATATGCGGCCGGAATATATGAAAAATGACTATCTCTTTCCATAATACTTATTAAAAATTGGAATATATATTGCTATTTTGTTTTTCTTTCTGTCAGTAAACTAAGCGAATTTATCCGTATTAACACAGAACGACAAGTGATTCGCCAGTTTCTTTTCATTTCGTAAAGTACATTACTTATTACTAAATTATATAATATTTAGTTTCTTATGCCGCCTCTGTGTTTCAGGGGCGGCATCAATCAATCATTATTCGAATTCGTGTAATTGGGAAGAGAAACCGAAATGTCAATACTGCGGAAGGATCTACTCCACACCGAGCAACCTGAGACAGCATATAATAAACGTACACGTCCAAACCTCCCAGGAGAATTGGAGACCGTGTGAGATATGCGGCAAGAGGTGCAAGACCAAGCACTACCTCATAAACCACCAGCTTCAGGCGCACGGCATTCGACAAAGACAACAGCAGATTGACGTTACCGCGGCCACAGCGTTGATGGGAAATTTTATATGAGAGTCGTTTGTCCGAAATAAATTTGCTAGATTACAGAAGCAATTGATCGACTACCGGCCTGGTCCAGAGTGATTCGAAGTTCAAATAAATTGTACGCAGGCCGATTTATCATTAACAATTGCAAACGAACCTACATATATACATGTTGTGACATGTGGAAGAGCGCGGCCAGTTTATAGAAATATCATGATAGTTTTTAAAATCTCGAGGACGCATTTATTTAATATGAACATTTTACATACACATACTTTCCAATATGAATGTCACGTGAGGTAATTATAATATCAAAAAAAGCAGCACGTGTTACAGCTTTAATATTTCGAATGAATGCATTACTGGAAATATAGTGTGGAAACAATACTTTGAAACCATTATTTCTTTAAACCCCTACAAAATTACTGGAAACTCCGTTATCCTGTTGCATTTAAACATCACTGTTATCCTGATCTGTTCCAAATTCAAAATTTGATATAATAAGTTATTAACACTTAACTAGTTTAATTCAAATGTATAATTTTTTCTGATTTTTCACTTATTTACAATTTAGACGGTTGGTAATAAATTGTTTAACTTATTTAATTTAAACTAGATTATTTCTACTTCCTATAACAAAATATCTATTTAAAGACAGTAGTACAAGTAAGCATATGCTTCTGAGACGTCGCTTCTAGTTAATCACAATGTTGATTGATGAACATTAACAAAATTCCTTTATAGTTAGTCGCAAAAGTGCCCACTTGCCTTTATAACCAGTAAAATGTTTTATTATTGTCTTCTAATGTATTTCAAAATATTACAAATTAAGAATGCCACCAAGAAGTGCACAAAAATATCCGGTAACTAACTAATACTAAAAATCAAAATGAATACCTGGTGGGATAGCTTTGTAAATCGAAACAGCCTACTGGGCAACTAAGATAGGTGAATAGATTTATAACTAACTTAAAATGTTCATTTATACATGCTACAATGTGGTATATAGAATTTCAACATACGGTATTATACGAGGAAATATCAGAAAATAACGGGACTGGCGCTGTAGTACAAAAATGAAACATTTATTTAGAAAATTTCAACAACTATCCTTTAAGATACTCTCCATTCTGTGCAATACACTTGTCCCATCGTTTTGTCCACTTATTGTAAACATTCGAGAAACAATTTTTTGAGAGTCAATTTAGTATATCTATCACCGCATTATTGAGCTCTAAATTCGACTCAAATTTTCAACCTTTCAATTCTTTTTTGACTTCAGGAAACAAATGGTAGTCACATGGAGCAAGGTCAGGTGAGTAGGGAGGGTGAATCATAATTTCCACCCCTAATTATTCAAGCGTTCGTTGACAAATCGCTGATCTGTGTACCGGAGCATCGTCGTGATGCAGTATCCAGCTGATGTTTTTATAGAGCGGCCGTTTTTTTCTTTAATTTTGCCTTTAGGGTTCCTCGAAGTACATTAGAATAATATTTTTTAATTACTGTACGTTCTCTAGGTACAATGTGACCATAAATAACGCCCTATTTATAAAAAAAAATTAACTACATTACTTCTGCGGCCTTGAACTGACTTTGTGCTTCCATTTTTCCATAATTCAGGGTCGTAACGATAAAACCAACTCTCGTCGCATGTAACCACATTATTTAAAAACTGTGGATTATGTTGTAGTTGCCTTTACCAGTGCCGACAAATTGTCACTCGATTGGCTTTTTGTTCATCGTTCATTACTTTTAGAATCCATTTTGCCACGATCTTTCGGTACCCTGAATCTTCGTGAATAATTTTTTAAGTGGAATCATAAGACAAATTAACAATGGCTGTCAGAAATTCGATTTGTTCCAATCCGACGATCATTTCAATTAATCCTTGCAGTTGGTGGCCGTCCGGGTTGAAGTTCATCTTCCACTGATTTACAACTGTCATTGAATTTCATTATGTTACTTAAACATTCTACATAGTGATAAACTGTCATCTGGGTATGCGGTTTTAATAATTTCAAAAGTTTCAATTGGAGTTTTACCCAATCGAACACAAAATTTTATCGCATATCCTTGCTCTCCTCTCATTTTTTTGATGGGTACATGAAACACTCAATTCAGTAATTAATTTGTAATAAACATTAAAAATTAAATCAAAGCCTACTTGAAAATAAATACATTGGAGATGGGGGTTTCATGTCCTATTCTTTGTGTTATAAAATTCTAATTGTAAAAGAAGTTATAGCACCAGTCTCGTTATATTTTGATATACCCTCGTACAAGTCCATACTGTTTTTACATTATTACATACTTTTATTATTATATTGTTATCGGTTTAGAGAACAACATCGAATTTAAAATAGGGTATCTATACGACGAGAACTGACACAAAAATTTATGGAATCTAGTAGTGCAGTAGTAAAGTAGTGCCTGCGTTTTTTATTTGCCATATCCGTAAAATTTCTATATGTGAACACAACATTTAAAATTAAGTAGTTTTTTGTAAAAAATGGAGCAATTTTCGAGTCATAATTTTTATTATTTCGAATATAGTTTAACACCGAAACAATAAGTCGATCATTTTATTTGGCTTTACTTGACTTTATTTTGGGATGAAGCATAATCTGGGAGTAGTCCTTACTGTTAGTTTGTAATACTTCAGCGCTGACTCACGTCTCTGAGAGACGAATTTCACGAAAGTCGTTTATCCACGTCTATTGTTTCCACTAACGAGATCAGCTCGCCACATACCGTGAAATTGAGCCATCTTTGAGCATAGCATGAAAGTAATACACATGATTTTGAATAAACATTTGAATGTATGGAAACAACTCAACTGTTGGATGCCATCATATTTGACAGAATCTCAGAAACATGGTCGTGTAAAGTGGCACAAAGAAATCCTCAAAAAAATTAAATATGGTTGTACATATTTAGATAAGAAGATAATACTGGTGAAGTAGCTTGGATTTTTTCGTACGATCTTAAAGTAAACAAAAATTCACCGTTTCAGTCTTTCAAAACGAGCCAATATCTGTGAAAGTGCTTACGAAGTGTTGCGAATCAAATAATCACTCATTTCTTACGCTTTACTTGGCATTAGGCAACTGCAACTTCAGAGAATCGAAGTACCGTGAACGCTAATTGGTATACTACAATTTGTTTGTTTAAAGTTGTCAATGAAATAGAAACAAATTATTTAGAACGAGGAATTATTCTTCATCATAATTACGCCAGCTCTCACTCCGTACGTCGAACCGTTTTTACCCAGTAAAAATATTAAAGTGAATTGAGTTGAATTACTTATCAAAAAAAAAGAACACGAAAGAAGGTGCTAAATCCGGAGCCTATGTGTTAAAGTGTAGGAGCTACGAAAAATTATATGTAGGCCAAACAAGCAGTTCTTATAACACAAGAATCAAGTAACACATTAGGTTCTTTCAGTCTAGCAAAACAGATAAACATTTGTGAAGATTTAAACACAATTTCGATCCCAATTTCAACATCTTGGATATACAAAATAAAAGTATCCTTTTAAATAATATAGAAGCTTTAGAAATTAATAAATTCAAAAACACCGGTTCATTAAATAACCAATTAGATGTATCTAACTCCCCACTTTCAAATTTACGCAACGTTAACAAGGACTACTCCCATTAATTTTATCTGTAATATGAAAATTTGTATATTTACCTATCATGTCAGTTCAGTTAATATTATATACTTGGCAAAGCCACTGTGTGAGCGAAACATGTATGTTTATTAAATATTTTTGGATATTCACACACGTGTTTTACTGAAAGTGATTTTGTGCATTTTATTTTATTGAATTAACTACTCGTTGCCCATATTCACTTAATTACTATTTGTTCCCAAACAGCAAAAATAAAATGCGCAATGAATTTTCTAAAGCAGCTGTTTAAAGATTGAAAACACTAGTTTCCAGAGTATCAGCTTCAGAGTGGGGAAAATGCTTCGCGGGTTGGCTCGAGTGAATGAAAAAGTATATTGATGTCAAAGACAAATATTCTGCAAAACAACAAACTCCATGGCTTATTTTATTACATCGTTCTCAGAAATATTCTGAGCAGCTCTCATTTTCATATATCTACTTGAATAGAAAATAATTTTCTGAATTTAAGCACATATTTCTCATATATTTTCTTTTACGTAGTTAGCAATTTATTTTAATGTTTGCTCCTCAGTTTAAAGTTTCGAGATCATCAATGTTACGAACTGATTCACCCATTTATGGCGTTCAATATTATATCATTAAGGCACCTATTTCAGATTATAATTTCTCAGTCAACGGATACACTTGATCGATGTGCATTAATGCCGTCGTTATTAGTATTTTATCTTCTGCTTACTTTATTATCCATATTTAGTAGGTACTAATGTTAGTAACAACATTAAATACTCAACACCGTTAAAATCATTATTAAAAATTATGCCAATCTACCAGTTCTGATGATTGAGTACTTCTGCTTGCAACTGATGTGCAGTTTATACGAGGTGCGGCTATAAAATATACGAGACGGATTACAGATGAACTATGTCGAATGAACCAAAGTCGTACGATCGATAGCTGCGTAGCGGAACCCTCCTCTTTCGTTGCCGCCTCACCTGTGTTTGTAGAAAATAACCTGGCCATGGTCTTCTTTGCATAAGATCTATTTTTTTTTTGTTTTGGCGTAAAAAATAGTATTTCAGTAGAGCAACGAATTTTTGTGAAATCTAATATTAAACTTAGAAAACCGCATCTAAAAGAATTATTAAAAGAAACAGAGTGGTTGGTTTTTCATTGTACACTCAATATTTTCGTTGGGAGTATCATATTTAAAACAAATCAAAAAACGTATCCGATACTGGTTTTTGCCCTCTTTCCGATCATGTAAATAGAGTGCCATCACTCGAAAAACAAAAGATGATCTACTGAATTTTTTTTTTTAAGTTGAACAGCCTGTATAGTATTGGATATTTAACTAGTTTATTCAATTCTGAATACAGTATAATATTTTTTCGACGGGCAATGAATAACTCAATCATAATACCAACAAAAAGAAACACATAAGTAGGATATATGTATTGGTTAAAGAACAATAGAAAAACAATAACACGATGAAGCAAAAAATCTTATTGAAGAAATTGTTCAAAATGTCCACTATTTTTGTTGATACGCATAGGAGCTCGACGTAAAACATTATGTTGGGATCTTCTTAACCTATCCGGTGTAATTTCCTGTGCTGCCAATTGTATTTTATTTTTGAGTTCTAGGGTATTGGACGAAGTGCAATAGTCTTATTCTTTGTAAATCCACAAACAAACAAAAAATCTAATATTGAAAGGTCAAGCGGTCTCGTCTATTTTCAAATTCTAATTGTTACTAATTAGGCGTTATGCGGTGCTAGGCCGTCATGTTGGAACTACATTTGTCTCCGGATAGTTAAAGGCAGATGGTCTAAATATTCTTGAAATTCACTTTCAAGAAAGCTTAAGTATTGGTTTTGATTAAGTGTGTCATTATAAAAATAGCTGAATTCCCTATCACCCCTGTGCAGATATTTGCAGAAAAACATATTTGACATCGAGTTTACTGCATCCTATGAGCATTCGCGTCATTCCAAAAGTGATTATTGTGTGAAAAAGTGAAAATTGACTTCATGCGTCCACAAAATATATGACAAGAATTGTCGTCCTATATTTAATAACCGACTGCAAAAATTCATCCGTTTTTGCAGATCGGGCGGTTGTAATTGTTACACTAAACGAATTTTGAAGGGTTTCATTTCGTGTTTCTTAAGAACTTTCATGATTTTATACCTGGTGATGCCAAGCTCTTGTGCAGCAATTCGAGTTAAAGAAGTAGGGTTTCCTCTAAAATACACCAAAATATTTACTTCATCATTTTCTTCGGCATCGTTCAGATTTATATCTCTATTTCTTTCTTTTCTTGTTTTTTTTTTAAACTCTAAATAATGAAGTGGGCATATTTAGAAAAGTATTCCAGTGCGATTGTCTTTGATCAGGGTATTGATTAACGTACATATTTGCAGCTTGGCGGAAGTTACCATTTGATAAATAAAAGCATCGTAACATATCTGCTTTCTCTGCATTAGTAAATTCCATTTTTAAATGCTTAACATGGTAAATAATCCAGCGAAGCTAACAATAATGATTGACTAATCGCTAAACGGTATCACCTCATCAACTATGTAGTATACGAACTGACATTTCAATAATATTTTGTTTTTTACTCGTCACATTTCCAAAGCAAACTTCTTTTTTGTTATTATGGCTTTATTATTTGCCCAACGAATATATATATATATATATATATATATATATATATATATATATATATATATATATATATATATATATCTAGAGCTGAGGATGTTTGCGGTACGGCAGGACCGTATGTAGTGCATCCCCACATTTAACTATTTATCTAAATATTCTCTGAAATGATTTGCCGGATCTCATAAATTAATAGAGTGATATTTTAGTATGCACTGGATATTGTTATTATACAAAATCATAATAGCCATTTGTATTTATGGATCATAAATAATAATACGCATGTATTTGTATTTGGTTGTGAATTCAATTTAAACTTAAAACGAATCGTAATATTTTAACGACAAGCCGTCCTTACAATACATGCATTCGAGACAAAGTGTGCAACTCTACGAATAACTTCCATAATTGATCGAAAATGGACATTTTGGAGCTGAAGTAAAGCCCCTATTCTTAGAAAATTTTATTACTGTCGTTAAGAACTATTATTATAAACAACAAAGGCCTTTTATTAGTGTTGAAGTTTTAGTTTCATTGAATTTCCATGTTGTAAGTAGTCAATTGTAAAGTGTTCATTCACAATATTCTAAAACAAGGTGTAAATTTAACTAAAATCCAGAAAAACACATTCTGATAATATATTACTAGATTAGAAGCTGTGTTTATTACTATTTATTATATTATTTTTATAACCAAATGCAATAAAAGCTACGAAAACAAAAGAAACCTCGATTTATTAAAATTTTGTCACACAGCCTTTCAAAGCCTGGCAGCACATATTTTGCATATATTTTATATATACTACCTACTTGAACTAGGTGAATGAAGTTAGAAGTCACCTAGTTCAAGTAGGTAGTATATATAAAATATATGCAAAATATGTGCTGCCAGGCTTTGAAAGGCTGTGTGACAAGATTTTAATAAATCGAGGTTTCTTTTGTTTTCGTAGCTTTTATTGCATTTGGTTATAAAAATAATATAATAAATAGTAATAAACACAGCTTCTAATCTAGTAATATATTATCAGAATGTGTTTTTCTGGATTTTAGTTAAATTTACACCTTGTTTTAGAATATTGTGAATGAACACTTTACAATTGACTACTTACAACATTGAAATTCAATGAAACTAAAACTTCAACACTAATAAAAGGCCTTTGTTGTTTATAATAATAGTTCTTAACGACAGTAGTAAAATTTTCTAAGAATAGGGGCTTTACTTCAGCTCCAAAATGTCCATTTTCGATCAATTATGGAAGTTATTCGTAGAGTTGCACACTTTGTCTCGAATGCATAATGCATGTATTGTAAGGACGGCTTGTCGTTAAAATATTACGATTCGTTTTAAGTTTAAATTGAATTCACAACCAAATACAAATACATGCGTATTATTATTTATGATCCATAAATACAAATGGCTATTATGATTTTGTATAATAACAATATCCAGTGCATACTAAAATATCACTCTATTAATTTATGAGATCCGGCAAATCATTTCAGAGAATATTTAGGTAAATAGTTAAATGTGGGGATGCACTACATACGGTCCTGCCGTACCGCAAACATCCTCAGCTCTATATATATCTATATATATTGTATTCAGATTTTATTAAGCTAGCTAAATATCAAATAGTATATAGGATGTTCAATCAAAAAAAAAATTCATTATATCACTATTTGTTTTTTAAGTGATGGTACTCACAGGATCGGAAAGAAGGTAAAAAATAGTATCAAATACGTTTTTATTTCTTTATCATATGATACTCTCTCAAAGAAAATATTGAGTGTACAATGAAAAGCCAACCACTCTGTATGCCAATAAATGATTACTAACGTACTCTGGTATTTGAGAGGTTTAATCGTTTCCAAGACAGTCGAGAAGACGAAGAAAATTATGCACGCCCTGGGAAGTCCTTCTACGTCAAAAACGGATGGAAATATTTAAAAATCAGTAATCTGATCCAAGCCGACTGGGTTAACTATTCGTGCGATTGCTGAAACTAGAAATTGACAAAGAATGCATAAGACAAATTTTATATAAGAACATGAAAAATGTGTGCGCAAGTGGTGCCGAAAGAAACTCGTGAAAACATTTGTACTGGAGTTAAATGACCCAAACTTCTCGGAAAAGATGGTAACATATGATGAATCTTGGGTTTTCACCTATGATTCAGAAATTAAACGTCATTGAGCATAAGTCACCGAGATCTAAAAGAGCGCGAATGAGCAAAATTCAAAGCTATAATGTAGATCTCGGTTTCCGGGTTGGAACCGTGTCGAGTTAGGCGTAATTGCCCACGTTCCGTCCACTGCTTCAAGGGGTATCTTCAAGGCTGTTCGTAGATGTTCGTCGTTTCGCAGTAGCTTGAAGAATGCTTCATTCTTCAAGCTACTTTGTATGTGGAAGGAACTTTTTGTATGTGGATGCCTTTTAATATATTTCTTGGTTTCTTATTTTTCTAAGATCTATGGAGGTTTTTCGAAATCGTAAGTGTGTTTAATTTGTGTCATGTTTTTTTAGGGATGTACTATTGCTTGAAAATGTTAAAAAAACAAACTTATTGTATTCAATATTCTTAAAACTGTTCTGAGGTTTGCCTCAAGAAAGGGTCAGCTTAATTTCTCCAAATAATCAACTAAATATATACTTATCATTTATTACTTAAGTAGTCTTTCACTAACCTAAATTCAAATTATAATTTCCGTTATTAAACAAATTTATTCTGTTAACTCATTTTTTGTTAACAACCAATTCAGACTTTCAGACGTTTTAAGTCTATTTTGAATAATATCTAGAATACGTACTTGCTATATTAGAAAATTTTTTAACAAACTAGTTTCTTATATGACTTTATTATAAAATATTTTATTTTATAAACGCTTTTTAGATGGTGTAATAATTTATTTTAAATGCCAAATTTAAAGCCAATATGCAAGAAAGGTTATTAACTGTAGACATGTCTCAGTCTCGGTTAGAAGTGATAGATTTAGAGATTTTGTAGAACAAGATGAACTGACCAACGCATTTAGCTTGCAAACATGTATTCAGTATCCTATCTAAGTTGAAAAGTACAATAAAAACTCTGTAGCAAAAGAAATGTGTCCTATTTATATAATAGTACTTAGAAATTAAAATGAAAAATGAATAATAAATATGACTAGCCAAAAAATCCTGTAGGTGCAAACTTTATATTTATCCCATATTGTTTTGCTTTTGAAATGATTGACTTAATGTTCTTCTTTAACGATGATAATAATAATATACCATTTTAGTTCTTATTTGATTTTTTAAATTTTTATACGTTGGTGATATTGAAAAATATTTTATTATTATTTGCTACCTTCAGAAAGTAAAATTATTATTTCGAAATCTCTTACCTCGAGTTCGTGGATCTTTTCTTTGCCCTTGACTTTATAAACGAAATAATTCTAATTAAAGATTTATAACTGATCATGTTATATTTTTTTTAATATTAATTAATTAATAATAATTTTCTTTTAGTTGCAAATAATTTTTTTCACAGTTAGATAATATTATAAAATCTTTATTTATTTTTAATAATAAACTTACTTAATGCTAATTTAAATTTCTTATGTTTAAAATAATGCCTTAATTTTGTTTCTTATTTTTACTTCAAATTCCATTTAACTATTTTTGTTAACCTTGACTAAATCGGATACTCCAATTTGTTATCATTCTCGTATATATGCAAAATAAAATTTTTAAAATTCTAAAACTAGTCTTAACTGACGTATAATTTACATTATTAATTCATGACTGGATATTTGTTCACTATCCCTATTCATTAAAAAATTTTCGCATCCAATAAAAATACAGCAAACGTTTGAATATCAATGTTTCTTTGAATAAACTTCTTGATTAATGTCTTTTCATTCAGAAAAAAAATATCACATTCTTAAATAGCGTAATATTTTAATACCTTAATAACCACTTGTCAAAAATTTTCTACTTTCACTGATACCTATTTTAAAATGAATCTTATTAATAATTACTTTATACAATACATTTACCTTCTATTCCATTCCTTTGGAAATTGTTATGACTTATTTTGCGATTTTCTACTTTAACGCAAATTTTAAGTTATTTTAATTCTAACTGGCCTAATTTGTTAATTTTTGCTTATTTACTTTAATTTACTTGATAATAGTATTCTAATATAAACTCATAATTTACTTTACTAAATTTACATACTTTACTTACTTCATTCTCAAACTTATTTTCCCTAACAAAATGATCTATTTACAATTGTAATTATTACATTTTATTATATTCATTCCCTTCCTTTTTAACCCTCTATTGCATGAATTATGAAAAAATTGACAAAAAAATTTGTTTCAATGAATTTCATGTCAAGAAATGGTCGAGAATGAAAGAAAAACAATGATTATGAAAAATTGTATTTAAACTAAAAAAAAAAAAATATTGTGTTCCCGTTTGGGAACATTATGCACAAATGGGTTTACACAAATTCTTTTAAAGCTAAACTTGCATGGCTTTGGCCTTCAATTTATAGTCTAAGCAGAGTGAAAGTCTTTAAAGCAATTATTTTCTTTATGGAGACATAAGTGCACTTGACATTTGTCACACATTATGCGTGATTTGCCTTTACAATTAGGTTTTTTGCATCTTTCTCTATTGTTTGTGTGAGAGGGCCAATGACCAACATTGTCTGAACTTACAAGATTTGTAGGACGAGGTTCGAAACATTTTCTTTTTGGAATCATAGGAGTCGGGGAACTTGTAGGGGTACTAGTAATCGGCCGCCCTCTTTTTTTTCCTATTACTTTACCTACCAAACATAGATCCTGAGCTACAGTTGTTTTGAAGTCCAATAGAGAAATGGATTTTTGTCTATTAAGCTGCTTGCCAATTCGCCTAGCCAGTAACCAGGCATTGACAATGACAACATCAATCATGTGACAAAAAATTCGCATATACCACTTAATACTTTTGAGTTTAATGGGATACAACCCTATTAATGAGTCCTGTAGATCAACGCCTCCCATGTGCATGTTATACACTGACACTATATCTGGACGTTCAATGTCTCTTGCAATTTTGGGATTTAAAAAACTGTTGAATTTGAGTAATCGGCTCTGCTCCGCAAAAAGAGGATGCCAATGAAACAATATGATTATCGTACCATTGAACCACGTGAACATCTACTTAATTTATACTGGCAGTTTTTTTCTATATATGAGCCGCGTCCATTCTTTTTCATTTCTTTTTCAGATAAAGCTTCAAAGTTTTTCAGGCGATTGGATCTCATTGTGGGTACGGATTTGATTCCCAGATTATCTAAATAGGATATTAGATGTAAACTAGAGAAGTAGTTGTCAAAGTATAGTTTGTGGAAAACATTTCTCGGGACGAGTCGACATAAACGAACAATTATGTTGCTTGCGGCTCCAAGTTCAGGTTCTCCTGGCATTTTCCCCACGTCGGCTTTCCTACTGCAGAGTTCAAAATCACAGCTAAATCCACTTACACCAGACAAAACATATATTCTATAGCCCCATTTGTGTGGCTTCTTTGGGTTATAGGTTTTTAGTGACGTTCTGCCTTTGAAAGGAATAATTTGCTCGTCGCAAGAAAGATGTTCTTCAAATGATATTTTTTTGGCAAGCTTCTTTTACTTGGTTGAGTACTGGCATAATTTTATCCGTATTGTTAGTAACCACGCTATTGTCCGAAAAATGAAGAAAACCGCTTTAGTTCTTCAAATTTATTTATGGGCATAATGTCAGCAATTTGTGGAGTTCGTGTATTTGGAGCCCAGTATCTGCGTGTTGAGGGTTGTCGAATAAGAGACATCCAAACTAGTATTCCCAAGAATTGCTCAATTTCTTTCGAGTTTGTTGCAAGTGGTTTATTTGGTCTTTTCTGGACACTGTATAAGCATGTTTGTTCATCTATATGGGAAATAAAATCATCCGTGAAGAAAAATTTGAACAAATCATATGGACTGCCTAATTCCTAGATTTCTTGTGGTAAATCGCGTGGTCCAGAGAAGAAACTTTGTTGAGGATCTCTTTCAATTCTTGAATCCTTCCATAGTATATTTTCATATTTGGGAAAATAAAGTCTTGTGCCAGGTGGAAGATGAAACAGTTGACTTAGGGGAACATCATCGTCTAACTCGACAATTTCTTGATGCTCCCATATTTCATCCCTATTTTCAAGAAAATCAAGTTCTGGACAATGTGTAAAATAGGAAAGTCTCAGGTACCGATATTTCATATCGTACCTCTATCCTCGTCATCTGACAGTTCAGAATCTTCACTGTCAGAAGGAATATCACGAATAGCTTCTACCGATTTTCGTCCATAAAAAGCGTTTGCACTTATTTCAGGAAATTCCCTAGCAATAAAGAAAAGCTTTAAAAGTAATTAATTTCGTAATAAATCTAATACCAATAATTTAGATATATTTTATGTTTGTTGAACTTAGTATACACATTGTTCCCATATGGGAACATCCACGTTGTACCATGTTCTGGTAACAAAACTTATAATAAATAGTATAAATGACACTATTGCACTGTTAATCGTCATATCTAACTAAATCCTAAATCCTTTATTTATTATAATAAAAAGTCCATACGCTAACTGCTCTTGGTGGGGAGCACGTGGTTCACTTTAATTACAGGTTTCGTGCGAGTAGTGACATTTACGCATCACCAACCTACTTAAACCAGGAAACTATATTATATTTAAACCCATTTCTATAAAATTTTAACGAAATTCATAAGATGGCGCCACATTCTGTAACTATTTTTATTGTGTTCCCGTTTGGGCACAGTATGTAATAGAGGGTTAACATGTATTGATTTAAGACCATATAATTTCCTTGTAACATTTATTACTTTCTCTAAATTTCAAGCTAATAGGTCTTTATTTACGCCTTAGTTTGTCAATATCAAAACAGTATGTATGAGAGCGGGTTGGGTTGACTTATTCGCGTGATCACCTTGAGTAGGCTGTAAAATAAAAAAAAATATACCTCACATTTTGACCAACGCCTTTGCCTTTTTAGTTTACTGTTAGTATTTAATAGACTTTTAACAAAGCGGGTTTTATAGGCATTTTTTTTAATTTTACCCTGCTACTAATTAAGTGCAAATGAATAATTTTGAACATCATGCAGTGATTAAGTATCTTTTAAAAAAGGCCTGTCCTTTACCGAAATCCATGATGACATGCAAGATACACTGCGTGATGGTTGTCCTTCATATACAAACATAAAAAAATGTGGAAATGAATTTCGCGTGGCAGGAGCAGCTTAGAAGATAATTCCCGCAATGAACAGAAATGATGGATAAAGTCCATGATTTTTTGCTAAGTGACCGACGATTGCAAGCGTTAGAAATAGTAGAGGCAGTGGACATTTCAAAAGAACGGGTGCTTTATATTTTGCACGATGAATTTGATATGAGAGAGCTTTCGGTAAGATGGGCGCGTCTACTGAGGACGAAATTAATAATTTAGAAATTTTTAAACACGACACAGCAGATTTTCTGCACCGATTTGTTACTTGTGACAAAACATTGGTTTATTATTATACACCCGAATCTATAGAACAGTCGAAAATGTGGACCAAGCGTGGAGAACCAACTCCAAAGAGGGCCACGACAGTTTCATCGGCAGGAAAGGTGATGGCATTAGTATTTTGGAATGCAAAAGGAATATTGTTGTTTGACTATCTTCAAAAGGGCAGACCGTGAACAGCGAATATTACGCAACACTTCTAGATCGTTTAAAGACAGCTATAGCTGAAAAGCGTCCAGAAATTACTAAGAAGAACGTTCTCGTTCACCATAATAATACACCTGCGCATTCCAGTATGGTTGCTGTAAAAAAAATTAAGAATTAAGTTTCGAATTGATACCCCACACTGCTGCTAGATACCTTAGAGATCGCAGTTTGTTAGGAAGTGGCACAAGCTATTGACGATTTGCCGCAACGTGGAACTTTTGTCGCAACAACATTTGATCAAAATCTTTGTTTAACATTACGTCAATCTCAAAAGAAATTAGTTAAGAAGATAAATATATCAGTTAACATGATTATTCCACACTCACAAACCGCAAAAATTAAATATAACAGAGTTTAAGCTGCTTGTCACTCAAAAATACAGGGACAACGCAAGGCTTCCTGGTGAAGTTTCGTTTTGCGTGTGCACTCCCAGAAGAAGCAAGGGTGGCACATGAATCGCTAGTTTCTGAAATAACTGCTGAGCACCTTTCAAGAAATTAATGTGCGTGGTTTTGTATTGCGGTATTTTTTTTTTAAGAATTTAGATGCTAGCGTGGTCTCATAGGTGTTTACTAAAGTTTGCAAAAAGTGGTTCGATAAAATGGCATAGAATTGGATATTTGCAGAAGATAACAATCCAAAATATCGGAGATGTTTGTGTATCCTGAAAGTTGGAAAATGGGATAACTAATACATTTAAGAGTACGTGGTATTGGATAAAAATGAAGCTAAGGATAAAATGAGGCACTGAATAGATGTTTCTTTATTAACACTGTTAAACGTCCAAATCAACTGTCAGCAATTAACAAAATTTCACCTGCCACCATGAAAAAGATGTCAACATTAGAATTTAGAATGTAATGTATGTAGTACTAATCTAATAAAATAACGATTAAGTCAGTCACAGATTAAAGAAGATAAAACGATCAGCAGCACTGATATGGGTAATAGTATAAATAAATATCGCAAACCTGGCTTCCGAAAATTTCACGATAAAAGGCAGATACACTGCATTGGTCCAAAGACTTACCTATGTAGGGGAAGGGTTGATAGTAAAGGTACAATCCAACTAGCCAGGCCGACTAAGCTCAGTGAAATAAATAAAAATAAATAAATAAATAATAAAAAAAATAAATATCGCAAACCTGGCTTCCGAAAATTTCACGATAAAAGGCAGATACACTGCATTGGTCCAAAGACTTACCTATGTAGGGGAAGGGTTGATAGTAAAGGTACAATCCAACTAGCCAGGCCGACTAAGCTCAGTGAAGATGGCGAGGATCTTATCGAAACATTTCTGAGTGTCTTCCTTTAATAATAGATTAAAAGAACGCTATAGTGAATTACAGTTGAATTTTAATTGAAGGTCATACGTCACACGGAGGATGTACAGGCTATAACGCACCCACAGGACGTAATATCTATAAAAGGGGATCAACTGTACCAACAAATTAATTCTCGCACAAATAAGCAATATTATAACAACATCGGAAATGTTTTCCCCTCACAAATTATTAAGAAAGATCCAATACATATAATATGAGCGGTATTGTATATATACTCCAAAATATTAACAAATATACAATACGAAAAAAAATATATATACATGTCTGACGGGCGAAAAAAAGTTTATCGGAGATCTCCGCGGTCGTACATACAAAATATAAAAAAATAATTGGGAAACGTAAACTAATTAAAATTTATGAAAAACTGTTATATACAATATTGAATACAAAATGTTAAGCCTGATTATTAACTATTAATTACTTATTACTTAATTCGAATGTTAAAGAAAAAGTAATAATTACATGTACTATACACATCAATGACTTAAAATATGATTTATTTGTAACGACAACTAATTGTAGCTCACGAAAATAATTTTGTATAATACTTATCTGCTTATCTTTTGAGGGTGTAGATCTAACTCCAAACTATGTTGTTCGCCTAATTATCTGGTGAAGAGCCATGTGGAAAATTACGGGCTTTGTAATTTGGTCGAACGTTATTTTATCGGTATAAAACCACCTCCAGTTTAATTTTCATTCCAGAATCAACTTAGCGGAAGTTTACTACCATAAATGTACAATATAACACATGTATTAGGAGATTTAACATGAACGAAGCGTAACGAGAAAATGACCTCTCTTACCGTCTTAGATGTTAGCGGACTTATATCGAAGAGTGCATGCGTCGAAATCAACAAAAAGTCGTTATCAAAAGCAGCAGCAGATTTGGGCCAAATATCCACCTCAATAGGTGTTTTACTCGCAACTTGCACGAAATCCCTAAAATTATACAAAGTGTGTATTACGCACGCTTAAATCTTTTACACACAAACCTTTCGATATCTTAAGCGGAGGTATAACCACAAAGACCCTATCGCCTTGTCCCCACACACAAATATCCCCATGCGCATGCTCATGGAGACCTCCATCTACAGCAAGAGAATGTATACGAGGGTAGTTTGATAAAACAATCGTAACAGCACAACTCGCTGAAGAGCACTTGCCTAAAAAAGTCCCATATTGTGTCGCATGTTTTAAAAATACGATAATGATAAAGCTTTCATACATGGAATGGAACTACCGATGGAATATATTCGCAGCCAGTTGATATAATAGATTCCACACAAAAATATTGCATATTCGACAATGTGGTGACAACAAGTCTAGTTGACTAACTCCAACTTTCATATACTCGTATGCATCCTGAAAAACAAATACTTCAAGAACCTAGAATGGATGTGGTCTTAACAATAAACAGTGCAACGTGTAGATACAAAACCGAACTAATTGAGCATAGTTATTCGAGTTTGCTTATTTCGTAAGCGTTAGTTTTTATCAAATCAATTATTAAAGCATTTGAAAATACACATAACGAACGCAAATACAAGCAATTTATTCTCATATTACAGGAAAATTGAAAACCTTGATTTCCAATTCGATTATGTAAGCTTTCCTAAAATTCTTCGAAGTTTACATTTTAGTAAATCTTTATAAAAATATACATCCAGAAATACAACTTGCTTTAAAATACAACAATGACTAATACATTATTAATAAATAATAATACAAAAGTATTTTTAATAATATAAAAAATATTATTAAAAATGGGGTGTGAAGAACACAATACAAGTTCTTTTATGTATTTTTGAATGTATCTTCTCCAAAGACGTAGATACGTATTTCACATTTCTACATGATTGTCAATACGCCCCTGTTGGAGAAGACACATTCAAACAAACATAACTACGTTACTATCTAGCTGAAATTATTCAGACAGAGCGTGAAGGAATATTCACCGCTGTCTGCATAACAAGAGCCGAAGCAGACGTGTTTTCTATAGTCGGTAACAACCGTATCTATAGAAAACTGTATTCTCGTGTCTTCACTACTTGTTCGGCGTGAACCGAATGTATATAACAACATAATTTGAAACATACTTGAGTGGGTACAACCCACCAATTTTGTATAATACAAAAGTATTTTTAATAATATAAAAAATATTATTAAAAATGGGGTGTGAAGAACACAATACAAGTTCTTTTATGTATTTTTGAAGATACATTCAAAAATACATAAAAGAACTTGTATTGTGTTCTTCACACCCCATTTTTAATAATATTTTTTATATTATTAAAAATACTTTTGTATTATACAAAATTGGTGGGTTGTACCCACTCAAGTATGTTCCAAATTATCAAATTATGTTGTTAATAAATAATAGATAAAAACAAAAATTGAACGCTTCTATGCCAATACAATGTTAAAACTTACGTTATGTTATTGTTAAGCAGTCCATGAAAGATGAATTGATGTTGGGACTTATTTACAGAAAAGGAATGTTTTTTTATAAACTTTCATCGCAAAATAGAATTAAGATTGTAGAAACTAGCAATATCAATCGACAAAATATGTTGCCTTTTATTTTTATGTTCCAAGTCTAACAAAATTGTTATTATTAGATTTAAAATTAATAAAATTTTTAATTAATACATTTCTGAGAATAGACATATGGTACCTACGTGTTAACTTATGAAGAGGATTATATACACTTTCTAACGTAAAAGAATAATTAACTACTAAGTTTATCAGTTTTTATTATCAATACTAATACAGTCAACATGTATCACTTCAATCTTTTTTAAAAATATTAACAAATTTAACACGTCGCTGAAGAACTATTTGAAGAAATTGATCCACCAGTTCTTCAGTAACACAGATCAACTTTAATTTAGAACATCCATTACAATGGGACAATAATAATAATAAACAAAAGAAAACCCAATAAATGCAGTTTTGAAATTTCACGTTTTTTCATTTATGTGTTTCAAATGTCCATATTTAAATGGTTAAGCACCTTAGATTCATTAACGCTGTCTCATATCCTTGCTTTCAATATAACTTTCCTTATTGAAAGTTTACTTTCATTTTCTGAGTTTATTTCTTAAATAATAGATTTTTTATTTATAATTTAAATAGTTATAATTATTAGATACCTTTTTAAATTAATATTTCAGGATAGTTTCTGGAATATACTATATTTATAGGCAGATTTTTTTTATAAATTTCAGTTTTTTGTTTAGTGTAATATAAGAATTTAATTAATAAGAAGAAAAAACTATCAAAAGTTGTAATTTTGTAGTTCAAATTTCCAAATGAATTAAGTAACTGCAATTATATGTTTGTATATTTTTTAATATAGCTATACTGCCAAATTATATTGCCATATTTTTAGGTTAACGGTACTCAAGGTGTAGACTATATTGGAATCTTGAAATAGAACAATCGATTATTTATGTCAATTCAAATATTCAATTTTCATCAATCTGAGGTTTAC
This sequence comes from Melolontha melolontha, assembly GCA_935421215.2. Lineage (NCBI taxonomy): Eukaryota > Metazoa > Arthropoda > Insecta > Coleoptera > Scarabaeidae > Melolontha > Melolontha melolontha. Next base: position 123,763,538 of record OW285237.1, on the reverse strand, counting down.
TTAACTATTAAAACTTATCTTTATCCCGTGAATAAGAACGTCCCTCTGTATCTATATTCCACACTCGACTTCCAATATTAAATTTCTATATTCTCTAGGCACAAAAGCTCACGAGGTATTGCCTCTGGCATAATAGACAGGTAGAGTGACAAATTTAAAAAATCTTTACATTAATTTATTGACACTACTTAAAATTCCATGTGTCTGTCGTCAGCAAAAATTGAAATAAGTGCCATTCTAAAGTATATCAGCAAAAAGCGTTTATTGTCTCAAAAAATGAATGAATTAATATAACTTACATATTAGGTTATTTTACAATTTTACATCAAATCATTTAAAACTGTTATCGGTATTTTATTTTGTGATCACGCACCTATCACGAGTCAAATTTGGAAATAATTAACACAGATTCAGATATAAAAGCTTTTCTGGATCTGAGTTAATTATCGTTGTCAAAAGTATTCCATCAACAATTTTTGGGATTATAGAGGGGTCCTTTCCATTGATTATTTACCAAGGAGGGCCAATATCACTGGGCAATATTATATCAATCTCACTGTTAAAGTTTGCGAGGCGATGATAGAATTTAAAAACCGCATTGAGCCGAGCCATTTCGTTTCAACATCAAAACTCCCCAGATGTTGAAATTACGTTTCGTTGGCTTTTATTCGCAGTGCGGGATTTCAAATTTTTGAGCCACCACCATTTTCCAAACATAGTCCTCCTCAGTTATCCTTTATTTGTTAAGCTGGAGGAATATTTAGGGAGAATTCATTTCACTGACGACAAAGTTGTAATTGCTATTGTGAATGGGCTTTTAGCAGAACACCCTCGATGCACTGCTCGATCCTCATTGGTACACTAAATGTATTAAGCTTTCAAATTTTGTCGAAATATAAAATAGGTTGCGTAATATACGTCCTCGCTCTCTGCTCCTAAAAAGTACTATTTTAGTATATTGCAACTTAAGAGAGAAACATATTAGTATTCGTAAAATATTTCATAACTAGTGACAATATGGTAAGTGATATGAGAAGACATTTACTATTAAATACAAGCAAACATTCTACACACTGATAATATTTTAATTGTTTGACAATATTGTTTTTATACAGCAATAATGGTTACAGGATAAGCAAAAACAATAAACAGTAAACCCACAGAATTAAATTATACCGATTTTTTAATTTTATAGTTTATTTTCAAACTAACACACCGATTGAATATAAAATATCCCTTGTAACTCATCAACATCATAACGTATGTAATAAAAGTTACATACGTATGTTACAGACCAAAATTAAAATACCACTACTTATTCAAATTTTTAACTTTAATTAAACTATGTGCAAAATTAACGGTAAACATCATTTCTAAACAATAAGAATATATTATAAAGCAGCTAGCAGCTCATGCTCTTCGATCCTTCGCAGTTTTGTTCTCAAGTGTTTCATAAGTGATTGGATGGTGGCAACATCGATTTCCTGAATCTATTGGTAAATTCCCCTTCTTAATTGTTCTTCATTATCGGCCTCCCATCCATTATCGTATACTTTTCTGCTTAATAAGGCCAAAAATTCTTTGATGAGTGGTTCTTGGGAAACATTAGGTGGATTATCTTCTCTGAGTACAAATGAGACATTATTGGCCTGCAATCATTCTGTAATTTACCTAGCATATTGGTAAGAAATTAGGTCAGCCCAGAACATGATTTTGTCATTATTGTGGCGATCGCTTATAAATCGTAACAATATCGGCAAGCATGTTTGTATATAAAGACTTGCAGTAACGACTTCTCCTCTAGCATGTCTAACACATGGTTGCGATGCACCTGCCGGAGAAATTACACACCGCATCAGAATTTTATCTTCAAATTTAGCTGTTCTTTTATATTTCACATTGTCCGGAGCTGCATTGAAATCCTCGGTATAGAATCTATCACTATCCTTTATCTCAGAGTTAGATAACGTAAAATATGTTTCATAGTCGATGATACGATGATACGGTTGTTTGAATAGTGTTGGACCCTTAGTGTTCGACAACACCGTGGAACTCGTTGCAACTGCGCCGCTGTGTATTTTGGGAATTTTCTTCTGTTTGTAAATGTCATTCCACTTCTCTTAATTTCCCGATGTGCAGTCAGGTTTGATACTCTATAGCGCCTTCCTAATCTTCGCGTAGATACACCAATTCTTTCTTTAGCACTTTCTCTCAGTCCACTTGTTCTGACATCAGTCAACACCCGACGTCTTGCGCTTTTTGGTATGTTAAGACAAAGTATTCCTTTCTCGGATTCCCTTACTGCTCGGCAAATTGTTGCAGGGGAGATGTTAGGTCCTTGAAACATATTTACAATATCCAGTTTTTGCATTCGGCCAACTTAATTAGAGATGCTTTTTCGGATTTCGAAAAACGTCAGTGCTGATATTTGTTCTTCTATCACATTGCGTGTATAATTTATCCTTTAATTATATTTTAAACAATAATTAGGTGGAAGAGAAGAATCAAGATTGAAAATTACAGCAGTGCTAGTAAAATTATCTAACTAGGATCAAAACTATAGAAAATTTATATAATATTCAGTTCTCAGAAAAATACTGAGCGCCTTAAATAAATGAATAAGTAAACGTATGTATATTTTAATGAAATTTTCAGAAAATCTATATGGAGAATGGATGAAAATTTCAGCAAGATGTATCAATTCATATAAACATTAATAATAGTTTGATACTCATGTTTCTTACGCATTCAACTAATCTATTAGGCACACTTGAAATTAGCGAATCAATGGTAGCCGAGATATTCTATCCAAAGTTGCTAAAATCGTTGGTTGGAAACCATCTAAATTATTTGGAAATTTTTGTAAATAATTGATCTTCTGACCTACCATATCCCACACGTTTTCTCTTAGTGAAAACGTCTGCAAAAGAGAAGGTCATGGTATACGGTTAACATTAGCATTATCCAGAAACTTCAACTTGATGTATGTGGCCGCGCATTATCTTGCTTGAGAATTGGATTTACCAGTTGTTTAAAATATGGTATTATCACAAGGGTATTATTGACAAAACGAGTTCACATTTAATGTTCCTCGAATTACTAGTACTGAAGATCTACTTCCATAGCTGATAGCTTACACACTGTCACACCTTGAGTAAGAGCCATATGTCGCTGTACAGAAATCCACAAATTTTTCATTCCGCGGGACGTCGTGTGACCATTTTACGACCATCATTAACCAATAAACAAAATCGATATTCGTAACTGAAGACTTGATTTAATTTCTCATTCCAATGTAATCTTTCGTTACTTCACTGCCGTGCACCGTTACACCGTGCAATTTTATAACGTGGAGTTAGAGGTAGCCAAAGAAATGGTTGATACGATCTAAGTCGAAAATATTGAGTTCTTTGATATATAGATTATATGAAAATTTACTGATTCACTAAATCTCTCCATCTAACACCGATTTCCCTTGTTGACTATAGACGGTCCCTAAGTACCACAATCCAAAGAACACGATCTTCACAAACAGAAGTGCGTCTGGGGTGAACGTCTATGTTTCTCTTAATTTTCTACTCATCTTTGTCAATACAGAGTAATTGTAACGAGACTGTCCTACATAATATGCAACATCACAACTGAATAATTCGGCTTCTCGTAAACCGATTATCCTGCCATGTTCAAACTCAGTTAATTAATGACAATTCGCACCTTTTGGAATAGGAGGCATTCTTTTGCATGCCACTAGGACTAAGGAAAACTATAGGTACACTTTATAATGGCGCTTATGTAAATAATGTCAACACAAAAACAAAAATATTTTTTAGTTTACTGCCAAAGTAATATCGAGTAATCGAATGTACCTTGCTATTTTCATCGTACGAGCAAAATACCTTTCCTGCAAATTTCACTAAAATACACTGACCACTGGGTGTGCATTTATTTATGGTAGTCAGTATACTCGTATGTAGTTCAAGGAGTTATAGGCTGTTGGTGAAATATCCTAAATATAAGAAAGTATTATTTGTCAATTTGATCAAACCTTTCTAAAGCAATTTTGTGCAAGAAAAGGTGAATATGTGCCTTAGATATCATTATTTTATGAATAATTCGTTTTCTATATGAAACAACATCCTTAAACCAAATAATACTTTCGACATAAATTATTTTCATGTTTATTACTTTTGGGACTTTTAGGAAATAATTTATCAATGAATAAAATTTTTAATATATTGATTACATTAAATGTTTGATTTACTGTAATATTTTATATAAATTGCGGAAATAAATCAAAATTTAAAGACCAATAAAATTAATGTGGAATCTCTAAAACCACTAAAATAAAGCTGCGATTTTGTTTGAATTTTTCAATTGTTAGTTCAGTCAACTAATGTATAACTATCCTCCGTTAGATCTCTTTATACTTTTGCCAACACGACTCTAACACTTTATTAAATGTGTACTATATAATACATTTTGCTCTTCATGATTGTTAATACTACCTTCTAGATAAAAGGCATTACATTATAATCAAATTACCAAAAAAGGATCCCCCATTTAGTTTTAAAGGGGAAGCTAGGCTTAACTGCCCACTTGAATCATTTCAACAAGTGCAACTGAGTTAAATGATACATTTTAAAAGCCTATAATTTTAGTATTCGGATCAGTAATTTTCGAACGATGACGTTATGAAAATATTTATTATCCGAAAGTTGGTACGTACACATTATCGGTCCAAATATTGAATATGTCCGCAGCCAGCACATCAGGCACTGCAAAATAGAACGAGACACTACTTTAATATTAGATAGTAAAAGATAGCATATCGAAGTTTATCTAATATCAACTGTAAAATACAGTCACACAGCCATGTTAAAAACGTATCTGTATATGTATACATGAACATACATAACGTTTATTTTATGCATTGGTTACTTGTGCAGACACGTTTAGAACTCCTCTTATTCTAGGCGTGTCTCTCTTGGCCGTCAGATGTCTCGATACACTTTGTCATAACATGTAACGTACAAGATTGTGTTATACTTAGCGGCAACATATCACATTGGCGTGCTTCTTCACGTTCTGACGAGAAGTTAAAGCAGTTCTAAACACGAGTCTGTACGTAGAAGTAACCAATGCCTAAAATATGAGTTCCGTTTATACATGTATACATATACAGGTACTGTTTTTTAACATCTTTGTATTACTGTATTAAATGGTATTCATGACATCAATAATAGCTCCTGATAATATCTTCCAATCTAATCAATTTTTTTATGAGAGGTATTGCAATGTATTACAAATAAATACTTAAGCCACATTAATCCCGAAATATTTTAGAATATCCGAAAGTATATTTAACAGTACTTTTATTATTACATGACTGTTGGTGGTGGGCACTGGGCATTTAGTTAGTTAACGTGTAAACATATAAATTTTTAATATAGCCTCATTACGAACTATTACAATAAAAAATCATTTTTAATAATATAATAATTCACAACCTGCTCCACCGCATACTGTATACTCGACTACTGCGAGTTGCGAATTTTGTATCCGACGTATAACACGTATCTGCGTAATTTTCACACAAAGATGTACTTGTGTTGTGTTCTCCACACCCGGTTTTTTAATAATATATTTTCATATTATTTAACAATGTTCTCGTTTTTTCTGTTTTTGTGTTCGTGACGTTTTGCTCACTAGTATATTTCATATTGTTTTTGTTGGAAATCTTTGTAAGAATAATATTATAGGCTTTAAGAAATGTGTCATTTAACATGTATTTGCATTGAAAAGTTAAAGGTGAATATTACCCTTACTTAAGTGTCAAAACAAAATGATTGAAAATAATTAAATCGAGAGCCTTCTGTAGAAAAGTTAGAATATTACATCATAAGAAGCTTTTACATACAGTTTCCTATTTAAAAGATAATATGTACCTAAAATAACGATCTCAAGAAGGCGAGACAGGTGAATTTTTGTATCATAGGATATTTTTTGGCCTCCTCTATTTTATAACAATCCCTTTCAATTAGTAGTATATCGTTTGAAAGTTACTTTACTTAAGATAACGTTTCTATATATCTTAAAGTTCAACACATTCATATTAAAGATTTTCAACAACGAATGCTTTAATACGGAGGATGAAACAACTTGTAAAGACAATAAAACAAACTTTATACATAAATACTTCCGTGCAGTAAAATAAACGTTAATTAAATTTGTCACCTTAAATTATAAGTCTTGCATAAACTTTAGATTTGATATGACCCCAAGGGAAAAGTCCAATAGGCTTGAATCTTGTGACCTAACCGGTCAATTAACCGAACCTATTTTACCGATCTATCTACTAAGAAAATGTTGGTTCAAATATTCGCTTATATTGCTATAAGATAGAGGAGACATCCGCCTTATTGAAAGAAAAGCTCATACATCATATTATCATTTTACTCCAAAACGTGGGTGATCATAGGATCTCTCGTTTTCCTACATATGTAAATATTTCTGCATTTAAATTACATCCTATCAAGAAGAATCTTTGATATTTTCTCCAAAAATATCCACACAAATATACATTTTTTTGACGTATTTGGAGATGATGCTTTCTACGGAAATAGGGTTACGTCACATCAATATCTATTGTATAACATACTTCAGTTTTATAGAGTACGAATAGCTAAAATGTTCTTAAATTGCAATCGACGATCATTTTCGTTATTTAACTCATGGAAAAGCAGCATTTTATAGGGGTGCAATTTAAAGAATTTCGATATCCTATGAACATTAGTTTTAGATACTTCAGAATCACTATCCAACTTACTTTGACCTGCCAGTTTCAAGGAGACCTAACAGTGCTTCTTTCAGTGCTAGTCCTTCACATGTACTCTGTTGCTTTCTATTTAAAACTTAACCAGTTTCGTCGAATTTTCTCATAAAATTTGTCACATACTTGAGAGACATGTTTTGCCAAAAAATCTTTCATTGAAAATTCAAGCAACGACTAGGATACAATCATGCCTCCCACAATAAAATATTATTTCTTGGAAAGAGTATACCATTCTTGAAAAGTTTACTATAAAACTTCTTTACTGACCAACAAAAAGCAACAAACGAAACAAACTAAGATAGACTAAATTACGTCAACAACTTATTCTATGAACAAACAGATAATGGGCAACCTCAAACATGTATTTACAAATTATACAAGCCAAGTTCCTACTCCAGCTTGTCAAGTATACGCCAACTACGTCGATGCCTAGATATGTCGCATATTTGTCTCCTTAACAATTTTCTCCGTTGCTTATAGTAAAACATCCATTGTTGAATATCTGGATGATAAATGAATTAAAACAAAAAAAAATAGAGAGACGTCTTAGACTAAAGGAAGCTTTCCCATAATCCCGTTTTAAATTTTTGTTTATGCAAGACAAGGAGATAATTTAATTTTATGTCAAAAAATGTTCCTTCTGAAAGCAAGTTAACTGCCAGCATTTTTCTTTGAGAACACTATTTCAAGAGTTTTTATATATAGTGATACGCAATGTATAATGTATAAATATGTAGGTGCCTTGAAATAAAGAGGCAACGTATGAAAAATGGAAAGGTGCAATTATATAGACTATAAATCCAAAAAATTGTCAGTCAAATACGACACGAACCCCAAAATTTAAAACCCCCTGAAAATAAAATTATGTGCCCCTTATGGATCAAAATGTCTATAAGAAAATACGTTGGTAGAATTTACACGCAAACATACGTTGCAACGTTTATGTTTATAAATACTCTAAAATATGACACTGTTAAACAGCTGTCAATGTTGTAGAAACTCTACAAGATAGCAGCTTTCTATGTTTAGGGTTCAATAATCTCAATAGGATGATGTAGAAATATATCAGCTTTGAATCATTTATAAACTCTTTTTTATGTTTAAATGTAAAAACTGTAAATCATATCGAACAGTTGTGCACTGTGTAAGACGTAATCGAAATGTACACATGCAACGATCGAAATTAACTGAGTCATAGGCAAAATTGTTTCGCTACTTATAGTCGAAACAAAATGCAGTGTTTATAAAAACTCTAGAAGTGTAAATTTTTGAAAGATGTATTAAAAGAAGATGTAAGATGTGTGCTCTACGTGCATTTCACGTCCTATTTGGTAACACTTTACCTTTAGTCGAAGACATAAATGTAATTTATATTGATCGTGTACATCTACACATGTAACGATCGGCAACTGACTGAATCGGGGACGATACTTAAAGTGAAACCGGCAATAACAAAACTACTCTTTTTGTATCATCGGTCAGCTTTAAGATATCGTCTCCGATACACTTTGTGATATAGTCGTTCGCACAGTGGCGTGACAAAAATATTTTAGATATCTTTATAATTTTTTTATCGCTTATGAGACGGGATTTTGGGAAAATATTTTTGGTTTATATTCTATATAAAACATATTTCATACGTTGTTTCTTTATTTCAAGGATATCCTTTATAATATATATTACCTATTATTACTGCTGTAGGTACTTTAATGCTTATTGTAAGCTCTTCACTGGCGTAATTTGTAATGGGGAGTGACAAAGCGGCTCTAAACGAAATTATAGTATAAATGATTGTTATTTATTTTTAATATTATTACTAAACAAAAATGTGTTGTGAAAAATGCAACTGTAGCAGCGAGACTTTGGCATTGCAGATGCCAGCAGAGGCGGCAGCACTATTGGTGGTGGTGGTGACGGTGGCGGTAGTAGCGGTGTTGGACGGATCAACATCCCGCAACAGCAACAAACGCAAGAGGTATCGCAACATCAAGTCCAGATCAAGTATGAATGTCCATTATGTGATCAATTGCTGCCGTCTATCAACATGGCCAGAATGCACATCGATGAACATTATCCCAGAGACAGTCCTTTCTGTCCAGTGGCAGAATGTGGAAAGCGTTTCAGTCATCCGAATAGTGTCAGAAATCATATGAGGACCAAGCACAGTAGAGAGTGGGACATTATGAAACAAATTAAATGGTGTATGTAGTGAGTGCACGTGAACGCGAAAAAGACTTTAAAAATACCAAAAATCAAAAGAATAAAAACTTAATGTAACCGTTACCAGATACAATATAAATTTTAGTGATGTGCTGAAAATAGCAATTTCAGTGAAAATACATTATAAACCCTCTATAATAAAAGAAAATAGTGATGATGTAAAAACAAAAATCATGTGTAAATAATAAGACAATTTCTTTATAATATTGAAAGAAAATCTTAAAGAATATATTTGAGCTGTAATATATTTATTTGCATTAAAATTAGTTTTGTAGGATCTAGCGTGTTTCTTTCATTTGGATACACGCGCAATATTTATTTTTCCTGTGTATATACGTATAAACATTTCTAGAAGCTTAATCTGTATAATTTCTTTACTTGTGCCAGAAAGAATACACATATATACCTAAATAATATCAATTTAAATGACATTCTATTTTGTTCAAATCACATCTTTCTTACACGCCGTCAGAGCCAAATGATTCGCACACGTGTTTAGTTATCAATTTTACCTTACAATCAGCTAAAATTGAAATCGATCCAAAAGGATGATGATATTAACCTTAGATCTGCCTGCAGCTACTTTCATTCTATCGAAAGACTTCTAGGCAGAATATTTCTTGACATAATTCTTTCTCTACGATGGTCTGTAGTTGCTTGTTTGCAGGTGGTAATTTACTTCGGAATTTACACTGTTCTTGATTTTAGCCTCAAAGGTGAAATTTCACGACCATATAAAGGGAGATAATTTATCATAAATGTTGGTGAAGTACATATTATTCATAAACTATTACCAAACCTATTATTCAATTGGACGTTTAAGTAATTGTAATTGATGACGCTCCAGGAATACTCTTAATACATTTAATTGCGCCTTCTATCTGCACATTACATAGTTTATATTCTTCGATTTTCAATTTATTTTATTGGTGTATTATAAATAATTTTTATTCTTGAGGTTTATTTAATTTATGATGTATTGATTAAAATTGATGTCAATCTTAAGAAAGAACAATTATATATTCACTTATCATTTATTAGATATTTATAAAATAACAAAACTTTTAAGTAGACAAAATGATATAGGGTATGATGAGGTAATTCTGAGACAGCTTAAAAATTGGGTAAAAACGAGACACTTAAATAGCAATTACATTTTGGTTATGTTTCTTCTAAAAGTTTGATAGAACACTTCTATTGTTTTGTTTTTTAATATGTTATAATTTAACTTTAGAGTTTAAGCTGTTTCTATAGCATTTGATAATTTGATGTGATCTAATAACTCAGAAACATTCGAAGTCAAAGTAGTCCTTGAAAATATGAAGTCATGTCTGAGATAGATTGATTTTTGACAGACAACAGTTAACATTTAATAATTATTACAAATCAGATACTTAAGTAAAGATATACGATTGTTTGTTCAGAGCCCACTTGACTTCGAATGTTTCTGAACACCCGTTACTTACTGAAATTTTTGCAAGTTATGCAACTTTTGCGAGTGTCGCCATCTGTGTAATAATAGATCAATTACAATATTATAAGTTGTTGACTAAGTGGTATTTCTTGATGTTCTCTAAAGAAAACTCTCTAAAATTCATTGTTTTACAGAAATTTACTTAATCGATTTTAAAAGGTAATGGTGGGTTCATACAGACCTCCTTAACTTAGTATTAGTATTAGTCCTAACTTTAGAATTAATCTTAAGAAATATATGGCCGTTCAGACAGAAATTAGTATTAGTACTACGCTTGCGCATTGCATCCAAAGAAAAGCGTTCACAAATGTGAAATTTACGTAAACATATCCATACTTTGCATATTGTTCGTTGTGTTACTATATCTATACGAATTCAACATGTCCAAATTAAAAAACGCAGCTTTACTATTTTCCTGTGCTACTTTATTGAGCGCATCACTAATACATCTATTTATTAAATTATTACCTGAAACATTTAACACCTCGCTAATTGTTTGCCATGCATTTTGTACGGCCAATTTATTTTTGAAATTTATATTACGTTTGTCATATAAATGACTAAATTCCCGTACTAACTCTATTAAACGTCCGTCATCAAATTTATCAGTCATTTTCTTTTTGTTCTTTATTTTCAGAATCAATAATTATAAAAATGCGCATATAACGATATTTACTTGTGACGAACAAAAACAAATATGGGGGCAATTTCATTAGATTTACAAACGTTTCAATCAACGCCTGCGCACTATTTTGGTCTTAGTACTAAGAGTTAAAAGTTTAGGAACTTTCAAGGTTACGTCTTAACGCTGTTAAGACTAATACTAATACTAATTCCTGTGTGAACGAGTACTAGGGTAACCAATAGTTTTACTTCTTAAGACTAATACTAATACTAAGTTAGGACTAAGAAAGTCTGTATGAACCCACCATAAAACTGACACATCTTGTGCTACAAATAAGGGATGCGCAATGCAAAAATGAAACACCTACATTCGAGGTTAATGTGTGATATAAGTGCCTAGGTGATACATAAACATCATAGTCGCACTTCCCCCTATATGTGTACCAAAACCAACAGGTTACACAGCCCAACAGTTACCTGAAGTTATAGAATTAATCAAACAGCAAAAGCTTACAATACGCGCAGCAGCAAAAAGGTACAATATTGATAAATCTAAATTAAGTCGTTGTGTTCGTGGAGTACCTAAATAATACTAAGCGAAGAATAAAAACTGTCATAACCAATCAATAAGAAAAGGACTTTACTGAAAAACTTATTACCATGGCTAAATGGAGGTTTGCCCTCTCAAAAGAGGAAGTAAGGTTAACGGTAAGAAAGTATGTTACTGAAAACAATATTACAAATAATTTTCGAAGTAATATCCCCGGTAATGAATGCTTTACTGCGTTTTGCAAACGCAATTCTCTCAGTCAAAAAAGATGGAACAACTGCAAAAGTACAGGCGAGACCGTTTTACAATATATTGTTTTTTTTTACCTTTTGGAAGCAATTGTTAAAGAGTTAAGTTTGGAAAATAAACCAGCACATAACTATAATCTCGATGAAACTTACTTTTCGTCAGATCCTTCGAAAATTAAGGGTGTTGCTAGAGAAGGCCAGAAACATAGAAGGTTCTAGGAAAGAAAACATAACCGTAATGGCGTATGTTTATCGAGACCTCCGCTAATAATATATCAAGGGCAGAATTTATGGTCAACATAGAAAGGTAAAAGCAACGTGGAAACTGAATATAGTGTCTCTGAAAAGCGATGGATGAATGTGTCTATATTTAATAGCTGGTTCGAAGAATTTTGTTAAAATGTACAAGAAAAGCTTCTTCTAATAATATATGGACATATATGTTATTTTGACAGAGGAACTATCAATTTAGCTATTCAACAAAATATTGTACTCCTAATGCTTCCAGTACACACTGATTTAATGCAACCCCTCCATAAGTGTTGTTTTGGGCCCCTAAAGTTGAACTGTAATAAAAAATTAATTGAATGGCAACGTCTTAATCAAAGAAAAAAATCCGACAAATATTCAGGATCTTATTAGCGTACAAAAAGTCACGACGAAACTACTGCAACAGGTCCATCTCGTGTTTTGAATTCAGAGATAAGAGTAGTAAACGAAGCAGAAAACAACATTAATAACGGTAACAGAACCTTTGAAGATTTACTATTCCAAAAAATTAGAGATCAACACCGACTACCGAAAAACGTAAGACTAATATGGAGAGAAAAGTCTTTACGAGTTCAGAATTTATAGAATATATTAGGCAGAAAGGCGAAAAACAACATCCCATGAAAAAAATGAAATAAAAGGAGTCACGGATGGAAAGTGAAAGCGACAACGATATTTCAGTTAACCTTCAGGATAAATTTGATACAGAACACTTAAGTCTTGAGGATATAATAGAGGAAGAAACTGATAACATAAGTGAAGCCATTATTGAACAAGGAGACTTTGTGTTAGTAAAGTTCCCAACCAAGGCAAATGTTATTCTTATTCATTATGCTAGACGTGTCGAATATGTGGAAGGTGAACTTTATCACATTAGTGTTTTAAGGCGAAAAGACGAAACATTTGTATTTCCTACCATAAGCGATGTTGTGGTTGTTCAACAGCAAAATATAATATTGAAACTTTCAACTCCAGCTCCTACTGGTGGAACTGAGAGAATAGCCTAACACTATAGGTTTCCATTGATTTCGGTACATATGTAGTTCACTAAACATCAGTTACAAGGTGGATGTGTAGGTAATAACTTACCTATGTTATTGAAAATGTCTTTATTTTTATAACTTTTCATATGTGGTTCTGGTTTTGTCATGGATTTTGTAATATATAATGTATTTTCACTTCTGAAGTCTTACGTAACCTCTTTTAGTCATTTTTGTGAAAATATGTGTGGTAGTTTTTCGGAGATTTAAAAGGTGTTTCAGTTATATTTTTGCGTTAAACTCATTAAAAGTTTTGTTTGCAATAGAAGTATTTTTACCCTTCCTGTATCATTATTCGGAAAGTTTAAATTCATGGTTCATATTTGGACAGCACCGTTTCTTTTTTACCCACACACACTTTTTTGGTTGTATACCAAAAATTAAGATATATACTTTATAAACACTATCTGAAGTATAAAGTTTAACAAAATCTAGGTATGCATATTAATATATTAGTTTAAGAAATAATTCTATTAATACCTTCATAAATTAAAAGTTGGTAAAATGTCTCATTAATTACCTCGTCAGACCCTATCACCGAAAGAACTACAAATATTGAATTCAGTAGAAACTTAGAATTGATCAACAAGAGAAACAACTTTTTGTTTATTAAATATTTGTCGACATATATATTCCTATATATTTTTTTAAATGTGTTAATTAGGATCCCATTTATTAACTATTTAATATACTCCATAAATATAAAAATATAGACCCTTTAGTCAAGATTTGTTTTTTGTTATTCATATCGTTAAACTTCCAAAAATGGAAAATGTTTGTAGTTGGAGTCTTCAAACAACGAAACAATAAGTACACATAAAAGTTATGAAGAGTACGTTTTGTTTTGATTATAAATATTTTAAGGTACAACTAGTGTTTTGCTACTACTTTAAAAAATATCTCCAGCAATAAATAGTTTTGAATTAAACCGTATAATCTAGAAAAGTACAAATTATATCCATACTTTAAGTGGAAAAATTTAATTATTTTTAAAAACGGAAATGGAATTCAATCACTCGAATATCTGGCATTTCCTATAACCAACATATTCAACAATCAAACCAAAAAATATTTTATAATATATAAATATATTGCACGCTATGTTCTATTTTGTTTCAGCCCGGCGATCTTTGGAAATGATGAGAGTTAGAGCGACAGATCCCCGACCCTGCCCTAAATGTGGAAAGATCTACAGGTCAGCGCACACGTTAAGAACACATTTGGAAGACAAACATACCATTTGTCCAGGCTATAGATGTGTCCTTTGTGGAACAGTTGCTAAATCTAGAAACAGCCTTCATTCCCATATGTCAAGGCAGCATCGAGGCATCAGTACAAAAGATCTCCCTGTTTTACCTATGCCGGCTCCGTTTGATCCAGACTTGGCAAGCAGGTTTGTATTATTTTACATTTGTTTGTTTTAGAAATTGAATAGATAATATTGCCATATGTTATCAGTTTTCCTATATAAGATAGAATTCTCATATGGACAAGTTTTTGCTAAAAATTAATAATCCTCATTTAAATATGATTATATAATGTTTACTAATAAAAAAACTTTCGCTAATTTTGCGAGAGTAAACTTTGATTGATTTTAAACAATCGTTATTCTGGCTAAGAACCAGTTGTCTTTGTTAAAGCCACAAGTTTGTTTAAAGGAATGAATATAATTGAATGACCAATCGTTCAGAAGAATTACTAACTTCCCATCTAAGAAATGTAGCGATATATGAACTAGGAAGATGAATTTTAATAACATGTGTGTATTGGCATTCTTCTTTAAAATTCTTATTAGTAGTTAATTCAGTTTTAGTTAAATTGGACTAGCAATTTAAAGTTTCCTTTATCTTAATGTTGTAAACAGCAAATTCTAAGTCATCCTACGAAGCAAATTATTGAGAGCGACATCAGTTTATAGCAATTTTTGTTCATATTACACCACCCTGCAATTTATTTATTCTCAAAATAAATATCCAAATAGTGTTACAGACATTTTTGGGGCTTTGATTTGAGAAGTCTAAACATTCCGTTTAAGTAGCATCTCAGCAAAAAAAAAGAATAGTCGATTATCAAGCTAAACAAAACCAATACAACTTTATTTTACATATTATCATAAGATCATAAAATTACGTAATATTTATTCGTTAGGAGTTAATTATGACACTGGCCTTTAGAACTATACATTAGAAATAATTTTTAATTCCAAAAATTTGAAACACGTGCATTAAATAAAGTATTATTGGTCACATTAGTTTACTAATAATTCAAATATAAATATTTTGTTTATAAAAGGGAAATCGTTACAAGGAAATATGTAAATTCTGATATTTTACGCCACTACTTTTTCATATGTTTAATTAGATTTGATTTATAAAGAATATGAAATAACGTTAGATTATAATTTAACATAAAATGTCATAACCAATTATACGGCCTTGATTTAAATTATCCTCATTTTAGAATCTGTATATTTAATTAAAGTGCCATATTTTATTAGACCAAGTTTTGTTTTCTTGCCTAATAGAAACATAAATTATTATTGTTAATTCACATATGTAAGTACTTGCACATAACCTTAATATTATAATCTCCTAAATTACAAGGTAAACTTCATTCCTTTAAAGGTTTATTAATTTACAAAATTCGCAATTATTTTGTCTTATTCTAATTTTAAAATATTTATGTTATACTCGTATTATTTATTGTTACTGCATTTCAGTACGGGGAAAAAAATAAAAAACACTAATATTTTTTTTATATTAAACCAATAACTCAGTTAAAGCTACGACTTCAAATTGCGGCAGAACTAACAAGAAATTTAAAATTCCGGCCGTGCAAAGTTATAATTAAAGGCTGCCACTTAGGTAGGCATGCAGCGGCGTCACTTGGCTTTACAGAAATAATGTACGCGTTATTTAGAAATAGTTATTTAAGTAATAAGGGAGGTAAGTAACATTTACTAGTCGAAGACTAGTTTGCGTCCGAGGGCTTGCCCGAGGACTTGCAATAGAGTTCGAGACTGGTAAATGTTACCTCCCGAATTGCTTATAACATTTTTCCCACTCTCCAAACAATAAAATCCTGAAAAAGTAAATGTAATCATGATAAACAGTAACGGTGAACAACCTCGGAATTTAATAAATTAGACATTAAGTGTTACTGATAAAGTAGGTGATAATAACATCGAATTATCAAGAAATATAAATAAATATCCCAATATTGTTAATAATGTTACTAATTGTACAAACTTTAATATTACCATAAATATAAATTAATAGAACACGTGTTTTGATGCACTTTTTTCCCTAAAGGACGTAAGTCAATTACTTACGCCCCGTTGTCATAACAATCACAGTCATTTCAGTAAAACCAACTTACGTCTATAGAAACAATGTATTAATGGTATGCTTACTATAAGGGGAGTGGGAAAAATGCTTTACGTTCGAATTACGCGTATTCGTAAATACGTCTAGACGTTTATAAACAACTATCATAGTTGTTCATGTACTACACACATAAAGAACGTGAGGCCCTGGTCAAGAACCTCTCACTTGTCTACGCCTCTGTGAGCCGACCGAGAATTGCCATCTTTAGTTATAATGTTCAAGAAGGACACTTCTAGTAACAATATCGATTATTTTTGCAGTCGTATTGTAAGAGAATGCTATTTCTAACACTACATTTCTTATTTAATATTTCATTGAACCGTTTCTTCGTAAAAAAATTAATTTTAATTCACGCGCTACGATCCCTAGTTTACATTCCCTTTATGCAAGGTGAAGTTAGTTAATTTACACAGTGTAATTTCATCCTGTTCTTACTGATTAAGCTACATACATGTTATTGCAATGTTAATAAAATTACCACTTGCGTAACAGGTATTTATAAAGCCCAAATATAAATTTGCGTTTTTACGCAAATGCTGATTTGGTGATTAATAAGTAGAGCTGAGGATGTTTGCGGTATAACCATGGTTATACCGCAAACATCCTCAGCTCTATTAATAAGGCAGTCAGAAAAGTGCTGCGCCCTATAGGCGTACGCCTCGTAACAAGTGTAATAAAAATAATTATGTATACATACAAAGTAAATAGTAAGAAATACACTATACTTACTGTTGGAAGTAATTATAACACTGTGGTGAACACTTACCCTCTTAACTAGCGTGATGAACTAGCATCATGATCATCAATCTCACCAACTGGTGACCATCTGTAAAAACTTTGCAACATCATGTTTGTTTTCATACTTGTCTCAGAGACTGATGTTCGTAGTAGTGAAATATTATATTTGGCGACGATCGTACTGATATAACACTTCAGGAACTAATATTTGAAAATAACAGTGATCACAACTAAGAATGCCTTAGGAGGAGCAGTAATTTAAGTCACTGCTTGAGTTTCACTTACAAAATAGAAATTGTGAATGTGAATCTTAATAACATTAACGTTTCGTTCTACGATACGATACTTTGATCACGCGCGGCTCGTGATGACGTATTTAGGAGGGCGCGTACAATGATGCAAGTGCCTCGTGTGTTTTCGGTGTTTACTAAGAAAACGCTACAGTTAGTACACGAGAATACACGAAGCACGCGCATCATTGTACGCGCCCTCCAAAATACGTCATCACGAGCCGCGCCTGACTTTGATAGTAGTCGTAATTCAAATCACTGTTTAAGCTTCACCTATAAAACTGAATGTAGCAATGTTATTCAATCCTGAGGCATATGTATGGCATATATTGTGAATTAATATCGTAGATTCGGCGATTCTGTCTTTATACCTATGTAACGGGTGTTCAGAAACATTCGAAGTCAAGTGGGCTCTGAACAAAAAATCGTATATCTTTACTTAAGTCAGAATCTAATATCGAAGATACTAATTTGATAACCTATAAAATTATATTAAGTAAATGTATCAATCTATCTCAGACATGACTTCATATTTTCAAGGCCTACTTTGACTTCGAATGTTTCTGAACACCCGTTATTTATAACGCGCGGAATGCCTATATAAATACATAACATTTTGAAGAATGTCGTAAATTAAAATGTACTACATAACCTACGAAGTCGTATATTTTGACAGTTTCATACATTCAAATAAATAACAAATGTGATTGACATTATCAAATGTCATTTGGATTTACGTTTACGGAACAACAAACACATACTAATATACATATATACGTTTATCAAAATTTCAAAGTAACCTAGATTGACTTTTCAAATTATATACGTTATACGTTATAAACACAAATACAATTAATATTATACTTACACCTATAAGTATTGAATCATTTTATAATTTGTTTTTTGGTGATTTCAGTAAAATATATTAATAAATTACAAAATATTGTATTGTAAAACAATTTGATATAGTTTTGGTTTCATCTTATGTAAAATAATTATCATTAAGCCTGTATGCAAGTCTAATTTTTTATTAATCTCTGTAGCGGTGTGTTTAGTTATTAGGGATGTTTTACTATACTTAACACTACCATTAGTATCAAATCTATGTTTGGGATTTTCAAAGGTTCTCTTCGGCGGCTAACATCTATTCGGATAACGCATCCGATAAATGCGTAACGCAAGTAAATAACAATAAACCGCAAAAACGAATAATAAGAAAACGAACAAAAAGTACACAATAACAACAATAATATTAGAGATCAACAATCGTAGCTTTACACCTTTGCGGGTATTTTGACAGGACTACAGTATGTTATATCAATTTTACTTCAAGAGATACAATGTTTTTTCATGGCTACTATAATTTTTAATGTACAGGGAAACGAATTTAAAAAAAAAATAAATATCTTCCAAAAAATTGGAGATAGCTATAGGATATACTTAACAAAAAAGATGCTAAAACACTTAATATGCATACTATTGAAAAAATATAGGGCATTCTTTTTAAAGTATATGAGATTTTTAGGGCAAATTTCCTTCATTTCATTAGAATTTGCGTACAAAAGTATCTCATGGCACACCTTGTGCAAACGCCGTACAAACTATTTTATTTTTTGCAATGGCACTCTCTAATTATTGGCGCTTAAAGACGCACATAGAAATGTCACTTTTTCTCTTTAATTGTAAATATCTCGAAAATAACTAGCTCTAGCTGCTAAGGATTCTCAATAAAAAATATTCCAAATTTAACGCATAATCAAAAATTAGACTTATATAAAGGCTATTCAATTTTTAAAAAGCTATCTTTTTTGTACCAGCGATTTACGGAATATTCTGTATAAGACTACACATTTTTAGAATGTGCAGCAATAGCAACCCCACCATCCGGTATATAAATACGAATGGCGAATACTATACCTTAAACCAAAGTATAGCAAGCGCCAGATAAGTTGGCGAGTTCGCACAGGATTAGAAGTATTGGGGAGATTTGTATTTAGTTTTACATCAATTTGCAAGATACCATAGGTGCCGTAAACTACACATCTATCACTTAATAAATTAGTAATTTATTAGAGTAGGTATATAACGTCAAACATCAATACGAATTGTGTAGACTTGGTTGCCTACATTAAAACAGATATGTACATATCACGCACAATAAAGTTAGTTTTCGCTGATATTTTAAAATAATTGATATCATAATAACGATTCCTGAAGAATAAGCGTTAAAACCCTCGTCAATATTAATCCGCCAAAAATACGGATGAAGATAATTCGCTCACCATTATTATATAAGCCAATAGTGCATCCTAGACTCAACACACAACGAGCTGTGCTGTTAATTAATACAAAAATTATTATTAACAGCACTGAAGTCAAGATTAGTGATACCGAGATATACCTATATTTTGGTTACGTGTTCAAAATGTGTCGTCGTTGTATGTACGCTAATTAACGAGATCTGTAATCAGGTAACGTCACTAGTACACGAAAATGTCTCAGTGAACAAGAATTGCGTGCGCTCATTTTTATCTCGTACATATTCTACTGTAAAAAAGTGAGCACAATGCTTCTACCTTTGAGGCAAAAGATGACGAGTGTCTCGATCAGCCAATTGAAGTGTAACGCTACCAAAAATTCAGATATTGAAGGATTTATTTTACAAGATCGCTGTTTGAAAGTGAAATAATTATCAGCAATGTCTAACAATTCTGAAACAAGTGTCTGTCGAAAAATGAATAAGATTAGTTTAAGATTGGGTACCACAACTTCTTTCTACCCCTCAATGTTGAATGTGCGCGCTTGTTTTTAACATGTGTGGAGACAACCGAAAACCGATTTTGGAATCCATCGTCGCCGGACATGAAACAATGATCCTTTATTTAAAAATGAGTCAATGGAATGATGGCGACCAGATGAACCTCTTCAGATAAAAACAAAAGTCGAAAAAGGTTATGATTAAAATATTTAGGAATTCTGAGTTCATTTTACTGATTGGCTTAAAAGATAGCGATGTTAGCAGCACATATGCTTATTTGTTGCATAAATTTAGAGACTTTCTTTTTGCATATATATAAATTGAGGTGAGACTTGATTAGTGCCAGTCATGCTTGCTAATTTTGAATGGATAATTTGAAGATGTATTAATTAAGAAGCATGGCATTTTCAACATTTATTGTAATTTTGAGTCAATAAAATAAATTTAAATTACTCATTATCTGTTATTTGTATTTCACGTATGAAAATGCCATAACTTAAATAATTATAATTTAAGATATATGTACTTCAAAATGTTCAAAGTATGTATATTAAACACAACTAAATTAACTTTTCAATTAAACATTATGCGATTAATGTATACAGCGGTATTGTATGTTGCTAATTTAAATTTGATATAATAAATCATAGATATATTATCTACATATAAAAGCCAATGCGTCGAGCCGTCTATAAACATATTTAATCAAATCAGCAAAGTAACAATGATTCGGAAATAGATTAATGTGTATATTGGATTTCAATTGTCGTTATATATTCCCGTCCCATATTAGTATGTACTTATATCTATTTTGAATTGCAGGTTGCTCGCAAAAGCTGGTGTAAAGATAAGTCCGGCGGAACTTCGAGCGAGGGCATCACCGACAGGTCCAAGACGGTCAGACGTGAAATTAGACGCCAAGAGCGCTTTTTCTGGAGCTGCTTCGGAAGCTGGTAGTTCAATATGCGATGACAATGACCCAGAAGATCTCACAACATCGCATAACCGATACGGTCTTGATTTCGCAATGTCGCCTCCCTTAAACCATAGTAATTCGTCGCACATGAAACTAAATAAAATGAATTCGTCGGGTCAAGTATTAGCTGCGAAAACACTAGACTCTGTTCACAACCTCTCCAAAGAACCATATCCAGCACCATTAGCACCTCCTGTAAGCAGTAATTCTACGGGTTCAGCAATTTTAGATACCTATTTACAATTTATAACCGAGAATAGTTTCGGTATGACGCAGGAACAAGCAGCTGCGGCAATGCATGCGGCTAAGCTTGCGCAATTAAATGCAATGGGACTAGATAAACAGCATTTTCTAGAAAAAATTCAACAAATAGGTGTTGCTAACGATATAATGATGAAGAGAAATGATGAAATTAGAAGAAACGAAGCCGAACTTATACACGACGATAGAGACAGAGATAAAGAAGAAGGTGAATCATCAGGTGGTGAAGAGGAAGAATATAGTGAAGAAGAAGCAGAACCGGAAGGGGTTAAAGTGGGAGAATAGTTGTTTTATGGGATGGAAGAACTAGGTTAAGACATGAAGATACTCAGTAGCCGTTACTCTTGCCATTACACTTATGATATTTAAATCATATGTTTAGTAGGTTGGAGCGAAAAGATATTTGAAAAATAGGAGAACTTTACCTACCATATACATAACTAAATAACTAATTAGTAAGTACATATGAACAAAGACTGATGACTTCATATATTATAACATATTTGCATCTAATTACGATAGAATACAGCTGCCCAAGAAAACATGAACAACGAAAGCTAGTAATTTCTCCGAATGTTCAAATATCTAAGGGTTTAATCTATTTAATTATTTTATTCGACGAACAAAATAAACACGAAACGATCAACAACAAACAAACAAGAAGGAAATGCACATTGATTAAAATCCATCCAACTACCTCATCATTTTAATTGCGATTTTTGTCGTACTTAAAATTTTCCACTTTAATATACGATATGTATTCCATCCGTCTACCTCAAATAATAATCAAGAGATATAATGTTATAGTTTACTCTCTCTATATATATATATAAATATTATATATATAAAATTATATATATGATAAGGGTTTCAGTGTATACGGTACTATAGGTTTATAATGTTTGTATAACTATAATGCAGTTATGAGATAACTTAAAAAGGACATAAGAATATTTGTGTAATTTGAAATTAAATGAAATTAATTATTTCATACAAAATACCAGTGTAAATCTTTTTTCTATATCAATTACCTATCTAATATTTTTAACAATATGAAACGTGCCAGATACTTTTGTAATATCTCGAATAGTTGGAGTCATTTTTGAGTTAGTCTTAGTACAATTAATGTAGATATTTAAAAATACCTCATTAGCAAACTTATAAAAAGTATACCATGTATTATAAATACAAAAAAATTAAGTAATTAAGAAACTCTATTATTCATTACGAAATAAGTAAGTATAGTTTTTCATATCAAAAACTACTAAATATTTTTTATAGAAAAGAATGAAAGTTTTATATCATAGAGGGATTTGCAATTAATATAAATTTACTTAAAAATTTTAACATAAAAAATAATTAAGGAGTAAATAAAGTACTTTGTTTAATGTACAATTACGCGATAGTATTTGGAATCTTAGAATTAGTTTCAAATATTTCACACCCAATTGATGAAAATCCAAAGTATTTATTTTTACTTATTTAGTATCGTCTAAGTGACCAAAAATATGAAAAAAAAGTACTTAAAGGCATTCTCATATTTTCAGTTATGTATATTTTATGAGAATATATATATTGCATAAAATAGCATTTCTTGAATTAAGTTTATTTTAAACTTGACTGTTGCATTGAAATTTGTATCTTATAAAGAAAACATTTTGTTGCTATAAAATAAACACCGAATGGAACTATAGTAAAATTATTGGATAGCGAATGTTCTCCATATGTCACATACTGCATTTTTTGTCACTCAATATACGCAAAGTAATTTTCTAAACTGGAGTTTTCTCATGTTCCTACAGTAATCCAACCAGTGCTGTCAGGTCTGCCGATTTAGTTCATCAAACTACCGATTTTCTTTGGAGACTAAATAAAAACTTAAAAAGGTATAAAATCCATTACTAATTACGTATTTCGACAACTAAGTTGCCATCCCCAGTAAGTAAAAATAAGAGTGTTGAATATGGGGCGTAAAGCTACCACAAAAATCGCGAAACACTTTACAATACGTCCTCGTATACACCTGGTGTATACGTATAAAATTTAGTTGCGAAATACGTATTTAGAATACGAATATTAATGTGGTAAGGGATATTATACCTTTTTTAAGAAATTATATATATTACCGGCTAATCATTTTTTTTTCGAAAAAGGCATTTTGTATTTTTTCTGAATAGTACATTTATTTTTGATATATTCTTTATGATAATTTAAATCTTTAGTTTTTTACATCAATTTATAAAATAATGTCAAAAAATATTCATAATATGCAAATTATTTATAAATTTATTATGAAATTAAATGTGTAATATGAAATTTATATCTTTTTTTTTAATTCAATACAAACGCTCTAAAATACAGTTTAATTAGTATTTCCACTTAAATTTCCTAGAATCTTTCGAAAGTTAAGAAACACATGTGTAAGGCTTAGATATACATTTTTAAAAAAAATGTATCTCATATTTCATATTTTGATGTTGCCATAGTAGTTTAAGAATCTTTTCGTAATTAAAACAAAAACATATGTAATTATGTAAATCATTAGTTTTTTACGCCAATTTATAAAATAATGTCAAAAAATATTCATAATATGCAAATTATTTATAAATTTATTATGAAATATGAAATGTAATATGAAATTTATAGCTTTTTTAAGAATTTAATACAAACGCTTTAAAACACAGTTTAAGGAATATTTCCAATTGAATTTCACAGAATCTTTCGAAAGTTCGAAAGAAAACACATGTGTAAAGCTTAGATATACATTTTTTAAGAAATTTGTCTCATATTTAATAATAATAAGTAGAAATGATGAGAAGAAAAATTTACGATTTGGCTCAAAAAAGATTTTGTACTTAGCTTCACAGTGTTAGAAAACACTTGTGCCCCGAAATTCCAAGAAAATTGTTTAAAATGAGTTTATTTTTAGTTATTCTTATGAAATTCTATAAAACTACATACATACAAAGTTACCCTATCTTGCAAATATATATTTTTTTAATTAATTCGCTTAATATTCCATGTTTTTATATTATAAGTTAACAATTTTAAAATTTAAAGATTTTTCCCGAAATCTACAAAAATGCTCAAGTGTATCTATCAAATTTGTGAAAACTTGATCTGGCAGCACTGAATACAAGATTTGTAGCTGTCAAGTCAAATAACAGCTTAATTTCTAGGCAACCATTAATGTTTTTGTTGATTGCGTTGTTGATTGTTGATATGTGACATAGATAATACATAATTACATGTTCTAATATTGCATACAATATCCATAAATTTATATTATACCTGCGTTAATTCCCAGTAAATGTTAATTTTGTTGTGCCGCCAAGATATTATACAGTAAATTCGTAGAATCGACAAAGTAAAATATATTTCATCAAAAGGTAAAACACAGAATTAGTCTCATACCTATATAAATAAATAATAATAAATTTAATTTTTTATTGTAATAAGTATAGGTCTTCTGTATGCCCTCTTGAAATGAGAAATAATTATTTCCTTAGGTTCCACAAAAATAATTTCTTTATTGTGAATTTATGGTATCTTCAATATATTATCATTATACATATATATTAAAGTCCTCACTATAATAAAGAAAATTTTAATGTTAAAGACAGATGGTTTGAGAATAAATAATGAGCGTCTCTAATGAAAATAATACAACATATGAACACAATTGATAAAACCCTTATTTTTCCCTCACAAAATCTATTTAAAATAAATTAGACACTTGTTTTGAACTCTTCGATTCATAATCACATAATATATATTTGAAGATATTTATATGTGTCTGTCATACAATTTTAATTAATTGAGATATTGCAGATGTCACTAGTATTAGCAACATTTGAATCCAGTATCCAATTTACTTTAAATAAAGTTGTCGGGCAAAAAAACCAAGGCAAAACCAATTTTATCAATAATGAAAATATTTAAAATTCTGTTGCAATTTTAGGCCATTCCAATATGCTATTAATATTTATAAAAAATCAAATATTTACTTAGTAAACC
The DNA here is from genome assembly GCA_935421215.2 of Melolontha melolontha. Classification (NCBI taxonomy): domain Eukaryota; kingdom Metazoa; phylum Arthropoda; class Insecta; order Coleoptera; family Scarabaeidae; genus Melolontha; species Melolontha melolontha. The sequence goes on along the minus strand of OW285237.1, from coordinate 123,737,854 downwards.
AGTAAAAGATAATTTTATCCTCAAAGACGGTTTTCATTAAAACTAAATATTAATTGGAAACTATGCTAAAATAAAATACACATATATGAGTATATGAGTTTCTTTAGTTCTATCCTCATAAAAAGAACTAATAATTCACAGAGTTTAAATATTATTTAATAATACTATAGGGTAAATAATGAAGTAAAAGTGAAGCTATAAAGGCCGGAAAACTTTTCTCTCCCTACCGATGTGAGATGTTTACAAATCGATCAATTCGCTTTGTTCTGACTATTTGTTTTCACATCAATATCGGAATTACGTTTACAATAAATTAACAGTTTCCTTTATTATTTAAGTAAAAATATTTTCAAACTATTATATAATTGTATAATTTATCAAATAGAGATGAAAGTATTTTTGTTATTCACCCCGTTAATAAACAAAAGACTAGGAAGATGTTTTTAATTTGTTTTCTAGTCGTTTACTTTTTAAAATACGGCACAAATTTGAAATTGCTACCTTATCAACATATCGAAATCTTAAAACATATATTGATGCTCTTTCAATATAATTTCGTTTCCACGTATTAATATCATAATTCACAATATGGTAGTTTTACTTATGTGTTTCCAAGCGTTACACTATCTGCAATATTTATAAATTTACAATAAGAAAGTATTTTAAATTAATTTTTGGCCATTAATAACTAAAATAAGCATTAAGTGATAGTACAACAATCTAAAATATAATATACAAAAATAAACAAGAATATCTACACAAAAAATGTACTACCTACATGTTAGTGTATGAAACATTTTATGTAAATAACACTATAATCCAGGATTTATTTCTTTTACTACGGATTATCACCTACCGTAGAAAATAAGTATTTGCGCATCATAAAATTTTTTATTTGCTCTTTGTCAAATAGAAAATGCAGTGTAAAGGACACGTAATCTAAAATCTAAACGCATTTAATCCTGTATCTAATATACAATATATGGTTAAGCAATAAGTAATAATTTTATCGTTTCAAATATTTATTGTAAACAACTAGAATATATTGTTTTGCCATACAATGGCTTTATCAGGTAAATGAAATCTGTATATTTAAATGTAAGGTGACCATATATTTGCTAATATTACATGAATAGAAGGGGCGAGAAGTTATAATTTTAAATTTAGAAGGTAGGAGTTATTTAACTCCACATGATCATTTAAGACCAAACCTAATTTATTATGCCTGCTGATTTCTAAACTTGAATACGTTATTTGCTTTTATCCTGAATGTGTAAGGCAGTGGCGTAACTATATTCCGCAGTCCTGGGGGGAGGGGCAGGGGTTGTAAGGGCCCAGAACCAAACAAACTTAAAACCAGCCGAAAAAAAAGAATGTGGTTCGTAATAATCTCATAATGGCATAAATACCAGCGAATACACCTCCATTCGGAAAATATCCATACTATGATTATCGCAACAACTGTTTATTCACGCATTATGAGACCACAAAGTGATGTACCGCTCGCCCAGGGGGAGGCAAAATTTGTAGTTACGCAACTGGTGTAAAGTTTTGAAGTTTTTATTCAATCTATAATTAGATAATTAACATTGGTTTATGAAAGTAGTAAAGTTCTGTTTGTTTGTCATTATAGCTTCCTTCGTGGTTAACATACAAGACTAAACAACGGACATTGCGTTTAAATTTTTCATTGGGAATATTTTTTCCATTACGCTTTTATAATATACAAGTTATTCAGTTTATTTGATACAAAGCACCCCCATATTACACTACATGTTTTAGGTTATACATTTTTAATGATTGCCCTTGGTCTAAACACTATTTTTTCGCCTTCAGAGCCAGAAGCAATCACATAATTTTGGTTCAAAAATTTAATTACTCTAAAAATTTACATGTTTTAAATGAGTAGAACGCAACTTTTTTTTATTCCTTTCAATTTATTTCCAATGGCGAACATATTTTTGTGTTATAATGACGGAACCGAATTAAATAACTTTCAAGTCTGATAACAAATTATCAGGTTTTAATTATGGCATAAAATTTCTCAACATATAGACAGTTCTTTAGCTAAATGTCTGAAGGCAGTGCAAATATTTCACCGTATATCTAGGATATATTTGTATAGAAATGGCTTACGTTGAACATACGAATTTATGATTTTCGTTCCATTACATTGCATTTTTATTTGATTAGAACAATCGGGTTCGCAAAAATGTAGTGTAGTAGTGCAGCAATATTGTGTAATTACTTCGTCTACAGATTGTTCGTGAATGTTACAGATTCTTATGGATATTTTAGTGAGAAAATAAATTTATGCTAGTTATTACTGGAATAATTTTTTTTCGGCAAAATCGGTAACTAATTTGAAAATGCGAAGTACTCGTAAATAAAATATATGAACTAATAGACCTGTTTTTTAGGTTGTTAGTGTTGATGTAAACAACTGATAGTACCAAAAAAATTGATGTAATCTTTGTAGAAGAAGTATTTACAGAAGCATTCGATGGTGTTTTCTATTCTACCTCAATAACATTTACATATAAAAAATATATAAGTAGATATTAGCTATGTTAAAACTCTATTGATTGTGTATATATTGCTTCACAGTTATTGCAACTACTTGATACTACCATGAGCTAAACTTGGTCTAGGGTGTATCTTATGCTGAAGCAACTTCTTCTATTTTCCACCTATATTATATTTCCAATTGCTGAATTACTGTACTTTATAAATTAACTCTCCAATTTTAATTATTTATCTTCCGTCTTATGCGTTAAGCTTAAATCACTTTTCAAATCATTTATTAGCTATCTACGCAATTGTCCCGTAATCTTTTCGTAGTGTTTTTTCATTCATTTACGCTTTTGGGTACTGTAATATAAGTACACGGAAAGTAAAAAGATAATATTTTACCTCAGATATTTTCTATAACAATAAGAACGGGTCTAGTAATACAAGTTTTGTTGGTATTCACCGCATGTATATACAACATATATTTCTTATAAGATCTGTTATTTCGCAATTAGCGAGCATACAAGTACATGAACTAATGTGAAGATAGTTAATATTCATAAATTTACACAAAATGTATAGCTTGCTTTAGCCGTAAATCTATAAAAAAAATTACGAATACGAAGTTATAAATCTCTACAAGCTTTACAAGCCTGTTAATAATAACATAATTCTACTGCAAATGTTGATTAATATAAGCTTTCAAATATATATACCAAGTAATGACTCAAACTATTTGAGGTAGTGTTTCCAATAAATTTATATATAATAGAGTAGTTCTATGTTTGTAAGAATTTTTTTAACATTTCAATGAATATCTAAAAAACACAGAAGCTTATTTTATACAAGCCGGTCCAAAATTGTAATGCAGATGTTTCTGTATAATATGCTTTTATGATTAACAAAATAAATAAAATGTAAATTGTAATAATACAACACAAAGTATACAACATTTTATCCAGGTAAAAATGGTACAAAAGCGTTTTTGCCTTTTTAGGATGATATTTTTGTACGTGATTTTAAAATCGTCGTTTGTGCGTATATGGTGTTTTTTAGTAGTCGATCGAAAAAGAGAAAAAAAACAAAACGACACAAACCTTATTATTTTTATATATAGACGCTTCCAATTTATTATTGTACGCTTCCCAAATCGTATATATGTAAATATATATAAAGTAAAAACAAACAAAAATATAAAAGCAATTTTTTGAAACAATCATCTCGTATATAATCGAACGATATACAATTTATTATATATAGTGCATTTAGTAATCATTCTCAGGTGTAACAAATTATTTTCATTTATCTTTTTAACAATCGAAACCCTATTTACTAAGTACAAATTGCAGTTCATATGCAGATGTGTTCATATGTCCTCGTTAGCTAATATGTGTTTAATGTAAACAGTGGTGACTTCCAATAAATAAATAATAAAGCTAGAGCTACAGGTAATCAGGTACTTATTAAAAATATTTTGGAGAAATTCAAATTAGAAATAAATTTTTCATTTTTCGAACCATTCATATCTTTAAATCAGGGACTTCATATTGTTATCGGTAATGAATAATGATATTAATATATCTAAAACGCACGAAGCAATCAACTTTCGTCATTAAAATTTATGACGTAATAGTTATAGTACGTAAATGTGAGACTTTTGTCGACTTATAAAATTTACGGTGGAGTTTATAGGTTATATTTATATCTAAATTATGTTATATTTATACCTAAATTGACCAAATTTTCTAAAAACAAATTAAGTACATTCTTATTAAGAGAAATAGGTGACAAACTAATGTATTTTGTGACTCTAAGTAAATAAAACTATATTTTTAAGTTTATTATTTTAACAACTAAAGACCGTCAAATGAGTCGGCAGTAATGACACTAGCAATACAGCCGTCACTGTTTTTAGTTGATGACGAAAGTGGATTGCTTCGTGCGTTTTCTTTTATATAAATGTTTAACCGCAATTATTTTTGTAACTATATTCATTGAAACATTCATATCGTTATCGTTGTTACGAAATTCACAAATCGGATAAAGATTTCTTTACCTGTACTGGTGTTTGTGATCCAGAATTTCGAGCTTGTGAAAGTTTTTCAATATTGATGTAAATAGATGTCGTAATGCTTGCTTTTTAAATTTTTAATTTAGGTGATCTTTTTCAATTTTTTAAATATATTAGAAAAAAATCTAAAACACTACGTAATTATTGCCTATCAATATTCATTTGGGCGACCAAGTAAGTGTTTCTTTCAGTTTTTGTGAAAGTTCTGTCTAACAATGACCGGTTTAAAATAATATTTTCATAAATTTCAAATCTGCTTAAGAAGCTTTTTTCTCAAAATATTTAATGTATAATGACTTTTGTTTCAGATTAAATGTCAGCTTAACGCTCTTGTGCAGGTCTTTATTCTTTTCTATTTATTTCCCCTTCCAATTAAATTCTAAGCTCTGCTGGTAATAGCTAGGGCTTTTCTTCCTCTTTGTATTCTTACCACCTCTCTGCTTTCTGGGTCTGATTGTTATATGTATTTATTCTTAGCAGGTAATACGCCATAGCTCTTCATTAGCAATTATTTTTATATGCGAGGACATTTGGAAGATCTTTGAAAATATTCATTGATAAATACTTTTATTTTATTTGCAATAGCTTTAATAATGTTTCATGTTTCACAGCCAAATAATACGCTCTTAACGTTGCGCCGGATGCGCCGTAAACGTATTTAGGAAACGTACCTTCCACCTGTCTTATTCAGATACTGCATAGCGAATTATATGCAATCTACCCTTCCGCTATCTGCGCGACTCCCAAACTTCGCCAACTTATAATGCGAGAGCTGAACATATTTAAAGACCTCCATTACCCGTAAGTGTCAAGGTATATTTGCTAAATGTCAATTTTCATCTATAAATTTACATCACTCCTTTCGGTTCTTGGCTAGTTTCTCAGCCTCTCCATAATTTTCCTCTTATATTAAGACCATGACTCTTGTTACATAGTTTCCTTAGTCATCTTCGTCGAGTTTTTCAGTTTTTCTGGCATTTCATACCTTCGCTATTAGACTATTATCATTCATTCGAAACACGTCACCAATCCATTTTAATTTCTTATCCTTGATCTTTATTTTTAAGGATTTTATTTCCAGTTCTTGCCTTCGTTTATTTTCCTCTCTATTCTTCTTATGTCTTGCACTTTCCCTAAATATTTCATTTCAGCAGCTTGTAGTCATTTGTCCTGGCTTTCGTTCCATATCCATTTTTCTGCTCCAAAGACTAACAGTGGTAAATACATCCTGTGATACACAATCATTTTCGTTTTCATTGTTATTTTCCTTCCCTTTAAACATTGTTGTAGTTCTTGTTCCAATTTTCTTGTGTTCCTTTTTTGTACACCATGTTTCTCAGGTGCTCAATGAATTTACTTGCAGGATTTTATTTTCTTCTAATTTGATATTTACCTAAGCACTGTATTTGCTTCGACCCTCATTTTCCCTTTCCACATTCATTATAAAATAATATCTTCTGCGTTGGAATGAAATATTCTTAATTTAGTGTTCGTCTCCACTTCTTTATTATTTAATATATTGTACGGTAGGTATTTATGCTTACCATATCCTCTTTTGAATACCTGTTTGACAATTTTCTCTATCTTTCAACACACTTCCTAAATAAATAAATTCATGTACTATTTAATTATTTATCTGGACTGTTCCTGAATTGTTTATATTATACATAAATCATTTCAAATTTGTTGATTCGATCAGGATTCGCATTTATTTCTTTTTCTTTTATTTAAGTTTTTCTTGAACTTGGTTTCCGATATATTTTATTTTCGTTCAAAATTGTTTGATTGATTTTTATTTTTTGATGGATGGCATAATATGTAAATTTGAATTAAAATTTAATTGAGGTGATGATGTCGAAATTATCGATTAAAGTTTGGATCAAAGGTTTCAGTATAATAACGGTAACGGTATAAATAACTTTATCTAATACATAAATTTGGTACAAAATCGTACTTTAATTTTTAACTTTATGAATATATGTATTTCGCTAATATAAATCTCTGGTTTAAAATAGTACACATATTTGTATGGTATATTTACTGGAAATACTAAATAATAGTACTTTTTGTATTCCCTATTTATATCAATATAAACACTATTGATATAAATTCTGCTGGAAATTGAAAATAACTCCTTGTTAATGGCCAGCTCATAATTTTCGATAATTCTGTATAATCTAATTTGCATTATTATTTAGTTCGAAGAGGAGACGCCACTGTTAAGTAATATGTCATTAAATTACCTATGCCATGCCACAGTGATGTATATAGTGGGTATTTATTCTTTGTAATAAATAAATTCCGTGTAATTTGAAATATTGGCTGATTTATACATTACGTCAAATGAACACATCGCAAATATATAAATATACAGCATAAATCAAAAGCCAAACTTTATAATATTATTATTAAATAATAGTCTTGCAGATTAAAACAAAAGTATAGGAGTCTGAAACATTTGTATTCATTCATTCCTATTAATGTAAATAGAAATAGAAAGGACAATATTTGTTCCACATTTTAATTAAACTATATAACATTAGACGATATGAAACTGTTTTAAACTATAAACCCTCAAAAACCTAAAAGAGTAGCATCTAATAAATGAGTATCTTAAGCTTTTCTACCACAAATACATATTATTTTGCAAATGTCCGCAGTTATTTTTTGGACAGTGCTCTTAAAGTTATTCAACATTTCTATCTTAGAGTTTATATAAATCATAAACATTTCTTTTTTCATTTAGATAACATATTTATTCTATTTCAAAATTCCTTTTATTTTTTGAGATAAAGGCCTGTATTTTATAATACATATATCTAAACTTTAATAGATATCTTAAGACATTCAATAAAGGAGGTTTTGATATGATTTATGCTGTACACAGTCACACAATGCAGGGATTATAACTCAGTTTTGTGTATTTTCGTCAATAATCAAATAAATTGTAGTCATGTCTCATATCAGTGATATACAAATCAGGTATTGGTAACAATAATCAGGTATAGTGAGTCATACATATATTTAAAGTAATCATCCACATCGCAAGTCATTAGTCTTAGGGATTTTTAATTTTCGCGTATCGTAGTTTAAACAAAGTTTTTAGTAAGTACTTAGAAACTTCCAGTGTTAACTTCCTCAATGTTTCCACATCTTCCACGTTCCATCTTGACCAAGATGAGGTTAATCTATTGTAAATATACTCTTCACTTCAGTTATTTATAATATTTCTTACAGCATTATTTTTATCATTATTAGTGGGAGATGATGGACATTGAATACATTACTACAACATAAAGTAGTTCTTCCACTTCTTTGTTGATGCAATTTCGTTCGGCTGTTTTAAATAAAAATTCGTGATCTTAATGACAAAAAAATGCTTGTCGCTGTATCAGTGGTAGTATGATGTGCGGTATTCGCAAAATAAAAGAAACAAGACCGCATAAACGGCTTTTACGTAGCTATTCTACGAAAAATAATTGTTAAATGTTATATAGAAGAACTGTAATTGCTGCTTTCTTTGAGGAAAAGTAAAAGAGACATAGACGTAGGAGCGTAGATGTAAAAACACATAGCGATAAACTCGAAAATTTAGAGGTCATTGTTATATATTGTTATAAGTTAGTGTAGACGTTGTTGACCTAAGAGAAAAAGAAGTATACCGTTTAAAAATTGACTGTACACGCACTGATATATTTATATTTAGAAGGTATAAATTAAATAAAAAAAGAAATATGTAACAAAAAGACAGTTGGCTTTTTTTGTGGGACGGAGCACCAGTGAACAATCGCTTTAAATAGTATTTCGGTATCCTTATAATTATTTTTTAATCAAAAAGCTTTTCCATAATAAATGAATTCGAATATAAAGAATCCAAAGAAATTGGTTGCATTGTATAGATTCTAAAATTGTTCAGGCATATTGTATATACATAGATAATATGAGAAAATTTGATGATGTATAGGTGCTTTATATTTGTTTAAAAATATACTATTTGAACCAATATTTTGAATCATAGATATGTATAATATCAAGATTAAAATTAAAACATTTCTAATAGTGTTTCCTGAAAGTGCAGAAAAAATAATACATTAGTACAATGTATTATTTTTGTATCCCGATTATATTTTCTCAGGAAATATAACCACATACTAATTATATTTTAACTCGTCAACATTATTTTTTAATTCTGTTGACAGAAAGTTATATTTATATATGTCCTAATTCAAATTATCTAGTAAACGAATCATGTTTATTTAACAAATCATTGTTGTTTTTATTTGCAAGGAAATTTGTCAGAATACTGATTTATTATAGAAATCTGTAAACTCTTCTCTTTATAAATGCTATAATTCATTTTATTTTCTATTTAGTTTAATATTCCTTGTTTAGGAAACAAAATTAATGTCTTTTATTCAACACTACATATACATACCTATAACTGATATTATATTGAACTAAAAATATTGATTCAAAATAGTAATTTTGACCCTGAATTTATGTTATACGGCGTGTGTATATAGGTATATATATAATTCATGTTTCCGGTTATATTTTTCTGTATTTAAAATGGTTATTAATTATTGGTACTATTATTAAGGAAGTTTAAAAACAATTATTACGAGAACAGTACAGTGTATATATTATATATATATAGATTTTTGGAAAATATATATTTTGCATTTTTTCGTTATATGTATTCAAGTGATGCAAATAATTACAGTGTAAGTTTTTTAAATAATGTTACTAATAAATAAATAGGAACATAGCACGGAGTTGTAACGTTATTTTCGAGATTTTCTTTTTTATTTTTGTTTTAGAGAACAGTTTCTGATAAATCACGTTGCAACATCGCCATCTCTTATTTTTTGAAGTGTTGTGATGTATATTTTAATATCATTCATTTACGTTTCTTCCATTTATAAGCTACCTCATTTTTACAGTTTATAAACATATTTTTGTACTTGACATTTATATAGTATTTTGCAGTTTACGAATATATAAAATCAGATCTCTCATAGTTATAATTTGAAATAGATATGTATCGACAGAACAAATTTCGTTATGTATGTTTGTTGTTTCTTTTATACACAAAGTACGAAATATATGTAAATTACCCTATAGGGGAAAATTTATGGCGAGCTTATATCTATATGTGCAGTGCCATATATACATACATATATATATATATATTGTAAACATTGAAAACTTAAAGGACGTACTTTGTATTAACTGTTTTATAGGTTTTGCAAAGTACTTCGTGCCGTTTTCTTATACATAGGACTCTAAAGCAGTAGTAGTAAACGCAAATAAACCGTAAAATGGTTCCTAATTTAGTACGGTTCCTCAACAATACTAAATTGATTTCCGTTTGAAAACAACAAAACATTTAACGATTCAATATAATTCGGACTTTATTATTCTTATATATTTTTCGTACTTATTTGTTTGTTGAGGGACTGGGTGCCTTCTGAAAAAAAAAAATAAATAAATAATAAACAGCCCAGTCGCTAGTGTTTGCCATCTAGCGACAGAAAGCTGAAGCAGAGTTCCTAACCTATCTCCTTAATGAGAGTAATACTTAAAAGAGAATAAAAAACAAATAACTTGTAACTTTTATATAGAGCGTAGAGAACCGTTGACACCGATGATATAAATATAGTTTTGCTATACAGCAGAAACTTATATACACTATATTATTATATGAAAATAGGTGTATGTGTAAAAGGAAATATATATATTATAAAATACTGATAGGTATACCTAAAAAACAAAATATTTTATTGATTGTATAGGTTTGCCTTTCTTATGTTTTTTTTGTCTCCCCACCTCTAAAAGTGTTATGTTGTACTTAAATGAAAAAAAAAATGGAAGGAAGATATACGATAGAGGAAATAATGATCCTTCTTCCTCTCAAATATAATCGTTGAAACAAAAGAAGTTGTTTATACGTTTATTTTTTACTTTTGTGAAATGTTCCTAATTCGATGCAAAGTTAGGACTGTAATGTGTTAAGTTTAAATTTTTTCTTTGTTTCTCTTTTTTCTTTTTCTTTAGATATTAGGTGCAATAAGAGAACTAAATAATAAGTAACGTTATATATAATTACCTATTTGCCATATTATTATTATTATTATTATATTATTAATACATTGTGTACTGCTTGGGTATCATTTATAAATAATAAATTAATAGAAAATAAAAAATTATTATTTTTATTTAATCCCTTAAATTTCACACAGTTACTTAAAATGTAAATATATTTATTATTTATTAATATTTTTTGAGAGGAGACGGTCGATATAAGATTTGTTCGAACTCGCTAAGAAAACCGTATAGTGACGGTCGGATACATGCGCAATATGAATATTTCTTCGCATTTTCTTCAGTGCGCAGGTACTCAACCGTCACTGCTTGACGAGTTTGAACAAACCTATAGTATGGAAATGTTGATAGGAGTGACATAAACGCAGAAATGGTGTACTGAAAGGTACTTTTTCCAGGCTATTTTATAAATGTATCGCACTGAACATCAAATACTTCTAAGAAATTAAAATAGTGAGTTTTTTTTCGTCCTGGTTTGAAGGAAGGGTTTTTTAATTGCCACGAAATATGCGTGTTAAGTGATATAATACTTTAAGACAATACAAATATATTCACAAGACAATTGTAAATAAATTAGATCTTGGAGTTCCAGTAATTTAAAATAAAAGTGAGAATTTGCCTTAAATAGCACTGACCGAGAAACTGGCTAATACTTAAATATTTTCTTAAAGTATAATCGTTGAGATCTGGGTTGAAACTACTAATTTTTGTTTCAACAGATAACAAGGTCAGTTTTGCTCCCGCTAGTTACAGTGAAGGGAGAAAACCTAATTAAAATAATTATAATGAACAAATATTGCAACGATTTTACCGTTCGGATTGCTGAATGGTTGCTTGGGAAATTCCTAAATTTAAGGAAAGGTAGATGGATGCAGTATCCTTTCAAACGTCATAAATAGATTAAATAACAATATCCACCTAAATCCTTACTTCTAATGCTGGCAAGCGATACAGTCATTCCAGGCATTGAGTGACAATACACCGAGTAAACAGATTACAATTTACAACAACTGTGATAGAAATAAAAGACTGTTATGGCAATGTTCGAAGAATAATCTCCAAACCTGATCATAAAAACATGCATTGCAACCTTCGGTGTAATAAATACAATAAAGGAAATACAGTAACAAAACTTCTACTATTATATAGGTCTAAGCTTGCAAATGAACAAATTTACAAGAAGGATTATATCTGTATTGAGTAAAGTTTCATGGCCATAGAAAACAAGACAATGCATAAAGTATACAATACCTGACCAGACTTAATCGGAGATTAACAAAATTACTTATCTGGGTAACTCTAAGTCTAAGACCTTTATATATAGTGTTAGCGTTTACAAAAGTAAAAACTATGATTTGATATGCAAAGAAATACGAATAATTGTCTGATTATATTTAAGTTAAATAATTACAAAATGCCTCAATGGGACAGAAAAAAGGTAAATGTACTTAATGTATTTTAATCTCTAAGCAAATAAGCAAGAAGGTGGCAAGCTGATAAAAGTTGTGGATTCCAGACACCAAAAAAATCTTATAAATGATGCTAAAAAAAAATATATTTCTATTTCTTAAATTCCATTTTTAAACATTGGAATTTATTCACAACTATATGAGGTAGAGTATCTCCAAAAGCTATTCACATCACAACTAACCATTTGACCATTTTTTTTTACTTTTCTAGGAATATTTTACTGTAATTTTGAAGTTGAATTAACAACGTCGAAGCTCTTGTTTCTCCTTTCACAAATATGAAATTAATTATTAAATTCGAACTTACAACTCTGCTTTACAATACTCATCGTTACTGTAAAATTTTCCTAGGAAACCAAATAATGGGACTCACACTGTGTTTTAAATTTTTTGAAATAGTGAAATATTAATAATGGAATTGGTTAGGTTCACAGAAACGTTTACGCTTTCAGTGAAAATGTTATGAGAAATTAAAGTAAATTCTGTAAAAACTGGGGATATATAAATTTTATGTAAATGGGATTTAAGTAAAACACTTATATTAATTTCCAGTATATATTACACTTTATTATATATTAATAAATAGATAACATGTTTCGCTACGACGTAGCTTCTTCGGATCTTATATTACTACTGAACACGCTTAAATTAAAAATATATAAATTTTATTTAAAGAGCTAATTAGTAATACGACATTCGTGACTTAAGAAAGTTGATAATTACCTTTATCTAGTTTATATTAGCTTGTAGGGCGTTCATTACGCCCTCTTTTTTTCCTTTCCCTTTTTGTTTACCTTCTTTGTTATTTTCTCCTTAAGTAAAATGAGTCGTTGCTATGTATGTCAAGGAGAACTAAGCCCTGATAAGGAAATAGCATGCGATATGTGTAGGCACCTTGCTCATACGACATGCTTTGCTTTGTCCCGTTCTGAGGCACAATGCTTAAAGAATAGGGACCGGAAAGTCACTTTCTACTGTTCTGACTGCTCCAATTTCAAAGCTCAACTGAAAAATTTACATGAGCTAACCTCATTAGTTCAGCACTTAAAACAGGAATTGGAACTCATCAAGGAGCAAAATGCAAATATAAAAAAAATAAAAATAATCATTCGGGAGATCATGGATAGGGAGAAACGCAAAGACAATGTCATTTTGTTTAACTTACCTGAAAAGAAAACTGGAACTAAGGAGAATCAAGTTGCGGCCGATATTGATGCTGCGCGAAACATTTTGTCGGCTCTGGATATTTCCTTCAATGTTCCCAAACCTATAAGATTGGGTAAGTTCGATCCTTCCAAAGCTGATAGAAAAAGGCCAATAAGGATTACTCGGCCCTGCGAGGCGGATGTTAAAAAATCGACGATAAATCGTCTGAATATAAAATGAGTGGAAAAGTATAATATGGTTGCAGTTTCTAAGGATAAAACTCCTTACCAACTTGATCTATTTTGTAGGGTTAAGCAGGAATCGAATTCTCGTAAGGCTTCTGGGGAAGTGAATATAAGAATAAAATATATAAAAGATATTACTCAGATTGTCCATAGAACTTCGGAAAAGTAGAACGGTCCAACACGGTTAATGCTACTAGCGGAGCTTTTAACATTCGTTATCAAAATGTCCGCGGTCTGAGAACAAAAACTAATATGATATTCTCGTCATCTGGTGTGATAGATGCTGATGTAGTGTTACTTACTGAAACATGGCCCGATGATTGCATAGGTAATGCTGAAATTTTTGACTCTGACTATAATGCCTTTCGATATGAAAGAAAGTTTTCTTTAGCTGGTGGTGGCGTGCTCTCTGCATTTACTGATGATTGCGGTGCATCAATAACTGACGCTTCCTGTATTACCAATCTAACGCCTAACATCGATATATTATTATGTAAATGCAAAGTAGATAAGGTTTTTTATGTATAGTTAATATTTAAATACCTCCCAATGTTCTGATGGATGATTTTGAGGTGTTCTTTGATGTTTTGTGTCTCCAGTTGCTGGGGAAGCAAATAATTTTTATGGGCGATATTAATGCACCCAAATTCAATGATCCTGACTCGGAGGACTGAAAGACAATAATTTTAAAATATTTCATCGAAGCATTGAACCTGCGCCAGATTAATTGTATAACGAACTCACAAAACAGGTTGCTCGACCTGGCATTCACTAACCTGAATTGCCTGGTGGAGATTGATACACTACCTTTGGTTCCGGAGGATTCGCTACACCCTGCTTTGTGTATGACCGTTCACTTAACGAATACACCTAGAACAGTTACTTTTTAATAATATAAAATATTATTAAAAATCTGGTGTGAAGAACACAAATACAGGTTCACTATTAATATTTTTATATTATTAAAAATACCTTTGTATTATACAAAACTGGTGGGGTTTACCTACTCATGTATGTTTCAATTATGCTGATACAGTTACTTTTCCCTCAAATGATAACCCACGATATAACTTTCGATCCGCTGACATTGCGACACTGTATTTTGAGTTGACAATGTGTGACTGGTCTTTTCTCTTGGGGTTCGACGATGTCAACTTGGCTGTGAATGCCTTCTATCTAACTCTTCATTCTGTTCTGGATTGCGCTGTCCCAAAAATGAGAACGTCATTATCGTTCTTGGTTTACTAGTCATATAAAGGATTTGATTCGTATGAAAGAGTTCTATTTTAAGAAGTGTAAATTGATAAAACTTCATAATTACCATGAAGAGTTTAAGAGATTAATTGTGAACGGGTTTGCTGAGGAGTTTTCCAAGTCTTTTCGCCAAAGCAAAACCGTGTCGTCAGTTATGTTCGGTAACTATCCCTCGTTTGGCGTTGGACATATTACGGAGGAAGATGTCATTTTTGGAGCTGCCGAGCTTAAATCGGACACAACCGTTGGGACTACGCTCTACCCAGTTTTTTAGTGCGTGACTGTGCGTCACGAACTAAAGCAATTCTTTATAATTTAATTATAAATAAATCTATTTTTTCCAACCACCTGAAAGGTGTGCAAAATCATACCTGTATTCAAGAAAGGCGACAGGTCTAGAATTGTAAATTATAGGCCAATAAGTATATTATTACCTATATTTGCCAAAGTTCTTGAGCAAATTTTGTTTTATAAAATTTACAGGCAAATTAAACAATTTTTATCCTATGGTTTCATATCTGGACGATCAACTACCACAAATCTTGTAACCATTACTCAATTTCTTTCGTCAGCCATTGATAACCGGCAGCAGGTTGACGTTATATACACAGACTTCTCTAAAGTCTTTGATTCAATAGACCACGGTATCCTCCTTAAGAAGTTGGACTTCCTTGGTTTCTGCCCTGCGCTGGTTAGATTAATGTCGTCGTACCTCGTGAATCGTGCTGGTTATGAGTTTTACAATAGATTCTCTTCTAAAGTTTTCCCATTAACTTCAGGGGTACCTCAGGGTTCAAACCTTGCTTTTCAACGTCTTCAGTAATGATCTCTTAGATAAATTAAACTGTCACTGTCTAGCGTATGCTGATTATATTAAAATCTACATCATCCGCACACACTCCGATTGCATCAAATTGCAAATTAATCTTTCTATAATTGAAAAATGGTGTAAA
Source organism: Melolontha melolontha (assembly GCA_935421215.2). Classification (NCBI taxonomy): domain Eukaryota; kingdom Metazoa; phylum Arthropoda; class Insecta; order Coleoptera; family Scarabaeidae; genus Melolontha; species Melolontha melolontha. Next base: position 123,722,100 of record OW285237.1, on the reverse strand, counting down.
CATAATCGAATTCTATTGAATATCTCAAAGCGTTGTGTTGCGTCTTATATTCGATGTACTGGCCCTAAAACATTTGATTATTCTGCTAGATCGGAGTTGGTGACTAGAAAGTCGGAGGTTCATTATCTGGGCATACTTTTTGACTCGCAACAACATGTTTCGCGGATCTACACCTCAGCTTCAAAATCTTTGGAATTTCTTATTAGGTCGTATAAGAACTTTAACAACATTGCTTGAATTAGGCATTTATATTATGCCTTGGTACGATGCAAGCTAGAGTATGCCTCTTTAGTGTGGTTTCCTTATTACACCTATCAACAAATTTCCGTTGAGAGAATCCAGAAGAGATTTCTGAAATATCTCTCCTTCAGAATGGCCTGGCACTTATTCTGAGCGAGGAACAGACTACAATAGTCTTTTGGAGTGCCATAGTATACAATCTCTATCTTGTCGTCGGGAGATGTATAGTGCCAAATTCTTCCTAATTCTTTTATCAAACGAAATTGATTGCCCAACAATATTAGCCTATATCGACTTCAACGTACACTTCTAACACTCGCAAATGCACCACTTTTAGGTTACCCAGAGCGAAAACCAATGCACTTTTAAAGTCACCGGTGTATATTATGTGTAAGTCTTTTGAAAAAGTTTATAATGATGTTTAAATCAGTTCTTGCTTATTTTTATTTTTGCATACACATAATTGGATTATTTTGTCATATTGATTACATTTGCTTTCTTTTCTTCTATATATGTATACGATTGATCAATATTCATTTAATTTGTTTTTTTTTTTTATATACTTTTAAGTACTATTTTGTACAAAGTTTTATGTAATGTTAATCTACACCACAAATTATTTAATCCTATATTGTCCTGTTAGCAACCGCTGTTGGACCAATAAAGATTATTATTATTATTTAAAAATTCGGCGACATTTAATCGTAATTTATTAAGAGTAGCTCAACAATATCCAAATTTATGGGGTTTGCAGGTTTCAAATAAATTGATAATTGCAACTAATTAATTAATTTTTATCTAACGAAAACTTAGTTGGAGAGCAAAAAAAAGTTAAAATTTAAAATCTTTGACTCACTTTACATAATAAAACATTAAAACAAAAATTTGCGGTCAATAGGTTTGAACTCAGATCATGTAGTCTACAGCCAACCGTCATAACCACAAGACCACGGACAATGATATTTTGTTAGCTTTTAATAAAGATTTTTAAAAACGGAAAAAGTGTCATCTGCAACATACAATGATTGCTTTCACAAATTTTCAGACATATATTTAATACTAGCCAAGATTCTTCATTCGAAAGAACTTTACCTGCCAAATTAGGGTATAAATAAAATAATTTGGTGAACTATTTGTTAATCAAATTTACCAATTTTATATCACGAACTGTTTATTTTGATATGTTCAAGACGTTTGAAGCTTAAAATCCGATTGAAATATATAGTATAAAAAATAAATAAACACTAGTTCAAGCGACTTTAAATATTAATTTCAATCGACTTGTAAATTAGGATTCAGTGAGTCAAGCCGTTTAGACTTTGCGAGATAAACGCTTAGGCTAAATTAATTACATATTACTAACAACTAATTACTACTAACTACTATTAACTATTCGAAATCTCTGACTCACTTTACATTAGAAAACAAGAAAACAAAAAATTTAAAAAAGACTGCATACAATTATAAAATTTGTCTAGGGGCGTTCCCGAAAATTGTTAATAGCTCAGCTTCTAATAAAGATTTATTTTAAAAAAACGTCATCTGCAGCACAACGCAGCTAATGCAGATTGCTTTCACACATTTTCAGCGATTTATTTAAAATAGCCACGAGTCTCTATTCGGGTGAACTTTACCTGCCAAATTTTCATATCTTTACATATACAGTAAAACTTCGCTAATCCGGACTCCAATAAACCGGATTTTTCAGTAATCCGGATGAAATTGAAATATAACACATTTAAACTAGGTATTCCCTAATCCGCATTGTGGACTTTGCAGCGTATCCTCGTGTAAGACGGTGATTTCCCTGACCGTTAAAAAGCATAAGACGCTGATTCCCCCGATAGTCAAAAAACATCATGGCGCCAAAGAGACCGCACAAAACATTAACTCTAGCGGAAAAACATGAGATATTACAAAAATTACGGCGGAGTGTTAGTGGAAAAGTGTTGTCTAATAATTATGGAGTTGGTACGTCGACCATTTCGGATATAAAAAGAAATCTGAGCAAATAACGAGGTATGAATCATATATAATAATGTTTAATTCTATTTTTAAATTATATTTATTTCTTTAAATATCTCGAATTTTAAAATATTAAACTTAACTTGACATTTTTCTGTATATTCGTTTGCAAAGAGAAAGCATTTCTTTTGTTATATCCCTAACCTGGAGACCCTTTCAACAAGCCTTTAACGGTCCCTGAAATTCTAAAAACATTTCGATGTTAACTTAAGTTATGTTTAGTTTAATTATGTACATCTTCTTTTATATGTTATGTTTCATATCATTTGAAAGCTTGTTTCACAAGGAATATTTCAATAATATTTATCTCATCGATAGAACAGAGGTGTTCTATGCACGTGCCCTTGCATCCCCGCTACTAGAAGGTAATCTGTGTTGTTCAATATATATTATTCTTTTAAGGTAACAAACATTAATTTAATTGATTTAATTAATTGATTTTTTCGTCCGTCTGCCAACCATCGCTCTCCATATTTGTCCAAGTATATGACGCACACCTCGTGGCCGATCATCTTCGCAACTCAAAGATAACTCTGTATTGTGTCTATACAGAGGTTATTTTCTATTAATTCACATTTAATTTACTGCCCAATTTAACGTTCGTTTCAGTATATTTTGTGTTAATTTTTAATTACTTATTTACCGCTCCTCGTGTATATATTACTTCTATTTAATTACTTTTAAATATATCAAGCTCAATTTCTTTTATGTAAATATAAATACAAACTTTAAGGACAACGCTCCTGTGTCTTATTTAGTTAGTAAGTTGTAATATATTTATTTAATTAACCATTATCATTCACGTCCTGGACCTTTGATAATACTTTACCAGCACCACAATTGTTTATTATAGAATAATTTCACTATTATTAGCACACACAGCAGCCGGCCAATCAGAAGAACAGCTTGTTAGTAATAAGCACAATCAATAACGTAAGAGCCCGTGTTTGTAATAGTATGTTCGCATGAATATCTGTATAATTTATTAACGTTATGGTCGTTTTGTAGCTACATCGGAAACTGTTTTTCTGCACCGGGACGTAAGAAAATTTTGACAAAAGGAGAAAACCCTAGAATGGAAACTGAATTGTATAACTGGTTTCTTCAACAACGCGAAAGATACGTAACTATTACATCTCACATTTTATGAAAAAAAGCGATACAACTTTACACAAAATATTACGGCGATAACAAGTTCAACGCAAGCCGAGGTCGGCTAAATAAATTTAAGAAGAGACATGGTATTCGTTATCTCAAAGTTACTGCAGAAAATTTATCTAGCGATTCAGATCTTGTCAAACCGTTTCGTCAAAAATTAGAGAACAAAATTAGGGGGATGCATTTGCAGCCGAATTAGATTTACAGCGCACTGGGACGTAAAGTGTCTTAAGATACGATAACCTTCCTTCCCTGTATAAATGGTGATGGCTCACACAATCTAAAAATGATCGTTATTGGCAAATCAACAAATCCGAGAGCATCTAAGAACTGTGCCATTCCAGTTGAATATCACGCTACCAAGAATGCGCTGATGACGTCAGTTTTATTAGTCAAATGGTTCCGCGCGTCTTTTATTGAACAAGTGAGTACATCAGAAAGACAATAATATGAGTGACAAAGCACTTTTATTAATTGATAATGCCCTGAGTCATGCAACAGAGACGCAATTGATCGGTGATGATGGAAACATTGTAACTATGTTCCTTCTGCCTAATTGCACTTCCCTCATCCAGCCGATGGTCAAAATTCCATTCAACTGACAAATGTATTATCGCAAGAGTCTCTTGGTCCATGTTTTGTCCCTGTCCATACTACGAATGATGCGAGAACGCGCAATGCTAGCCAAGCAGTGCAGTATTAAACAAACAATGTTTTAAATTTAAATTTTATAAATTTTGGTTTTTGCCTTATATGCTCCTTACTTTTTTATGGACGACATAACGTATTTTAAATTGTATTTAGAATTATTATGGGTGTTCGTTTTTCGTAAGATATTCTATATGATAGTTTGTATTTTGAGTACCTATATAAATTCCTACAATACATATTTTGGGTATTAGTTTTTAACTTTTAAAAAAGGTTTCGATAATCAAAAGGTTTCGATAATCAGAATGTTTCACTACTTCAGATTGCATCGGTTTTAATTGACCCGGATAGCGAAGCTTCACTGTACCTCTTTATACTAATACTTTTTCAATACGCAAAAAAAAATGTCCAACGCAACGATCATGGAGATTCTGAAAATCATACCACCGTCAAGCAATTTCATTCCTCTGGAAAAAAGTCGCGGGGCAAAGATCCATTTTTGCGCTTTTCTTGAAACATCTTTTCTACAGGTTTGTAATTATCCATAGTCAAGACATTACCCACGACGCTCTAGCTTCATAATTGACTGAAGAGGTTCCAAACTCTGGGTCTTATACCACTTATACTTTAGAAAGTGCCCTAGCAGAGCTCCGGTGCATTTTCGTGAAAAACGCTGACCGACGTCAGTTATAATGTATAAATGAGGATTATTAAACAAAAACCGCATCAAAAAAGTTTTATTGGCTGTTGAGATTCAGGATGATTATAAATTTTTCGTTGTGCCAAGTATATTAGGGTAACGGACTAACGTGCTATCCCTGATTAAAATAAAGTACAAACTAAATCTATATTGACGGAACAGATAGCTTGCAGACACGCTAGAGCAGTGGTTCTCAACGTTTTGGTGGCTGCGGGTACTTTTGGTAGTAATAGTAGCAGTACACCATCTTTTTTTAACGTGTTTATATTAAATTAATGCTTTTTTTCAAGCTCTATATCTAAGGAAGCCTGTGGGGTATTTTTGTTTCAAACAAAGATCAAACCAGTCTATACAAAAAACAACTGGTTCCAATGATAAAAATACAAATATTATATGAACATTTGATTGTAAGTTACATCCGGAAGATATCCAAGAAAAGAGCGTTGGCGTTTCTTGACATGTGTCAGCGGTGCTGTAACTAAAATGTTGGTGCTAGCTCTGATGACTAAGAAAGTATCTCTGGAGCGCGGTACCAAAATGTCCACTACAGACAGAAGAAATGAAGAGTCAATATGATTATTGATAAGTTTATGTGGAAACACAGCAGTCTCTCTCTCTCTCTCTCTCTCTCTTCGCGATGTTAAATTCTAAAAATTGTGTAAGTCTAATAGCAATTCCTACTCGGTTCCACGATGTGGATAAGTACCATTAGTTCTATATGATCAAGTACTTCAAAAATTTCATCTGTACTTTCTCATTACTCTCATACTTTCTCTAAGGCGAGTTGTTGATAGACATAACATGAATACCAAATGATCCGTATTCTAATTGGCGAACCAATGTAAAAAACAAAGTTTAGATAGTTGTCCAATCTGAAAATCCTCTAGAAGATCTTATAAGGAAGCTAAATGAATGCGATGCAGAAGCACAAACAGCACTAATATGGTTTGTGACCTCCAGGTGCGAATCAAATGAGACTTCCAACTCCCTAAAGCTTGTATGTCTCGATATAGACACTGGAGTGTAATTATATTCGATTAGATTGCTGACTCTTAAGTAAGTTGCCAACGCATATTTATTTATACTAAGCCTGATCATATTTTAATTATAGCAGTTATTAGTGGCATTAAGGTCCCTCTGTAATGTATGACAATCATATCCCGATAGGTCCAGCCCGCCACGGGCCATAGGCAACAATATACGTATGGAACGTAATGCGATGTGGCAACGTGTGTACGATGCCACTCCGCGTGCGCAACATAAGTCCGATGGTCGAGCGCAACAGATTGCCCGTCATTCGTATTTAGCCGTGCATACGTAAAGGTATTTATCATGTCAGTGTATACAACCGCAGAGACGGTACAAATAGTTTCGTGGTATCTTGCCGGCAATTCCTGTCGAACAACCGCTGATTTATTTGCTGTAGAGTACGTAAAACGGACTATTCCTTTTTTCCTCTGATATTTTTTGGGTGGATTAAATTGTTGCTCAGTGTTATGTTCGCATTCGACGATTGAAAGGATCGTAAATGCGTTTAGGAAATATGGCTGTGTAGTCGGAAATTGCCGCAAATTGACGAACAGCCTCATATCCCTCTAATACCTGCCGATCGGGAGGAGAGAAACGTGAGGGTTTGTTCGTTAGTTGAAATGGGCGACCTTAAGTGTACACGGCAAATTGCAGACGAAATCGGTGTTAGTAGAAGTACAGTAAAGCGGATTCTAAAACGCAACAAATATAAAAGTTACAAAGTTCGAAAGTGCCAGGACAATTTTGCAAGAATGGAGTTTTGTGAGTCCGTGATGGAAATAAAGTAAATATTCTGTTTACCGACGAGTCTTCTTTTCCACGTCATGGCAAGCATAATCCCTCAGTCGTGCGATATTGGTTTCGAGAAAATAAACATCTAGCTCGTAATGTTAAAACTCAATACCCCGAAAAACTTAACGTTTGGGCGGGTATCATGGGTGATAACATTATAGGGCCATTATCGACGGCAATATGAATGCAGTAAAATATTTAGATTTGCTGCGAACACGAATTATTCCTGCTGTCCGTCAACTAAACGTCGATTTTGATGCAATTTGGTTTATGCAAGACGGTTGTCCCGCGCATGACAGCAGATTAGTAAGAGGATTTTTAGAAAACACTTTTCCTAATCGTGTTATTTCCGGGAGGGGTACGATAATATGGCCACCTCGATCACCCGACCTCAATCCCTGCGATTTTTTTCTGTGGGGTTATGTCAAAGAAAATCTTTACGGTCTTCTAACAATACCGAACTTGCAACAGTTGCAAATTAAACTGTTTAGAATTTTCGAGACAATAACCCCTAGAAATCTCGAGGGAGTGAGGCTGGAGTTTTACAATAGGCTCGGCTATTGTTTGGGAAGAGAGGGCGGTATTTTCGAATCCTATATTGAGTGACTTTCTTAAAATTTAAATTTATTTTGCAGAATTATTGATTTTTTACTTTTATCTTTTAGAAAACGTTATTGTTTTTTTATTACTTAAAATTACTTTTCCGAAGCAGCTAAGAATACAATAATAATAATAATAAATTGGACCTTATTATGTCTGAAACAAATGGGCAAATTACGTATACAGAACGAATATGCAAACGACTATATCCTTGCGCGGTTTAAGTCTTACTAAATTCTTAACTGCAATGTGCTGCAATTTAAGCTTCTGCGCGCAGAGGGGATTCGTTGTTGCCACTCATTGCTGACTATGGCCCGTTCCGAGCTGGACCAATATCCTCGACTGTCGAGAGAATTTTCAGATCATCCGCGTAAGCGAGAACTCTGCAATCTAATAAAAGTGATAGGTCATTGATGTAAATGTTAAATAATAAAGCTCTATGATTTGATCCTTGTGGAACCCCTGAGGTGACAATAAAGGTAAGAACAAAATACATTATAGTGCACATAACTCGATCGATTGCTAAGGCAAGATGCATTTAGATTAGTGGTACAGGCAGAGAAGCCGAGGGAGCTCAATTTAGACAGAAATCTAGCATGATAGACTGTGTCCAATACTTTGGCGAAATATGTATACAGGGCATCCATTTGCTGTCTACTGTAAAGAATATGCTAAGATATTGGGTGATTTCGGCCAAATTTATTAGGGTTGATATTCTTTTCATACAGTCATGGTACTTCATGGATATGAAAGTTGTATATTCTCTTATAAATAATGTGTTCATATACCTTGGAGTACGTTTACAAAATATTAATTTAAAATGTCATCTTTATGTACTATTTTGAACACAGGATTGATCCAACTAATTTTCAAAATTTCAGTAAATATAGATGTGTGAAGAGAAATGAAAATAGCACATAATGGTTCACACGATGCTCATCTGGCCCAGCAACCAAATCTATCTTGAGTCCATTCATGGCCAATCTAAACTCTTCCGAAGAGATTGGACCAATATAGAAGCAGTTGATAATTTTAGGTATCGTTAAGACAGGCAATACAGAACGAGGATGATAAATGTCCAAAAAACTTGTAGCAAACGCCTCCACTATTTGATCTGGACTAGTAATACTAGGCTTGCCAGTTTTCTCGCTGATGTACCTCCAAAACTATTTACGATCATTACTAATTCCTCTTTCGTGGGAAGATAAATAAGCCCGATGTGAGTTTTTAGTTTATTTTTTTCATGGTGAGTTTCCGAGTCAGAAGTTGTCCATTTTCTGAAGTAATGTTCTTTTAGCTTAAGTAATTAGGTCATGAGAATACAATATGTCCATTCAGTATGAGCTAGGTCATTACATAACAGTTGAGAATCTGCTTTGTAAAAATTGCATCTCGAATTATTGTTCGAGGGAAAATCCTTTATGTAATTATTAACACACAAATCAAGAGTAATATGCTCCACCCCACGTGAAGCAGCTGATAAAACAATTAAGAATATAAGAAATTTATTTGTATTAAAAGCGTTAAAGTGTATTGAAATGAAGGTCATTTCGATACTGTTTTGGTTTCATAATCAGTTCATTACGAACGCAAAATAGAAAATAGTATATTAAAAAACAAGTTTCATAAGGCACCATTTTGCCGCACGAGATCAGTTTAGAAAACGAGCCGCGATAGCGGCGAGGTTTCTAAAGAGCGAGTGCGGCAAAAGGCCTTATGAAACGAGTTTTTTATACTATTTTTTTTATTTTGCGTTTTTTACATTAATAAATAGCTTAAATTGGAATTATTTAATTTGAAAGTTCACAGTTTAATTTTTATATAAAGCATGCAGTTGGTCACATTGATACTTGACATTTTCTAATTTAAATCTTGCTATCCGCGAAGTATATTATATTACATATTATTTATTAATTTTCGTTAACATTACTTGATATTTCATTTAAAAATATAAACATGAGTGACATAGAAACATATATATGTTGTTGTCAATTGAATACAACATACGTTGTTTGTTTAAAATACGGACATATATCATATCTGTCAAATGTACATAAATTCTTAAAATCAAATGACAGCAATGATATTTATTTCTGTATTCGAACAACGCCAACATTGAAAAATGAAAAAAAGTGTATGCCAGTTTTCTCGCTGATGTACTTCCAAAACTATTTACGATCATTACTAATTCCTCTTTCGTGGGAAGATCGCGAAAAGAAGCTCATTTCGATACTGTTTTGGGTTTCATAATGAGTTCATTTCGAACGCAAAATAGACAATAGTATATTAAAAAACGAGTTTCATAAGGCACCATTTTGCCGCACGAGATCAGTTTAGAAAACGAGCCGCTTGCGGCGAGTTTTCTAAAGAGGGAGTGCGGCAAAAGGCCTTATGAAACGAGTTTTTTATACAATTTTTTCTATTTTGCGTTTTTTACATTAATAAATTGCTTAAATTGGAATTATTTAATTTGAAAGTTCAGAGTTTAATTTTTATATAAAGCATGCAGTTGGTCACATTGATACTTGACATTTTCAAATTTAAATCTTGCTATCCGCGAAGTATATTATATTACATACTATTTACTAATTTTCGTTAACATTACTTGATACTTCATTTAAAAATATAAACATGAGGGACATAGAAACATATATATGTTGTTGTCAATTGTATACAAAATACGTTGTTTGTGTAAAATACGGACATATATCATATATGTCAAATTTACATAAATTCTTAAAATCAAATGACAGCAATGCTATTTATTTATGTATTCGAATAACGCCAACATTGAAAAATTAAAAAAAGCGTATCGAAATGGAGCTCATTTCGATACTGTTTTGGGTTTCATAATGAATTCATTTCGAACGCAAAATAGAAAAATACTCTTTTTGACACTCAAATGTATTGCTTGCAAAGCATGCATACACATTTCTTAGACCCAGTTCAAACCCTAACTCACTGCATTTTATTTTCCACAATTTGAAAAGTGTTTCATAGGTTACCTAATTGTTTTTATTTTTTAGCAAACAGAAAGTACGAATTTTATGGCTCTAAAACAGAATACAACTAAAAAATCCGACACTTGAATACATCTGCTGCTAGTAAATTCGCTCGCCTAACTACGAGTCGAGCAAAATGTTCGCAGCCTGACACATAGGTGGCGGTCTAAGTATCTAGCAGAGATTATTTTCTGAAAATACAATCTATTATCATATGATCTGACAAAATCCATTAAGTCTAGTAAAATTTATAAAATAATTAAAAATAATCCAACTTACGTCGCCAAGGTGTCACTAAGTCGTAATAAGAGCAAGATAGTTAAATTAGCTTTTTAAGTTTCCATTAGAATGTTCTTTTTATAGGAATTTAGTGTGAATTTATTTATAAAAACATTTCCTTTTTACTACATGCACATCATTAATACTATTACTATATATTATTATTATCAAGCTAACAATAAATATATAAATACATAATTTAAACAAAACAATATGCTAGGCAAATTGTAAGAATTAATTATCATTGCTAGAAATAGGCACTTAAAAATTATAGCAGTATTGAGAAATAATTCAAAATAAATAAATAATAGAGCAGACAAATGCATAGAATAACAGTTATAAAGAAAAATGATTTATTTTTAATAATAACGTTTATTCTAAATTCAAAGCTAATTCTATAAATATGTTAAACTTTTATTGAAATTTCGTCAATTGATTAAATTCAAAATTAAAAGTATAATGATTTATTCAATTACAAGGTATAAATAAAATAATATATAATCAAATTACGTTCTTATTCTGAAAGTTTAAACGTCTTGCTTTCCAATGTGAAGCATACTCTTTGTAATTTTTTGCTCGGAGCTAATAAATTTTGTCTGCATACATGACTTAGAATATTAAAGCGTTGCTTAATATTTAAAAAATATATAAAATCGGAAATTTATGATTTTTGTTAAACATTATATTAGAGATAGGGCGGCATCAGGCCGAAATTACGATGGACCATATGAATAGCCTATAAAATCGCAAAGTACCCAGTTATTGAATAGCACTATTCATTCCGTTAACCGCACATTTCTTGTCGTTGAATTGTGACGCAATTACTTCAATATTATAGTTCAATTGCTTTCTTTATTTGCGTAGATAGAAGGGTGAGGACTTTTAATCATTTATTTTATTTGTTAGGTTATATTTCGTAAGATAAATAAAGTACGTGCGTTAATTTCTTTTTTTCATTGTTTTAGCTGTCAATTGAAAAACAAACGGGTGGTGATCTATAAAATACGAAATACATTTTTTATTTGTTCTTCAGAGACACCTTTCCGAAAGTTGATAGCCTTGTATCCGCTTTTAAAAAAGTTTTCAGAAAAGCACCATTCAGAGTAGCTCTTTACAGGGAAAAACTTGCTTTTTTGTCACTGCCTCCCTCTCCAGTAATAACTAGATGGGGAACATGGTTGGAAGCTACTATTTTTGATGCAGAGAATTTCGATAGTTTACAAAATTTTGTTAGTTGTTTAAATGACGATTCTCGAAGTGTTTCTGAATGCAAGGAACTAATGCAAATTCCAAATTGAAAACATCGGTTGTACTTTCTTCAGGAACACTTTGGAAATTTGCCAAAACTAATAACTTATTTTGAAAATCAAAATTTCAAATTAAATGATGGATTAACCACATTAGATGTGGCTATTAATAATTTGAAAGATAGTCCAAGTGACTTCGGATGTAGCTTTCGGCAAAAGTTAGACGCAGTTTTTAATAGAAATCCACATATAATAAATTTGCGGAAATTGTGCATGGGGACAATCCCTCAAAATCTAACTGCTAGATACGCTGAAATAAAAGAATATTTCCACTATGCATCTATAACCAGTTGCGATGTAGAAAGGACGTTTTATATCTACAAGGATGTATTTCATTCAAAGAGAACAAATTTTACAGAACATAACCTTGAGAATGTATTGCTAGTTAATATTAATACTCTTTCACTCAACTTGAACTACAAAATGAACAATGTTACCTACGGCGCGCGCAGGCGCAGCGATGGCGTCTGAAGATGGTCGAAATAAAATCTAAACCAGTAGTCGTATCGCACAATAATCTGGGAGCTTTTATGTATCGTGTAAGCCCTTAGTCAATGAAAACGGGTGTAGGTGACTAAAATAAAAGATGGTAGGTAGCGCCACTCCGTTTTGCCTACGGAAACTCAGTCTGAAAACAAAGGAAAGAGATTGCGAGATCTTAGACGTATGCATATACAGACTACAAAAAAACTGACTCTAATTACTAAAACGAAACCTGCTAAAGACAAATTAAAACAAAATAAATAAAGGATAAGAAAAAGCTCGAAAACAGTTAACTTGTATATTAACAATTGAATTAATAGGAATAATACAAAGGAACAAAATTCTGTTCAAACTAAACTAATAATAAAATAAAACATACACCGTGCATGTTGTCACACTGTGTATACGATAATATGTAAATTTGAATAATATAAAGACAAAGGTGAAAATAAGCTACAATAATATGAGTATAAAGAAAAGTATTAAGATAAATTTCAAAAGTATAATGAATATTACGATAATAATAAAAAATACTAAAAGATATCAATAGTCTAGGTTGCAGTTATAATTGTTATAAATCAAGTAAATAGTCTTCCCTAAGCTACCATACGCTACCAAAGCTTTACAAAAAAAATAAGTTATTAAAGTAATAAAATATAATTTGTATTACGAATATCTCAAATACTGTTTAAATCAAATAAATTTTATATTGGTATATGTGACGCCAGATGTTCACAGTTACGGAAAGAAATTCTTACCATAAAAATAACTTTAAAATATACTTAAGAGAATTAGAAAAAACAGTAAATGTGTAGAAACTATTACGTTCAAAATTAATGTATATTATATTTATAAACATCAAGCTTCTGAAGTTGAAATCAGATGGAAAATAAATTACAATTAATTACAAATATATATATATATATATATATATATATATATATATATATATATATATATATATGATAAACGTAATGCTAAGTTTCTTTTTTCATATATATATATATATATATATATATATATATCAAATGATAAATTCTTGTAGTTTTTCGGCTTTTATATGAAATATTTACAAATATTGTCAAATTAGTATGTAATTTCCAAGTAAATGTAAATGTAAACATTGCTGTCTACAAATTACAAAGCAAATCATACGAAATTTTTAATTGAATGGCTAAAAAAATTATCGTAATCACACACACACACACACGCACGCACGCACGCACGCACGCACGCACGCACGCACGCACGCACGCACGCACGCACGCACGCACGCATGTCATTTATATTTTATATCCTTGATAAAGGCATCATTGCCGAAACATGTAGGGTTGTTTTAAATATATATACTTTGAAGTAAACCAGACCTTTAATCGCCGACTGATTGAATTTACCATATCATACCAAGGTCACGAAAATATTATATTTATATATATATACCGATAGGTCCAGCCCGCAACGGGCCATACGCAACAATATACGTATGGAACGTAATGCGATGTGGCAACGTATGTACGATGCCACTCCGCGTGCGCATACATAAGTCCGATGATCGAGAGCAATAGATTGCCCGTCATTCGTATCTAGCTGTGCAAACGTAAAGGTTGCAACAGTTGCATGTTCAACTGTTTAGAATTTTCGAGACAATAACCCCTAGAAATCTCGAGGGAGTGAGGCGGGAGTTTTACAATAGGCTCGGCTATTGTTTGGGGAGAGAGGGCGGTATTTTCGAATCCTATATTTAGTGACTTTCTTAGAATTAAAATTTATTTAGCAAAATTATTGATTTTTTTACTTTTATCTATTAGAAAACGTTATTGTTTTTTATTACTTAAAATTACTTTTCCGTAGCAGCTAAGAATACAATAGTAATAACTTGGAGATATAACGACCATATTATATCTGAAACAAATGGGCAAATTACGTATACAGAACGAATATGCAAACGACTATATCCTTGCGCGGCTTAAGTCTTACTAAATTCATAACTCTGCAATGTATGGTAATGTAAGTTACTGCGCGTAGAGGGGATTCGCTGTTGCCACTTATTGCTGGGTATGGCCCGTTGAGAGCTGGTCCTATCGATATATAATATATATATATATATATATATAATACATATACATATATATATATATATATATATATATATATATATATATATATATATATAATACATATACATATATATATATATATATATATATATATATATACAGGATGTTCCCTGAGGTTTTTCAGATTTCAACAAAAGAAGAAAACTGTTTCAGTAATGTATTTAATCATGAAATTATAGCTAACAAACTAGCTAATTAATTAATATTATAACAATTGCTCAAAATGTTCGCCTGTTCTTCCTGAACATGTTGCTAGTCTTTGGGGCATATTCTGTCGCTAGTTAATATCTGCCAGTTCATTTCGTAGGGAATCTACTCCTGCAATTATTCTTTCGATCAATTTCTCTCGCGTATTGGACTTATTTGGTTTACCGTTATGGTAAACACGATTTTTTAGACAACCCCAAAATAAAAAGTCCAATGGCTCTGTCTATCCACCGTCCAGGAATGCCGTCATGTTGATAAAACATGCCGGCACTCATGATAGATTTTATAAATGACTGGCAACATCTTTAAAAAGAAGAGCGGAACATTTCGAGCAACTGTTATAACATTAGTTTATTAGTTTGTTATGTAATTTCATAATTGAATACCTCACTGAAACAGTTTTGTTCTTTTGTTGAAATCTAAAGAACGAAAAAGAAATTAAGCAAAGTGTATATGCACTTTTTTGTTCAAAATCACCTCTAGAACACATTGCGTATGTTTGTCCGTTACCTCAGGAAACAGCCTGTATATATATATATATATATATATATATATATATATATATATATATAATGTATATATATACGAGATAGAAAGCAATATTAGTTTGACGTTTCCATACTGTATGTAGTATATTTTTCAAAACCGGTTAAATTTATTTAAATGTTAAAAAGGTAAGGGATATTATGATGTTAATATATTGTGACGTATTTGTTATGCATTTCTAAATAAAATTAAACTTTTTGTAATAGCAGGTAGACAGTTTTCGCCCATGTGTTTATTTTGACGGGTGGAAAGAATGCTTTGTCAACACTCTTGAGGAGGGGGGGCTTGGTTTAAACTGTTCCCGAACATGTATTCTTATATTTTATTTTTGTGATGTTTATATTGTTATTTTGCAGGGGAGGGTCGCTTATATAATGAGTAGTTATATTGCAGACAAGTTATTTAAATCTGTTCGATCATAAATTGAATTGTAATTTTTTGTATGTGGATATTTTCTAGTATAGTTCTTGCTTTGTTTTTTTTTCTCAGATGTAATTATTGCGATTTTATCGAAATTGAAAGTGTGTTTCCTTTGTTTGATATGTTTTTTAAGGGCTGTAATATTGTTTGAAAATTTGCGCCCATTTAAACGTTCTGGTACATATTATGTTGTTTGGCGGATGTATACGCCTTCGCCCTCAATCCATGGAATTTCATAAATAACGTGTGTTTTCTTTAATGTAGTAATTTTGTCTTTCAATTATGAGTGTAGGTTGTTAAAATTATTTGAATTTTTCGGAGCTACTTTTATGTGGTATTAATAAGGTGTCGGGACATATTTATAAGTAGTTTGGGGATTATTTTCCTTGGTTCTCTGGTTATTTTATTTGTGTTGTAGTGTTGATATAATTTTTGTTTTATGATTTTGTTAATGAATGCAGGGGATAATTATTTTTTTGTAGCGAATATTTTGTTGGTAATAAAATTTCTGGTCTGAGGTCTTGGTTTGTTTGTTTAATCGCTCTATGAGTTAATTCCTTTGCTACATTCTTTTTGTGTGACATTAATTGGTATGAATCGAAATTCAGAAAATGATCAGAGGTAGTTAGTTTGTGGTACAATTTTGTTAAGATCTTTTTTTCGGTGCGTATTAAGGTTAAGTCTAAGAAGTTAATTTTTGAATTATTTTGTTTTTCTATTGTGAACTGTGGTTTTATATTAAATTTCTTTAGTGTGTATTCTGTTTTATCAGAGGGGATGAAAGCGATGCAATCATCTACGTATATTTTCAAAATGTGAGTTTAATGTTTAATTTAGAATTATGTTATTTTCTAGTTCTTCCAGTACAAGTTGTGCAATAACACTCGAGATGGGCGATCCTATTACGCAGCCATGTGCTTGTTTGTAGTAATGGTTGTTACATTGAAGTATGTTGTGTTTAGGGTGAACTCTATTGCTTTTTTAAATTCTTCTAGTGTTAGGGGTGTGAAATTTTGTAATTGGTTCCAATTAGTTTCGATTGAATAAGAATTGAAATAAGAAATTCCTATTTTTACAAAAGAATTACCTTAGAAAATTTAGCTATCAGAAAAATCACTAATAATTTCAACACCAAAGAACACACATCCACATTTACGAATGCATACAATGGTTTCATGAAACACATTAAAATTAAATTAAATTGATTGTTTTATATTTTCTGGTCCGATTTTGTGTCCAATCCCCGTATTTCAATTTTATATTAATTAAAACTATTACTTACTTAAGATATATTTTTGCCATATCTGTTTTTTGTTTCCCTTATCGCTTCACAAGTCTTTCTTCGGAATTATGAATGGTAGTTGGACTTTGACTAATGCACTGACATCTGACAATTTTTTGTTAAATTTTTTTTCAAATGTTTCGCACTTTTCGCTATAGTTTGTTTTATTCTAATGTAAATACAACCAAAATATGATTGCAAATTGGTATTTTCATTTTATAACATCACTTATGAATTAAATTGCTAATGTACTCGTAAGTACATTTTTATATTTTTTTACTTTGTATGACTAATACGTAAATAATTTAATAGGTCTGATGAAGAAACCGTAAAGTTTCGAAACGTTACGTAGCAACAAATCGTTTATTTGATTATACATTGAGCCAAAGAATTTTACCTATATATATACAGTTTGGTCATAAAGTTTGGAACCAAGCTTATAACCGCATTATTTTACATTTTTAGGAAAAACGCTCGGACAGCTAAATTTTCCTTTTTAAAACGCCATCTTTTGATATACAATTTTTTTCTATGACCAAAGAAGCCAAAGAAGTTTAATTTATTTAAAAAATTGACATGATGTGGCAGACCATTTCTTAATTAAAATTATCGCCCAAAAATTGAAGATTTCAAAAACTAATTAAGCTTACAAAATTTACTGAAATATGTAAGTAAGTTCTTTTCACACTTCTTTCTTGTGTGAGGACTTAAATATTCTTCTTGAACAAACCGGATCGTCAAAAGCACATATACTCATGTTACTATGCAAAAAATTTACAAAAACAAAAACGCGCACTTTTTTGCAAGATATTTCTTTATGATATTCTTGCTTCTTTTTATACAATTTATGTACAAAAATTTTAGTTTGAAATTGTTTCTATGGCGGCAACATTGTTGAATTATTTACTTCTATTTTTGACGTTAAATTTTTGAGATATTGCGTAAAAATTGTTCATTTTCGCTAATATAAAAAATGGCACATTTATCTGAGCGAGAAAGAATCGAAATTTTAATTATGGTTGGGTATGGGGACAGACAAAGAACGCATGCAGAAGCATGCGAATTGTTTAACCATGAACACCCTGATAGACCTCCAATTACCAGGTCTACGGTGACAAAACTAGTTGGAAAGTTTACCGAAACTGGATCCGTAAAAGATCGACAACGGCAAGGTAGACCTCAAGTAGGAGAAGATGTGAAATTAAATGTGCTTCTAGAAGCAGAAGAAAGGCATCATGTTTCCACCAGACAACTTGCATTAGCCAATCAGGTGGCTCACTCATTTGTCGTGAACTTATTTAAAAAAGAACACTATCGTCCTTACAACGTTCAACTTGTACAGGAATTACATGAGGATGACGAAGATCGTCGACTGCAGTTCTGTGAAGACGTAATGTTACGTTGTGACCAAAATCCAAATTTCTTGGAAAACATCGTCTTCTCAGATGAAGCTACGTTCTGCCTAAATGGATTTGTTCACCGCCATAATTGCAGATATTGGTCGCAGAACAATCCGCATTGGACTCAAGCGTGTCATACTCAGCGCAGAGGAAAAGTTAACGTATGGCTTGGAATGATTGGACGACGCATTTTAGGACCATATTTTTTTGAAGGAAATTTGACTGCTGTGCAATATTTAGAATTTTTAAGATTTGAACTGGTTCCAGCGCTCGCTGTTATTTTCCCAAATCACGAGGATGGTGATGTACCCCATCCAAATATTTGGTTTCAACAAGATGGGGCGCCTCCCCATTATGGTGTAGAGGTTCGCCACTATCTTGACGAAATATTTCCCAATAAATGGATTGGACGGAGAGGCGCCATAGAATGGCCACCTCGTTCTCCTGATCTGACTCTGTTAGACTTTTTTTCTGGGGTTATTTGAAATCGAAAGTGTATTTTAACAAACCGAACAATTTAGAAGATTTAAAAGAACGAATTCACGTAGAACTTACACAAATATCCCCAGACATAATTGAGGCGAGTATACGAAGTGTTTACACTCGGCTGGGACAGTGTCAGTTGGTTGTGGGGTCCATTTTGAAAATTTACGTTAACTGTTGCAATAAATTTAAGTTCAGATGTATTTTTTTTAATTTAATTTTAATTTTGTACAAAAATAAAATTTTCGTAATTTTTTCTAAATTTATATCATTTTTTCCAAAAAATTGTGATGCAACATACCAATTGTTTTATATCACTATTTGGTGGATATAGAGATCTACCAAAAACAAGAAAAAAATAATATGGTTGCCATTTAAAGAAAGTGTTGATAACGTCATCACCCGAAAACCAATGACGTCATAGAAAAAAATTGTGTGTCAAAAGATGACGGTTTAAAAAAGAAAATTTACCTGTCCGAGCGTTTTTCCTAAAAATGTAAAATAATGCGGTTATAAGCTTGGTTCCAAACTTTATGACCACACTGTATATATATATATATATATATATATATATATATATATATATATATATATATATATTATGCTGATTTTTAATTTCTCACATTGATTAAAAGGAAGTTTTGAATCTCTTAATTATATGATAGATTCAGTTATGGATATTAAATGTAATATATCTGACTTTCTTGATTAAATTTTTTTAAGTTGTTATAGTTATATTGATATAGTTCATATAGTTATATATCAAATACTTGAAGTATACGAGTATGTTTGTTTTTAGTAAAAAGTTTGTTAAAAAAATTTTTTCAATACGTCAATTTTAAAAATTACAATGTAATTTATTGTAAAAGAAATTATACAAATGACTAACATAAACAATTGAAATGCAATTAGAAACTATATACGTACATATATATATATATATATATATATATATATATATATATATATATATAGTAAACCTAATCAGTAGGCGATTAAAGGTCTGTATATTACTTCAAAATATATGTATTTAAAAAACTCTACATGTTTCGGCAGTACGCCTTTATCAAGAGAATATAAAATATAAATGTCAAGTAATTAAGTTGCTATGGTTTAAATTATTCAAAGATACATTCTATATATTATATATATATATATATATATATATATATATATATATATATATGTTGTAATAAATAGAAGGTGATAGGTGAACTACTAAATATACAAGGTGTGTATAAATTGGCGGACCAACTACACGCGGCGATGTTCTTCGTTAAATTCGGAGTCCAAAATACTAATACGAAAATGTTGTACCATGCTCCATATCTTTGCACGAGGTTCCTAAAGTTCGGACTTTCAGTCTTGAAATAGGCATTATTACTCGATATTTGTTGACAGAAAGAGCTACAATTTAGAAGAAAGAAGAATTGTTGTTATTATCCTTTCGTTAAAGTTTTCTTTTTGATTTTAAAGTTTGTTTTTAATATTTGTTTATTAACTTATTTTGACGAAAAACACATCTGACAACGTTGTAAAACAATAAGTAGGCAGCCTAATGTTGTTCTAGTCAAATACATTACTACTGTCAAATTAATTCTGAAGACAAAGGAAGTCTGATACATCGTTTTAGGATTAGGACTTTTAACTCAAAATTTGACCAAGAATGTCGCCACGTGTAGTGGGTCCGCCAATTTATATACACTTGTATATATATATATATATATATATATACTGCCAAAGGCTAAATTTAAAGGCTTAATAAAATATTATGTAATTGTACTCTCCTTAAATTTAAACTCGAACTTTCCCGCCTGTCGATCTGGGAGAATTTTATGTAATAGATCCAACATATCCGTTCGAAGTTCGGCTCGATAGTGTTAAAATACCGGCTCCATCTTTCAGTCGTAGAGATTATTTTAAAATCTTCTTTTTTCTTACCTCGAGAGTTAGGTTCAAATAACACTTTTAGCAGGTAAATACCTTTATACAAGCTGTACCGTATCGTAATGTTCAAATTTTAAGAATGTAAAGTAGACTTCATTTCAAGTAACAAAAACGCAAAACTTGTATATCCTTTTTTATTGGTTTCAAAGTTACAGATCTATGAATGTGATTATCAGATCAGAAAAAAAAATGTAATCCTAAAGTCAATACAAACTGATTTTATTTAAAAAAGTTATACGATTCAATAACAGGCCTGTGATTGTTAACGTCGCATAATAAAATGTTATCTAAAATAAATAAACACGTAATTTCTTGGAGATCTACAAAAAAGAGTACTGGAAATTGACTTATGATAAAAAAGGTTCTTACTTATTTCGTAAGTGCTGAACCATGAATATCATACAATAAACAAATGTTCAGATGACTGTTAACGTTGCATTTTTTAATAAAGGATTACATTACGTTTCAGTTCATACAACAGCTTATTAGTGAGTGGACACGTTTTCTTTATTCAAAATTCTTTACCGATTTCTTCTCAAGAGTATGCGGACATGCATTTTGTGTATGGCTACTGTAACAGCAGTGCACGTCAAGCAGTTATTGAATACCGAAATCGGTTTACCGATAGGCGCATTCCTCATTACAGAACGTTTCTGGAAGTACACAGACAATTTCTGGAATGCGGACTGCGTGATTATCTTTTCGACCGAGGAGTAAATTTGCCAGCAGACTTAGAGGAAGAAGTAGTAGCTATTGTTACAAGTGATCCAACTCTCAGTGTACGTCGAATCGCTAGACAACTAGGAGTGCCACGAACAACAGTTTGGCGAATTTTTAAACTTGAGGACTTATATCCATATCACTATCGCAGGGGCCACGGTTTGCTTGAGCCAGACCACTATGCTCGTCTAGTTTATTCTACCTGGATATTAAGACAGTCATGGCTTCATTTTAATTTCTCCAGAACAGTCCTCTAGACAGATGAATCTACGTTCACGAGAAGTGGTGTTACAAATCTAAGAAACCTGCACAGGTGGTCATCAGAAAATCCCAAAGCTATACGCCCTTCTAAATTTCAACATGAATTTTCTATTAACGTTTGTGTGGCACTAATCGATGACTTGTTGATTGGTCCTGTCGTTCTTCCTGGGAAGTTAAATGCGTACAATTACCTTCAATTTCTTATTGACGAACTGCCAGGTCTTTTAGACGATGTCCCACTGAATGTTCGACGAGACATGTGGTTTCACATGGATGGGGCACTATCACATTTCGGAATATGTATTTGGTACTTTCTTAAATTGCATGTAAGTGTAAGCATACGTAATAAAATGTTTACAAAGTATTCTTGAGAATTACTTGGGACTAGAAGAAGCAATAACAAAATTAGAAAATTCGTCGCTGTCGTTAGAGGAATCACTGCAAATCGTTAAAGATGTTCCCGCACAACTGTGTGCTGTAGAAGACGCAAACAGTGAAAGTGTTCTTATTAAATTTGAAAGTGTTTTAGACAGAAATGCAGATTTTGACACCTTAACACGTATTTGTGAGGGCACGTTTACAGATGCGTTAAGTTGCTTAAAAAAGTATTTTGATGCGAATATAACATCAATAGATATAGAACGCTCGTTTTACGAATATAAACATATTTTTCCCGCACGGCGGGCTTGTTTTTCAGAAATAACCTTAGAAACGCACCTGATGTTGAAAATATACAGTCGAGTTTCTCCAGTTTGTCAATCCTTGGAAGACCCTTAAAACGGTAATTGTTTTTTTTAAATCCTCTGTCGTGCACACAATCACAGATTTCATACATTTTCCATTTTATTTATAGGTACATAGAACGCTGCTATAATATGTACTATTCTTATTTTTCGTGTGTTTATGCATAATACTTTAATAGCAGAAAACCAAATGTATATTTAAATATTTCTGATAGAATAAATGTCTCTACTTCTATACTTATATCGGTAACAAGCTCATGTTGCGTCCCTATTCTATCGCATATTCTAATATATTACGAATTACACTCCCATACCGCAGCTCATGGCGCGCACGGAAATTGGTCTGCTCTACTCATTATAATTAGTTACATTTCTATTATTACTATATATAGGTATGAGATTTCTTAGAAGGTGGAAGACTAATCATATTTATATTGAATATTTTCTAACATGGAGTGTCAAGTCTATTATTAAATTTTAAAAGTATATGGCTTCCCTATGTATTTTCCAAAATAATTGGAAAATGTAAATTTAGTTAATTTTAGATACATTTGTTAATATTTGCTAATGTAAAAGGTTGTATGAGATGGGAAAATTATTTGTAAATCAATAAGTTATAATATTAATCAAAGATCAAAATTATATTTGAAATGTCAAATATTTTGGAAAATTTGTATAACTATGATCTTCAAAAGAGGAAAAGCTATTGGGTCGCTATGGTTACTTATTTATAAAATTGGGAGAATAATTTTTGCATTTAAAAGTTTAGTTATGTTTTGAAACAGAATTTTTTTTGAAAACGTTTAAAAATCTGAAAAATTAAAGTTATAAATCATAAAATCTACTTACTTTCATATAAAATCATATAATTAACTGGAAAAATATTAATACAACAAATATTTGCGATATTGGAAAACATATAATCACTTGTCATCACTATCATAGACAATTACAATTACATATTATCACTTGTACGGGGAGAATCTCAGAAGATAACTCTTAAAGAAGGTCGTTATAATCCTTTTTGCCATGTATTATATGTGTTCACATATTCTGTGGTGACCAAATTATAATTTCACCTTTTTATTTTGAGTGAAAACATTTACCCGTACCTAATTTAATGGTATCCGAGCACCCTGGATCAACATAGATTTAAATGGGACAATCTCTAGAAGCCATATTATCTAAAATGAAGATTATCCATTATTAAAAAGGAAACAGTTTATCTTGCGTTTCTGGAGAACTCAACGCCTGAAGGATTTGTTAGGTTCGTGACCGGTTTTTCCTGTTTCGGACAATATTCAAGCTATACGTCAGATGGACCAAGATTGATTGCAGCGATTAGGTGGCCTTAGACGAAAATCATGAATTTAGAAAGGAAATGTTGAGTTAAGTTTGCATTATATGATTCACTTCCAAAATTTAACTTAATAAATAAACAGACTTATATAAACTTACAGAAGATTAAAATTCCAATAATAATCATTTTAAACTATGTAAATAGGGAAGTTATATACCAATTTTAAGCGTGGTTTGATTTACCAGAGCCTGTTTAGTTTAAATATCCAAATATTTGTTACATATCAGCTGATTCATTTAATTCCCCACCTATAAAAAAAATCTACATATAACCTATAAACATTATAAATTATGCTTCAATAAGAATAGTTAATCCATTGATTGTACTTAATAATTTATTATAAAGGTAAATATTAAAGTCAAATAGATAAAATCTACTTATTAAACAGAGTTTAAGATACTAAAAGAAGTTGTTTGTGTGTAGGATAAGTTAATAAAATATAATAATATTAACCTACATTCATGGAAATATATACAAATAACTTACCTTTCTTGCCAAATAAGAATTTTTTACGACCGTTGAGATATTTAGAGAGCTCTTGTTTATTATTTCTATTAAATTCATTAAACACCAGCTATTATTTAGAACAAGATACTATTTTGGTTCTACAAGTTTTGTGATCGTTAACATCGAACGTTTTCCATCTATTATTGATTTTGCGCAGAAGTGTATGTATTAATGCGCGAATAAATTCGAATTTAAATTAATTTTATATCTTCAAGTTAAACGTTTTACCTTTAGAACTTTCTTTAATGGACACTAAAGAGATAAATAGATCAAATTGAACGATTATATAAATAGAGAACGTTAATAAACACCACCTAAATTCTTTGAAATTTGAAATAGGTTTATTTGATTCAAAACAATATATTTTTATTGTGTAGAAAGATTTATAGTACAATTGATTTTATTATTTCAGAAATTTAATAGTTTACGGGAAGGTATTTTATTCTATAATTTTATTTCGGATAAAAATAAAAAGGAGAATTAGTTATTCGTATAATTGAAATATAGGTACGTATCTGTTTTAATTAGGTAAGTAAAATGCTTCACAATTGATCATATATTTGTTGGATAAATTTCGCATGTCATTGCATTGTTATATATTCACAAGAAACCAAAATTCTTTATTTCCTCTCTATTACCTTTTTACTACAGAAGTCACGTTGAGATCATACATCAAATTCGCTTATATAATCCCGGTTAGGATCCCCTTACTTCAGAGAATAAGACCTTAATGTCACTTTTTTGTACGTAAATGTAACTTCATTTCCTGAATTTGGGGCATTTATAAATCAAAATCTAAGGCACAAAAATTTCTTATATTGTCTGCTTGTACATACAGTAGTGTGCATAAATTAATAACCACATGTACGCATTTTAGAAAATATTTCTATATACAGGGTGTAAATGAAATACTAATAGACACGTAAGACAGCAATTCAAATCTACAAAAATTTTATTTTAACGAAACTTTATTTAATTTTTGCGGAAATTTAGGAACACCAATTTTTTAAATACCGTCCTGGATTCAGAATGAATCTAAATAAATAGAAATTATATGTTTATATGTTGTCGATTCAACGAACAAATAGGCATTTATTTGTTCAAGTTCACCAAAAAATACCCTTCACATTTCAACATGTATTCATTCATTTGCTAGATATTAATTTTCTTGTACATCAGCTGTTCTGTGGTTATTTATAAGTAGGTCAATAGCCTGACCTTTGTAATATCCCGAAAATAATACAATATCGAGTTTCTTTAAAAAATTTAAACGGTATAACAGTTTTGTGATGGTATGGAATTTGTAATTTAGTTGTTTTAATATTAAATTCACGCCGAGAAATAATAAATTACATTTGTAATTTTTATGGACTGTTGTATGTGTAACGTCAACCTCTCTTGCAGTCGCTCGGGTACTTATGTTTGGATTTTCATTTACAATATCATGGTCAAAACATGTTCCTCCGCATCTACTACCCCACGTGGCCTTTCACGGCCGCGCAATCTCTCAATCTGTACACGGTTTGTAAAATTAAATCATTTAATGGACATCTTCGGTTCGGAAACCACCCTTCATAAATACGTCTACTAGCTCTAACATTTCCACCTGTTTCACCGTATAGTAAGTCGATATTTTGTAGTAACCAAATCAAGTAACAAACGCAGCGATGTGCCCCTTCAGGACCGGGTCATATCACATGGCGATCCTGAACACGTTAGACATGACGTCTGACATCACAATCTGTTAATTCGTGATTTGAATAAGCTATACTTCAAGGAAGTTGATAACAGACTGACTTCTGACGTACAGTATACATCACCGCATCTATAACTCCCACTACTACGCTTCAGTAGGGGTAGCTCTGAAGTTATAAATGAATACTAAATTTACCACTGTCGGGTCGAGCCACACTCATTTATTATTTTGTTTTCTTTGTTTTCGTTGAAGATAGAGTTTTTGTGCATTAAAATTAATTATAATAATTAATTTAATATTATTATAGCTAGTACAAGTTAAAGTATGTCGGATAATTTTGTTTACACCCTATACATACTTTTTAATGTAGAAGATGTGGCTGTTTAACCATGTTTAACCGTGTTTCAACATGTTCGACCTAATACGGGCGTAAAAAAGCGTAGCCAGTTGTAAGTTAGCGGCTATGTAATAGACATGTGGATTTTGGGTGTAGTTTCTCCTTAACCTATTTTCACAAACAGTCATTTGTGACTATAGGCATAGGGAGAAAATACTAACCATAAAATAGTGAAAGGAATTCAAAGGTGAACGAGAAATTATGACATATGACTCTGGAAGGGGACGGCAAAAAGTAACAATAATATACGTTAATATCAACAGAGTACTCGATACAGTATAGGTCAAATCGTTGATTATTTGTTAGATTAATAGCCGAATAATTGGGGATTAGTTGTAAAACGGTTATAGTTAACTTTCTTATTTCCAATTCTTCAGTTAAAACTAGCCACTTTAACTGAAGAACATATGAACACAACATATATCACGATTCCATATGTTCCACAATTATCAGAAAAAATTAAATACACTTTAAAAAAATATGATTTAGCTACAACATATAAACTTAGTAATACTAATCAACATTTATTTTCAAAACTTAAACCTAAAATATAAAAAAATCGGGAAACAGATGTCATCTATAAAATACCATGTCGCGATTACGATAGTTACTACATAGGCCAAACTAAACAATATTTATACAAAAGAATACAAGCTCACAAATAGTCTAAAACAGACAAAACTGCTTTATCTACACACAAACTACAACGCGATCACCATTTCGATTTTGAAAACACACAGATAATATAATTGATAAAAAACAACACACAATGAAAAGGGATATTAAAGGAATGATTAGTATTAAACAGGAAAAAAATTAACAATAGAAGTGATATAAAAAATTTAAGCAGTATATACTATAACTTAATTATGTAACGATCTGTAATTTATCATCATAATATATGTTGCTGTTATATAATTATATATCTTATGTTATTTAAATATCCATACATTTGCTTATCATGCTGACAGTTCCGTATTTTGATCCCTGTCTGGTTATCCGAGTAGGTTTTCGTGGTTTTCCTTCTCGTTTAAGGCGAATGCCGACAGCTTAACATCTTAAGTCGCTCCACGGACGCATACGTAATAATAACTCATGTCTTGTATTTCCCTGTTTTTGTTGTCTATCTATTTTAGAATACTAAGGCATTATTTATTATTATTATTATATTGGAATGTACCTTTGAATAATTTTATCCATAGCAACTACAAATGTATACGTATGACATTAATATACTGTCATTTATATTTTATATTCCTTGAAAAAGGCATCATTTGCCGAAATATATAGGATTGTTTTAAATAAATACATTTTAAAGTAAAACCAGACCTTAAATCGCCAAACAAATTGAATTTACTATATATATATATATATATATATATATATATATATATATATATATATATATAAGTGTTTAGATAATGTGAAGTTGAAAGCAGAAGTCAGTTTTGAAAGCTGATGTCAGTTTTGATACTAGATGTCAGTTATTGAAAGCAAATGTCAGTTATTGAAAGCAGATGTCTGTTTTGAAAGCAGATGTCTGTTATGAAAGCAAACATCAGATTTGAAAGTAGATGCCTGTTTTGAAAGCAGATGTCAGTTATTGAAAGCAGATGTCAGTATTTTGAGAGCAGATGTCAGTTTTGAATGTTTGAAATTGCTAATTATTACTCCATAGCTATATGAGTGTTTAGATAATTTCTTAGCCGTTTATTAATTATAACAATTGATAAATTATTGGAGTTTTTCGGCTTTCAAAACTGACTTCTGCTTTCAACTTGACATCTACATTCAATAACTGACATCTGATTCATTAACACTGTTACTTTATAATGCATTTCTAAATAGCTTGAACCAAGGTCTATTGTGGCTTAAGTGGTAAAAGCGACAGTCCGGCAAACTGTAGACTTGGGTTCAAGTCCCAACGTAGACAATATTTTTCAATTAAAAAATTTCGGATGATTTGCTTTGTAATTTGTAGACAGCAATGTTTACATCCCCACTTACTTTGCAATTACATACATACTAATTTGATATTTGTAAATATTTCATATAAAAGCCGAAAAACTCCAATAATTTATCAATTGTTATATGTATATTTATATGTATATATACGTAAATTAAAAAATAAATAACGAAGAATTAGCGATACACAAAACAAAAGGAAATTCAAAATCAATACAAAATATGTTTATATAAAAATTGAAAGTTATGTTATGAAAACAGCTTTAACAAAGAAAAGTAAGAGTAAAGGAAAACAATTCTAACTGCAGAATGGGTCCAGATCCAAGGTGTTGCAATTACGCATCATTTATACCAGAGGTGCCTTCTTTAGAACGTTAGATCTGGCAGTTGACAATAGAAACGTGGCACACGAACGCGTACGAGTCGGCACAAGAAAATCAACCTGAGACAGCAGACCAGATGCATCCATGGAGTTGTGTTGACCAGTTTCAAAAGAAAGGTGGCACTTGCTTCTTCCCTTCTACTAGTTAGAGAGCGAAACCATGTTTATTGACCAAAGCGTTATAGTCCGTCCCACGCATTGGATAAATTCCATGGCACTTCAAGGTGATGTATTTAAGGAAACGCTTCTCCAATGTCTCCAAAGCGATCTGTTGGTAGACGTAGTGTGGATGCGACACAACTGCACCATACTACAACATATTCCGCACATAAGCAAAGAACAGACACTTCAAAGTCGACGGATTACTGAAGTCACTACAGGTACGTATCAGGAAGCCCAAAGACCTTGAACACTAGTTTGGTAGAAATAACGCAATTTATTAGCAAAGCTATCGATGATCACCTTCAGGTCGATGTAATATAACGGATTTCGGAATATATGTATAACGGAATATATAAATTAGATGTTTGGTTTCTCTCCTTTGTTATTGAATCTCATTTCTTCTTACTTAGCTTCTCGCTCATGTTATGTCTGTTGTAATGGTTTCCACTGTCGACGTTTCCATTCAACATCCGGTGTACCGCAGGGTTCTAATTTGGGGCCTTACTTTTTAATATATTTCTTAATGATTTACTCTGTTCACTGGATTGCAGAGTTTCGGCTTACGCGGATGACTTAAAACTCTATATGAGGGTTGCGAGCATTGAAGATTGTTACGAGCTTGATAACAACTTGAAGATTGTGCACAATTGGTGTAATAAAAACAACATCTCTTTAAATATTGACAAATGTGCCATTGTGACATATTCAAGGATTGCGAATTCATAGTACTTTCAATACAGTGTAGACCAAATGGTGATACTTCGTAAATCTGAAGCTAAAGACTTTGGGGATGTTGTTTGATGTGTCGCGCCCATATCTTTTCTGTTTGTAACGATGCTTGGTAGAACGCCCAGCAACAAAATCATGTTGATAAGGAGACAGCAGATGACGTGCCTCCGACACTATTTTTTCATATATTAAAGATTCGAAAACCTTAGCAAAATTGCTTAATATGGTAAACTGGTCTATAATTGAAAATATCATTGGGATTACCACTTTTATGGACTGGCAGAATCTTACCAATCTTCCAACATTCAACGAAAGGAACCAGTAGAAATAATTAAATTGAAAATTACTACTGAGGGTTCGCATAAAACAGGTCCACAATCTCTAATGAAAAAACTACAGATTTTATTGAATGAATAGAATCAGCGTCGATTGATATTAATTAACTTAATTTTAACTGTAACTGATTAATTTTAGCTATATAACTAATTAACTGATCTTTTTTCCATTCGCATCTAAAATACGCTTTTGTTGAGAACTGAAAAAATGTCATCACAATTTGAGACGGTGCTTTTTTTTTATCACAAAAGTATAGTCACTTTAAGTAAGTATATAGATAGACAAGGGGATCAATAAGAAAGCAACAGTTTGTCGTTACATTTCTATAATGCACGAATTGTGTATTGTGGTTCAATATTATCAATGGTTTACGCTGCATATTGCTATGGATTTTTTCTAAAGTAATATTTTAAAAATAATTTAAAATAAATGTACAATTATTTTTGAATTGTAGTGTATATTCTAAATGTTATTTCATGTGCGAATATAAAAACTAGTTTTATTCGAGGTCGATCTGATCGTGATCTCTTCGTGAATTCTGGGAGACGTAGACTTGCCTTAACACGAGAACGTTGTGTTTTTTGAAAGATGTATATATATATATATATATATATATATATATATATATATATATATAAATTAGTTCGGGTTGTTTTTTGATAGTGTTCATAGTTGATGGTATTTCATATTAATTCCCGATATTTCTACGAGATTGTTATTCTCGTAATTTGATGATTTAATAGGATTAAACAACTGTTCTCGTATGTCTGCAAATTGTAAGTAGAATTATTTTTTTTATGTCGACATAAATTTAAAAATCAGATTATATTAATTGTAGTTCTATTGTTTTGGAACAAGTAGGAAATTGCTTCAAATAGTAATAATAAATAATAAAGGGTTTTTTCTTGTACATGTTATTGCGCATGTGTAAATTTTGATCGTGTATTAGATTTGATTATACAGTGTGGTTCTCTATGGAGGAATTAAAAATAAGCTTTATTATTTTTAGATAAGTTTGTTCGGAATTAAGAGGAAGTTTTTTCATCCACTTAGCGGTCAAATGTACAGTGGATATATTTTACCTCATGTATTATTGAAAGATACAATATCTTTATACTTTATAAAGATAGTTTCTTTTCTTTTTTATTTTTTGTATTAAATATTCAGTTTAAATTTTATCCTGTGTTTTATTTTTGCTATAACGTTAATATTGCTGTTTAATTAAAAATTAGTAACTCTTAAATAAGCATATAAATATCGTGAATTATTTACTGTCGCCAGACTTATTTTAGTTTTAACACGGATTTCCGATTGGAACCCGAGAAGTTAGAAGTCTCATATTTTGAAACTTCATCGGCTGAGTAACCTAGTTTGGTAAACTAGTTGTGCATTCATTCTACAAACCACTATTCACAGCAATATGTTACTTTTGAATAAATGGTTTAGTAACGAATACCATATCCATCTGTACGGATTTTTATCAATCAACAGACAACTCGTTTTCTTAGATTGGATTTGAATGCCCTGATATAATAGTGGATAAATCACTTCATAATATTTTGATGTACAGTGATTTCAAAATATTCTACATCGATATAGTTCAGCATAGTGACAATGGCTTGCGCCAACACGTACAAGAAATAAATATGTTCGTTCACTTACATAGTATAGATGTTATGTATCAGAAGCGCATTTCGCAAATAGAAGTCATATTAAAATACTACATTATACCGAATACGAATACTATACGAAATACTCTGTTTGAGCAGGGAGTGCTGATTCCGCTATTATTATTAGTAATAAAATTTGAAAATATGAACGTAAGCACTTTCCGGTGACAGCTATTGTACTTGAAGCTATATCAGGCTCAAACTGTCACCGCATTGTACTACTCACCAAACCATAAAAATAAAAAAGAGATTTTGATGAATTTTTTAGAACACTCATAATTGGATTATTGCAGGCGGCGAGACATGTATGGCAGTGATCATCTACCTAGCCAAGTGACAAAAGCATGTTTTTGCTGCCAAATAGCTATTTGGATTTATACTGACCAACTTTAGTCCAAATCCAGAGTGCTTGCTGTTTTCAAATAACTTTAATGAACCCCAAAAATGTGAAATTCAGTTAGTGATTCTTAAAAATTCTTGACGTAAGAAGAAAATAGACCCAAAAATATTCATCAGAGGATGACTAACGTATACATATAAGGAAGATACGCCGTCATATTTTATAATAAAATTTTGGTCTAAGCAATTTTAGTGGAGTAGGGAATCAATTCAAGACGATACAAAATACAGAAAGTCTATCAGAGCAAGAACTAAGGAAAACACCAAGAACGTCGAGGAAGAGGTGCTAGCAAATCGAAGAGAGAAGGTGTTAATCATTACTGTTGCAGTGGAGATATCATAAGGCATAGTATTGAAAATTTTACATGATAATTTAGGAATGAACAAAGTGTCAGCACGATGGATTCCTAGATTATTTACTCTCGAAACAAAATTGCACCGGCAACAAATTTTTGAGAAAAACTTGAGCGTTTGAACTCACAATAAAAACTTTTCTTGAAAATTATAACAGGTGACGAGACGCAGGTGTATCACTGGAAGCCACCGATCAAACAAGAATCCATGCAATAGGTCTATAAGAGATCCCCACCACCAAAAATGTAAGGACGCAAAATTTATCTGGAAAGTTGATAGTGATGGTAGCGGAAAAAAAGCCATAACTTTGCTCAAAAGATTATGCTACTCCATGACAATTCCAGAGTTCACAAGGCTCGCCAAGTTCGAGAAATAATGAAGACTGTGGCTTTATAGAGATAGAATATTCACTTTACGGGCCAGAATTGGCACAGAGTGATTATTATCTCTCTCCTAAACTAAAAAGCATGTATGTGGACGACGTTTTTTACAGAAGATTGCCCGAAAGAAGCAGTGGAGAAGTTTTTGACTGAAATTTTTTTTTTTTAGAATGTACAGCTTTCTTATAAAAATGCTGGAATAAGTATGTAACCGTTAGTGGATCATACTTTGAAGAATGAAATATAACTTTTTCTCATAACGCCTTTCATTTATAGCTACGTAGATATTATAAATATTTCTCCTCATACATAGCGGTGCTAGAGTCACGACCACCAAACGTAGGTAGCTGTTAAAATAGAGTCCTGCTTTGATCTATAATCTGATCATTCTCCTGTAATGCCTACTATGCCTTCACACAACATATCGATGAAGCGATTAGGCTCTAAATACCTTTAATAAACTGAAGTCCAACTAAATGCTACGGTATATAAGATAATTAAAACAATTCAGAATGAGGCTAGGATGACCACAAGATGATAACAAGAAGAAACAAATCTACATTGATATTGAAGAACATGATTCTAAAAAAGCGTAAGATATGTGGACAATGGAAAAGGCCTAAAACGCAAGAGAATAAGAGAAAATTGGACAGAGTCATAAAAGAATTAAAAATCCTGAATTTATGCAAGTAAAACAAAAAATTAGGAAATAATTATAAATAAGGAAAGATTTGCCCTACAAAAGTATTCCTATACGTGTTTAAAAATGATTATAGAAATTTTTAACACAGCATTAAACGTTGAATATTTGTCAATTAACTGGAAAGTTGGACAAATCATGATACTTAAACGGGTAAAAATTCAAATGTGATATTATCCTATAGATCTATAAATCTGTTTACAGTTTTATTTAAAGGTTATTAAAAGCTCCTTTTAACTTGTAAAGCAAATTAACAACGACCAAAATGTAAAGGATACTATATGTCAGTGTTTATAAATGTTGGTCAAGCCTTCGACAAGCATGCAGACTTTCTTTATAAGATAAAAAAAAATTGCCACAACATTATTCTCACATCCTTAAATCCTCCAAAGCTGGGACAGGTCCTAAATAAGACTATGTCAAGTTTGTGGGAATGCATTTGGACAGATGATTAACGTAGTGTGAGCATATAATTGCAAAAAGAAAACAGCATATCTTGACTATCTCTAGAGATACAGCATACCATTGTGGGGTTCTAATAATTCCTTTAATTTAAAAATTCTTAAATAAGATCCGTATGAATGTGGATTCACCGTGGCATGTACCAAAGGTGTAATTAAAGGTGATGTGCAAGTGTTCTTTATTTGAGAGGAGATCGAATGTATTTTGCACCATACGGTTGTAGACTTGAAAACCATCCAAATGAACTAGCAAATAGACGAACAGAAAATAGTGGTTAAGTTAGACGGCTTAAACGGTTCAAACTAATGGATTTGAGTACTTGGATTAATTAATATTATTTTATTTATAAAAAGTACCTAATATTTCCATTTAGTCACAAATAATATTTCATGAAAAAAAATAATATCATTTAAATTTCCACTTTATTGGTAAAATACCATAACAATTGTTTCGACACACAATGTCTTCCTCGATTCAAAATAATATTTCTACAAGAATATGATCGTTTAACGAGAGCAATCACTTGATGTCTCTACATGACATATTTATGTAGCCCTAAAATTGACCAATTGTTCTTTTTTTTTACTGTATGTAACAGATTGCAAGTAAAATGGAGCAAAAGAAAGCAACGTTAATTATTATTAGATCTGATATTTAATTAATTCATCGTATATATGGAGCTGTGGAAAGGATACTGGAATTAATTATTAGTTTTTCTTGTAGAAGGTAAAATATTTTTGAAAATGTAGTTTATTTTATTTCAATATACATATTTGAATAATTGTAATATGAATTTACGTGATGTGGTAATCTTAAAATTAATACTGGATGCTTCGGATTTATATACATACATTTCTGCATTTCGCGCCATATATATTTTAAATAGAGAAGTACTGTACATAAGTCTAGCATCATTAAATTGGCAATTTTTAAACTTTAAAACTCGACTTGGACCGCTGTAAAGGGTTGATTTCAATATAGAAATATCAATCAATAATGAATTCTTATTGATTTATTGAGACAATTTAGCAATCATAATAATGTAAAATAAACATTTCATTAAATTCACCGTACGATGCATTATCTGGCTGTCAAACTTGACTTTTTAAATTGGTTTATTTCGTTAATCTATTAATTATATCTTGTTTCAGTCTCTTAGTTAGATGGGAAGGGATGTCCTACAATATATATATATATATATATATATATATATATTGTTTCTTTAGCATATATTTTCCACTATGAAATGGATTTGATGGAAATATTTCGTTAGAATTCCCTTCAACAGATTTATAATAGATAGTAGGAGGGAGGGTTCAAATACTCATGGTGTGTGGTGAACACTTTTCCGGTTAATCATAGACACTTTTATAGCGCCACCGCATAATGGCTCTTGATTATTACCAAAAGAACCAATCTATTCGGCTACCAAGGGGAAGTATATCGCTCTCTATTGTTAAGATTTGGAGTCGAACATATTAGAAGCGACCAAAGCTACGTAATCAGTTTTTTTGTAGCTACTGCCGTTTAGATACCTTTGTGTTCATAATAGAGCGGCTATATTGGAATGTATGGACGGAAAATAATGGACATGCGGTCTTTATCTCGCTAAACAGTAAGTTGCTTTCTAAGGATTCAGTGTGTGTTTTCTATTGTCGTCTGTCTAAATGTGACTGCTTTCATATTCATATTTCTGTTTGTCGGATATTATTCTATATTATATATTAAAAAAATCCACTTTTGCGAATCATCTATTAGAATAAAACCACACTTTCAATAAAGATTTTCAAATTCTGCATTTAGAAAATAACGCAACAAATTTTACTGGAAAGTTTCGAAACAATAAATTAAAACAGTCACAAATTTTATTAAATGACCAATTAGATTTAAATAACTCGCCTTTATTAAATTTATTTACTTAAAATCTGTTTAGACGATAATATAAATATATATGTAGTTTATTAAACAAATTTTATGCGTAAACATGTTTAGTACCCTATAATATAACAGTTAGGGCCGACTAGATGTGCCACATTTTCTCACTACCGACAATACTTGTAAATTCATAGATTTCTTTAAAAACATTGTAAAATAATACCAACTTTCTTGATTTTATATATATATATATTTTTTAATTTAGCCACTGTGCTGGCGAAACAATTGTCGTGTTACGATTAATGATTAATATATGTTCATTGTTTTTTTTATGTACTTACTGTATTTTTATGTAAAATAAAAATATTTTTAAATAAATATTTTTATAGGTTTAGAAAAAGTTTTATTCAAAAAATATGAAATGATGTGCAGCTAAAGAATTTTCTTATCGCTCTCATTATATGTATTATTAAAATAGTTGTAAAATGTTATATTTGTTAAGCAAGCACTAAACTTAAGAGATATACCTATAAGTATTATGATAATTATAATATATATCACTGTCACTATTAATCCTTTAAATTTATTAGTTTTACATCCTCTGTGTGCACAATTATCACTGAAATGCCAACATATCTGCTATAATGATTATTAAGAACAACCCATTGCTGTATCACATAAAAAAATAGTAAGATATTTATCGTAAAAAATGGATTTTTACAACTTTGTTGAGTAGTATATAATATTTTGTATATGTCTAATACCTTGTATTGGTAT
This sequence comes from Melolontha melolontha, assembly GCA_935421215.2. NCBI lineage: Eukaryota > Metazoa > Arthropoda > Insecta > Coleoptera > Scarabaeidae > Melolontha > Melolontha melolontha. The sequence continues at coordinate 123,685,560 of OW285237.1, read as the reverse complement.
ATATTTGCCGCTTTTTGCTTGAATAAAATTATTAAAGAATGTCTAAGGTTTCTTAATAATAAATATATTAATAAACAAACGTAAAAGTAAAAAAAATAATCTTTGATAAGATATGTAGGTATATAACCTCAAAGTATGTTTTATTACAAAATTTATCCTGCGTAAATTGCACTCAGATTGCAGCGCCATCTGCTCGTTTCTTAGAATGAATGATTTTTTTGTACAAAATAGCAGATTTGCTCAAAAGTTTCTCAAGTATTTACATTTTTAAATTAACATATCATTTATTTCATTATAAGTGTTCTGAAAATTATTTTCATTGGGGAAAAGAAGTCATTAGCCAGAAATTTATTTGAAAGGCGACACTTGCAAATTAATTTCTTAAGCTAATTTGCTGTTTTACATTTGTTAAAATATTCGCTTAGATTCCCAGATCTCTAGATTAATTATATAGCGACATTTGCATTTAAAATCTCAATGAGAATGGAGAAGAAAGAGCAGTTCGTAAATGTTAAAGAGTTGCTCGTTTCATTTACAAATTAACAATTTAACATAATGTCTTGCTGCTGTTCGGTATTGTTTGCAAAGCGACCGTAAAAGGCGACATATAATTAGACTCACAAATGTATAAATTAGTAGAACGTCGAATAGCAGGAGCCAGTGTTATTTTTGATTGCTAAGAATCAACGTGGGTGGGCATCATGCAGTTGAAACTAGTGAAATTTATGATATAAGAAAATGTTACTAATGATTAAATATTGATATGTTATTTATAGTAATAACAGAAAATACAGAACTTCTTAGGTCGTTTAAGTTTTATTGAATATTGCATAATGTGGAACTGTAGAATTTTTTAGGGAATATATTTTTCACTTCGTATTTTCTGATAAGAATTTTTATTTTTTTGCTTAAAGTTTTTATTAATTATGGATTTCATGTCAAGATTATGTATAATAAATGATTTCAATTATAAAATATGTTAATATTATTTTTGTTCTTACATACATGTATTATTTCACTGGTGTACAGTACTGTGCAATAAAATCTGGGACAAATATATTTAAGTTGCGTAATTAAGGTCTCATACTCATGGAATGTCAATTGACTTAATGCCCTGTCAGTGTCATTTTTTTCCCGTAAATTTTCACATTAGCACAAACATTAGCTAAAATTATTAAATTATATAGCAACATAATTGAAATTAAAACACCATTAAAGATGCCTCAACATTTAAGTCAAGTGATGAAAGCCAGGATTGTGTCCAAAATAGAAGATGGTTGGTCAATACGAATAGTGGCAGTGTTTTTTAATTTAAATAATAATACCGTGTTTGATGAAAAAAAGGAGTAAATGCAGGGCGGATCTTTAGCAAGGAAAATCGGTTCTGGACGTCCTAGAAGCAGCATTAACGCTGATGGTGCGGCTTTCATAAATTACATAAGAATGAGTCCCTTTGCTACAGCGAGGAAAGCAGTTACAGAAACAAATTATCCAGCTTCTAGATCTACAGCCTGCCTAAGAATACCTGTTTGCAATTAAAAAAATTCTACTTCCTGTTCAAAGATTTTATTAACCGACGAAAACAAGCAGTCGCGATTACTATTCGCTTTAAATAATATCAATAATGGGGAGACTACTGGAATAGAATAATATTTACGGATGAAAAATGTTTTCAATCATCCTACAGTGGAAAAGTGAGAGTATATAGACACTGCATTCTCGACTTAATGAAAATTATATTTACCGCTCACAGAAATCTGGAAGGTTTTCGGTAAACGCGTGGGCCTGGATAAGTTCGGCTGATTTAGGTGTATGCTGGAATATCGATAGATCTTTTGTTGCCGCTACATATGTAGACATATTGGAACATGTAATGCTACCATCTATAACACAAATGTTTCCAGACAATAACTACATATTTCAGCAAAACAATTGCCCAGTTTTTTTTGCACAACAATAATTTGAAACATATTTTTGGTATATCGGTATTCCACGAAGTGAGCCACGTCGGTGGTTTGCCATAAAGGCACTTGTGTCGACGTTTCAATAAATTCACAATCATCATCTTTTGGGCGCTAATCTTGAACTTCGGCTATGCGGAATTCGTGAGGTAGTACGCCGCTAAACAAATTTCTAGATTGATTCAAGATTTGCATCACTAAAGTATTATTTTCTTTCCCTATACTGTTTTCAATGACATAATTCCCGGGGTCTCATAATTTCGAGATCCTCGTGTGCACTTTGAATCTCATTAGTTTTTCACTCAATATATTACTAGCAATTTTGTTCTATTCCTTTATTAGAATTAAGCCAGAGTAGACGTCTGTGGTTTGGTATCCTCAATATTTATATATATATATATATATATATATATATATATATATATATATATATATATATATATATTGTAACATTTCTAAATTGGTTAATATTTAAGAATGTTTATTATCGTTATAAAGGCCCCAAAAGTTGGGCTGACAAATGTAATGTGTCAGAGTCGTTAATATATATATAAAATGTTCATTATATGAGGTTATTTTTATGAACGCCCCAAAACGTTGGGCTCTATTTGTTATGTTACGGAGTATTAATATATATGTGTATATAAAAATGAATGTTATATAACTGTGAATTGTTGTATAAGAAAATGTTATAAAAAGTGATATACAATTCAAATCGGGCTCGTTCAATACTTATCTTTTTTTTGTTATTTTCGTCGTCGGCTAGCTTCTTTAATTTCTTCAGGGTTAAGGTAGGTTCATCTCTCTCCACTTCGACTTTATGTACGTAGTTTATTTAGTTGGGATCGGAACAATATCTCAAGTATATTACAAAGAAAACCAAAGTAAAATATTGACAATTAACTTTATTAATAAAAAATTATCTCGCAAAGTTTTAGAATTTATATTAACAATTTTCGTGACACACAAATAACAATACGGGAGATACACTCAACGGTTGGTATTCTTATAGTCTAACAATATGGTGTACGACAAGTGCAATTAGGTGTTGTTTTATTAAAAGAGTTTATAAAAGTAACATAGAATCAAGTTTTTAAAATTACAAACAGTGGATTCTAATATTTAAATAAGTGGAATAAAAATTACAGTGATATAATATCGGTGAAAGCAAAGTAAATAGTTAGTTATGGAATAAACAAAGAAAATTCTAGAAAAGTATATGAGCAAGTAAAAATGGCGCGTAAAATATTGTTAAAGTTAGCAAAAACCTGAGTCTTCGGATATAGCTTCCGTTGCTTCCTGCTCCTGTGTTCTGCTGGTTTTCACAACGGGAAACTGGATAATATTTCTGCGATGGTCCCTCGGGATGACTTGAGTTTTTTAGAAATCTCCAAGTCCGACGGCGGCTTGCTCGGATGACCGGTTTCGAGCGTACCAAGATGCTGGTCGTTGCACGGTGAAACTTATGGCGGGTAATTAACGTATTGAAACTTTAAAAATTCGTAGTTCGTGAACTAATTGGTCGGCAGATGGTAAACTTTGTCTACAGGTAGATCGTAGGTGTGAGTAACGTTGTGTAGACTCAAAACTCTCCAGAACTTAATAATTTCACCAATTTGTTTTAATTAATTCGGAGCACAAAAAGCGTGACCTCTCACTGTGACGACTAATTACCGACGCTTACTTTTTCACTTGTTTTTAATTGCATAACTTTCCGCAAAATCGCCCCCTTCTTTACTTGTATTATCTTTTCGAATATTATTATTTTAGACATTTTTACAGAGTAAAACAGTAAAAAAAATTACAATTTGATTTATAAAATAACTTTGGTTGAATAACATATGTTTATGTGTTTACAAACACTCTGGCAATATCGGTTTATTTTCGGGTTATTGCACCGTTAGAATTGTGGGCGGGGCTTAATTGTTCAAATACATTTGAAAATAAATACGTTACATTTGTTTGAATAAACACGCGTTGAATATTAATTTGAATAAAAAAATTGAAAGTAAACATTTTAAAAAAATAGAAAAATAAGTTAATTATTTCAAAGCAAGTTTGTCGTCAAAATAACGTATTTATACTTTGAATCAATCTTTCCCCTTCTTGGTATTAAAGTACATATTAGATATAAATATTATGGTTACAAGTATTCTTTGTTTCTTTCAGAGAAAAGAAACCCTTCTTGCAATGCCTCAATATATATATATATATATATATATATATATATATATATATATATATATATATATATATATATATATTGTTGTGATACGAGCTGCATGGATATTCCAGTAAGCTAAGAATGACGAGATAGAAATTAGTATAAGAAAATAAAATATTTAATTGTTACGGTATGTGGACATAACTTGTAAAAATTAATGTTGAATTGTTAATAAATTTATATCCCGACAACTTTTGATATTTTAGACATAATTATATTTATTTCAAAATTTACTTTTCGCAATTTTAAGCTTTCATCTTGGTCATTTAATTTAATTACGCGAAATTAAAAAAAGATATTTAATTTATTTACATTTGAATTTTATATCGACATTAGTTGGACACGCCTACTTTTTAAAAATGGAAAAATTGCGAACAGGTTCTATTTATATTCAAATTTTAAACCTAACCTATCATTTAAAACACATTCCTAAATACATGTATATTCTTATATCAATTTAATAGCTTCATTCAAATCATTAACATATTTAAAAATCAATTATAATAATAACTTTTGTAAAGTGAAAGCCAAGATAATTTTTGCATTTAAAAAGGCTTTGATAAAAATAAATGACGAATGGCGTCGTTTCATAAATTTTGATAGTGTTGCACCAAAAATGTATTCGCCCGCTTTAAAATTCATTTAGATACAGAAAAACCAGTGATTAGTAGTCATAAACATATTCAAAAGGTGCATATTTCGTTAAAGCAACGATTAAATTTATTTTCACCGATGTAAAATCAGTTTTCTTCGAGAAATCTTCGTGAGCATCATGTGGTGAAGGTCACTGAGTGCTCAAGCTATTAAAAGTAAGAAAGTTTTAACTTACTTGAAAACCTATCCGAGGTACCTTATAACCAACACCGGATCCGATACAGAAATTCACTTGGCCCATCTGAATATATATCCTTTATCATACCTGGTTGCACACCAAGATTTGAGTCGTTGAAATTTCTTTTCCAGTTTTGCTGCCCATCCTACGAGACACAGGTTTTTTAATACCTTTCAAAGTAAATCAAATTCTTTTTATATTATTAATTTCAAAATTTACAAACAATATCTTGATTTAACTTAGTAAACATAATCATTTAGATACCTCAAAATAAAGAATTTTTGTTAGTTAATTACAGGTATAGCACTTATCTATTAATATAACTTATTTTATATAATAATAAACGCTATTGTATTTTCAACTGGTTTAACATTAACCACAATTATCAACATACACTAGCATAAATATCTTAATATACGATTTCACCGTTGAGCCGAGCTTCACATCATTCTTGTGTAGTTTTTTTGATTCAAATAAATATTTTATATGTGAATTATTAAAGCGGTGTTTCTATTTATTCATGCGTAGCGAAATCTAATCTAGTTATATTGTTAATGGTATTTTACAAAGCTTTAAACAGTGTTTTTTTAATCCACGACGATTCAGAGATAAGAGATTAGAAGAGTCTGTATCCAGTTCATGCTCAAAAACGACATCAATTATATTGTGGATACTGCTTACAATCAGCTTTAGATTACGCTAATATTATAAATATATACTGATGGCTAACTTACTCAAGCAAATGTAAAGGTAGTACGTTGGTAGTGGTCGTTACACAATCTTTATTAAAATTACAATATATAAGTGAAGCTTTGTTACAAGTAAAAGCGATATATAAAACTAGATAGACCATATACTAATAGATAAGACAATTTTCAACATGTTTTAGCAAATATTAATGATAATCATAAACAGGACTTGTAAAGGTTGGAAAGAAACGGTATTTGGCTTCTGGATGATCTCAGGAAGTTGGGAAGGCCAAAATGATGCAATTAGTTTATCTAAGCCCAAAATGCTGATTCGTCGCTGATTTTTCTTGTATTCATAGATTTAGTTTTCTTAAGTTGAGTTCAGGTATGTAACTATTTATTTACTAGTATTTTATAATTTTTTAATCTGGAGACTAAAATTTGAACACGCTATTGAAAATTCTCGCAAAATCACGCTGATAGTCCTTTGTCTTTGTCCCCCGCCTTGGTTTAATATTCTTTTATGTAAAATTATTTCACTTATTTTTTTAAATTAATATGCATAATTTAATATATGTTATTGTTTCAATAGATGTTTAAAATCTTAAAGTAAATTTTCATATACTTAGGTTAGGATCTTAATGTTATTTTTATCAGTATACGCATGCGTATTTGTACGGGCTTAGAGTGCGAGCTATTTGAATGTTACAGTTTCTCCAGGAAATTGTCAACATATAATATTGACTTTAAAAAAGTTCAAGATATAAGTAAATTTTGTTATATTGAATTTTCGTTAGTATTATCAAATACTTTATATAATCTTAAATGACCACATTTAATTATATATTATATATATGTATATATATATGAGTTAATGCCAACTAACTTATTTAAAAATTGTAGATGAATTTGTACACTGGTGTACCAAAAGTGTGTTTCACTAATTCTAAAAATGATAATATATTCTAAAATAACATACATTAATTTCTTTTTCTTGTTCCTTTAGATTATATTGGTGTCCTACAAATAAAAAAAGCGTATGAAAAATAGAAGGATTAAATTATATAGAATATTTTCCCAAAATTTCCTCCCATAATCGAAAAAAAATAACAAAGATTTTACAAACAAAAATTGTCACGTCACTGTGCGATGGACTATATTATAAAAGACGATAACTTAAAGTTGACCCATTATAACAAAAAGAATAATTTTGCTATTTCCATCTCGCTTTAAGTTTCGTTCAGTTGTCGATCTTTACGTACGTTCGATACAATTTTTCGACGATAGATAGATTGATCAAATAGGACGTTAAATTCTCGTAGAGCACAGATCTTACATGTTCTTTTAAGAAACCATCTCTAAAAATGTGCAAGGAACTATAAATTTTTAACACATGACTTTCGTACCAGATTATCGAACATTTACTATAGCAAAACTTGGACACAATTATCGTTTTCATAAACATAAAAATTGCCGCCTTTAAATACAATAGCGTCATTCTGAATAGATTTTTATACTTCTCACTTGTCCTAACAAAAAAAATGCATTCTCGTAATACACATGAAATGATATCAGTTCTAAAAGTCCACAAATTATTTTTAGAATGATTTTTAAAATTCGCTCGTAAATTAATCTAACACACATATTCATTTTTAATAATTCACTTACGATACAGGATGCTATAGTTCTTATTGACAGCTGTTACGTATGTAAACATACGGTGTGTGTGTAACATTAATAGAGGTACCTATTTATTAATTTTGCAATTAGGCGGAATATGATACAATTTTTCAGGCGGTTATTAATTTTGCAATTCCTGTCGTAATTGACTCACAATATTTTGAATTCGTATTCTATATAATTACATACATGTATATATATATATATATACATATATATATATATATGTATATATATATATATATATATATATATATATATATATATATATATATATACATTGGTAACTATTACTTGAGCGCGGATGAAAACGATTTTTGAAGTTTTTATTGAAGTATTTATTGTATGCCGTGGGATGTCGTATGTTATATCCACACATAGAATATATATATATATATATATATATATATATATATATATATAAATATAAGTAGATTAAATAGTCGGCGATTTAAGGTCTGGTTTACTTTGATATGTATATATTTAAAGCAGTCGTACATGTTTCGACACAGCGTCTTTCTCCAAGAAATTAAAAATATATATTTTTAATTTTCTTTTTAAAGATACTATGTGTCGATACATGTAAAATTGCTTTAAATATATACATATCAAAGTAAACCAGACCTTAAATCGCCGACTAATTTAATCTACTTAATATACAAAGGTCAAGAAATAATTATCTATATATATATATATATATATATATATATATATATATATATATATTGCAAACTGATTTTATTTAAAAAAAAGTTATACGATTCATTAACAGGCGTGTGATTGTTAACATTGCATAATAAAATGTTATCCTAAAATATATAAACACGTGTCATACAATAATTTCTTGGAGATCTCCAAAAAAGAGTACTGGAAATTGATTTATGATAAAGAAGGTTCTTACTTATTTCGTCAATGCTGACCATGAATATCATACAATAAACAAATGTTCAGATGACTGTCAACGTTGCATTTTTTAATAAAGGATTACATTACGTTTCAGTTCAAACAACAGCTTATTAGTGAGTGGACACGTTTTCTTTATTCAAAATGCCTTACCGATTTTCTTCTCAAGAGTATGTGAACATACATTTTGTGTATGGCTACTGTAACGGCAGTGCACGTCAAGCAGATATTGAATACCGACATCGGTTTCCCGATAGGCGCATTCCTCATTACAGAACGTTTCCGAAAGTACACAGACAATTTCGGGAATGCGGACTGCGTTATTATCTTTTTGACCGAGGCGTAAATTTGCCAGCAGACTTAGTGGAAAAAGCTATTGTTTGCATTTCGGAATTGCTGTCCGAAATTGGGTTAACGTCAATTATCCAAGATGGATTGGTCGAGGTGGTCCTGTTGCATGACTTTTATTTATGGGGTACATGAAAAATTTAGTCTACGCGCAAGTTTCGAACACAAGAGAAGAGTTGTTGGATCGTATTCACCTGACTGCCGAGCAAATCCGACAAAACAAGTATGAAATTCCGATAAGTACTTCTTATGTTGGCTTACGGGACAAGCCTGGATTCAACAAGGAGGTAGAAATTTCGAAAATATTATTAATTGAACTTTTTTAAGTAAAATCAGTTTTTACTGACTTTAGGATTACATTTTTTTCATGATCTGACAATCACATTCATAGATATGTAACTTTGAAACAAATAAAAATGGATATACAAGTTTTGCGTTTTTGTTACTTGAAATGAAGTCTACTTCACACTCCTAAAATTTGTACATAACGATACGGGACACCTTGTATATATTGAAATATAGCTGATGCTTCCACGTTGGTACGATAAATGTACAAATACGCCTCCACGTTCGAGCATCTAAATGAAAAATAACTGATGATCAATGAAATAATAATAAGAGAATAATATGTGAATAATATTGTACTTCAACTTATAGATTTTTATTGGGCGCCCTTATTTCAACATGATATTGGTCTACTAGCTGATAGTACGCAGTATCTTCAATTACAAATATATGTCGTTAGAGCATGACTAAGATACTAAATTTATTAGATTCTATCTCTGGATCATCGCCGGTAAATTATACTCCTATAAAACTGATAAATAATAAATTAATAATATAAATGAGACATTTTTAGCTACGCATAGATAAATAAAAGAACTTCTTTAAAATAACAAGTATAAAATATTTATTCACCCCAAAATGTCCATACACTATAATGTGCAACTTGGCTAAACGGCAAAATAAGGTATTATAAATTTACGAATATAATAACATATGTGTGTAATTATGGTTATGTTTACTAGTTGATATTTTTAAGCAAAGTTTGTTATAATATAAATAAGTTAACAATGTTATATGGTAAGTACTACAGAAATCTCACTAGAAAATATTCTTTACGTTAAATTAATCAAAATAGTTACACTTTTAAAGCAAAATCAAGATATAATAATTAAATTTTGAATTGATAATACAGAGTTATATGTTACGCTTTTACAAGAAAATGAACCTGTGGTTTGTAGGAAAAAGCAGCAATATGTCTAGCGGGCTGGACTACGGCAAATCAGGGTATTCGGCCAAACAGGTGTAAGCCCTAAAACTGAATAGGTAACAAAAACCACAGTGGGAATTAGGACAAAGCCCTAATTCCGCCCCTGGTCTACAATGGCCCCCGAAAAACTCACCGGCCAGCTCACAAAATAAATGCGGAAGCGTCGTGGGCTATCGCAACGCATACATAGTTAAATGGGCACCACTACGTTCGGTCTGACGGATTCACTGGTCAACGTAGAATCACCCTTGGGCCATAAAGGCTTAAGAATACTATAAAGGTGATCGTATACCTGGTTACTAAAACTAACACTTTTGCTCATAAAGACTTACAGAAATAAAACACTAACAACGGTATATAACAATAACAACAATATCTATTAAAGAAAATAATCAAGAATGACAAAATATAAATTGCACCAAATAAATTAAAAAAAAAAGTTAAACACCCCGTATCTACAGGACGCAGTTTGATTCAACCAAAAAGTATAACGTAATAGAATATGAAAGTCAATATGAACTACGTGTATTAAGATATAGCGTTTGCATAAATCGTTCCTCAAAGCTTTGACGTACCTTAAAACAATTATGCTACACACAGTATATGTAAAATTATATGTATGAATGCAAAAAAGCTTGAAAAATACTCTATATGGTGATATTGATTATTTGAAACAATTTTGATATAAAAAAATAACACTTCAGAATTCGATACTGATTAATAAAAAAAAGAATTAATTTTCACATATTTCTCACTTTTAAATCCAATCTAAATATATGAGGTTGATATTATATTTATAAAAAAAAATATTACAGCAATTTATATTTGAAGAATGATTAGCTGTTTAAAAAAAACTGTAAATTTACAGGGATGCAAGATCGCAAATTAAATTGCACAAAATGGTGGGTCCAACACCATGCGGTCCTCCCAAATAAAAATAATATAATATAACAATTATCTAGCACTCTGTCACAAGAGAATAAAATGCTACGGACACTACCTTGCGTCTTAGTTGTCCTTGTATCCAATTAAGGGATTTTCCGGGGTACCAGTTACCAGATGATCAAGGATGCGTATTTCGGCGTGGATGCTGACCAAGATCGATATATATCTCGCAGAAAATATCGCCGCAACTTCCCCTTATTCGACACAAAAAATAGCTTTTCAGTAGCCTGCACTAGCAGCCCTAAATAAATGAGAAAAGAAAAGAATAAATGGAAGATCCCAAAGTAATATTAAAAAGCAGAGACCAATGCCGTGATAAAATTACAGCCGTCCCCGTATCTATAAACTCACCTGAAGCAACACGTGGTCATGAAAACTTCCAGAACCGAGGAACAATCCTCGAATAAAGACACTACACCAGTGAATTTAATAAAGTCAAATTTAACCAAATCCTGCACAAGCAGAAAGTAACGCAATATAAATTTAAAAAATTGACTACGAGTTTTCAAACAACTGAATACTTCAGAGCTTGATCAGTAAAGAAAGAGGATCTACCTTCGAATGTATGACTATTTATTCGGGAGGAAAACTACGTCATTGTAACAAAAACTATTCTGGACGGAATATTTGAAAGAAAAGAAGATAATTACCCAAAAACCCTGACAAGGTTGAAGAGTGATTGAGGAAGCTAACAAAAAAAAATCCGATATTTAATTCGCAGTAATAAAGGATAATTAGCCAATTTGAAATTGTACCAACCGTCAAGCGATTTATAATCGGAAGTTAAAATAAGTGGCGCGAAGATGTCGCTTTAAGCAAAAGAAAATGAGAACCCAAAATTAAGTTTAAAAAAAAGGTTATTCAAACAAATAAAGCATCCTAATAAATTTACAAAATTCTAATAAAAAGTACCACAATTTTAGGATTGTTTAAGGAGAAACAATAATCGTAATATCAATAAAAATATACTAAGCATGACTTCGCATAAAATTTCCAAAATGTCAAACTGCGCCGAAGTGTATAAAAATAATCCGGTTAAGAATAAAATGGATATAGAGACATCCAAAATATTTGAACATACATAATAATATGAAGATATTAAAGTTTGAAATAGCCTATGATGATCGATAATTATTAATTAAAGTAAATAAAATTATATTAAACGATAATATTGAATTTAGAATAGCCTATGATGACCTAAAGTTAGCAATAAATGTAATTAACTCCTTAAAAATGCCCAAATGGTATAAGGATCATTTTTCGAACGTAACAACTCCCCCCTTTCTCAAAAAAAAATTACCTGTAAATTTCTCCAAGAGAAAAAAAAGGAAAGTGGGAACGCAAGCCATAGTTACGGCAGCTGAGCGAACAGCAAGGCAAACGTAATGCGGTAATCAATAACGACGGAAATTAACAAAAGGTGAAAAGAAAATGTCTCGGCAAAATCGCAATTATAACTATTTAATGGAGATAAGGTGACCTAAAGTCACAAACGCTAACAGCAAAAATCTGATAAAACTATTCAAAATTATACGGCAAAACTATACATCACTATCTGGCAAAATTATATCTAACTGACCGGCAACACAAGCCACGATAAAACAGGTAACACTATCAGAAGTGACCCAACGAACATAACCCAAAATATATCTCAAGTGAACCTATCCAAGAACAGATAGATGCAAATCGTAACACAACCGGCGAAATTGACACAAATGTCAAGGAAAACTATCAACGAACAGATTGAGTGACGTAGGAGACTCGCTAGCACAACACCAACAACAACAACAACAACAACACTGTCTTCCAGTTGCTCGGCCTAAACACCCACAGAGGCCCTTCGACAGTCAGTCGGTCGGTACGGGGACTACAAATAACGAAAACTAAAAACAACAAAACAAACAATACCGATCGGTTGCCACCCCAGCAGCGGAATACGGAACAGCCAGTATCATGCCGAGTGTTCAAGTGCCACGAAGAAAACAAGGAAGTGGAACAAAAAGCTGCATAAAACACCGAAAAAAGACCAGACTAGGAGGGGATCATTACTCCTAGCGGCGAAAGAAGACAGAAAGCTGCGCTTTGAACACCAGTCATGAACATCGCTGCGTCACACCCAAAACCAGGGAGCAACTTCCGACAGCTCAAAAGAGACTGACTACTGTGAAGCAGAATCAGCTCAAAAAAAAACAGGATTAACAAAAAAAGGTATATCACTAACGTTAAAGGATGCAAATGGATAAGGAAAAATAGGTTAGAAGCTAAAAGGTAGGATATGAGCAACTGAGACACTGTGTACTCACGAGTTCCAACAATCCTTCAATCGATACGTCTTGAGATAAAGAAAACACAAAACTATAATATGGCCAAACAAAAAAAGAATGAACGGTAGTAAAAGCGAAAGTTTAAAGTGCGGAGGCGGCCTAACATCTACACTGACGCGGTTGAGGACCGATACGCAGAATAGCAAACAAAAAGAGACACGTCCATGACCGAGAAAAAAAAATACGTAATACGTAACGAGGGGTGTCGGTCTCAGCCCTATATGATGCCTTAAGGAATGGACGACGGAATTTATTGAGGTCCACCCCACTTCTACACACGAGAGTGTCGACAAAATAACGAAATAGGGATCACATCAACGATGTATCCAAAGTCATAATACGTATATCCTACAGAGAAACACACAATGGTCTAAAAGAAAACGGAACTGCAGCATTCTTACAGGAAAGAACATCCCAAATGCTAAATACAGACCTCAAGTGTAAAAACTCTAAGGGATAAAGTTCAAAAGTCCAAATCGGTAATCAAAAGGTTAACCAACAGTTAACGTCAAAATCGGTAAATAAATCAGAATATAATCGAAAACGTCCATCCCGTATAAGAGTTTACAAAAGCCCTCCCACGAGGATAACCTAAACGGTACGATAAAACTCTTAACGGCAGGAACTCAACAAACTGATTAGAACTGTGTGTAAGTGTGGACCCAAAATCCTCGAAATAGAGATGCAACAACGGCAAATGGAACACACTATCAACAACTCTAAACCGTAAACGTCCAAAATCGATACGCAAAATTTAAAATTTAATCTACGAAACAGGTCAAATACCCAAGACTAAATTTTCCAATGCCAAAGTCACAAATTCGGTACTTAAAAGACAAAATCAAAATTTCCAAAAGTCTAAAACGGTAAAAGCGAGACCAAAATATGAATCGCAAACGTCAAAATCGAGAAAATAGGTCGTCATCACAGGTAACCGAGTATTTGCTCTATAACACAAACGAACATCGAAAGCCGACAACCCTTAAAATTATCTACAAATAGAATAAGCCACGGCGTCTAAATACAGCAATAGCTCAAACTGCGACAGGGCTCAAGTGACTAACCCTAAAGATGTTATATACAGGGACTACCGAAAAAGCTCAGTCGCATCTTACGACATGGCGGATTATGCCAGACTGGGTATTCGTCAGGCCCCCAGACAGGCCACAAATCAGCGTTCAAGATGGAATGGAACACGTCTCCGTTTAGTCGCCTTCTACGACCTGGTGGATTACCCCAGACTGGGTATTCGTCAAGCCCCAAGACAGGCCACAAATCAGCGTTCAAGATGGAATGGAACAAATTGATGATGATTCCTTTTAGTCGCCTCTTACGACATGGTGGATTATGCCAGACTGGATATTTGTGAGCCCCCAGACAGGCCACAAATCACAAAAAGACTCGCTAATCGTCATTGGGTTGAGCTTTAAGGTATTCACTGCTCCAAGAGCCAGGCATCGGGTCGCCTTCGCAGGTTTTAAGCTCATAAGAGTCTGTCGACAGTCGACGATGGATCATGAAAGGACCAACAAATTTATCAACAAGTTTGGCAGAATAATACTTAGAAGCGTCTGACAAAACAAAGTTCTTGCGCCAGACTAGTTGATTAGGTTGAAACTCTACTGCACGATGTCTCAAGTCATAATGAGATTTAGCTTTTTCGTAGGCTGCTTGAAGTCGAAGTTTTACATCTTGGAATAATCGAGAGAATTGGTGAGATCTAGACATAAGTTCTTCAGGGTCTCTAACACAAATAACATTAGGTGTATCGCAACCTTCAGGTTTCTGAAGTGGACGTCCTCCGGTAGTTGACATTTCTCTACCGATGAAATCGAAATGAAATGATCGATTAAATAAGGTGTGAGACCGGTTACGTCATCCTTGGCGGTACGCAGAGCGCAAGAAATTTTGGGTAGAACTAAGTCCCATTCACGATGATTCCCTGACACATAAGAGATCAACATAGTTTTAATTACTCGATTAACACGCTCGACAGGGTTCGCCTGAGGGTGATAAAAGGATGTAAAAGCTGACTTGATTCGATAATGATCTAACAGTTGACGATACTCTTTAGATCTAAATTGAACCCCATTATCGGAAATGATCGTACGAGGTACACCAAACAGCAAGAACACGTCATTCTTAAGATGTTTTATGTTATTTATGTTAGCAGCAGTAGTTTTACGTAGTGCGAAGGTTAGAACAAACTTGCTAAAACAATCTGATACGACCAGGATATAATTAAATCCACGCTTAGATCTCGGCAGAGGACCAACGATATCAATGCTAAGTAGTTCCCAAGGTTTATTAATACGACCCATACGACCAGCAGGTTTCCGTTGTTCAGGTTTCGTTCTCAAGCATGTGCGACAGCGATTAATATAACGGATGACATCAGCTGTCATTTTAGGCCAATAATGATTTTGGGCAATTCTACCCAAAGTTTTAGAAATACCTAAGTGACCACATGTAGGAGGATCATGACATGCCTTAATTAATTCAAAACGACGTTCTTTGGGAACCACAACTTTCCATGAGTCATCTTCACTACCAAAGTAGTTACGAGAAGACCGAATGTACTTGCAAAGTTTGCCATTAATAACTTGAAAAGCGGGATATTTATCAGGAGTTTCTTTAACAGCACGAATAAGTCTGCTGTACCATTTATCTGATATAGGTTCGGAAGCATCGTTGGACAACAATATTGGCACAGAACGAGAAAGTGCATCGGGAACTACGTTTTCTGAACAAGTAGGACAATTCCTAACAGTGACGCCAGGTTTGCCACAACGAAAGCAATGTCTTTTACGTTCTGAGGGACATTGCGCAGAACGGTGACCTTCTTTATTGCAATTCCAACATTTAAAAGACGGAACTTGTATCTTCGACGGAGCGCAAGAAGCTGGAGTTTCAGCAATAGATAAACATGCAAGGTCTGGTTCCAGAGATTTACCTCGCACAGGAGGCGGAACGTACGCTTCCACAGAAGCTCTGCACGATTCAAGACGCTTGCATAGCTCTACGAGTTGTGAAATAGAAGTGACTGCTGACAGTCCAAGCTGAGTCTGATAAAATGGAAGCGAGTTCTTAGCAGTAATCTTCAGCTGCGCGGATTCAGGTACTGACACGCAGAGTCGAGAAAACAAGGATTTCATCATGACACATATAAACCAATAGATTCTTGAGGCCCTTGAGTACGTCTACGAATCTCGTCAAATAACTTGTCATCATAAACTGGACCCAAAAATTCAGAACGGAGTCCACTAGTCAGTTCTTTCCAGTTCGAAAAACAATTCCTATTAGCTCTATACCAAATTAGAACATGACCCGTCAAAAGATCAATCGCTGAGTTATATAAAATTTCGTCAGAGGAATTTCGAGCGATTTTGAGCTCGTCCACACGCTCCAGGAAAGCGTTCACAGGAAGACCAGAAAATTTAATGCCCCAATTGGCTACCGGCACAGACTTAAACGAACAGGTACAGGACTTTGAGGAACTGTTGCATTGGACTCATCACTGGATGTTTTGGATGAACTAACAGAATTCGCGCCACCGGCGATAACAGATCGCCCCAAGATAGCACTCTTGCTAGGAGTGGAAGCCCTCTCAAAAGATTTCGCCCTCGTTTTTAATAAAGTCCCCAAATCGACCAAACGAGCCTCAAACTGGGCACGTTGTTTCTTCTCAGCAGCGGTGCTGGGAATGCTGCGATTCGCCCTTTCGAAAGTATGAGTCAAGGAGGAAACCAGCTTACCAAAAGATGAGGATGAGCGAGAGTTAGAAAAGTCCTTGACCACATCGGCCAGGATAGCCAGCTTATCTCCGATAGCAGCAGCGTCTTCAGCAAATGAGAAAGGATGTTCAGGCAAAGAACCACCAGCATAAAATTTTCGAAGTTGTCTAAGGGACCTGCGCATATCTGCCACCGTTGCAAATTCCTCTAAGCCCCGAATTTGAAGCTCATACTCAAGCTCGTCCTTAGCCAGACGATTAATTTTGACCTTAAATTCCATGATCCAACCCACGCAACCCTAATCAAAATTCTAAACAACACGAGTCTCAAAATTATTCCTAAAAATATTTCCAAAAATATTTCCCAAAAGGGTCGCAATCGATACACGAAGAAAATCTAGAACCTCGATAATTACAATCTAAACTATCAACAAACAAGGGTGGTCACAACCACGAACTAAAATTATTTGGTTGGCAAACACAAATTCGAGATTCCCCAAATTCGCAAAAATTAAATTCACAAAAATCGATAATCAAAAATCCCAAAATCGGTACGATTGGTACGAAATCGTTCTGCCAATCCCACGATAATCTATCAAAACTTCTAATCAAATTGTAATTGAATCTGAATTCCCAATACAAGAATTTCGATTTCCACACGTTTCGAATAAACCACCCGTAACACAACTACTATATTTGTGGGTTACACAAAAACAGCCAAAAATTAACATAAAACCAAAATCTTTCAAAAAGAAGATGGTACCCAAACAGTCGAAACGTGGGAAATAAATTAATGCAAAACCAAAATCTTACAGTTCGCGAAACTAAATTAAGTGACCACCTAAACCCGACAAGTGTTCGCGGACCTCTTCCGCGGGGGTTGAGCTACCCACCAGGCGCGCACCCTAGGTGGCGGATAAGGGGACGGTCAGGTCTCTCTTGGGGGACCTGATTAGTGGCAGTCATAAGCGGGATGGCTAGATCTAAAAACCTTTCAATCATTTGCGAAAGCTGTCACCGCGGACCAGCTCACCCAAGCTACGGTGTAAGGCAACGTGCTTAGAGCCGAATGGCCACTGGGGTATATGTGGTCTCTTACGTTCGCCTGGGGGCACTAGGCGGAACCCCCTTGTATTTACGCCTTGTGCCTGTAATGGAAGCTCTGCTGGCATTGACCTCAGACTTCTTCCATACTCGTGGGAATTATATGAACCGAGAAACAAAACAAAACATTAAAAAGATGGAGTCTGAGGAGAATCCAAAACCTAAGGAATCTATAGAGACTCTCTTGGCAATGGAGACTGAAGAGACTCCAAAAAACAAAACTGAAACGCAACGGACTGAAACTGAGATCGTTGCGAAAACAGAGGGTGCACCCAAGGAAAGAAAACATCTTTCCGGGGCACAAAGAAAGAAATTAAAGAAGATGAGGAAACAGGGGGTGGATACGAGTAAAATAAGGCTCCCCCTTTCCCAAAAAGAACCTCAGGGAGAACCTAAGCCAACAGGGGCCGTTGAGCGAACCGTGTCGGCTAGGGGCACCCTGAGGATAAAGTAACTAAGCGCACGAAGTTTTCTGCTTCGGGCGTGAGTTACAAAGTAGCTCTTAAAGGTATTAAGGCTGCAATAGTTCCTAAAGACTACCCGGTCAGCTTAGTGACTGAGGGAAGTGTAGGAGCTATACAAGAGGCCCTGATGATGGTCATACATAGGGCGCAGAAGGCGCCGAGGTTTGAATCCTCCCGTCTTATGGACGGCTACTATGGAGTCATCTGTGCAGATGAAGACTCGTACAACACTACGAGAGATTACTTGGAAAAGGAAATTGTTTGGAAACTCGTGAAGAGCGAGGAGCTGCCTAAACAGCAACGAGCTTTAGCGTTTCTGCCAGAGACTAAGAAAGAGGATCTGACAGTGGGCTTGAAAAGACTCGAGAGGCAAAATCCAGGGCTTAAAGTGGACCGATGGATTACTCTCAGTTCCAGGTCTTCCGAAAAGGGCCTACATGTGGGCCTTCGAATTGACAAGGAGTCTGAGGAAACGTTGGTGAGGACTGATTGGAGACCTTACTATCGCTTTCAGAGGGCTAGCTTTGTAACCCTCGAAACAAAAAAAGACCAGAAACCGGTGATGCAGGATGAGGGTACTCTAGAAGAACCTAAGGCATCAACCTCTAAGGGTCAAAATGTTGAAGATTCTTCAAATAAATCTTCAACATAAGAAAACAGCCACAGCGGTACTTTGTCAAAGAACGCTGGCTGAAGATATCGATATCCTCCTCATCCAAGAGCCATGGATAAGTAGAGGTAAGGTGGGAGGACTAAATGTTATGGGAAGGGAGCTGTTAGTTGGTGTCCCAGACACTAAAATTAGAACTTGTATCTGTTTCAGAGACGACCTGGACGTGATGCCTATCATGGAGCTATGCAGTGGGGCCATGGCGGCAGTCAGGATCAGACTGAGTGTCGATGGGGTGATATTGGAGACTACAATTGCGTCTCTATATCTACCCATTGACTCTCCAGAGCTACCAGGGCCTGATCTTGAGGTCTTGGTGGAATATACCAGTAAGTACAATCTCGAATTGATTGTCGGCGCAGATACCAATGCTCATCATAAGGCTTGGGGCAGCAAGGATAACAATTATAGGGGTAAGTCTCTCTTTAACTATCTCTGTGGTACTGAACTTGACTGTCTGAATCAAGGTGATAAGCCGACATTTAAGACATCAAGGGGGGAATCAGTTATAGATATAACCTTATGTACGTTTGGAATGCGGGATATTGTAGGGGGGTGGCATGTATCCGACGAGCCGTCGCTCTCTGATCAATGCTAATGTCCGCTATGAACTATGTACAGATTTAACGGAACCCAGACTATACAGAGATCCTAAGAGAACAGACTGGGGCTCTTACAAGGAAGACCTGTTAGCTGCGACCCGAAATATTCCTGTTAAAATAGGGAATGTGGAAGAGCTGGAGTTGGCTGTTGACTGGTTGCAACGGACCATTCTTTCCTGCTATGAAAATAAATGTCCCCTTTTGGAGCTCCGTATAGCTAAGCGGGCTGCCTGGTGGAATGCAGAGTTAACCAATTTAAGGAAAGAAACTCGCCGGTCACTTAATAGGGCGAAGAAAACAGGTAATTGGGAAGCCTACAAGGCTCTCCTCAATAAATACAATGATAAAATCAAAGGAGGACATCGAAGGTGTTCCTGACATGGCCAGAATGAACAGAATTCTCAAAAAAGATCCTTCCAACGCAATTAGATCTATACAAAAATCGGACGGGAGGTGTACCATTACGTGGAAGAGACTTTAGACTATCTTCTGGGGGTACACTTTCCAGATTCGGAGCGTATGGATGATTGTGATACCAATCAAGTTGTCACCTCTTGGAGGGCAACTAAGAATGATTGGGAGACATCAAACGAGATCTTCAAGCCCCATTTAATTAGATGGGCGATAGGATCGTTTGAACCATATAAATCCGCAGGACC
Organism: Melolontha melolontha; assembly: GCA_935421215.2. Classification (NCBI taxonomy): domain Eukaryota; kingdom Metazoa; phylum Arthropoda; class Insecta; order Coleoptera; family Scarabaeidae; genus Melolontha; species Melolontha melolontha. The sequence goes on along the minus strand of OW285237.1, from coordinate 123,665,149 downwards.
AGACGGAGTGTTTCCCGAGCTCCTTCAAGAGGGAATTGGTGAAATTATGGGTCCTCTATTGGAGATATTCAGGTCTAGCCATGCTATGGCTTATATCCCTAGGGCATGGAGAGAAACTAGGGTAGTGTTTATTCCGAAGCCCGGAAAAGCAACATATACCCACCCTAAATCATTTAGACCAATTAGTCTTACCTCTTTTATGTTGAAGACTATGGAAAAAATGATATATTTAAATATTAAAGAAGGGGCTCTGGATAGATCTCCTCTACACCCACTGCAATGGGTATACCAGATGGGAAAAGCAGGTGAGGGTACCCTGCATAGCCTGGTGAGAGGGCTCGAAAGGAGCCTACACTACAAGGAAATTGCACTTGCAGTCTTCTAAGACATAGAGGGTGCTTTCGATAACACCTCGATGTCTTCTATTATTCGATCTTTAAGAGATCGAAAAATAAAAACACCACATGCAACTGGGTTCATAACATGCTGCGTAGCAGAGTAGTTCATGCCCAAATGCAAAACAAAACGATCTCCATGAGGACAACAAAAGTGTGTCCTCAAGGAGGCGTATTGTCACCACTACTATGGAGTCTAGTAGTGGAAATCTCCTCAGGACATTAAATGACCAGGGAATATGGACGCAGGGGTTCGCCGATGACATTGTCATAGTGTCCCAGGGGAAATTCCCGGGGACAGTGGCGAGCATCATGCGAAATTCTCTGCGAATTGTAGAAAGATGATGCCTTGAGGAGGGATTAACTGTCAATCCTCAAAAAACCAAGTTGGTAGCCTTTACCAACATGAGAAAACTAAATGATCTGGGCAGCATAAAGCTGTTTGGACAAGAGTTAGAACTAACCAATGAAGTGAAGTATCTAGGCATAACACTTGATGCGAAACTGAATTGGAGCAGACACCTAGCCAAAGTGGCAGACAGGGCGGCGCAGCTCTTCTGGAGATGCAGAAGAGCTGTTGGCAAGACTTGGGGACTAAGACCAAATGGTCTGGTTGTACACAGCAGTAATAAGACCAACGATTACCTATGGGGCAGTTGTCTGGTGGAGGAGGACGGAGCGGACATTGTCGGTGAGGCTCCTCACGACTCTCCAGCGACAGGTCCTGTTGGGAATCACGGGAGCTATGAACAGCACGGGAACCGCTTCCATGGAGGCCATCGTAGGTCTCCCTCCGCTGGAAATATTTATAAAGGCGGAGGCAATGGCTGCGATACTGAGGCTGAAGGCCAATGACGCATGGTGTCCTAATAAGGTTGTAGGGAGCCATACAGATATCACAGGAACTATACTGGAAGAGCCGATATTTTAAATGCCGGTGGACAGTATGGCACCTGAAATTATGTTTACAGCTAAGCTGAACATACTTATACCGACCAGGGAACAGGCAAAAAGTCGCTCGATCGATTGTGGTGCCGGCACCTGGTACACTCATGGATAACAATCTAGTCAGGGGGCAGGTGCAGGCATATACGGAATGTGCCCTGGAAGGAAGATATCGATATGTCCGGGGAAACATGCTACGGTTTTCCAGGCCGAATTGTTAGCAGTCGCAGCCTGCGCCGATGAAATTCGGGAAGCCGGCTGCGCAAGCAAAAAAATTAACATAATCACTGATAGTCAGGCGGCTATTAAAGCCATTGTGAACCCATCTACCAGGTCTAAGCTGGTGAAATACTGTAAACAGGTCCTCAATAACCTGGCACAAGACAATACAGTGTAGCTGATATGGGTGCCAGGACATAAGGGAATTAATGGCAATGAGATATGAGAATATTCTGTCATTTATATTTTGTGTTCTCTTGATAAAGGCATCATTGCCGAAACATGTAGAGTTATTTTAAATATATATACTTTGAAGTAATGAACCAGACCTTTAATCGCCGACTTATTAAGTTTACCTTATATATATATATATATATATATATATATATATATATATATATATATATCTATATATTAATTGATAAATTATTGGAGTTTTTCGGATTTTATATGAAATATGTATTTACCAATATCGCTCCGGATTGGTCCACTCTAATAATTAGTAATTAAAGTAAATAAAATTATATTAAACGATAATATTGAATTTAGAATAGCCTATGATGCCTTAAAGTTAGCAATAAATGTAATTAACTCCTTAAAAATGCCCAAATGGAATAAGGAACATTTTTCGAGCGTAACACAGGATTGAGGGAGATATTCTTGGATAGCTCCGGTGTTTCTAAGTATGGCTCAATGTGGAATAGGGTACAATAGAATGATGCGGGTACGTAAAAGTTTATTATGTTCCATAGCTTCGATGTGGGCGTCTTACAGCATAATGCTTTCGTAGTTTTCTTGCCGGTAACCGATTTTATTCGGGTAAAAATTGATTTAAACGTTGCGCTGGTATTATGTACACCTCTTATATATATATATTTTTAAATTGTATCACTGATATTTAGGTATTTATTAAATTTTAGAAAACGGAAAACTCTTTTCGAGGCAAAGCTATGCAAAATTCTGCTACTGACGCTAACTTTCATTTATTTTTTCCAAAGCCTTATTAGAAAGCAAAAATTATCTTGATTTATACTTTTTACAACTAATTATATTAACTAAATTATAAATATAATATTGATTTTGATAGAAAGAACAAATTAAAATATGAATTTACAAGTATATGCGACTTGCTTTTAGATGTTAGGTTATGTTATTATTTTGAATAGAAATATAACCTGTTCGCGGTTTTTCTATGTTTGAAAATGGGTGTGATCATTTAGTATCGATATAAAATTCAAATGTAAATAAATTAAATATATTTTTTAATTTCGCGTAATTGACTTGAATGACAAAAATAAAAATAAAAAATATAAATAGTAAATTTCGAAATAAATATAATTTAATTTGAAATATACAAATTTGTCGTGATATTAATTTATTAACGTTTCGACACTAATTTTACAAGTTGTGTCCACCAACTGAAGCTATTCAATAGAGTATTTCTCTTGTGTTAATTCCAACCCTTTCATTTACAGTTAGCTGGAATAACCGAGCTATACGTATCACAACACTATATATATATAAATATATATATATATATATATATATATATATATATATATGGTAAACCTAATCAGTAGGCGATTAAAGGTCTGTATATTACTTCAAAATATATGTATTTAAAAAACTCTACATGTTTCGGCGGTACGCCTTTATCAAGGGTACACAAAATACAAATGACAGAATATAAAAGTCAAGCAACCAAGCCGCCATGGTCCAAATTATTCAAAGACACAATCCAGCAATAACAATAAATCATGCCCCAGTATTCCAAAAAATAGATAGCAAGGCGCGAACACATGCGTTGTTCGCCGTCAGCAACCCGTGTCTCCCTCCGGGCACGAACCCGTGTGCTGGCTGCCGCCGGCAGCCCGCGTCTCTCCATGGGTGTGTGGCTTTGTGTGAGAGCGTAAGTGCAGGTCTCTGCATGTCGGTGCGCTCGCGCAGAGCCCTGCAATTACGCTCTCACACAAAGCCACACACCCATGGAGAGACGCGGACTGCCGGCGGCAGCCAGCACACGGGTTCGTGCCCGGAGGGAGACACGGGTTGCTGGCGGCGAACAACGCATGTGTTCGCGCCTTGCTATCTATTTTTTGGAATACTGGGGCATGATTTATTGTTATTGCTGGATTGTGTCTTTGTATAATTTGGACCATGGCGGCTTGGTTGCTTGACATTTATATTCTGTCATTTGTATTTTGTGTACTATTGATAAAGGCATACCGCCGAAACATGTAGAGTTTTTTAAATACATATATTTTGAAGTAATATACAGACCTTTAATCGCCTCCTGATTAGTTTTACCATATCATGCCAAGGTCACGAAGTTATTATATATATATATATATATATATATATATATATATATACAGGTAGTAAACGTGGATATCTGGTCACCCTCCGCACTATAGTCAGTTGGACTTTCGTCGTACTAGAAAAACCGTACGTTATAACTAGAGAACGGACGCAATTTCCATAAAACGCAATCGGCAATTGGAATTGTATATAACGTCGCTCAGTATATCCCGGCGTAATTCAATGAAGTATTTGTTTGACTTACTCGGACACCTGGTCTCGCCGCGATAACAATGGACAAGCCAGCTATTGTATTCCGAGAATATAGTGCTTTTTAAAGTGTTTTCATGAGCGTAGATAGAAGCGGGGTTTTTATAATGTATTTTATTTATTAGTTTATATTTCGTAAGATAAATAAAGTGCTGTGAGTAAGTTTCTTATTTTCATAGTTTTAACTGTTAATTACATCGTCATTTTTGTGATAAATCCTGTTTAATATCGTTTGATTGAATCTATTTCTACCAATTATTTCGACGTAAGAGTGTGCATTGAATTTCGTTCAGTTTCAATAACTTACGCACACATTTTTAGTTTTCATTTATTTAGATCTAGAGCATTGTTTAAGTTACTTTTTCAGACATGATATGGAAGAATGTCGAGAACGGCATTGTAAAACAATGGCGAGTTGGATTGACGGTCATACTGATTGTATGTCCATTGTCAGTGATTCCGAAATTTATTACAAAATCCGTAAAATATCGTCAAAAATTCGTCACTTAGGATCGCAAACACATCTGCACTCTATAAAACTTTTATGGCGGCTAATATTCCATTAAATAAACTTAGCAATCCTACTTTAAAAATATTTCTGAAAAAATATACTGGTCGAAATGTTCCTGATGAATCAACTTTACGCAAATATTATGTTTCTAGGTGCTATACGAGAACAGTAGAACGCATTAGAAGCCATCTTTTAAATCAATACATATGGATAAGCGCCAACGAAACGGTGGATATGTTAGGACGCTGTGTGGTAAATGTTGTAGCTGATGTAGTACATACAACTATTCACTATAACTCATATGTAATAGCAACAAGTGTTATAAGTAGAGTTGATGCGGAAACAATTGCTGAAACCATTAAGGACAATATGCAAAAAATGCTTCATTCGGACGCCACGTACAAAGAAAAAATACTTTTATTTGTCAGTGATAGTGCTGCGTATATGTTAAAAACAGGCAGACTATTGAAGAAAACATATCCTAATATGCTGAATATTACTTGTGTAGCACATGCTCTCCACAGAATCTGTGAATATATCAGAGACACTTTTCCGGAAGTTGATAGACTTGTATCAGCTTTTAAAAAAGTTTTCAGAAAAGCGCCATTGAGAGTAGCTATTTTCAGGGAAAAATTTCCATCTCTGTCACTGCCTCCCACTCCAGTAATAACTAGATGGGGAACATGGCTGGAAGCTAGTAGTTATTATGCTGAGAATTTCGATAGTCTAAAACATTTCGTAACACTGCTAAAGGAGGATGCTAGAAGTATTGGTGAGTGCAAGAAGCTCACACAAATCCCAAATTTAAAAAATCAGTTGTACTTTCTTCACGAACACTTTGAAAAATTGCCAAAACTAATCACTTATTTTGAAAATCGAAATCTCAAATTAAATGACGGATTAACCACATTAGATGTGGCTGTTAATAATTTGAAAAGTATTCCAAGTGACTTCGGATGTGGCCTTCGGCAAAAGTTTGAAGCAATTCTTAATAGAAATCCAGATTTAATTACATTGCAGCAATTATGTATGGAGACAATTCCACAAAATCTAACTGCTAAATATGAAGAAATAAAAGAATATTTCCAGTATGCACCTATAACCAGTTGCGATGTAGAAAGGCCGTTTTCTATTTATATGGATGTACTTAATTCAAAGAGAACAAAACTGACAGAAGAAAACCTTGAGAAACTATTGCTAGTCAATATTAATACTCCTTTACTCAACTTGAACGACAAAATGAACAAATAAAAATGTTCCAATTATAGAAATAAAATTAAAAATTTAAAAAATACAACTTTTCAACAAATACATATGTATTTCGTAATTTTTTAGATCACCACCCGTTTGTTTTCCAATTATATAAATAAAATTAAAAACTTAAAAAATACAACTTTTCAACAAATACATATGTATTTCGTAATTTTATAGATCACCACCCGTTCGTTTTCCAATTATATAGATAAAATTAAATATTTTAGAAATACAGCCTTTCGCCAGTACTGCACTGGGTGGTAAGCGTGTCCGTTCTCTAGTTATAGCCGATTAAACGTTAAACCGTACATTGATAAGCTTCAATAAGAGCGAAACGCGTTTGTACGTTCCGTTGATGGACGTGGCTTTTCAACAATTTTTAATTATCCTAATTACCAGGAAGGTCGGAGTCGTGACGAGGTGTGTTCTACATGCTGGTATAAACTTAGTTTGTCGGATTGTAGTTATTAACGCATTACATAAGGCGACATTTACATGTAAAAATGAGATTTAATATTCATGAATTCTCATTTGCAGTAAGTTCAGAATGTTAACTATATATACACAAAGTATAGGACTGAAAAGCCATATCCGTCTTCGAGATACCGTACATTGATAAGCTCCAATAAGAGCGAAACGCGTCTGTACGTTCCGTTGATGGACGTGGCTTTTCAGCAATTTTTAATTATCCTAATTACCAGGAAGGTCGGAGTCGCGACGAGGTGTGTTCTACATGCTGGTACAAACTTACTTTGTCGGATTGTAGTTATTAACGCATCACATAAGGCGACATTTACATGTAAAAATGAGATTTAGTATTCATTAATTCTCATTTGCAGTAAGTTCAGAATGTAAGGAATATTCTTAATTCCGTTTCGCTCGGCACACGGGCTTCAGCAAACGTGCTATATAATCTTTCCACTGACGTTGTTCTTAGTATGTGAAGCAAATTTATTAACGCGTTCTTTTTAGTACACTAAACAATAAATTTTAATTTTAAGTATATTATATTTTGTTTTATTCGTCTATAAAAACTATTTCATGATAAGAAATTTCTTCTAATATATGAAGTTCAGGATAAAAATTACAAAATAATAAATTTATTGATATAACTATGTACTATATAATATTATTGTCGCATTTTTCGATAAATTCAGATGTCATTCAGAAGTTATTTATTAAGTGTGGTCAGTCCTCTCAAATAACAAAATTTCCTCCTCGCCATTCGACAACTCTGAAACTGGTGATTCTGTTTCTATAACAGTACGTTTTTCATTTCAGTCCATGCATCTTAGCACGCACAGTGCTTCTCAATAAGGTCCTGGTTGAGGGTTAGAATAAGTAGTCTTCTGGGCAGCGACAGTAGCAGTCTGCTTAGTGGCATGTTTGTTAGCTCCAAATCATAGAATGTGCACATGGCAAGGTTCTGACCTTTCACTCTTCCTTCTTAAGGTAATAGTGCAACGTGCAACTAGCATGAAGGGCCTACGACTTTTCATGACTTTCAGTTTTTAAACCAAAATGCCACAGTATTCTTTATGGATTAAAGTTGTAGCATTTCATTTATGCTGAAAAACAGTGAATTCTCGGTACACATAACAAAAGCTTTTAGTATTATTTAAACACGTATGCGATATTGTTAAGTAAACACACTTTCGATTATTACAAATTTATTTAATTTATAGTATTTCTTGTTTAAGTTGCTAAAATACTGTGACGTGAGTCAGGCATTGACGGCAGGCGCTCACGCGTCATCCGTCTCCCGGACAATCTAGAATAAAAAGCCTGGAATAAAACGAAAGTCCAGAATGTTCTCGCCGTGATAGGGATTAGAACATTCATTCGATCAGCAACCGACCGCCGTGTTAACGTCGTAGTTATAAATAAATATTATGAATAAATAAATATAAATATTGTCATTATTGTAATAGTTTTAAGTGCTATTTAGTGTGTTCTTTTATTAATATAGTGTGTTTTATTTACCGTTAGATTTATTTAAACATACCCAGAAAGACAAGTATTTTACAATATAACTCTAAATATATTAAAATTTAACATATTTTGAGGAAAAAATTTTTAAGCCAATATCTCAAAATCCTGATGGATAATTTTAATTTGAGAATAAAGATGAAAAAAGCATATAATACATATTCTAATGTATAGGAAAAAAGCAGTGTTATTATTTGAATTAGATTTTAAAATTTTAGTTTAGGATTTTCTTACGCAAGTCTCTCTTTCTTACATTCTTTCATATGTAGAATGCGCTATCAATTTTTGACCTAGTTATTAAGAAATTGGTATCAAAATAATTTGTTGAGATTTTTCAATCTACATAGCACTTATTATCGTCCTGAAAACGTTTACCCCGAAGCTTCTGTTGGACGTAGCGTCGAGTTCTATTAGTTTCGATTTCTTAGAAGCAGTTTTGATACTCGGCAATACCTGCGTCACCTCTGTTCTGTTGGTTGTCGCCGATTTGTCGACCTATTAATTGAGTAATTTTCAAAATATGAACCAACGCTAATCATGTATTTCGATTTTGGTTACGCCATTAAAGTTAATGAATGTTCAATATCTTTTTTTGTGTAAATATAGGGAAGGCGTTTTCTTTCCTTTAATTAGCAATTATATGTGTTTATCTTGTCGGACATTTATTTGTTTGGGGTACCTACGTAACTGGCAGGATATTACTTTATAAATTACTTCCTCTTTTTACTTTATTCTGTCCTTCAGCATTGGTAATAAATGCGAACTTCCGATCCTTCAAGGATTTCGTACTCAAAACTAACTGAAAACTACATTTATAATTGAAACAAACATATTTTTTAAAATATTTTATGTCAAAAAGAATGGGACAGAAAATGAATTTAAAGAAACCGTTACATTACACACATACATAATATTTGCAAGGCTTGTAGGACTGCATATTATAGCTATTATTCGAATTCGCAAAAGTTTAACTTATTTTATTGCCGAAAGAGTCGTTTTGTTGTTAACATTATTTTACGACCAATTATTATCCTTAAAATTACAATTTTATAAATATTATTCTATTTTTTTTTCTAAAATTATCTAAAGATTTTAATGTGAACACTCTACAAAATAAATTGGCTAGTAAATGTTGCAGTTACACACAGTCTATCTCTACCGTCTCCCATCAGTATTTTAATGGAATATAAAAAAAGAATAGCTAATCGGACTAGAATACATATACAAACGAAGTATATGAGAGGGGTTTGACGAAAGAGTGACTTTTCAATGAAATACTTATTTTTAGGGTAAAAATATATATTATTCTTCGACATAATCCATTTGCAAGTCTACGCACTTATGTCAGTCAGTTTACAATTTCTTCAAACCATCCGAAAAGTAATATTTTGGCACCTCTGTAAAATATGCATTTGTCTCGGATATCACCTCTTCAATTGTTCGAAATCTCTTTTCACGGTGCCGTTTTCTTTAAACTTGGAAATAAAAAGAAATCACTGGGAATCAGATCTGGTGAACGGACGACGCAGCAATTCGTAATGCAATTTGACAAACTTTGGACGAAAGAGAAGGCGCATTATCGTAATGGACAAGATAACACTTTTCTTCAAAAAACAACGTGTTTTCTTAAGTTCTGTATTAAAACGTGTCGCCAAATCTGGATAATATTGGCCAGTTATCGTCTTTCCCCTTTTCAAATAATCAATAAAGATAACACATTTAAAAATTAATAAACTGTGGCCTTATTGGACGAAAAAACGGTTTTTGCTTTCTTGTGGGCACATTTCCCTGAAAAAAATCATTGTGTCGACTGTATTTTCGTTCTAGAGTATAACAGTGTATCCAAGCTTGAACTACTGTAACATATCGAGGAAGGATTTCCCTTGGATTACGTTTGAAGATAGCCCAACATTTTCCGGATATTTGGATGCGAGCGAGCATTTGATCAGCAATAAGCAAACACGTCAGCCATCTCGGCGAAATACTTAGAGTAAATGAGGGTCTGCGAAGCTGGGTAACATCCGTGCTCATATAGCCACTTTTAAAAGTAGAAAACCACTTACAAATCGGAGTACATTCACGATAATATTTGGGTAACTTTTTATCGGTTACTTTCATTGTTTGTCCACGTAAAAATAATGTTTAGTTAACACTTGGAATTCTGGAATTTGCTCCTTCTGTAAGCTTTCATGGCTATATTTTCTCCAATGATGCGAGAGATTGTTCTGGATTCGACGTTAATTTCTTTCACAAACAGCTTCAACAGTGTTTGCCGTACCTGCTGAACGCGGACGATAGATTTAAGGGATATCAATGGCATCAATGGTGAATATTAAGGGGCGAAGCAAGAGTTAAAATCTGTAGATAGTGATACGATAATGGCATTCGAACCACTTTATAGTATAAGTGGTGCTCACTGAGTGACTACTAAACCAGTACTAAACATATTATATGTTCTCGACGATTCTTTATGCTGTTATGAAATTCTCTATCTTATAATTTCGTGCTATTGACAGTAATTATGTTTAGGTTGTGTATAATAACTTTGAAAAGTTTTTGCTAATCTTTCGTTATCTTGCATAATTTGAATCTCTTGACTATTGAAGGTATATAATATGTTTTTTATTAAAATTTTATTTTTGGTTTCTATTGTTCCAATCTTAGCAGTTAATTGACAGTACTATACACTCGATGTTTTAACGCCGATTTATCTTTTTCCAGAAAACCTTTCCAATACCGAATCTTCAATTTCGACACTGTTTTGACTAAGAATATTTTTTTGTTTATAACAGTTGACCATAGTGATTTTAAATTGCTAGACGATCTAATAAATCTGTTTACCGTAAATCTTTCTTTATTTAGCTGAAAGAAGTTTTTTTTTGGTCCATGTTTATGACATTCTTGATCTAGTAATTGGGGTCAATCATTAATTAATTTTATTAGTGTATTAGTTGCCTTATAGTCTTGAAATTCTCAAAGTCTAAGCATCTTTAAATCTAGAAATATTGATACATTTGATTTTTTTACTATAAGCTGTGGAAGTTTTACGCACCAAACATCTTTTCTTATTTAAAGTAGTTAACTACTACTCGCTTTTTAGCGTTTGAAATTGATCACTTGCACACAAATACGGTAAATTTTATTTGTTATTCAAATTGAATCTAATCTAGATAAATTAATAATAAAAATATATCTTGTAAGCCAAAGAGAAATAAATAATGAAAGCAAAGAATTAATATACCTTAGTATATATACAAGAAAAGGACGCTAAAAATTTAATATAGCTTAGAATATTCCCATTACGATGGTTTCTTCCAGTATTCCGAAGATCTAGGTCGAACGTAATAAAAAGGACAAAGGCAAGAATGAAAAAATAATCCTCCCACTTGGAAAATAATAACGTTCCTACATTTATGACACACAGAAGTGGATTTTAAGGCAGTTATGGAAAGTTTGTTTGCTTCGTTGTGTTTATGGTCCCATTTTCAAAACTGCGTCTGCGTTTGCTCGTTTGCTATTATTTTTATTTTTGTATTCTCTTACTTCCTTGCGGCGTATATCTAACGGTTTATATACATATACTGGAAGCACAATTATTTGTGACATTACAGATGTCTTTGTGTCAATACTTACTATTGTTTATGGTCATTAAATTAGTATTACGTATATTTCCCTTTTTGGTTATTTTTCTGGTTCCTAAACTACAAATTTATTTAATGTTGCATTCCTTTCCAAATTAGGAAACTATATCAAAAAGGGTAAAATTTCTGTTTAACACTACAATTTTACTTTTTACAATCAATTAATTATTTCGTTACAATGTGTGTTTAAGAACTACCTGATTATTATGGTGACGGAATTAATCAACTATACAAAAAAAATTTAGGTAAAAAATGATAAACACACCTTCGGCATATACGATGTGCTACCCAGAAATTCTGGGAATTTGAATGTAGTGCGCGAATGGATGGTAGTACAGTTCTATGGCGCTAGTTGGTGTTAGCTGCGTCTATTTTAAGTCAGTCTTTCAAATGATTCTTTGCGAGGTAGTGACAAACAGATTTTTGTGTTGAGTTATGTTAGCGTTATTCTGCGAAATTCTACTTCAAATTTGGTAAAACGGCAGAGGAAACTCTTAACATGCTTAAACAAGCATTTGGTGAGGATGTTTTAGGCCAGACGCAAACTTATAAGTGGTACAATCGCTTCAAAAGTGGACGAGTATTGGTTGATGGTGATGAGCGTTCCGGTCGTCCATCGACGGAAAATACGCCACAAAATGTGGCAAAAGTGCATGATGCAATCCTGCAAGACCGAAGGAGAACAGTCCATGACATTTGTAACATTGTAGGCTTATCGTACGGCATTTGTCGGCGTATTCTGCCGGACAAACTCAATATGTGGTACATTGATGCAAAGTTTGTGCCAAGCCTACTCAGCAGTGAACAAAAATGACACCGTGTTCATGTGTGCAGAGAGCTGAAAGAAACTGCAGAAAGGAATGCGAACTTCAGTACCAGAATAATTACTGGCGACGAATCATAGATGTACGGTTATGATCCCGAAACCAAGCAGCAGTCATAGCAATGGAAGACGCCATCGTCACCACGACCGAAGAAAGCACGGCAAGCTCGTACCAACGTCAAATCGACGTTAATTTACTTCTTTGATGCTGCTGACATCGTGCACAATAAATTTCTCCCACCAGGTGAAACAGTTACTCGACGATTTTATTATGGTGATCTTTGGCGACTAAGAGGAAACATTTGACGTAAGCGGCCTGCCAAGTGGCCCAACAATTCATGAATCCTACACCACAACAATGCACCGACCCACACGTCACTTGTCGTGCGTCGGCTTCTAGCCACAACTAAGACGGCAGTACTACTTCACCCTCGCAATTCTCCAGATTTTTACTTTGTCCGAAGTTGAAACTGAAGCTCAAGGGCTGCTGTTAGGAGATCCAGAGCGGAACCTGCCGACACTGCTTCCAGTCATGGACAAGTCGCGTGTATTCATGCGGAAGGAGAGTAGATTGAAGATAGTGAAGAAGTTGAAGAACAATTTGTTGCGTTTTTTCACATTCTGTGAAAATTCTGGAAATTTCTGGGTAGCACCTCGTATATGGACAAACTATAAGCAACAAGATTATATTAGGAATTGGATTCAAAGTAATTAGAAAAACTAAAAATTGCATGACAATGTAAAATGCAGGTTTGGCGCTAATGACATCCTATGCCAAGGTTACTGAAATAATTAAAATACGAGAAATTTATGTAGAATGGAGCGGGTTACAGTGGCCATTGGAAAATTTTATAAAGAATAGTTATATGAAGATAATGTGATGCCATCTCTTATGTAGGTGTTTAACTTCCAGTAGAATCTTGTCATAGTTTCTTGCGCTGAACCATCAACACATGTGACCTTTTGGTTAATTTTTAGATGATGCCGCGGAACTGAGTGTGTCAAACTCAGATTGGCTTAACTAGCGAAAGTGATATGAAGGAAGTGGTTATGTTTGTTTTGAACGCATTGGGTGACTGCAAAGTCTGCAGCTATTCGTTATAATATACCACCCACAATATTGAGAAGATATATAAAAAATTGTCATGACATAAATGTAAACTATAAATATAAATGAATGAACTAAATTTTCCAAAAACGTGTCCGAGCTCTGACGTCCGAAGAATATTTACCACATACGAAGGAGCAGAATTAAGTAAAAACCTGAAAAAGTGTGGTAAATTGTATCATTTCTTTCCACCAAATGCTGCTAAAAAACTATCATATGAACTAGCAGTGGTCAATAATAAAATAATACCTGAATATAATACTAAGGAATGATAAACACTTTTTACATTACAGAATAACTAGAAGTTATATTACGTGAGGTGAATATTTAAAATCTTTCATCATATTTTCTGTTAAAAATTATCAAATCACTGCAACGATATGTGAAAAGACGTTTGTAGCTTTAGGCCACCTTTTTACCTGAAGTTTTAAAGAACTTCATAGAGGTAATGTTGCTTTTCAACAACGTTAGTTATTGTTTGTGAACATGGGCAACATTTTCTGCAGAAGACGTGTTCGTTATTGTGTATAAACGTGAGTAAGTGCTTCAACTGCAAATTTCAAATATAAAATGAGAACATTTTTAATAATAAAGAATGTTATTAAATATTGGGTATGGAGAACACAATACAAGTTCATATTCGTGTGCAAATTGGTTTGCAGACATGCAGACACCTGTGTTATCTTGCTATAGATTCATCGATGCATGTTAATAATATAATAATGGTTTATTTGTCCAACAGGCTCATACCCAGTAATAGGACAAAAACTATATAATACATACAGACATTTTACAAATCAGAAAAAAACATGATAATAATAAATTGGCAGATAAACATAAATAAACAAAAACTGTGTATATTTATATACGATATGGCAGTCATGAAATACTTATAGGAACACATACGTAAACATATTAAATGCTTTGTTGGTGTTCAGCGTACTCAAGTTGAATATATTCGTATGGCGAGTATTAACTGAAGGTACATTAAATCGAACAGCAGATAACATTCCAGCGCAATCAATACTTGTTACTATAGGTAACGAGCACATTGATTAATCCTCCGATCGGTGAGTGTTTGGAATCCAAAACCTAGCAACAGTTCATCGTAGGAAACATTTCTATTCGGATACACTCCAGTATTTTTTAAAATCAAGAATTTCAAAAAACGCCGTTGTACACGTTGCTTCGATATATAATGAGAGAACCAAACGACAGATGCATATTTCAATTTAGGAAGAACAGATTCACGAAATAATTCAAGGTCGCCACTGGGCACATCTTGCGGAATATATATAAAACAGTATTGCCGAGTATCTTTCTAAACGAGGCAAATTGAAAATAAGATAGAGCTGAAACAACAGTGAAAAATTTGAAACGGGTCAATTTTGAATGCAGCTTATATGAGCATCGATACAACAAATTTAATGTTTATTACATATAGAGATTTTTTATTATTTTCTATAATAGGCTTAAAATCTAACAAAACAGATCGTGTTAGAAAAACACATCTGCGTATATTTAGTAAATTTTACATTCAATGTTCAATGCCTTATAGATTATTATTTCTTTACGATTCAGTTTATAAATATTAAAATCTAGAGTTTAAGAACATGCAATATGTACCAAGACATAAAAAGATATTTAGAACATCACAATAGTAGTAAATTTCATAATCAACATTTAAATCTTGCAGATTTTTTCAATAAATAAACATTATTTGTTTTGACAGTCATGGAGTACGTAAAATTTTAAATAAAAGATATCCTTTAAATCTTAGAAAATCAGGCATATATTACTACATAATATATACATAACAAATTAGAACAGCCTAAAAGACAAAAAATTGTAATTTGTACATTTTGTAATAAAACAATACATGACATAATATGTGTTTTAAAATTGACATTTTGTAATATCTACTTATAAGAACAGTGTGGCATTCGTTTAAAAATATGTGCAATTAACCAAAAGAAGGATCAATGCTAATGAGAATACCTCAAAAGATTCTATAATATACAAAACAGAGCTTGGTTTCTGTTACCCATTAAAGATAAATATATATTTGTTTATACACAAACAATTTAGTTGTCAAACTATGTTTGAAATTTGAAGTTATATTCAACTCGCAAATTGTGATGCCATGCCGAACGATAGACAGAAGAAGCTATTCAATTAGTAAGACAAGAAAGATACGGGCTGAGAGTGAGAAACATGCAAACGTTATAAATAAGAAAGGCACAAAGAAATGGACATAAGATAAGGATAGAATAAGTAAAAATTAAAATACATCTTATGAAAATTTTTATTTATTTAGAAAAACGTTAAAAATCGAAATAAGAACAACTTTTAAAAAATAAAACATTATTTAAAGGAAGTACTAAGAAATTTAAATGAATGTAAGAACAAGAATTTTTAAATATAGAATATAATTTAAAAGAAAGTTCTAACGGCCGGTATTATCAACGTATTTAAAAGAACATTTATATTAAATGGCATTTAAAAGTAATGCAAGTGTATTATTAACATGTTTAAAGGAACATTTAACTCTAAACACACATTTAAACCTAAATGCCTGAATTTGACTACTCACGTATTAAAAGGAGAATTAACGCATGCGTATTCGCCTATGTATATGCACTTCTGTAACTCAGATTCACTCAGATATACTTACATAACCTCAAAATTTCTGTGTACTAACATCCATTATAGGGTGTATAGGTATTTAATGAAATAAAAGTGAAAAAGCAACGTTACAATGAAATGAAAAAGCAATAATATTGTTTTTTCATTTTTATTTCATTAATTATGAATTTCCATTAAGTAAAGGCTTTGATTCAAAATATATAACTATTTTCTGATTAACATTAATTTCTTTACGAATAAATTTTCAAAATTTTTATATATTTTCAACATTTATTCTGATTTTTTTAAAGAGAATTTCATTATTGGAATTTTTTACTTCTTGCAAATATTTCTAATATGTTAATGCAACTGTTTACTTAATAGTTATAATATTGTTTACTTTTTGATTACAATATACAAAACTCTGTACATCAATTAATAGTATATTCAAAAACAAGTTTCATAAGGCACCATTTTGCCGCACGAGATCAGTTTAGAAAACGAGCCGCGATAGCGCCGAGTTTTCTAAAGAGCGAGTGCGGCAAAAGGCCTTATGAAACGAGTTTTTTATACTATTTTTTCTATTTTGCGTTTTTTACATTAATAAATTGCTTAAATTTGAATTATTTAATTTGAAAGTTCAGAGTTTAATTTTTATATAAAGCATGCAGTTGGTCACATTGACACTTGACCTTTTCAAATGTAAATCTTGCTATCCGCGAAGTATATTATATTACATATTATTTATTAATTTTCGTTAACATTACTTGATATTTCATTTAAAAATATAAACATGAGTGACATAGAAACATATATATGCTGTTGTCAATTGTATACAACATACGTTGTTTGTGTAAAATAAGGACATATATCATATCTGTCAAATGTACATAAATTCTTAAAATCAAATGACAGCAATTATGTTTATTTCTGTATTCGAACAACGCCAACATTGAAAAATGAAAAAAAGTGTATCGAAATGAAGCCCATTTCGATACTGTTTTGGGTTTCATAATGAGTTCATTTCGAACGCAAAATAGAAAAAAAAACATTTTGCAACTAAAACTTGGTTCTAAAGAAATATACGAGTATAACAATATTAAAGATCTGTTCTTAATTTTGAATTAAAAGCAACACAAATCAAATCGAAGCCAGGGACAAATCTAAATTCGTGTATTTTGTTCTAAAAGTATTTCCACCTTCCTAAATATCGCATTTAGTTAAATGCTGCTTAAATACATTTCATAATACATAACCCCTAATTTAAGTGACACTTAATTTAAATGTCTTTTTTCTACAAACACCGTTAAAAGTTAACATTTTGACACGGCTAACTTTAATTAAAAATGCGATATTATAGCGTAGCGTGTTAAAAGTAGTACTTTTAACACTAGTGTTAAAAGTAAATTGACATGACAGTTTGTCAAAAATGACAACATATATTAAAGTGATTTTTATTCCTTAATGAAAATTACATATTTCTTGGACAATTAATATTAAATGTACAGTTTGTGTAATTCGAGATATTTATTTCCTGTGTTGCAGTACTTTCAGAATTATTATTCTCGCTATTACTTTATTTTCTTTACACGAAACTTTTACTCGTGAAATAAAATCGCACTTTTAACACTTGTATCGTAAATAACTATTAACTAAAACTACTTTTAATATCAGTTGATAGTACTGGTCGTAAGAGAAGTTATTTTACATTTGAAAAAGAATTGACGTATATATGACGATATATAGAAAATTGTTGCAAAAAAGGAAGACTTGCTTGAAATCCATTGAAAGCAGTGATCAGATATTTCGGTATGATATATATTAAATGTGTTTAAGACTTTAAAGCTCCTAAATTAAAAATTTTAAGATTATTAATTTTATATGGAGATTTGACTGATCATAAATTAATTTTAATTTCTGTTTTTAAAGACAAAAGAAATGACAAAGACATTTTTTAAATCGCAAGTACGGAAAGATCTCACGAGCATTTAAAGATATCTGGATTTCGGACTCATATTTACAAATATTCATTAAGTAATTGAGATTTCAAATAAAACAAATTGTGTAATATTAAATATCTCATGTGATAGGGTATATTCTCGTCAAATGAATATGAAATAGTACATTTCTCTTTTAAAATATACCATTTTGGAAAAACTATCAATAAATCCATAAGCTTTGCTGCTTTATAAATTTAAAATAGAAACGCTGTGTCATACTTTGATATTTTGTAGAGTATAAGAGTCACTGGCCTAAGGTGATACACAGGTGTGTTTACACATGTGTTTACAAGATTTATTAAAATCAAATAAAGATCTTCAAAGTTATATTTTTAGATATTTAGATATGTGTATATTTAGATTAGACATGAAGATTTACATGATATATTTCACTTTGAAAGAATAATGTTTATCAAGTTAAAAAATGTATATTTTTGTAAGTTATGAACAAGAAATGTATTAAATTTAATATCGTATCATATTATTTCTCTCTTTATTACATTGGATGTTAGACCTAGTTCCAAAGAACCCCTTTTAAAAACAAAAACTTCGAGAACAATTTATAAGAGTCTAAACAATGAATATGTGCGCGTGAAGATTCACGTTTGATAATTGGAGCCCATTTTGGAAATCAAAGTACACAACAATATGTATAGTATAAACGATTGTATTTTAACGATAAGAAATAAGTAATTAAACTTCTTCTAGTTTCAAAAATTCTTTTATTGTAAATACCACTACAATATTGTTTCGCCATACAATGGCTTTATCAGGTGGATGAAATACTGAATATGTACAAAACAAGTTTGAATATTGATGAGAAAATTATTGGGGAAATTGTGGTGGAAAAATTTTTACTATCTTAAATTTAATAGATAGGAGTTGTTTGAATCTAGTTGGTCATTTAAAGCTAATCCTAAACTATTGTATCTATTAATTTCTAAGTTTTCTAACAGGTGAAGTTTTTTACTTTTTTCTTGAATGTGTAAAATTTTGAAATCTATATTAAATCCATGATTGATATCTATACAATGACTTGCGAAAGTTGAATCTGTTTTCTTTTCTTTATGGCTTCTCTCGTGTTCTTTCATCCTAATTTTGAATGTCCTCCCCGTTTGTCCTATGTATACCTTATTACAATCTTCGCATGTTAACTTATATACACCAGAGTTTGATTCTTTGTCTATTTTATTGTTTCGTCTTATAAGCGAAACCAATTTATATATTATATATTAAACATAAATATTATTAGTTGTACATTATATATTAAATGTAAGTATTATTCATTTTAATAAAATCATAGATCATAGTATTTAAATATAAGAATCAGAAACAAAATTAAAACCTTCTGTATATGTAATTATATTTTCTTATTATATTAAGATGCAAACGTTTCATAAATTTATGATACCGCGTATTGCCTATTTGTCAACAGATATTCACGCCAGGCACTTGTGTATATGTGTGCGTCAATAAATTGCCGCACGCATATTTGTAGACCGTTGTTTATACCGGCGCTTATTTATCGCTGCATTTTTCTTAGATAAGTTTCAAGTTATATTTATTAGTCAACGTTTGCTGGTTTAGTAAGAGTAAGCAGAATTTACACAAGCAAGGCAGTTCTTTGTAACTTGCCTTACCTTTTTTCGTCATTTAGCCGCATGTGGCCTATTTTGTTAATTGAAGGGAAGGGTAAATTTTGCTTACAATATTTAAAAAAGTGTTTAAATAGTTCTGCGCGCGATGACTACAGCAGCATTACAATAAAGCATTTCGCTAGAACAATTCGCTAAAGCAAGTCGCGAACTCAAGTCACTAAGACAAGTCGAGTAGGTATTTGCCACAGAACAACGTTCTTACAATACTCGTAAGAACAATGTTCTAGACAACAGTCTACATTAATTAATAACATTAATTAATAACGGTCGCGAGTCTTAACATAATAAAGTTCTAGACAAACAGTCGTAAGAACAATATTAAAGACAGCAATCGACTTTTAATATCAAGAGACACCAGTCTCACATTTTATTAAAAGACAACCGTCCTTCATTATATAACAAATTTTTATGTATGAAGTAATGTATATATGTAAATAAAGGTGTTAAATTGGATGTGCTGCATTTCATTAATAACTGTCACCGAAGATTAAAAAATTAGTGCGTATACGGCCTTACAACCCGTGCGTGGTGAGTCAACATAGGAGCGACGACCAAATCCACTAGTTGCCCCAACATATGGTCCTTCGAGCCGGATAACAGCGACACATAGCATCGAGTTATCATCATTGAAGACAAAGAGGTAGGTCTCCAATCAATTCCTTTATTTCATAAACATATCATAACCATCCTTATTCAAAATGTCAGATGCCGATACATTAAAGGCGTTAAAATGCAAAAGAGGTGTCATTAAAGCAGCTCTCACCAAATTTGAAGCTTACTTAGGCAGTTTCAATGAAAACAAAAATACTAATATATTTGAACTGAAAAAGCGTTATCAAAAAATAGAAAATTATTTTGATCAGTTCCACGAATTGCAAATTCAAATTAGCTGTTTAGAAAATGTTAAAACGCAAGAAACAGATTTAGATGACTTTGAAAATACATATTTCAAGCTGGCAGGTCGCGTAGACCAATTATTAGAAAATCATGAAAATATTAATCCGAATGCTACAATTAACTCAATTAACACAGACAACAGTCAAACGAATAGTATACGGTTACCGCAAATTACGTTGCCTGAGTTCACCGGTTTGTATAAAGAATGGACATCATTTCATGACACATTTTCATCATTAATACATTTTAATGATTCAATACCCAATGTGCAAAAGTTTCATTATCTAAAATCAGCCTTAAAAGGAGATGCTAGTAAAATACTACAGTCACTTTCAATTTCTAATGAAAATTGCACTATTGCTTGGGACATGTTAAAATGTAGATATAATAATAAGAAAATCATTCTTCAAAAACACATTAAAGCCATCTTTGATCTGCCCATAATGTCAAGGGAAAACCTAGGACAATTGCGACAAATACAAGACGGTATTTTAAAAAATACACGTGCCTTAGAGTCACTTGGTCTTCCACAAACAACTGTGATCATTTCCTAATTTATATTATCACAACCAAATTAGATTCGGTTACAAATAGAGAATGGGAAAATCAGTTACCAATATCAGACATTCTTCCCACACTTGCACAATTGACTGATTTTCTAAACAAAAAATGCTTAACGTTAGAGTAGATATCAAGACAGTACACAACAAGTGAATAGTTCATCATCAAAAGATAATAAAATCAATAAACATACTTCATATATTACAACTAATATAGTTTGTTAACTCTGTTCTGGAAATCACTTAATATATCAATGCGATAAATTTCTCAAAATGAAACCAGAACAAAGATTCAAAGAAATAAAAGAGAGAAAATCATTCAGTTCAACAATGCATAGGTAGGTCTTGTAAAAAATGTAACAAAAGACACCACACTTTATTACATTATACACAAGAAAACGCTTCATCTCAACCATCCACATCAGCAGAAGCTACAAATGCAACTATCAATAATCATTGCTCTAATGAACAGGTAGCTTCAGAGGTATTTTTATCCACGGCCATAATTCACATATATGGCAAAAATCGTACTCTGCAGTCATGCAGAGCCTTGCTAGATTCTGGATCGCAGTCGAACTTTATATCTAAATCATGCGTTGATCGATTAGGATTACAACCTGATCCATTTCAAATACCAGTTGTTGGTATAAATCAGTCACCTACACAAATAAATAGTGCCGTGCAAGTTAAAATCAAATCAAGATGCAATGCATTTCAATCCCACATTAAATGTTTGGTAATTAATAAAATTACTGAAAACCTTCCAATCAGAACGACTGATTGTAACAAATTTAATATTCCAAAAAATATTAGATTAGCAGATCCCGATTTTAACATTTCAAGGCCTATTGATATGCTGTTAGGAGCAGATTTGTTCTGGAAAATCTTATGTATAGGCCAAATCAAGTCTAACGACAAACATCCATGTTTGCAAAAAACGCACTTTGGTTGGATAGTATCAGGTTCTCTCACTGGTAACATGTCACTGTCAACCGGGTCACTTTGTAATCTTTCACTGGAAACGTCATTAGATGAAAGGCTTAAGTTATTCTGGAAGTTAGAAGAATGTTCAAAAAAAATCAATTTTACACCAGAGGAACAAGGCTGCGAAAACAATTTCCTAGAAAATACCACTCGCGATAATAGCGGGCGCTTTATAGTAAGCCTGCCGTTTACAAACCATAGCAATCCACTAGGTGAATCTTATAGCCTTGCACTAAAACGGTTTTATAACTTAGAAAAGCGATTAAACAAAAATCCCGGCCTTAAAGAACAATATTCGAACTTTCTAAAGGAATACCTAGAATTAGATCATATGAGACTCGTTGACAATTCAACTCCTTCATTCAATCTGTCTCACGGTTATTATCTACCACATCACGGCGTTGAAAAACCATTTAGTTCAACAACCAAATTGCGTGTTGTTTTCTATGGCTCCGCCAAAACATCCACGGGAGTATCATTGAATGATCAATTAATGGTAGGCCCCACCATTCAACAAGATTTATTTAATATTATAATTCGTTTTCGAACACATCAAATTGTTATAACTGCCGACATAACAAAAATGTATAGGCAGGTACTGGTTCGCGAACAGGACAGGTCATTTAAAAGAATTTTGTTTCGAGAAACCAGTAATCAACCGTTACAAATCTATGAGCTTTCCACTGTCACGTACGGAACCGCTTCTGCATCATTTTTAGCAATCAGGTGCCTTCATAAATTAGCTGAAGATGAAAAACATAATTATCCTATTGGCGCGTCCACAGTGTTAAGAGATTTTTATGTAGACGATCTGATATCAGGCGCGGATTCTATAGAAGAAGCAAAAAACACAATAACGCAAACAGCAGCTCTTCTTCAAACAGGTGGCTTTGAATTGCGTAAATGGCGTTCAAATTATCCTGAAATCTTCAACGATTTATCAATAAATTCCACTGACAATCCCCTTCAGTCATTAGAAAAGGAAAACAGTAAAACACTAGGCCTTTCATGGGACTCAGAGCAAGATAATTTCATGTATAATTTGCCAAATACGATTTCAAACACAAAAATAACAAAACGCTCCATACTTTCCTTTATCGGCAGTTTATTTGATCCATTGGGAATAATCGGCCCTGTTATTGTCATAGGTAAAATATTAATCCAAAAACTGTGGCAATTGAAAATTGCATGGGATGAATCCGTTCCTCATGACATACACGTGCAATTCGAACAATACAAGAAAGACATATATCACATATCGTCTCGAACAATTTCTAGAAAGGTAATACACACAAAAAACATATCTGTTTTAGAAATGCATGGCTTCAGTGACGCTAGTGAAGTGGCTTACGGGGCGTGCATTTACATCAAGGGTATTGATTATGAAGGAAACATTTCTTGTAATCTATTATGCGGCAAATCAAAGGTGGCTCCTATAAAAAGTACCTCATTACCAAGACTTGAATTATGCGCAGCATTATTATTAGCTCAATTAATTGACAAGGTTACTGAAACAATCAATCGAGAATTTCAATCAATTCATTATTGGACTGATTCAGCAATCGTTTTAGCATGGCTCAAGGCAACTAACAAAAAATGGAAAACCTTTGTAGCTAATCGCGTTAGTGAAACAGGGAATTAACCAAGTTTGCTGCTTGGAATCACGTAAAATCAAGCGACAACCCTGCCGATATCATATCACGGGGCATGTCACCAAATGCTTTATTTGATAACAACTTATGGTGGCATGGTCCTAACTGGCTACAAACAGATTGTGTCATTCCTTCTGAAATTCCAGAAATTGTAAACGTTCCAGAAGAAAAGTCAGCAACTCTTATTTGCGCTCAAAATTCAGTAGCATCATTCACATCTATATTAGTAAAGTATTCAAGTTTATCAAAACTTTTAAGAGTAGTAGCGTATTGTATGCGCTTTAAATGTAATATTATGTCCCGACAAAAAACCGGCACATATGCCTTTACAGGCTCACTTCTCTCGTCAGAAATTACCGCCGCTCAGAAATGCATAGTTAAGTTAGTTCAAACTGAGTGCTTCAGCAATGAATTAAAACAACTACAAAAAAATAACGCGGTGAACTCGAAGGCTCACATTATTTGTTTAAATCCTTTTATCGACGACGAAGGCATTATCAGAGTTGGAGGTCGACTTAAGAACGCAAAACTAGCATACTCACATCAACATCCGATATTACTTCCGGGAAAACACATTGTTACAAAGTTGGTAATTGAATATTTCCACAAAAAACAGCTACACGCAGGGATACAAGGAATCATGGCAGCGATCAGAACAGAATATTGGCCGCTATCGTTAAAATCTAACGTACAGCAAATTGTGAGGCGATGCATTTGTTGCTTTAAGGCAAAACCATATGGAAATCAATATTTGATGGGAAATTTGACAGCTCACTGTATACAGCCTGCACGTCCATTTGCAAACTGTGGCGTTGACTATTGCGGACCGTTCCAAGTTCGCGAAAGCAAGCGAAGAAACAGTAAAAACCTTAAAATGTATGTAGCTATATTTGTATGCCTATCTACAAAGGCAGTACATATAGAACCCGTCTGCGATTTATCTACAGAAGCATTTCTAAATACATTGAAACGTTTTATAGCACGCAGAGGAAAAATTCAGAATTTATATTCCGATAATGCGACAAACTTTGTATGCGCTAATAAGGAACTGGAAGGCATGCGCAAATTATTATCGCAAAATAACAAGCGATTATCTGAATTACTGATCGAAGAACGTATAAGTTGGCATTTCATTCCTCCAAGAGCTCCTCATTTTGGAGGTCTTTGGGAGGCTGCAGTAAAGTCAATGAAACAGCACCTAATCAAAACAGCAGGTAAGGCATGCCTAACGTATGAAATGTTTTATACCTTGCTAATCGAAATCGAATCAGTCCTTAACTCACGTCCTCTCACTCCTATAACCAACGATCCTAATGATTTATCTGTCTTAACCCCAGTCATTTCCTGATTGGAGACTCTCTTGTGGCGATACCAGAACCTGATTTAACTCATACAAAATTAAATCGTTTGTCATGTTGGCAGCATATTCAAAAAATCAAACAGCATTTCTGGAAGAGATGGGTCAATGAATATTTAAGTCAGCTTCAGCCGCGAGGGAAATGGAAGCAGAACCTCGAAAACGCTTTCTCCATAGGACAACTCGTGCTTGTCAAGGAAGACAATGTTCCCCCGCTGCATTGGATTACCGGACGCATCGTGGAACTGCATCCCGGGCAGGATGGTGTTATCCGTACGGCAAGTGTTCGCCTCCACAAAAACATTTTGAAGAGACCCACAGCCAAATTATATATACTTCCGCTAGAGACAAGTGACAATTAAAACAAGTGCAGTGTCGCCCGTTTCATATCAGATCATTGTTTTATTGAAAGTGCATACTATCAAGGCGGGCAGTATGTTTCGTCTTATAAGCGAAACCAATTTATATATTATATATTAAACATAAATATTATTAATTTTACATTATATATTAAATATAAGTATTATTCATTTTAATAAAATCATAGATCATAGTATTTAAATATAAGAATCAGAAACAAAATTAAAACCTTCTGTATATGTAATTATATTTTCTTATTATATTAAGATGCAAACGTTTCATAAATTTATGATACCGCGTATTGCCTATTTGTCAACAGATATTCACGCCAGGCACTTGTGTATATGTGTGCGCACGCATAATTGCCGCACGCATAATTGCCGCACGCATATTTGTAGACCGTTGTTTATACCGGCGCTTATTTATCGCTGCATTTTTCTTAGATAAGTTTCAAGTTATATTTATTAGTCAACGTTTGCTGGTTTAGTAAGAGTAAGCAGAATTTACACAAGCAAGGCAGTTCTTTGTAACTTGCCTACCTTTTTTCGTCATTTAGCCGCATGTGGCCTATTTTGTTAATTGAAGGGAAGGGTAAATTTTGCTTACAATATTTAAAAAAGTGTTTAAATAGTTCTGCGCGCGATGACTACAGCAGCATTACAATAAAGCATTTCGCTAGAACAATTCGCTAAAGCAAGTCGCGAACTCAAGTCACTAAGACAAGTCGAGTAGCTATTTGCCACAGAACAACGTTCTTACAATACTCGTAAGAACAATGTTCTAGACAACAGTCTACATTAATTAATAACATTAATTAATAACGGTCGCGAGTCTTAACATAATAAAGTTCTAGACAAACAGTCGTAAGAACAATATTAAAGACAGCAATCGACTTTTAATATCAAGAGACACCAGTCTCACATTTTATCAAAAGACAACCGTCCTTCATTATATAACAAATTTTTATGTATGAAGTAATGTATATATGTAAATAAAGGTGTTAAATTGGATGTGCCGCATTTCATTAATAACTGTCACCGAAGATTAAAAAATTAGTGCATATACGGCCTTACAACCCGTGCGTGGTGAGTCAACATAGGAGCGACGACCAAATCCACTAGTTGCCCCAACATTTATCTTTGTTGTTTTTAATAATATTCTGTATAGTATTGTCTGTTTTAAATGATATATGTTCGTTATTAATTATTATTATCATTTAAAACAGACAATACTATACAGAACATTATTAAAAACAACAAAGATAAAATAGACAAAGAATCAAACTCTGGTGTATATAAGTTAACATGCGAAGATTGTAATAAGGTATACATAGGACAAACGGGGAGGACATTCAAAATTAGGATGAAAGAAAACGAGAGAAGCCATAAAGAAAAGAAAACAGATTCGACAAGAATTTAAAATATATTTTAAATTCTTTGAGAAAGGCATCACTTGCGAAACAGGTAAGATTGTTTTAAATATATTCATTTTTAAGTAAAACCAGACCTTAAATCGACAACTAATTAAATCTACCATAACATACAAAGGTCACGAAATAATTATCTATATATATATATATATATATATATATATATATAATTTAAAAGAAATTATCGACCGTAATATATTCAATAAAATAAATTAAAAGCGGAATATATTCAATAAAATAAATTAAAAGCGGACAACCGATCTGTCAATTAAAAACTCATTTATGAATTATCCCTATATTTCGCAACAACTTTGTTGCTTCTTCCGGAGATAAAAATGTAGAGTTCCAAAAAATAATAAAAGCGACGTACAAGGACAATAATAATAATCAATTTTATTATTCTTGTACGTCACTTTTATTATTTTTTGAACTCTACATTTTTATCTCCGGAAGAAGCAACAAAGTTGTTGCGAAATATAGGGATAATTAAAAAATGAGTTTTTAATTAACAGACCGCTTGCCCGCTTTTAATTTATTTTATTCTATATACGTATATATACGTATATATATAGATATTAGACTATTTGAAGTCTATTTTACTTTAAGATGTATATATTTAAAATAATCTCTTAAATGTTTTGATAAATATCACCTTTATCAAAGAATTATAAATCTTTAATAAAGGTAATATTTACCGAAACATGTAAGAGATTATTTTAAATATATACATATTAACGTTGTTTCTTCCTCCTGGTTTGAAGGATGTTCGGTATGTTTCGACAGAAGTATGAGTTGAAATAATGCAATAGTTTTTGAATAACAATAATATATTTACAAATTTAGTCTTGGAGTTCCGTTAACTTAATACAAATGCAGTATGTGGTCTTAATACTAAAGACCGAAAAAACTGGCTAATAAATAATATTGCTCCTATTTAGTTCACTGAGATCTTAGTAGGAACTGTTAGTTAGATCACTGAGACCTAAGCTAGAACTGTAGTTAATTCGAAGAGCTCGTACTTAGAACTGTAGTGAGCTCTAAGAGATCTTGTTTGGAACTATTTCTTCATTTACTTATTTTTCGGCAAGAAAGTTTTGTCCCCGCCAGTCACAAGAGAGGGAGAAAACAATTTCCATACAACCATTTTTACCTTCCTTCCAAGAAAAGTATATGCTGTGGTTTCCAAAGTCATCAGTGTATTAAAATAAACAATATACGCCGGAAACCCTTAATTATAGAATAATAAAATAACTCTTAAACTAATAAATATAACAATGCACAGGAAGTGCGTTACAGATAACATAATAGTTCGCAGAGTCGCATCGAAGAAAACTATTTAACTTATTATAATAATATAATACTTTCTCTATAACAGGAAATATGTCAATAAAACTTATTCTATTATACAATACATTTACAACTACTAAATGGATGGGTTAACCAGAGGGTTGTGCCTGTAATAAAATAAATAGTTTTTATGACTGTAGAAAACAAGACAATGAATAAAGAAATGTAATACCTGACCAAGCCTATGGTAATTGACAACATTAAATATATCCGAACTCAAAGAATCTTTTCTATATACACTTTATAATTTAAAACTAGGATGGAATATATTAACATAAATATACCTACATCTGTTTGCTTATATCTAAATGAAACTAAAAATACAAAATTAAATCTATTTTTCCCGAACATGCCGACCACTTTGAAAGAGTCTTCTTTCAAGGAAAATTAATAATCACGTTCAAGAATTGTCACCATCGTTCGATATAGGAAGCACGCACAACTTTGTCGTCGGTCTCTGGAACACACCACGCACCATCTTTACACTAGCTGTGCGAACTATACCGTCGTCTCCGGGAACACTTGTATCACTCTGCCTAATAACCATTGTCCAGGGAGAACATTTTCTTCCTTTATGATAACAAGAATCCCGGGTATTAAATTGGGATTGCCCATACGGTTCCACTTGGTTCTTGTTTGTAACTCGTTCAAATATTCCTTACACCATCGCTTCCAAAAGTGCTCACGAAGACGCTGAATGTGCTGCCAACGGGACAACGTGTTGACCTTTAGATGTTCCACAATAGGCTCGACTAATGAGTTTATTATGTCTCCAGTTAAAAAATGTGAAGGGGTTAGGAATGAAAGATCATTAAGGTCACTGGAAATAGGAGTTATGGGTCGGGAATTAAGGATGCCTTCTTAAAGTATACATTTCCTCGTAGTTTAAGGATGTTTTTCCGATAATACGAGAAAGATGTGATTTAACGGATTTTACGACAGCCTCCCACAAACCTCCGAAGTGAGGAGATCTTGGTGGTATAAAATGTCAATTTATATCATTCCTTGTTAAAGATTCGCTAATGATGCCCTTGCTGACTTGAGCATGCAATTGATTCATCAGAAATGGAGGCCCTTTCCACCATAAGTCATTATCTATTAATTCAAATGGTGACCACATAATTCCAATCGGGGTGATGTGACGGTCTTTAAAGGTGCTAACTTAGATTTGGAACATAATATATTACACGAGATATCATTTGATTTGTTCAAACCTCTTATATAAACACAGGCCCCGTAAGCTTTCTCGCTTGCGTCGCAAAAACCATGTATTTCATAGCAATTTATAATATTTATTTTGATTACGCCGCGTGGTATTTTTATGAAATTGATGCTCTCTGCTTCATCCATATAAGTGTGCCAAGCGCTTTGCAAATTAAAGGGAAGTATGGTCCCAATTTAACTTTAACTGCCAGATTTTTTGCATTAAAATCTTGGGCTTTATTATAACAGGACTAACAATACCTAAGGGATCAAATATTTTTGAAATGTGCGATAATACAGTTCTTTTTGTCATTAACTTTCAATTTAATACATGAAATGAATATTGTAAAATATCCGCATTGGGTTTCCACGGTAAACCTAGCGTCCCTATGCCGTCATTTTTGTTGAAATCAAGAACCATGTTATCAGAAGAGTTGTTTGGTATGTTACTTAATATTTCGATGCCACTTGTGTAGTTCAAATTTAGCTTTTGATAAAATACTTATAACCTCATCTCTAATTTGTAAATGTTCTTTTATACTGCCTGCCCCAGTTACCAAATCGACCATATAAAAATCTCTTAAAATTATTTCTGCACCTAACTGTTTGTCAGAAAATTCCTTGTTTGCCAGTTGATGTAAGCACCTAACTGCTAAATAAGAAGCCGGCCCCGTACCATGTGTAACTGTTGTTAATTCAAATGTTTGAATTTGACTATCCTCATTTTGACGCTATAAAATTCGATGGTACGGCATGCACTCTTCTTTTAAACAAACCTGCCTGTACATTTTTGCAATGTCTGCAGTATAAACATATCTATGTATACAAATCTTGTTGTAGCTTAGGACCTACCTTAAGTTTGTCGTTAAGCGACACTCCAGTATCTGATGGCGCCGACGCGTCAAAAACAACTCTTAACTTATTTGTTGCGCTATTTTCTTTTCTGACCGCGTGATGTGGCATATAAAAATAGTTTATCGTCGGACCTTGTTTTTCTAACTTGTTAATACGTCTCATATGACGTAATTCTATGTATTCTTTTATAAAATTCGCATAATCTACCTTAAGATCGAAGTTTTTTGCGAACCTTCTTTCTAATGAATAAAATAGTTTGAGAGCGAGAACCCGTGAATTACCTAGTGACAAGTTGTTATTTCGAAATTGCAATGATACAACAAAGCGACTATCGTCATCTCGTGTAGTTGTATTAATAAAATGAGTTTCACACAACTTTTCTTCAGGCGAATATACCTGAGACTTGTGTGTGTTTTCCAATTCCAAACATTTTTTTATGTTTTCGTTTAAATAATTTAAAGTCGAAATGTTACAAATTGATGTTGGTTGATAGGATCAATTTGAAGGAGCTCTGCCCGAAACCAACCAACCTATCAACGTTTTTTGTAAATATGACTGATCTTTTCCCAAATTAATCTGTCCTACACATAATAATTTATAAAATAGTTCTGCTCCTAGTAACATATCTATATTTTTAGATACATGAAATTCTGGGTCCGCTAATTTTATATTTTTCGGAACCTTATTATACTCTCTTTCTAAGGAAATTAGTGGAATACGTTCAGATATTTTATCTAACACTAAACATTCTAGATTCGTCTTGACGTTAGTTTGCAATGATGCTATAGAAACATTTTCAAGATTATGTGCCTTTACCGCTGCATGATTAATACCAACAATAGATATTTGCATAGCTTTTTTTGAAGGTTGAGTTTGTTCACTAAGTCTGTTGTAATTAAGTTTGACTGTGATCCAGTGTCCAGCAACACCCTGCATGTGTGCTGGTTACCTTTGGAATCTGTTATATTCAATAAGGCAGTTGACAACAATATTTCTGTGTGCGCTTCAATGTTAAATGCATGATTTGAAATTGATGTGCCAACGCACGCATCAGGTGCGGATTGCCCTTGCTCCTGTTGCGGTTGATCAATTAAATTTTACGTTTTATGCAATAATGTATTGTGCCTTTTACCACACTCAATACAATTTCTAGATGTGCAGTTACTAACAAAATGTCCGGGTCTTAAACAATTAACACACAACCTTTTTGCCTTTATTTCCTGAATTCTTTGTTCAATAGGTAACCTAATTAAGCCTTGCATTTATATATTATGTGAGATTGTTTGCAAAATGCGCATGATAATTTTTTATTGTTAGTTATAATATGTGTGGAAGTACGCTTGAACTTAGGAATCTCCTTTCTAACATTTTTTGATATGGTTTCTAGAGTTTGACATTTGCGATTTAAAAACTTTATTAATTATTCAGCAGTAGGCAAATCGTCATTGGACAAATTTGTTTCCCATTATTTTATTGTAATTGAATCTAATTTTGTGGTTAAGATGTGTATTAATAAGTCGTCTGACTTATTCACAGGACGCTTTAGTGAATCTAGTGCCCTAATATGTTTATTAATGCCGTCGATTATGCCATAAAATGACATGATTTTCTTTTGTAGCAATTGGCAAGTTGCAAATGGCTTTAATTTGAAATACATCTTTTCGAAATCTGCACTATCAGTATCCTCGCCTTCTTCTTCCAATGTATCTTCAATTTGTGTTTGTATATTTTCTAATTGATTTAGAAGTGGTTGTAAATTATTGGAGGGCTCCGTGAGCTCTTCTAAAATTACGTTTACGTCTAAAGAGGCAATATATTCAGCAGCTCTGGATAAGGATGTTTTTAGCTTTCTTTTAAGAAAAGGAAGTTAACTGGAGACTTACCTCATTAATTTGAGTGCGCTGTTGCTATCACAGATATGTCGATGATATCCTGCTCCTGGAAAAACCAATGTTTTTGGTGATGACCAGTTGACGAAGGATCGATGATCTTGTTATAATGTTGCTATGTAAATGAATTAATCATCCAGCTGCGAAGGACCATGAATGAATTAATTTATCATCCAGCTGCGAAGAACAAAATGTTTTTTGGTCTTGGAACAATCTTGATAGCTGGGAGCTGTCACTGACATCCGTTTCGAAGGACCAATGTTTTTTGGTTTAATACGAAATTTTTAATTCAAAAATATTGTCTACGTTGGGACTTGAACACAAGTAACAGAACACAGAACACTGGTAATAGATACGGCTATGAATATGGCTTTCACACATTTTTCATTTGCCCGGACAACCTGGACGGTTGGCGCCGCGACGTGTTGTGTCTGCATTCTTAGGCAAATGTAATTTTGTCATTTGTAGAAATTAATACAACAAATTATAGCGGCAATTGCATGTCATGTGGGAATTAAATAGTTATTAATAATCATTTACATCGCGTTTTTCATATATGTTATTATATATATACATATATATATATATATATATATATGTGTGTGACTAGCTGCCCGCAGCCCGGCGTTGCTCGGCCACATTCTATAGAAAAATTAAAACTTCCTTTGTGTTAACCGCCATTAACTGATATAAAGTTGTTGTTCATTCTCTAGCTAAACAACGAATCAATGATATTTTATTGTAATCAATCTATCACTCCAATGCCTTCGGATACACAATATTCTTCGTTATTCCATCTGACGCATAAACAAACAGAACAGATGGTTTCCAATTTTGCGAAGATGCTACATATGCACATGAGGATTGATAATTTCCAACTGTTGTAATCACACATAGCAATTCGATAACTGTGCTCGCCGAGAAAAATGCATTGCTTACCGTAAAGTCAAGGTAGTTGCCATTCTGACGAGACAATTGCTAAGAGACAACTTGAAAATAGTATACATATGCGTAGTTGCGGCCCTTGAAAACCCAGATATTTAAATACAAAAATATTTTAAGCGGTGTAAACTTTTTTAAACGCTACTCAAACTAATTATTGGCGTAGAATGCAAAATGTATTGCAAAAATAGTACATAAAAAAAAAAAGATTAACAAAACTGCATTACGTAAACTTCAAAAATATAATTTCGAATAACAGAATACAAAACTTTACTTCAAAATTAGTATTTAGTTTTGATAAGTAATTTTTATAATTCTGATAATTGCGGCATTTTAAAAAATAACCTGGCTATGGATTTGTCAAATGTGACATTGTCATCAAAATAACTGATGAAAATTTGATTTACATACATTACAAAATTTAAAATTTTTGACATTCACGTTAAAATCTAGTGTCTGAGGTTTCAAGAGCCGCAACCGTACATATATGCATAAGAGATTTTCTTTGTTTGGTGATTTAAGGTCTGTTTTAATTGAATATTTATTTATTATGATACTTTAACTCTTAAGTATATCTTTCAGCACTTATGGCATTTTTCAAAGAGTTTTTTTTAATATAAACATTCAATTACATATAATTATAAAAAGTATATTCGTATTATATTTTGTACTGTCATATTTTATATGACACGTTGTCATGGTCTTTATATAATGATTTAAAAGACATTACGATATAGAAATTCTATAGAAATTCATGTTTCACATATTGCTAATTCTTTAATATTTGCCGATAAAATTAGGAAAAAAAATGAAAACATCCTTCCTCACAACATAAGGAACATACACACAAAATTTTATAAAATCGGTTATGTAGTTTGAGAGTCTATAGAGAACAAATGAAATGTTTTTGATTTATATATATATATATATATATATATATATATATATATATTGATATAAAATGAAGGGGCTAAGCAGAGAAAAGCCTCACGTTCTGATGACAATAATGCAATAATATTAAATATAAGAAATAAATATATTTATTAAGCCTGAAAACTACTCAATCTCAAGGGTCTCGAAGCGAGTTCTCGATACACAGACAGACATCTACTAATGAAATACATGAAATAAGACAGAAAAGTCAAATTTATGTCAAGAAATATATTTAAATAATGTTATATTGATTATCACAAGTTATAAATAAAAAGAATTCAATGAGACATTTTAAAAAAAAACAAAATTATGTACGTAATATAATATGATATTGTGCTAACATTCGTTTAATAATAGGAAATGGATTGCCTATACAAATTCTAGAAAACTTGTCCGTATGTCAAGTTCTAAATTGACTAAGTTTAAAAATTTCCAAATATAATTACCAAATCTGACATTTAAAAGCAAAGTAAAATGACGTTTGAGATGACGTGAGTAAATGTTATATAGATAAGTGACTTCGAGTAATGTTATATCTTTAACAAATTTATATATTACAATTTCACTTAAATACCTGATAAATACGTTAAATTTTGTAATTCACAATTTCATTATATTCTTTGGATGAAGTTCTCAGGATAGTTTCCAATTATAACATCAAGATTGGCTGTCAATCGCTTAATTCAAACTACTGTAAACTATCCTAGTCGCTGCGATGCTTATGATACAATTTTGCTGAATCTTCCACCAGGTTATGTTCAGTCTAAGTTCCTGAAGAGATGTTCTTATACCAAAATAATTCAAAGGAAATATGATTTCTTCTTTAAGAGCGTTCCTTTCATATAAATATATTCTTCAGTGATCACATGCATATCTATGTTACCCTTATATGGATAATACATGCAGAATACTTATTATATCACTTCTTTATGTACAATAAATGTCCATAAACATATTATATACGGTATATAATCGGAATAATGATAAAACTAAATTTTTAATATGCAGATAAAAATCTTTTTATATCCGTCAGAAAAATAATAACATCAATAATCTTGTTTTTCGTCGTCAAGACTCCCATCAGAAATTTTGTAAAAGTATAAATCAGATATTCTAAGAAATTTATACAAAGGTTTCTAAAATAATATAAAAGATAATATTATAAGAAAATCCACCCACGTAATCTCAATTATAAATCTTGTAAATGAAGTTCACATAAGTCAAACAAATAACAAAATTTACAGATATTTGCTCAAAAGAAAGATAGAACATAGTTGGTTTTAAAAAATCCAAAATCCTCCGAAAATAAGTTGAAGTAAATTTACTAATAAGCAAAACATAACCATAAATTAAATATAACATACAATATTATATGGTATCATGATTTCAAAACCAATTATGAACCCATATCAAAATTACAAAATTCTTACTATAAAGTAATACTTCACAAATCTGAACATTCAAGATATAACATTCTTGAAACCGATATCTTATTAGAAAAGAATTAATTAATTAAGAAAATTGACTCACAACAATATATATATATATATATATAAGATTAGAAGTCTTGTTGTAAAAATGGACTATTGCAACTATTTGCACTTAGTTATCGTCCTTAAATCATTTACTTCGAAACTTCTATAACACGGCTACTAGTTTCTATTTCGCAGAAGTAGAGCAGTGTTGACATTCGGCAATACCTGCGTCACCTCTGTTCTGGCCGTTGTCATCGATTTGTCCTCCTGTTAATTGAGTAATTTGCCAAATATGCAGCAATATTTCGATGTTCGTTGCTCCGTTAGTGTCAATAAATTTTCCGTATCTATTTCGTGCTGTATAAAGAAGACATTTTCTTTTCTTAATAATAATAATAATAAATAATTAATTGTACGTTGTATTGTGTTTATCTCGTCGGATATTTATTTGCTTGGAGTTCGTTACTTGCAGGATTTATTTTATAAGATCTTTTATAAATTACTTCGTCTATTAAGTTTATTTTATTCTTATATATTAGTAATATAATCGCTAACTGTCGATCTACCGCGGAGTACAGAATTACCAATTCTTTAGTTTTAAGTTGTTGTAGAGCAAACAGGCTGATGCAGCAAATGCGCCCAGACATGTTCAAACCGGTCGAAACATGATCTCACGTGTGTACTAAAATTTAACATATTTTTGGGGAAAACTAGCAAAATTTGGAACTAATTTCAGAATTAGAATGCAAAAATGTATAAAAAAACGTGTTAATGCCCAAGAAAAGAAAACCCTATTGACCAGTATTATTAATTCGGAAAATTTATTTAGAATAGTCGAATAAAGAAACAGTAAAAACACTAATTCACTAGTAAACACCTGGATACTATGACTTCCTCTATAAGGTTTTACCAGTTTTCAGTTATACCAGAATCTCTTAAAATAAATATATTAATTAAAAACGGGAACATATAAATGATTGTAGAAGCGAAGTGAAAGATTTTCTAAAGGAAGGATTTTAACACGACGTTTCTTTTCATCTAATAATCCTGAAAGTAAATACAAAGGCATCATGAGTTAGGTTTCTAAACTTGGTAATAAAATAAAGTGTGCGAAAAACGTACAACAATATAGCAATTACGGTTGTGGCAGAAGATTCCGTTTCTGATAGCTAAAGTTTCTTTTTATTTCGGAGAAAAGAAGAGAAAAGAATTGTGCTATCAGAGCGTGAACGTCAAGCCGTTAGATCGACCTTATGCCAACATAAATACGAAAAGTTTTAATGGCGTTCTGCGGTTTTAGGTTCGGCCGTCGTACAAATATAAATAACACCGTTTGTCGTCGAGTTTGTTGTACGTCTAGACTTGTGGTAAGTTGCTGTCCGGAACCTCAACAGGGAACATTTCGGTTATATTGTCGGCAGCGTCGTTTCCAAACTTATTCTCAACTTCCTTTTTACTATTACTAAAACGTTCTGCAAGTCAGAGCAAAATTTTATGTTTTGATCTGAAATAAAGAGACGTTAATGTGCCTTTCTTTAGGCTTCGAAAAAATTCGAGTCCATCTTGAAAAGTATTTCTATATAGTGCTAGTTTATGTATTCATCTTTTATAATCCATCGTAGCTTTACATAAAAGAAGGAAGTGTAACTAAATATATATCTATATATAAACCAAATAAAAAATTTAAAGGATTATATTAGGAAATAACTAAAATTTATGAAATTATAAAAGATTTTCTTCTATAATATATTATACTTGCTTATCTTCAGTTTTATATATTTGAAATACTAATAGCAAAATTCTTATTCTTTAAATAGCATGAAATTCGTAAGTGCATACTTGGTATTAAGTCATCATCAAGATTCATTTGAAACGAAAGTATACAATACTATCGATTCGTATATGCATATTTGATCTTAAAACCTATAGTTCTCTTTGAGTTCTTAAAATTATTTATATTTCAATATATTTATTGCCTTAGCATCTCTCAGCAGATTAACGCCAATTACAGTGGGCAATGGTAGGCCATGAATTATTATTACGACTGCACCTGTGGATCGACATGTTTAGCTGTTGGCATTCGCTTCAAACGAGAAGAAAGCCACGAAAATCTCCGGCGGACCTGACCCCGGGAGCCCCGGCATAATGTGCCAGTGCGTTACTACTAGGATATCGGCCGGTATAAATTACCAGTTGCTTGCGTTTTCTTTCCAATCATCTATTTCAAAATATTTCGTCTTTTTCGCCCCTTCATAGCATTTTATCTTTGGACGCAACTTCTTTTACTGCCTCCTCTTCTACGTAGTACCATCTTTACATATGTTCGACTTGGTATGCGGATGACGACTTTATAACGAGTGGGGCAAAAGTAATACCATAATGCGAATGTGCAATAGTTTTTACAAATGGCGTTGAATGTCATTGTGCATTGACATTTATCTATAGACAAATAAAGAATTAGTTCACAACAAGAAATGGAGCGATACACACAGGAAAAACACGGAATTATTGCTACTACTTATTTAACCAATTTCTGTTTTTTTGTTTTAACGCATCGTGAATTTCGTGAAAACACCAAGGTATCTTTTTACCGCTAAAAATATATGAATTTCTTCAATATATAATTTTCAAACAGTATTATTGGTCGAAACATAACATTTGTCTTACCTACTTCTATACGGTCTATCCAGATATGTCTAATGTTTTCGCAGTCGTTTGTTGAAGCGCTGTTCTTCGTGAAATTTCACCGTGTTTGGATGAGTTCGTCTTGCGAAGGACAGCTTTGTTGTGACGTTTCGGTGACATCGTTTTCATCTTTGTTTTGATAATCTTCTCGTCGCGATGGTAACTTCAAGAGTGCGTCAATTCCCTTTGCCATTCGTATTATATGGTCTCATAGTAGTAAGGACTCGCGTCTGGCTCCTTGTGATTGGTTCGTCGGTTTTCTGCCGACTTTGGCTATTGATCGGTAGGTTTGTTTTCGGCTCGTGTTGGTGTAACTGGTCTGTCGTGAGTTATTGTCATTTCGTCGCTTATGTGTAATCTATCCATTAGGTAAGGGTGGTTTCCATGTGTCAGGTAAATGTTGTCCGTTGTCAAGTTTGTTCATTCAATATTGTCGTTTCTCTATTTCTATAGCATTTCTTAACCTTTCTCCCTGTACGTTAAATTCGTACTGCGGGCTATTGTCCTTGTACCGTCGAAGTCGATGATGTATTCTGTATGTAGTCCATGTTTAACTAGGGATGATGTTTCTTTTCTAGCTACCTCATTTTTGAGCTCTTCCCTCCGTACGCTGGTTTTTCGGTTTGTATTCCCTACGTATGTTTGGTCGTATTCGTGGCACGGTATTTTGTAGACACCTTGGTTTTCCACTTTTATTTTGTCCTTTATACAGGGAAAAATGTCACTTATTTTCTTATCTGTTGTGTAAATAGTGTGTATGTCATGTCGGCGTAGTATTCCGTCTATTTTCTCAGTCGTACCTTTCACGTAAAGGAGAAATGCTGACCGTATAGATCTCTCTTTCTTTTTTGGTTGGTTGCTAATTCGTATCACTCTGTTAATGGTATGTTGTGAGTATCCGTGCGCTTATAATATGTTTTTTATTGTTCTCATATCTTCCTTGTCTGACAGAGTTTGAGATCTGTGGATTAGTGTTTTTACTACAGAGTTTAATTGGGCCGATGATGTGTTTTTGGCAGATTCTGAACAAAGTTCGCAGAAAAGCGCTACATACAAACCAAAGCTCTGCATGCGCTATGTTGAACACACCTTGGTGATTTGACCGCATGACAGAGAGAAATTTCACAACACCTCAATACTAGACAACCGAAAATAAAGTTCACTGTAGAAATGGAAGAAAAAAATTGACCGTTCTTAGATATGACAATAAACAAAAAACCGAATGGCTTTCAAGGATACACAGTTTACAGCAAACCTACGCAAATGAATTGATATCTCAACGTATTTTTACATCATCACTCGGCACAATCAAATTCTGTAGTGAAAACACTACTCGCCAGATCTAAAACTTTATCAGACGCAGAACATCGAAACGAAGAAATGAAAACATTAGAAAACACATTACAAGCGAACGGATACTCACAACACACTATTAACAGAGCGACACGAATTAACTACAACGAACCAAAAAAGAAAGAGAGACCTACACGGACAACATTTCTCCCTTACGTGAAAGGTACGACTGAAAAAATAGGAAGAATACAACGCCAACACGACATAGACACCATTTACACAACAGACAAGAAAATAAGAGACATTTTTGCCTAGTACAAAGGACAAAACACAATTGGAAAGCCAAGGCGTCTACGAAATACCGTGCCATGAATGCGACCAAACATACGTAGGGCATACAAATTGAAAAACCAGCATACGAAGGGAAGAGCACAGAAATGCTAGCCAGAAAAGAAACAACGTCACTCCTAGCTAAACATGTACTAGATACAAGACCCACCATCGACTTCGACGGTGCAAGAACAATAGCCCGCACTACAAATTTAACGTACAGGATAATAAGAGAGGCTATAGAAATAGAGAAACGAGAAAACTGTGACGACGGACAACGTTTACCTGACACATACAAACCAACCTTATCTAAGAGACATATTACACATAAGCGACGAAATGACAATAACTCACGACAGGCCGGTTACACCAACACGGACCGAAAAGTATAACTACTATAAGTACTTGAGAGCAAAGATATTGCCTAACTCGCACTGTAACCTAGCACTTATATTAACTGAAATTTGTGCTATCTTCTTATTTAAATTGAATTAATAAATACTTATATATATATA
Organism: Melolontha melolontha; assembly: GCA_935421215.2. NCBI lineage: Eukaryota > Metazoa > Arthropoda > Insecta > Coleoptera > Scarabaeidae > Melolontha > Melolontha melolontha. The sequence continues at coordinate 123,624,707 of OW285237.1, read as the reverse complement.
TATATATATATATATATATATATATATATATATATATATAGATAATTTGTTAGCCGTTCATTTAATATATTATTTGATAAATTCTTGGAGTTTTCGGCTTTTATAATAAATATTTAAAATATTTTCAAATTAGTATGTTATTTTGCGAAGTAAATGTGAATGTAAACATTACTGTCTACAAATTAAAACGCACCATACGAAATTTTATTTGAAAAATTTTCGTCCACGTTGGGACTTGAACACTGGCTACGGTTTGCCGGACTTTCGCTCTAACCAACTGAGCCACGATGAACATTGGTTTCAAATTTATTAGAACCGTCTCATAAGGCACCGATATTAATATTCAAATGTCCTTTTGAAAGTTTGAAATTGTTAATTTCTGCTCCCATAGCTGTTAATATATATATATATATATATATATATATATATATATATATATATATATATATAGTTTCTTAGCAGTTCATTTAATATATCATTTCATAAATTCTTGGAGTTTTCGGCTTTTATATTAAATATTTTAAATATTTTCAAATTAGTTTGTTATTTTGCGAAGTAAATGTGAAACCAATGTCCATTGTGGCTCACATTTACTTCGCAAAATAATATACTAATTTGAAAATATTTAAAATATTTAATATAAAATCCGAAAATTCCAAGAATTTATGAAATGATGTATTAAATGAACGGCTAAGAAATTATCTATATATTCATATATTGATTGCTAAAGGAGCAAACACTAGCAATTTCAAACATTCTAAATGACATTTGAATATTAACATCGGTGCCTTATAAGGCGGTTCTAATAAACTTGAAACCAATGTCCATTGTGGCTCAATTGGTTAGAGCGATGGTTCGGCAAACCGTAGACTTGGGTTCAAGTCCCAACGTGGACGACAATTTTTCAAATAAAATTTCGTATGATTTGCGTTGTAATTTGTAGACAGCAATATTTGCATTCACATTTACTTTGCAAAATAACATACTAATTTGAAAATATTTAAAATATTTAATATTAAGCTGAAAACTCCAAGAATTTATCAAATGATATGTTAGCCGCAAAACCCTCAGAGGCGAGGAGTGGGGTTATGCAAGGGAAGTCAGTCACAAGAGGACCACCCTAAAGAAAGGGTGAAGTGACTCTATTTTCATTTTGTGTATTACCACTGATATATATGTATTGTATTTTTAATGTTTAAATAAACGGCCAGGCTAACAGATATATATATATATATATATATATATATATATATATATATATATATATATATATATATATATTGTAACCGAACGGAAGAGCTTCCTATTTGTCAAAGGTAAGTAAATACAAAATTCAAAGTTATCAATAAAAATTAACTTGGAAATTTATATATTAAATTTAGTGAATTATCAATTTCAAATTTAAAAAAAAGGTTACTTAAATAGCATGTAGATGGAGTTGCACAATATTGAACTATATGCGCATGATACAAAGGTACATGCTTGTAAATAACTCTATAAATTTAACCTTTAACAGCTGTTCGGATATAAAAAATTTCTTATAAGTATTAATTAGTGGGCGTATGTTGTAATTAAGGTCCGGCTAAACTCTAGAACAAAGTTGACTCTTATAATAGGGCATTGAGATATGTCCAAATAAAATAGTGCAAGTTCGGTGTCTCCAATCAAACTCTCAAAAAGTTCACTGATTCTAAAGTGATAGACTGATGGTATTGTTTATATTCTAAACTACAAAATAAAACGTCAGAGATCGAATTAATGTATATCAACTTTAATGAAATTACTATCCAAACAAATAGGTAAGTGAAAAATATACTTATAATGAATTATTTATAATATACATGTCACGTGTTGAAACGAATATGGTGATGAATTTAAGGTTAATATAACTAACGAACTAAAAGTAATATAGATACATTAACGAGTATAAGATTTTACTAATGCTAAATTTAATATATAATTGAGATCAAAACAGACACAAAGCAAATCTAATAGTTAAAACTAGATTATATTCAAAACTGTATTCTTCTTTATCTTTCAAATAGAATATCTAAATCTTATATTACGACATATATTATTATCATTTAATCAATTAAAGAAAATATGATGTACTATTTATAAATATGTCAATAAATTTGTCGTTTTCAATATGTGTTGGAGATAATAGGAATACTTAAGTTATCTGGACTAGGATATTCGGTGTATTGGATCAATTTGTAGGTCTGTGGAGACAGGATCTTTCAGCGGCAATTGAACGGCGTCACCCCGGTTTGTTGCCCAGTCCAACGGTCGTCTTCCCGGCAAACTGCAATCTGTGATTACAGTAACACTGGTGATCGTCTAGTTTTGAAAAATATGTCAAACAGGAACTGGGAATACTTGTAGGTATTGACTAGAACGGACGTATGATTTTATTTTAATAATAAATGCTTTTTCTTATTATCTTCAGAGAAACACACAAATTCGTCTATGGTCTCTAAAATGGCGACATTTCTAGTGACGCTAACTTTCTTTTTTTTCCGTATCCCAATTTTGATTCGTCTATAGGTATGTATTCAATTAATCTTGACATATCATTATTATGAAAATGACAATTAAATAATTTTAAATATATTTATAATTAGCAGCAAATATCTAATTCATTTTGATGAGTAAATGTTTGTTGTTTGAATGTCAAATTTAGTACATAATGCTGTTTTTATTGTGGGAAACTTTCCCGCGGTAAACAATTCAAATAATATACAGTTATGCCTAAATAAATGGCGTCATTAATGATTAATCAATTAAGTTGATTTTTTTTTGTAAAAACAAATTATCGAAATGAAAATACTGATACAAATGAAATGATATAAATAATAAATGTGTGTATGACTTTTAAAAATAATTTAAATACGCGAAATCAACTTTATTGATTTAGCACGTGAAGAATTAAGTTTTTTTTACATATTTAAATAACTCTAGAACCTATATATATATACATTTTAAAATTCTGCCTTTTGCTTACTGAGGCATTCCTGGGTGTAGGCTTGACCTATCTCAATATATATATATATATATATATATATATATATATATTGTAACATTTCTAAATTGGTTAATATTTAAGAATGTTTATTATCGTTATAAAGGCCCCAAAAGTTGGGCTGACAAATGTAATGTGTCAGAGTCGTTAATATATATATAAAATGTTCATTATATGAGGTTATTTTTATAAACGCCCCAAAACGTTGGGCTCTATTTGTTATGTTACGGAGTATTAATATATATGTGTATATAAAAATGAATGTTATATAACTGTGAATTGTTGTATAAGAAAATGTTATAAAAAGTGATATACAATTCAAATCGGGCTCGTTCAATACTTATCTTTTTTTTGTTATTTTCGTCGTCGGCTAGCTTCTTTAATTTCTTCAGGGTTAAGGTAGGTTCACCTCTCTCCACTTTGACTTTATGTACGTAGTTTATTTAGTTGGGATCGGAACAATATCTCAAGTATATTACAAAGAAAACCAAAGTAAAATATTGACAATTAACTTTATTAATAAAAAATTATCTAGCAAAGTTTGGAATTTATATTAACAATTTTCGTGACACACAAATAACAATACGGGAGATACACTCAACGGTTGGTATTCTTATAGTCTAACAATATGGTGTACGACAAGTGCAATTAGGTGTTGTTTTATTAAAAGAGTTTACAAAAGTAACATAGAATCAAGTTTTTTTAAAATTACAAACAGTGGATTCTAATATTTAAATAAGTGAAATAAAAATTACAGTGATATAATATTGGTGAAAGCAATGTAAATAGTTAGTTATGGAATAAACAAAGAAAATTCTAGAAAAGTATATGAGCAAGTAAAAATGGCGCGTAAAATATTGTTAAAGTTAGCAAAAACCTGAGTCTTCGGATATAGCTTCCGTTGCTTCCTGCTCCTGTGTTCTGCTGGTTTTCACAACGGGAAACTGGATAATATTTCTGCGATGGTCCCTCGGGATGACTTGAGTTTTTTGAAATCTCCAAGTCCGACCGCGGCTTGCTCGGATGACCGGTTTCGAGCGTACCAAGATGCTGGTCGTTGCACGGTGAAACTTATGGCGGGTAATTAACGTATTGAAACTTTAAAAATTCGTAGTTCTTGAACTAATTGGTCGGCAGATGGTAAACTTTGTCTACAGGTAGATCGTAGGTGTGAGTAACGTTGTGTAGACTCAAAACTCTCCAGAACTTAATAATTTCACCAATTTGTTTTAATTAATTCGGAGCACAAAAAGCGTGACCTCTCACTGTGACGACTAATTACCGACGCTTACTTTTTCACTTGTTTTTAATTGCATAACTTTCCGCAAAATCGCCCCCTTCTTTACTTGCATTATCTTTTCGAATATTATTATTTTAGACATTTTTACAGAGTAAAACAGTAAAAAAAATTACAATTTGATTTATAAAATAACTTTGGTTGAATAACATATGTTTATGTGTTTACAAACACTCTGGCAATATCGGTTTATTTTCGGGTTATTGCACCGTTAGAATTGTGGGCGGGGCTTAATTGTTCAAATACATTTGAAAATAAATACGTTACATTTGTTTGAATAAACACGCGTTGAATATTAATTTGAATTAAAAATTGAAAGTAAACATTATAAAAAAATAGAAAAATAAGTTAATTATTTCAAAGCAAGTTTGTCGTCAAAATAACGTATTTATACTTTGAATCAATCTTTCCCCTTCTTGGTATTAAAGTACATATTAGATATAAATATTATGGTTACAAGTATTCTTTGTTTCTTTCAGAGAAAAGAAACCCTTCTTGCAATGCCTCAATTTCCCCCTTGATTAAAAGTTAGAAACTTGTTGAGAGCTTTTAATCAACCGTATCTAGGAGTAAAACAGAAATATATAAGTGCAGTCTAGTGATCTGATGAAAATTTAATAAAATGTGTGTGTTCACGTTAAAAATATTTCAAATTCTATATGTGATTATTTGTATTATTCTAGCTAATAATTCCCTATTTAATAATTGTCATTCAATGGTTAAAGTTAATTGTTTTATTTTGTTGTTCGGGTTCTTTTGTTTGAAAACCCCTTTTAATATTAAGTGATTATTTTCTTCTTCCTTTTTTTTTCTTTCTCTTATTTAATAATAATATGATTAATTTAATTAGCCTAGTCTAAATGTAAACTTACGATTAGTATAGATAATAAAATATAGTAATATAGTATTTATTATTGGCTTACGGACTATAACATGCTTGGTTGGTTTTGTTCTGAAAGTTGTTTCGGCTTGTTATGTACATATATATAAAAAAATACTTTATTTTTAAGTGTGGTAGTCTTGCAACATAGTTATGTGATATCTACCTTTAATGTAATTTGTTTCGGGTTCAAAAAGTTCGTAGGTGTTATTACCAATGATTCTCTTAATCGTATAGGGACCTTGGTAGGCTTTCAGTAGCTTTCCCATTATTTTGTGTTTTAAATCTGTTACTCTTAATCTCTTAACTATGACTTGGTCTCCTACATTGTAAGTTTTGTACTTCTTATTTGCCGTATTTCTCTTTTCCTCCCATCTTCGCTTTCTTAGTGCTAATCTTTCTCTGACTTCTTGTAAACGATTATGTAAATTTATATGTTCAGAATCTGTCCATGGTCGTTGTGGTGGTTGTCCAGTGAATAAAGTTATTGGGCAGTGATTATGTACTGCTGCAATTGTCTTGTGTGAAGCATCTGTTCGCACAACAAATGGTAGAGTAAAATCTGGGTGATGTAAACGGAGATTTTATACAAAGTTTTCTTTTAAAGTTGTGAAGCATAATTCGCATTCAGCCGTCCAGTTCCATTTCTTCCCCTTTTTGATTAGTTCCAACAAGGGTAACGTTTTCTCGCTATAGTTTGAGACAAATTTCCTATAATAATTTAACACTCCTAAAAAACTTCTTAACGTTTTTAAATTCTTCGGTCTCGCATACTCCTGAATGATATCTAACCGTGTCGGGTCTAATAAAATGTTATTCTGATTAATCACATATCCTAGATAGTTAATCTCATGTCTAAAGAATTGACATTTCGCCAAGTTAAGTTTCATACCATGAGTTTTTAAAGTGTTAAGGATAATGTTAATATGTTGTAGGTGTTGTTCCACAGTTTCGGAAAATATAATAATGTCGTCTAGGTAATGCAAAGCGAATTCATCATATCGGTCTAGTATACGATGTAGAAAACGTATCAGAGCGGCTGGTGATGTCTTTAAACCAAATGGACATACTCTAAACTGATATACTATTCCATTCACTAAGAAACCACAGTATTTCCTGGATTCCGGCTCTAAGTTTATTAACCAAAAAGCATTCTTTAAGTCTAATTTACTATAAATTTGTTTACTTCCGCATTTCGTTAATAAGATGTCTATGTTTTGCGGCATTTCGAATTCTGGCTTAATTCGTTTATTCAGAGCTCTCGCGTCTAAGCATATTCTTAATGATAGGTCCTTCTTTTGAACTATTACAATGGGATTAATAAAGTATGTGTTCGATCTCTCAATAATTCCGGATTGTTCTAATCTCTCTAATTCTAAACTAACTTTCTGTTGGTAGTAGTACGGAATCGGGTAATTCTTACTTATTAATGGGCAGTCATTGTCAATATTAATTGGATGTTCATATCCTTTTGCAAAAACAATATCGTTATTAATTAAAGTGATGTTTTCGTTTAAAATGTTAATTAATTGCGGTACGACGTTTGTATAAGGTATTTCTTGTTTATCAATTATATTCGTTATATCATTCTTATCATTTATAATGTCAGTTGTCTGTAAATCCTCCTTAATCTTGACCTCTTCTTCGCCCTCGTAACTATCTAACGTTCCTACCAAATCTGGCCTATTATTCACTCCTATATATTCATTATTTATAATATTATCATTTCCAACTCTATCAATAAACCTTTCTTCTGCTCTCCTATAGTACGGTACATTATATTCTAATAAATTATTTATTACAACTGCTAAAACTTCTTTCTTATAAGTATTATATTCGTGCACTTCCTCTACGGACAAATGTTTATTAAATGTTAAATTGTTCTTTCCAATTGATAAAATACCTTTTTCAAAATTCAATATCATTTTCAACCTGTTGATATTGTCTATACCCAATATACAGTCATATTGTAACTTCTCTATTACGTAACAGTGAATTAAATAACCGATTTCGTTTATTCTTATTTCGGTATTGAGTTGCTTGGTGACAGTGCCCATCTTTCTTCCATTTGCGGTAACTATGTCGGTACCCTTAGTTTTAACAACGTGTTGTTCGCATCCCTTTATTTGTTTTGCCAGATCTTCTCTAACTAATGTAATCTCGGCTCCGGTGTCGATTAAACAATTTAATTTTATGTTGCTGAATTGTAAAATAATAATGGGTAGAGAATATACTTCATTCACGGCGTCCCCTGCGTCTTCTATGTTTATGAATTCATCCGGTGATTGGTAAAATTTTATATTTTGTAACTTCCAGAACATGTTATAGCCGTTATCATTATTTGTCTTGTTTATTATACCTCAGTTATCTTTGTTTGGTAATGTGTTCTCTTTTCTTTATTGAATTGTGTTTATCATATCTGTGTTTATGTTTAATAATTGTGCATTTAGTTTAGTTTATGTATAATTATCAGTCCTTAATAAATCGTATCCCCATCTTAGCTTAGGTCGTCTTCGTATTTATAGAACACCGAGCTTCCATTATCCTATATTAAACTGTTAGTTTTCCGTCGACGTACCTTTGGTATTACCATGCAATTACCGTGGTATAAAAATATCATGTGGCTTCGGCCTCGTGTTATATGAATGTTTTTTATGATGAGTATCATATTTAGGATATTGTAGGTATTAAAATATTTGTAAGTAATTATATGGGTTATAGTACCTTCTATATTCAGTACATTATTAATGTCTGTATATGTAACTATGTATTGTAAAGTTCGACTAGTGTTTCGGGGGTAAATATTATTTATATGTGTGTTGTTGGTTGTATATGTGAGATGCAAATTTTCTATTATAGATATGTTAAGCTTATTTCTCTCCGTCGTTAGTATTTTAAAAGTGTTATACTCCTGAGTATTGTTTGTTAGAAAATTGTGATAGGCTTTATCTTTTATTAGACAGTGATTGTGTAAATTCGTTTTATGTTGGTGTTTGAGCGGTTCGTTAAGCTTTTGGTTGTGTATGATTTTAGTTGCATTTTTGTCATGTGTATTGTTAATTCTTATGTTAATTTGTTGGTCTAATTCTGGTTTAAGTTGGTCTAATTCTGGTTTATTGGTCTCGTATTTTTGATTTATATTGGTTATTAATTTTTCATTAAACGCATCTAATTTTTGTTTCATCCTCTCTTCCATGGCTTTTTGCGTTGCGGTTATTTCAGCAAGTTGTACGTCGATATCCCCCTTGAATGTATTAAGTTTCATTTCTATGTTTGTGTTGTTTAATTCTATTTTTTCATTTATGTTAATTAGGTTAACTTCTAATCCCGTCGTAAGTTCGTTATTTAAGTTATGTAAATCTTGTTTTAGTTCGCGATTATTAGTATCTAGTTTGTTATTCAGGTCTTTATTTGCAGTATTCATGTCTTGATTATTAATATCTAATTTGTTATTTAATTCTTTATTTGAATTGTTTATATCTTGTTTTAATTCTTTGTTGTTGGTGTCTATTTTGTTGTTAGTGTTATCTAATTTGGTATTTATATCTTGTTTTAATTCTTGGTTATTGGTGTCCAATTTGGTATTTATATCTTGTTTTAATTCTTGGTTATTAGTATCTAATTTGTTATTTAATTCTTGCATCTGTGCCATTAACATATTGAACATGTCCATGAATTTACTGTCAGGCAAAACACTGGCTTCCCCTGAAACGGACGGTTGCGGTACTGTAGTGTCCCCCTGTTCACTCCGGTCTTCTTCTACTGCGTCTTTCGGGGTCTTAGCTCTGTGTCTTGTATCCATTTTAGAGAATATTTAGTTAGTTTGTAAATTATATTAGTATTTGTACAGGTATTTGTAATTATATTATTAATATTTTGGTTGTAAAATATTATTGTTTATAGTGTTATTAGATTTAATGTACACACGTAAATGCAATGACAAATAACAAAAATATATGTATATAAAAGAAATATGAGTCTGCACTTTAATATTTCCCTGTAACAACCTTTTGAATATCTTACCGATGGTCTCGAATACGGCAATCCCCTGAAATGCAAAACTGTGTTCTCTCTCTGAAGTTCCACAAAGACAAAATAACAAATACATAAACAAATAGTACAGTATGGTAAATGCGAATACAATGGTTCTCCTTGGGTTTCTTTTTTTTATTAATTCTTTGTGCCACGAAACTTTGTTACTTGAGAAAGTGTTCCTTCTTAATATACTTGACAATAGAGTGACTTTTTATTGAAATGTGGAGTAGAAGTACGCCCCAAAACGTTAGGGTGCCAAATGTAACATTTCTAAATTGGTTAATATTTAAGAATGTTTATTATCGTTATAAAGGCCCCAAAAGTTGGGCTGACAAATGTAATGTGTCAGAGTCGTTAATATATATATAAAATGTTCATTATATGAGGTTATTTTTATGAACGCCCCAAAACGTTGGGCTCTATTTGTTATGTTACGGAGTATTAATATATATGTGTATATAAAAATGAATGTTATATAACTGTGAATTGTTGTATAAGAAAATGTTATAAAAAGTGATATACAATTCAAATCGGGCTCGTTCAATACTTATCTTTTTTTTGTTATTTTCGTCGTCGGCTAGCTTCTTTAATTTCTTCAGGGTTAAGGTAGGTTCACCTCTCTCCACTTTGACTTTATGTACGTAGTTTATTTAGTTGGGATCGGAACAATATCTCAAGTATATTACAAAGAAAACCAAAGTAAAATATTGACAATTAACTTTATTAATAAAAAATTATCTAGCAAAGTTTGGAATTTATATTAACAATTTTCGTGACACACAAATAACAATACGGGAGATACACTCAACGGTTGGTATTCTTATAGTCTAACAATATGGTGTACGACAAGTGCAATTAGGTGTTGTTTTATTAAAAGAGTTTACAAAAGTAACATAGAATCAAGTTTTTTTAAAATTACAAACAGTGGATTCTAATATTTAAATAAGTGAAATAAAAATTACAGTGATATAATATTGGTGAAAGCAATGTAAATAGTTAGTTATGGAATAAACAAAGAAAATTCTAGAAAAGTATATGAGCAAGTAAAAATGGCGCGTAAAATATTGTTAAAGTTAGCAAAAACCTGAGTCTTCGGATATAGCTTCCGTTGCTTCCTGCTCCTGTGTTCTGCTGGTTTTCACAACGGGAAACTGGATAATATTTCTGCGATGGTCCCTCGGGATGACTTGAGTTTTTTGAAATCTCCAAGTCCGACGGCGGCTTGCTCGGATGACCGGTTTCGAGCGTACCAAGATGCTGGTCGTTGCACGGTGAAACTTATGGCGGGTAATTAACGTATTGAAACTTTAAAAATTCGTAGTTCTTGAACTAATTGGTCGGCAGATGGTAAACTTTGTCTACAGGTAGATCGTAGGTGTGAGTAACGTTGTGTAGACTCAAAACTCTCCAGAACTTAATAATTTCACCAATTTGTTTTAATTAATTCGGAGCACAAAAAGCGTGACCTCTCACTGTGACGACTAATTACCGACGCTTACTTTTTCACTTGTTTTTAATTGCATAACTTTCCGCAAAATCGCCCCCTTCTTTACTTGCATTATCTTTTCGATTATTATTTTAGACATTTTTACAGAGTAAAACAGTAAAAAAAATTACAATTTGATTTATAAAATAACTTTGGTTGAATAACATATGTTTATGTGCTTACAAACACTCTGGCAATATCGGTTTATTTTCGGGTTATTGCACCGTTAGAATTGTGGGCGGGGCTTAATTGTTCAAATACATTTGAAAATAAGTACGTTACATTTGTTTGAATAAACACGCGTTGAATATTAATTTGAATTAAAAATTGAAAGTAAACATTATAAAAAAATAGAAAAATAAGTTAATTATTTCAAAGCAAGTTTGTCGTCAAAATAACGTATTTATACTTTGAATCAATCTTTCCCCTTCTTGGTATTAAAGTACATATTAGATATAAATATTATGGTTACAAGTATTCTTTGTTTCTTTCAGAGAAAAGAAACCCTTCTTGCAATGCCTCAATATATATATATATATATATATATATATATATATATATATATATATATTAATATAGTTTTTCATATATGAATAAAATTCTGGAAAATGTAAAAACATCTTATTATACATTTTTAACTCTAAGGACAAGGAAATATCAAAAGGAAATATAATTACATTATGAATAGTTTTTAAATATCCCAAATTATATTAGATATTAAGCAATAGGTAAATAATTCAAAAGGAAATTGTAATTAATTCAAATTTGAACATTTAAATTTATTACATTTCCGTTGTTCGAAGTATCCAATGATAGATGTGATTCTAATTTTAAGGGGACGTTTTGTTTTAAACGGTTTCTGTTCAAGGAGTCTTTGGATAGAGCCCGTAAGATACGGTCGCCATTTTTGAAAATTATAAGCGTCGTTCCTATGCCACTAAGTATAAAATCAGATTTTTAAATTTAATTCGACGATACAACGTATTTAAAATATTCACAACAGTTAGTGTGATATAATATAAGTAATTAGTGAAAAGTCTTTTAATTGTAATATAACAGTGGTAAAATTAATAATTATCGAAAGCATCTTTTTGAAATCGAAATTCAACATGGCGATTCCATATAATTAATTTGTAATATTCGAAAATAAAGAAGATTACCTTCTTTTGGAAACCTTACGTTATAAATTCCCTACCAGAACTTCCTGTCCTTCAACTAGAGCAATTATTGGTATATTCCGAGAAGATTTTTAAATATTTAGAAGATACAAGAGATACTACCCTTATCCCACATCAATCGAGGTAACATCCTAGTTCCTTCCCTACACCCGGACCGTACTTAGCATTCCATAAAGAAGGTACCTAAAATAATACATATAAAGAGACATTAATTTTGATTATATATTTAAAATAATCGATAGTTTTGGTCAATGTTAGTTATTCAATTTAAAAACTATTCTAAATATTTTTATCAATCGAATAAATTCATTTCACTTACTTATTGAACGTGTACAGACCATTCGGAGTCTGAATCGTTTACTGGGATCATATATTAGATGTGTTTAACCTCATTTAGGGTAATTACATTCCGAACACCACGGTTTTTCAATACAATCAGGGTTATATTGCACCATAAGGTTGATTTTTACAGTTAGATTCTACACAACTAGTATTTCCTTTGATACATCCTTTCCAACGTTCAGAAGTTTAAATTAATTATATTTCCTAAGAATATATTCATAAATTTAGGTGTTTGTAATATTAGAATATAGAATAATAAGCATATACAAAATAGAATACCTACCTGTATAAGTATAACTATATCCCAACATCGTATTTGTTATTGTTCTTATTAAAATCGTGATATTAAATAAATAAATATTGTTTTTAATTGCATAACTTTCCGCAAAATCGCCCCCTTCTTTACTTGCATTATCTTTTCGATTATTATTTTAGACATTTTTACAGAGTAAAACAGTAAAAAAAATTACAATTTGATTTATAAAATAACTTTGGTTGAATAACATATGTTTATGTGCTTACAAACACTCTGGCAATATCGGTTTATTTTCGGGTTATTGCACCGTTAGAATTGTGGGCGGGGCTTAATTGTTCAAATACATTTGAAAATAAGTACGTTACATTTGTTTGAATAAACACGCGTTGAATATTAATTTGAATTAAAAATTGAAAGTAAACATTATAAAAAAATAGAAAAATAAGTTAATTATTTCAAAGCAAGTTTGTCGTCAAAATAACGTATTTATACTTTGAATCAATCTTTCCCCTTCTTGGTATTAAAGTACATATTAGATATAAATATTATGGTTACAAGTATTCTTTGTTTCTTTCAGAGAAAAGAAACCCTTCTTGCAATGCCTCAATATATATATATATATATATATATATATATATATATATATATATATTAATATAGTTTTTCATATATGAATAAAATTCTGGAAAATGTAAAAACATCTTATTATACATTTTTAACTCTAAGGACAAGGAAATATCAAAAGGAAATATAATTACATTATGAATAGTTTTTAAATATCCCAAATTATATTAGATATTAAGCAATAGGTAAATAATTCAAAAGGAAATTGTAATTAATTCAAATTTGAACATTTAAATTTATTACATTTCCGTTGTTCGAAGTATCCAATGATAGATGTGATTCTAATTTTAAGGGGACGTTTTGTTTTAAACGGTTTCTGTTCAAGGAGTCTTTGGATAGAGCCCGTAAGATACGGTCGCCATTTTTGAAAATTATAAGCGTCGTTCCTATGCCACTAAGTATAAAATCAGATTTTTAAATTTAATTCGACGATACAACGTATTTAAAATATTCACAACAGTTAGTGTGATATAATATAAGTAATTAGTGAAAAGTCTTTTAATTGTAATATAACAGTGGTAAAATTAATAATTATCGAAAGCATCTTTTTGAAATCGAAATTCAACATGGCGATTCCATATAATTAATTTGTAATATTCGAAAATAAAGAAGATTACCTTCTTTTGGAAACCTTACGTTATAAATTCCCTACCAGAACTTCCTGTCCTTCAACTAGAGCAATTATTGGTATATTCCGAGAAGATTTTTAAATATTTAGAAGATACAAGAGATACTACCCTTATCCCACATCAATCGAGGTAACATCCTAGTTCCTTCCCTACACCCGGACCGTACTTAGCATTCCATAAAGAAGGTACCTAAAATAATACATATAAAGAGACATTAATTTTGATTATATATTTAAAATAATCGATAGTTTTGGTCAATGTTAGTTATTCAATTTAAAAACTATTCTAAATATTTTTATCAATCGAATAAATTCATTTCACTTACTTATTGAACGTGTACAGACCATTCGGAGTCTGAATCGTTTACTGGGATCATATATTAGATGTGTTTAACCTCATTTAGGGTAATTACATTCCGAACACCACGGTTTTTCAATACAATCAGGGTTATATTGCACCATAAGGTTGATTTTTACAGTTAGATTCTACACAACTAGTATTTCCTTTGATACATCCTTTCCAACGTTCAGAAGTTTAAATTAATTATATTTCCTAAGAATATATTCATAAATTTAGGTGTTTGTAATATTAGAATATAGAATAATAAGCATATACAAAATAGAATACCTACCTGTATAAGTATAACTATATCCCAACATCGTATTTGTTATTGTTCTTATTAAAATCGTGATATTAAATAAATAAATATATTATTCTTTTATCTGACACTTGTTTACTTTTTGGATATATTAGCGAAGCTACTTTGCTAGATGGGTATCTTAAGTCGACCTATTCTAGTTCGTACGTTATGCCTTTATTTCGCCTAGGGAGTTTTAGCCAACCGGACATAGATGTCATTGATACATAAAAGGTTTGTGCAATTGATATATGTTTAATTTAATTTTGATATCGATATTTATCATTATTAGAAATTGGTGATCTAAATAAAGATTTGTTTTATGGTCTATGTATATTTATTTCCACAGCAAAAGCGGATCAATTACACGAACCTGAGAGATTTTGTAATATTCCGAAAGAGTCTTATAATTATATACTGAGTGTTGTAAACTGCCGCGTCTTTTCACTTAGCTATTTGAAGTGTGAAATCATTCTGTCGCTGTTGTATATTTCTTTTAGCGTTGTCGCTGGTGGTTTACTACATTTATATATATATATATATATATATATATATATATATATATATATAATCGCCGACTGATTGAGTTTACCATATCACACCAAGGTCACGAAAATATTATATATATATATATATATACATATATTCCTATTAATATATATATATATATATATATATATGTATATGTATATGTATATGTATATGTATATGTATATGTATATGTATATGTATATGTATATGTATATCTATATATAGGGCTTGAGATTAAGGAGTTGATGCACGTCATCATTTTAATAAGATATCCATTAAACAACGTTGCCATTTCTTTTCTCTTTAACATATATGTTAACTGTGTTGCCTATATATCATTCAGTAAAAATTCTTATAATCAGAATTTTATAAAAATAGGTCCTTCTTCCTTAACATAGTTATCAAGAAAATGAAATAAAATGATTGAAGCCATTTATCAAATACACGAACAGTATTGGATGCTTTATTTCTAGTAATATACATTTTATTTAGGTAGGTATATAATATACAAAATTATACACATTGTTTACAAAAATAAACATGAATGTCTGAAGTATATGATATAATTAATATACAGTAACTAAAAAAGGTATTCAATATCTGTAGCATCACATTCATCATCACTACTGTCATTTTCTAAAGAAATTATTACTTCTGGAATGTCGTCTCGATCGAAATCTACTTCTTTTTTCACACCACTGTTGGATTTCAGTGGGGTCTACTGTACATGACCATATTTCAGGTGTAATGGTACTTAATGCTTCTTTCCACATTATAATGCATTTTTCAGTGTCCCATTCATCCCTACCAATATGTTCCGAAAATGGCGGATACTGTGGCTTGTAATCTGAAACAGAAATAAGAAAAATTATTATTTATTCTACTACTATTATTATTACTATGTTGCTACTATGTTATTCTACTGAAGATTGCAACTTAGTTGCTGAAATACGTATATAGTATTTATTGATAGATATTGTGGTTAGGGTGTTTTTCTTATTTCTGTACCAATATGTTTGTTATAGTAAGTTTTTGTTATACCTCAAATATTTTCTATCGGGTTAAAAACAATGGTAAGATGGTAGCCACAATACAATATGACCAGATTGAAAACATATGAAAACAGAAATGGCACGCACAGAACTTTCTTCTTCTTTAGACATCTTAAATTGACGACGAAAAATGAACATTTTTAAGCAGTAAATAGCGTTTGCCATCCACCTAGCGTGATGAGTGGCTCCTGGAGTTCTAAAACCCACAACATTGCCGTCTAGTGATCCAACAAATACGAGAACCAACTGCAATAGCTCCTTGTAGTCATCTCTGGGATGGCTCTCAGTTAATTTGGTCTCGAATTCAGCAGTAACATTTGCAATTACTTCTGGAGTTAGCTGCTTTTGTATTATATTGTCACTGATACCTGTGTCGTATTTTCCTTTGTCTATCTTGGGCCACGCAGTGAGGAATCTCTTGAAAATGTCTGGATGAGGTCCAGTGGTTGATCCTAGTTTTGTGTCGAATACGCCTCTTAACAGAATTTCCAAGATATGGTGACGGCAAGCTAGGTATAACAATTCTCTTCCTGACATTTGCTCCAATATGACGCATGCTCCTTTGAGTCTTCCCGTGTTGGATGCTGTAGTGTCGAAGCACATCGCCTTGACGGTGTTGGGAAGACCCCATTCGTGTAGGCATTCATATACGGCTACGGCTTGCTCCTCTCCAGAGCTGTTTGCTGTTACAGGAACTCCAAGCAGCTGTTCCTTTTCGCCATATGAAATAGCAATAGCTATTCGCTCACATTGTTCATTTTTTAAAACACCCGGTAAAAGTTTACCGTCCCAATGGACAACCACGGGCTCTTTTTCAGGAATGTTTACTTTATCTAAAATTTTTTTATTATATTGTTCTCTGAACATTTGCCTTCAATAATGTAATAAAGTTTTCGAGACTTTGTACTCAAGAGGGTCAAGGTTTAGTGCTTCTAGAGTAGCTATTAAAATTCTCGTGGCATTTCTGTCGGATACCTTACATCGATCTAACAAAATGGACAATTTCAGGTTTAAAATCTCTTTAACGCCCCTTGCAAATGAAACTTTCATCCTCTTGCTCTCAGATGGTCCTGGATCTTCTGCAGCTTCTTCAGAGATGTCCATTTCCTCCAAGCTCTCAAGTTCTTGGTAGATGCTGTCCTCTTCAGTGTCTTCTTCTCCTTCTTCGAACTTGTCTTCATCATCCGTCTCTAAGAAGCAACAAAAGAAAGAGAAAAAAAAGACTATAAAAACTTGTCGTTTTAACAGAATAGTAATAATACATAGGTACTAAATTACCTACTTCTAATTCTCAATAGGTATTATTTAAAAAATATAAACTCAATCATAAAGATGCCAAATGATGCTCTCATGTACAATTTTCTTTCAATTATAATGAAACTATTTACTTATTTGTTTGTCTATTTTTTAGAATAATAATAATTAAAAAAAACTCACCAATATCAAAAGTTTCTTCTTGGATTTGTCGGTTCATTTTTGCAAGTTCCTTTTGCGCCTTGATTTCTTCAGCTCGAGAAAACTTGAGATCCACTCCAGTCATGGAACCTGGGCGGCCCTTCTGCCTCTGGTTCACGAGAAACGCCTTATCTTCTTCCGATTTCATCAGAGCCAAGGCATCTTGTTGAGCAATATCAAAGAGATCATCAAACTTTTCAACAAACTCTTTAAATTTGTTCTTGACCGTTTCCGATGTTTTCTTCCTGTCTTTTTGAAGAGTTCTCCACTCGGCGTGAAGTTTTTCCAGCTTAGTAATTGCATCTTGCTCATGTTTAGTCGGGATTCGAGCTTTCTCCCAAAAAATGAACACTTCTCGTATGGTAAGTTTTGCTGATTCTCTTACAGTTAATTCCACAGTACGTAAATTATAAAATAAAGCACACAAAACTTGACGATTTGAGGGTAGTTTACAACCGGTGATATGGTGAATGGGATAGCCCACAAGAAATATTTTATCCTTGGTCCGGCTTTGTACACCTGATGTGGATGCCATTTCAGAGTCCAATAGGTAAATAACAGTTAACTTGAAAAATGAAACAAAATATATTACAAACTTTAATTTCAATAAAATGTTTTCAAATGTCTTTTAAAATAATACTATAATAGTTATAAAAACAATAACACACACACTTGGAAAATTTGAAAAAAAAACGTTAAAATATCTTCACTAGATAATTGTTCGATCTAACCAGCTCAAAGGCACTTTAGAATCTAAACTGAATAAATAAAAGGTCGGTTGTACGCTGAAGTAAAATCACCATCCCTAAAATAGAAATTAGATTCACCCTCCTTTTTACCTGCCAAACGGTTCTTTCTTTGGTAAACTTATCAGGTAATCCCCATATAATAAAAGATTAAATTTGAACAAAAGGCTCTTTATGTTTGTAAATTGAGTTCCAAAATACTTTTTAACAAAAAAATGTTAATTCCGAGACACATTATGTAAAAACCCGTAAAATTCTTAGAATACTCCCAAACTGGCTCCTACTGGTACCAGGTCACGTTTTTGGGGTCAAAGGCTGTTGTAACTCTGTTTGACTTAAAATAACAACAATTATGTATAGAATATAAATTTTGAAAAACAACATTAGCTTTCTTTTGAGATATTAAGCGTGTTTCTATTATTTACCGTTCTGGAGTTATGGCTCCATATGTCAGCTTTTTGGGCAAAAATTTGGATTTTTTCAAACTTTGAGCGACGAACGGCACGGGTTAACGTCGTTTAATCGAGCTCAAATTTCGGCTATCTCAATATCTGGAAAGGGGTATCGTTTTGTGGGGACCAGACGAACAAAATTCTGACATAGATTTTTTGCGGTCACCCTAATAATATATATATATATATATATATATTTAGTGTTTATAAGAATTTAATTTTCTTATTTATTTTATTGGCCGTGTCTTAATATTAAAATAATAAACTTTTTTATTGGTTTAGCGACCTTTAATGACTTTTAATGTTTTCATCTACGACGTTTCGACTCTTATTATTATTGAGTCTTTTTCAAGTAACTAGAAACAAAATTAATACAATGAAAAGTAAGAAAATATGTTTGAATTTGTATGAGTGCATTAAAAATTAAAATTAACAATAAAGTAAGGAAAAGTTAAAATGATTACATTTATATGAATGAATTAAAAAATTTTCAAATTAAACTAATAATAAAGTAATAATAAAGCAAGGAAACATTGAATGACATAAAACTCACCGGTTTGTTTTGTTTTAACACTCATATTGTGCACATGTGTCGTCGGCAATTGTCCGAGCCCTTTTTCAGGGAAACGACCGCGCCGCTTCGAATATTTTGTTTGACTGTCTTTATTCTGTTTTTAAAAATATCAAAATGGTCAGGGAATGTGTTAAGGAATATATAGTATATGTATTTACAATGGGGAATAATAAAATTTTTTGTTTGTTTGTGTTTGTGTGTGTGGGGGCGGGGTTGGTTGTCTTTTATAGTTTAATGAGTAGGTAATAGAGTTTAGAAAGTCCATCAATTTCGTTTCTGTCGTTGATTGTTCTGCTGTTTTTGAAAATATGGATCATTTCTAAGACCTCCCTAGCTTTTGTATTTTTTTGCTTTGTTATTATTTCGGTATTTTCAAAATCAAAATTATGTGTCATTTGGTGTTTTTTTAAAGCAGTTTGATTTTTTGCGTATTTGTGACCTTTCAATCTTTCCTGTAGTAACTGTTTGAAAGATTGAAAGGTCACAAATACGCAAAAAATCAAACTGCTTTAAAAAAAACACCAAATGACACTTAAACATAATTTCGATTTTGAAAATACCGAAATAATAACAAAGCAAAAAAATACAAAAGCTAGGGAGGTCTTAGAAATGATCCATATTTTCAAAAACAGCAGAACAATCAACGACAGAAACGAAATTGATGGACTTTCTAAACTCTATTACCCACTCATTAAACTATAAAAGACAACCAACCCCGCCCCCACACACACCAACACAAACAAAATTTTTTTTTATTATTCCCCATTGTAAATACATATACTATATATCCCTTAACACATTCCCTGACCATTTTGCTATTTTTAAAAACAGAATAAAGACACAGTCAAACAAAATATTCGAAGCGGCGCGATCGTTTCCCTGAAAAAGGGCTCGGACAATTGCCGACGACACATGTGCACAATATGAGTGTTAAAACAAAACAAACCGGTGAGTTTTGTCATTCAATGTTTCCTTACTTTATTATTACTTTATTATTAGATTAATTTAAAAATATTTTAATTCATTCATATAAATGTAGTCATTTTAACTTTTCCTTACTTTATTGTTAATTTTAATTTTTAATGCACTCATACAAATTCAAACATATTTTCTTACTTTTCATTGTATTAATTTTGTTTCTAGTTACTTGAAAAAGACTCAATAATAATAAGAGTCGAAACGTCGTAGAAGAAAACATTAAAAGTCATTAAAGGTCGCTAAACCAATAAAAAAGTCTATTATTTTAATATATATATATATATATATATATATATATATATATGTGTGTATATATTGATAAAATGCTGTGGAGGTGTAATAAATACAAAGCCAAAAGATAAAATACAGTGAAGCTGGTATGTTAAATAGGCCCCACGTTGGTTCGTCTAATTTAATTAAATATTTAAGCTCGTTTTCTTCCATAGCTTTTTGTGCGATAGATATTTCTGCTATTTTCCCCTCCAAGTCTACTTTGAAAGCACTTAATTTATTATCTATGTTAGCATTGTTTAGTTCAAACTTTTCATTTATATTTTGCATGTTTGCTTCTAAGTTTATCGTTAAATTATCACTAATGTTAGTTAATTCTTGTTTTAAGTTTATGGTGGTCGTATCCAATTTGTTGTTAATATCGGCATTATTAGTATCAAGTTTGTCATTGGTGGTTTCCAGTTTGTTATTGGTAGTTTCTAGTTTGTTATTCATATTATTAAAGTCTTGTTTTAGATCATTATTATTTGATTCTAATCTGTTATTCATATCATTCATTTGTAACATAAGAGCATTTAACATTATCATTACCTTGCTATCTTCCGGTGTACTTACCGCTTCGGAGCCTGAAGTTTGAGCTACTGGAACGTCTCCTTGCTCTGTTCTGTCCTCATCGACATTATCTTTTGTTACATTTGATCTTTGTCTGGTGTCCATCTTAATATTTATTTAATTGATTATATAAGTAAATATGTTTATATATTTAGAAAATTGATAAAAATATTATTTATCGATTGTTAAGAAGTATGAATTTTAATGTATATATATCTGAACAATTATTAGACACACTTTAGTAATATAAGTTTTGCAAGATTTAAATAATATGTACGCACAAGTTGATTTTCTCTTTCACTAACCTTAATTCCTGGTTGTCCCTTTAAAGTTGAGGATCCCTCGTGAAATGTGGTATTTATTCAGCTTCACAATGGGAAAGTAAGATACACAATATAACACACAACAATAATCATATGTTTAACACGTATAAATTCGTATTACAGCTATCTTATTATTTTGAAAAATTATTTGTTTATGTTTAAGTTGTATATGAGTTTTTATATGTTTATAGGGAATAATACTTGGCAACCACGTTCGGGCGTCAAATGATAAAATGCTGTGGAGGTGTAATAAATACAAAGCCAAAAGATAAAATACAGTGAAGCTGGTATGTTAAATAGGCCCCACGTTGGGCGCCAAATGATAGAATGCTGTGGAGGTGTAATAAATACAAAGCCAAATGATAAAATCCAGTGAAGCTGGTATGTTAAATGGGCCTCACGTTGGTTCGTCAGATGATAAAGCGCTGAGATGGTCTAACTAAGAACAATGTGAATAATTAATGTTGAATAAAATATAAAAGTCAAAGGTTAATGTCTGAATTGAAATAGAAAATTGGGCGCCTTAAATTAAAATAGTTCTAAGTTAGATCAACGCTATCTATGTACTTTCTTTATAACCTTCTAGTAGTCATAGAGCAAGAGTAAATAAAGCAAATATGTTTATTCCAGGATCTTCGTTGGCGTGTGTATTATCCCTAAGAATGATGTTAATAGTATATAAATTATGTAAAACTCAACAACTAAACACTAACAAATAAAAGAGTTAGTTAAGAAATAAAAGTAAAAATTTATTGAAGTAAAAATAAGGAAACTGTAACAGATATCAAATATAACGTGCTATGTGTCAATAAATAGTATAGTATTAATAAGTAGTGCACATGTGTTTAGAACAATAAAAGGTTATGTTTTGTGAAAATGTGATAGATAAATATTAAATTATAATAAAATTAATGCGCAATACAGGTGAGTACTACGTTGTTTAAAGTTATATGTATGTTTCAATTATGAGGTTGTAAATGATGTATATAACAGTAAAAATTCATGAGTTTTATGGTTTTATTTGTTTGTTTTGAATAATATTTATTTAAAAATATTAACTTTTAGGCTTTATTGGAGAATAACGTATGAAGTGAACCTGTATTCCTGTGATCTGGTAGTTGGTATCCAGAAAGAAAGTCGAAATAATTGGGAAATAAGATGTGCGGATCCTCCAAATTCGATAACGGCGTATGCGGCTTCTAGTCGGCTTCTTCGTCCGGACTCCAATTATAAAGATGCTTTGCTTGAAAAAATATTATATATATATATATATATATAATATCTTCGTGACCTTGGTATGATAAGGTAAACTTAATAAGTCGGTGATTAAAGGTCTGGTTCATTACTTCAAAGTATATATATTTAAAACAAATCTACATGTTTCGGCAATGATGCCTTTGTCAAGAGAATACAAAATATAAATGACAGAATATAAATGTCAAATAATTAAGTTGCTATGGTTTAAATTATTCAAAGATACATTCCAATAATAATAAATCATGCCTTAGTATTCCAAAAAATAGATAGCAAGGTGTGAACATATGTGTTGTTCGCTGCCAGAAGCTTGTGTCTCTTTCTGGGTATGAACCTGTGTGTTGGCTGCTGCTGGCAGCTTGCGTCTCTCTCTGGGTGTGTGATTTTGTATTTGTGTGACCGCGTAAGTGTAGGGTTTTGTATGTTAGTGCGCTCGTGCGTGTGTTTAGTGACCGGTCGCGTAAATTTAGAGAGATCGGATAACCAGCCTTTGCGTAGGGCCGCCAACCCTTTCCCGGCAACTTCTTTACTTTTCCGAGCAGTGCTTCGACGGCCCGACCCCCGCCCCAACGAGGCAAGGCGCAGGCCAGCGAAGCGCACCCTGCACGGGGTTGCTCATCGCCAACCGAGGAAACACTCTTAGTGGTTACCTCAGTCGACGACGGTCACACTTTGTGCCATCTTAACGATTTCCGGTCACTAAACACACGCACGAGCGCACTAACATACAAAACCCTACACTTACGCGGTCACACAAATACAAAATCACACACCCAGAGAGAGACGCAAGCTGCCAGCAGCAACCAACACACAGGTTCATACCCAGAAAGAGACACAAGCTTCTAGCAGCGAACAACACATATTGCAATGGATTTTTCCTTGGACAAGAAAGGAAAATGATTGAACGATATTGAACTTTTTTGTGTAGTACATTTATTAATATTATCTATTTCATTTTTGATGTTTATTTATTTCAGACGGGGATCGTTATAAATATATTTAATTTTAAGTGATGAATTTTAATATGTTTGAAATTTTGATCCATCCTCGTATATTTAGGTTGGTCAGATGATTAAAGTTGCCGCTACCCCGGATATCGTATTATTATAAAATGTGTATTTTCTGTATATTTTTGATTTTATAGTTGGTGGGGATGTCCAAGCGGATATTGGAATTTTCATTTTTGGTTAGAGATATCTAGACTTCGACAGTGACCGGGTTGTTAAAGAATAAGATATTCAATTTTATTCTTTGTTTTAATAAAATCGGGTTGTATTTTGTGTATGCATTTTTTGAGGTGCATGTAAATGTTAATTCGATTTTTGCGAGAGTTTTGTGATTGTAATTTGATCGAATAAGTAAGATATCTCTCACGTAGTTTTTGTATTATCAGTGCATAGATCTATGTAAGTTTGATAAAAATATTTGTTTATATAATTGATACTGCGTTTATTTCTATTATTATATTGTATGTATTATTTGTAATAATTTTTATATTTGAAGTTAGTATATGAGTATTAGAGAAAATTGTCATGTTTTTTGTTAGTGGAGTTTTTCTTCAAAGATAATATTCTAGAACGTTTTAAATTCAAGGTTGGATTTTTTTTATTGTGGGTTGACCTTGTCGTGTTATTTTGCGCACGACTAAAATTCAATTTTCGCGGGTTTTGAAAACTTTGTTGTTTTTGACATTTGATTGTAGGGGTTAAAGTAGAGGTCAAACTTGACAAATTTCACTAGTATTTATTAGTTTTATTTTTGTTCGAGAGTCACAGGGGGTTTTTCTCTGTGTGCGAGTCATTATTCACCAAGAGTGATTCCTCCCATTGCTACTGTTAATGTTGCTTTAGCACCCTATACATTCGGTAAAGGGATTTTTTCTTTTTTTTTTACTGATTAAAAATTATAAATTATTTAAGTGTGACTTTTAATTAACATTTATTGTTTTACTTCCAAAATTAACCTGGCCCAATTCTGCAAGGAACGATCCGTGAGATGGGAGTTCGTGGATTCTACTAGACTGAACAGTCGGCAACATAAGTTGTAGTGTGAATAAAATTTAATAAGCAATTTAAAAGCAAATTCCACTGCACAATTTTGGCAGCCCAACGTGTCGGCGAATGAAGATAAGCAAATAATTTGGAAATACATGCTAATTTATAAATTTGGAGAGCCCAACGTGTCGGCGTATAATGGAAATACATGCTAATTTATAAATTTGGAGAATCCAACGTGTCGGTGAATGAAGATAAGCAAATAATTTAGAAATACACGTTAATTTATAAATTTGGCGAGTCCAACGTATAATTGGCAGAAATAAAACATAAATTTTTAAAATGGAATATTTAAATCAAAGAATGGGTAATGCTAGTTACATGCATGAAGGAGGGGACGACGGAGTAGGCAGTCAACAGATGATGGATATGATGCACACAATGATGCAAACGATATTGGAAATGAAACAACAACAAATGAATATGATGCAACAAAACCATAAGGAGATGGAAATGAGGATAAATAGGATAGAACAACAACAAATGGATATGAAACAACAACAAATGGATATGGAACAACAACAAATAGAGATAATGAACAAAATCGCAATGAAATAAAACAACGACAGGAGTATGTAGAGAAAAAAATAGAAATGATAATGGAAAAAAGGGTACCAAGAAACAGTAATAAACAAATAAACAAAGATAACACAATGAATAAAAGTAAAATAGCACACGTCGAGGAAAAACAAGCAATAGAAGAAAAGAAATTAATAATAATAATGGAACAAGAAGAAAACGAATCAACAATTACAAAAGAAAGTTTAGAGGACGTGCATGGGGAAGAATCTATGCAACAGGACGATGGAAATCATTTGGATATAGAAGTTGGAAGAAATAATCAAATTAGGGTAAGCGAAGAAAATATATTAAATAAAATAAATTTTAAAACTAATGAGATGAGAGAATTTGGTATAATTAAAACAAATGAAAAGTTAGAATGTAGGATGGATGAAAGTAATCACGAGAAAATGATCAATCAATTAAATAAACAAACAGTTGTCATTAATAATATTAATGATAGACAGTCTAAGATAAAAATGAAATTGGTTTCTAAAAATGAGATTTATAAATATAATTTGAATAATTATATAGTAAGTAAACGCAATAATTCCCGTAATTCTATTTTTAAATACAATTGCTTTTTAAATAATATAAATCAGATGCATGTCAATAATAAAAATTTAAAATATGATACTCTGAAAATTAAAAAATATAAGGGTACTAAATTTAAATTAAATAGACCCACATTTTATAGTAAGGTAAAAGTAAAAATGAAACTACAAATTATTCACTGTCGGATATTTCAAATAGGCCCAACATAATGAGAAATTTCGTTGTAAACTATTTAGATGAATATGCGAGATATAAGGATTTTTGCTTTTGAGTTAATTAATTGGAATGTGATGTACTAAAGGATATAAATAAAAATTTGGAAATGTTATAGGAGTTGATATAGGATATTGAAATAAACTTAACGTAAAGGATAATTAGAATTAAATTATTAGTATAAGAAGAGGAAGTAGGTAAAATAAAAAGGTGTTTACAGAATTTCGTCGTGATAAAAAGTTATATGATGTTGAATATGGAAAAAATTTACAAAATTTCGTCGATGATATATGAAATAAATATATGATATATTTGGAGTGAAAATTGAAGTATATTTATATAAAAAAATTTCGTCGGTATATTTAAATAAAATTTCGTCGCAATATGAAAAAAATTATTATGATAATAGAGATAAATATATATATTGTTGAAATAAAATTATGGTATTTATGAACTTATAGAAAAAGAATTATTGGCATGTAAAAAGGTAAATGAATAAATATATTTGATTATGATAGTATACGAAGTGCTGATGTAATTGACCTGGTAATGAATAGGATTAAGTAAATGGATATGTACAGGATGAGTTATGATAAAAAAATTATTCTTGATATAATTAATTAATTAGAATTATCTGCGTATAAAAAAAATGTTGATTATGGGAATTGCGTTGTAAGGAAAAAAATAAAAATATATAAAAATATATAGGAAGAAGAAATTGAGATTATGATATTATTGTTATGATTATTATTATTATTATTATTGTTATTGCTTGGGAATTAATGGTGTTATGAATTTGTTTATGATGATGATTTGGTATATGAGATTTTGATATTGTGCTTTTCGTTTATCTATGAAAATTCGTTGGAGATGTTCATGTCCATGAGATCGAGAGAGTGCTCGAATATTCGACGAGGATGACTGTTACTTCGGCGTGTTCCTTCGTCTATGATGTGTGTAACGAAGCCCATTTGAGTATGTCAAGAAATATGACATTAATAAATGATGTCTAATCAAAGATGACATTAATAAATTATGTCAAGCAAAACGACATAACAGATAACATGTCTTAAGTCAAATAAGACATTTATATTAATAAAAATTAAATACAGAATGTATATTAAGATGTTGAATCCGTTTATCACACTACAGCATCAGAACGAGGATGATCCTGTTCAACAACAATGCAACAAGTTAGTGCGGGGAACAAAGACAGGGTGCGACACTGTCTCAAGTGGTAGTGCTGAAGTTTATCCTTGAAAAAAGCTCAGGAATGTTCTGACTTTGTTCTCGGATAAATTCGGGGAATTATGCAATGGATTTTTCCTTGGACAAGAAAGGAAAATGATTGAACGATATTGAACTTTTTTGTGTAGTACATTTATTAATATTATCTATTTCATTTTTGATGTTTATTTATTTCAGACGGGGATCGTTATAAATATATTTAATTTTATGTGATGAATTTTAATATGTTTGAAATTTTGATCCATCCTCGTATATTTAGGTTGGTCAGATGATTAAAGTTGCCGCTACCCCGGATATCGTATTATTATAAAATGTGTATTTTCTGTATATTTTTGATTTTATAGTTGGTGGGGATGTCCAAGCGGATATTGGAATTTTCATTTTTGGTTAGAGATATCTAGACTTCGACAGTGACCGGGTTGTTAAAGAATAAGATATTCAATTTTATTCTTTGTTTTAATAAAATCGGGTTGTATTTTGTGTATGCATTTTTTGAGGTGCATGTAAATGTTAATTCGATTTTTGCGAGAGTTTTGTGATTGTAATTTGATCGAATAAGTAAGATATCTCTCACGTAGTTTTTGTATTATCAGTGCATAGATCTATGTAAGTTTGATAAAAATATTTGTTTATATAATTGATACTGCGTTTATTTCTATTATTATATTGTATGTATTATTTGTAATAATTTTTATATTTGAAGTTAGTATATGAGTATTAGAGAAAATTGTCATGTTTTTTGTTAGTGGAGTTTTTCTTCAAAGAAAATATTCTAGAACGTTTTAAATTCAAGGTTGGATTTTTTTTATTGTGGGTTGACCTTGTCGTGTTATTTTGCGCACGACTAAAATTCAATTTTCGCGGGTTTTGAAAACTTTGTTGTTTTTGACATTTGATTGTAGGGGTTAAAGTAGAGGTCAAACTTGACAAATTTCACTAGTATTTATTAGTTTTATTTTTGTTCGAGAGTCACAGGGGGTTTTTCTCTGTGTGCGAGTCATTATTCACAAAGAGTGTTTCCTCCCATTGCTACTGTTAATGTTGCTTTAGCACCCTATACATTCGGTAAAGGGATTTTTTCTTTTTTTTTTACTGATTAAAAATTATAAATTATTTAAGTGTGACTTTTAATTAACATTTATTGTTTTACTTCCAAAATTAACCTGGCCCAATTCTGCAAGGAACGATCCGTGAGATGGGAGTTCGTGGATTCTACTAGACTGAAGTCGGCAACATAAGTTGTAGTGTGAATAAAATTTAATAAGCAATTTAAAAGCAAATTCCACTGCAATATGTTCACACCTTGCTATCTATTTTTTGGAATACTAAGGCATGATTTATTATTATTATTGGAATGTATCTTTGAATAATTTAAACCATAGCAACTTAATTATTTGACATTTATATTCTGTCATTTATATTTTGTATTCTCTTGACAAAGGCAAAATTAACCTGGCCCAATTCTGCAAGGAACGATCCGTGAGATGGGAGTTCGTGGATTCTACTAGACTGAACAGTCGGCAACATAAGTTGTAGTGTGAATAAAATTTAATAAGCAATTTAAAAGCAAATTCCACTGCAATATGTTCACACCTTGCTATCTATTTTTTGGAATACTAAGGCATGATTTATTATTATTATTGGAATGTATCTTTGAATAATTTAAACCATAGCAACTTAATTATTTGACATTTATATTCTGTCATTTATATTTTGTATTCTCTTGACAAAGGCATCATTGCCGAAACATGTAGAGTTGTTTTAAATATATATACTTTGAAGTAATGAACCAGACCTTTAATCGCCGACTTATTAAGTTTACCTTATATATATATATATATTGATAAGGAGCTGACGGTGCTGATGAATGAAATAATAATAATATATTAATTGATTGAATGAATTGTACTAGAGTTGGGCGCCTTTATTTTAAACTTGTAACGTTAGATCATCAGCCACTTTGATGTAATATCTCAGGTTGCGACTAGATGTCGGTAGAACATGAATAATATTTTACATAAATTGGACTCTATCTTCGGCTCCTCGTCGATCAGTTTACCCCTATATGTATGATGGAAAATTGTTTAATAATATTACAAAATTATCTCTAGCTACGCAATGATAAATAAAAGAGTTTCTTTAAAATAATCAGTGTAAATATTTATTGACTGTAAGTTATCTGTAAACAGTGAACAAGTAACGTGCCTAACGACAAAACAAAGAATTAATATAGAGTGCACGTGTGAACTAAAGGTTATGTTTCAATAGCAATGTTACCTTAAAGTATATTGTAATATAAATAAATATCTAAGCAAATTAAGGGTAAGTACTACAGTTCTTAATAATAAGTTTCCTTTCACAAATTCTGAGCAAGATAGAAATGTATTTTTAAAATAAAATCAAAGAGTTAGGAATTTAATAAAATTTTGTTTTGTTAATAAATAGTTCTTATCAGACTTTTTCCGAAATGAATTGAATTAATTAAACCTGTGTCTTGCATGGAGCGTGCAGGTATGTAGGATGGTGTCCGCTGGTCAGAATTTTCGGTGTACGGGACCAAATAAAGGTGTTCTCGGAATTCCGATGCAGGTATGGACGCTGTTCGAAGGCATAGGAATTGCTCGTAGCCGGTGGCCAAATGATGCGTTGGACGATTACTTGCCGGTCTCAGGTATTCTTGACTCCAAAAGTAGTTCTAAAGTAGCGGCAAGGTTAAATGCTTCTTTTCTGAGTATTTTTATAATTTTAGCACAAGTATTTATGGTATTATCAAATTTTAAATTCGGAGTAGCAGTTTTTTCCTGGCAATAGTTATAAAATTTTCTACTGACGCTCGCTAGCAATTATTTCTTTCCAAAGCCTTGTAAGAAATTAAGAAAATAGCCTTGATTTTTACTTTTATTACAATTGATAACAATTTAAATATAAATGAAATATTAGTTCAAACAGGAAAACAAAATTAAAATAATAATTTACAAATAGTTACACCAGGCTTTCCAATGTTAGGTTATGTGTAATGTTTAGAATTAAAATAACCTGTTCGCGGGTTTGTAAACATTCAAAAAGGGGGCGTGTCTAATCGATATAAAATTTGAATGTAAATAAATTAGCTATCTAGTTAATTTCGCGTAAATGACTTGAATATGAATATGACAATTAAAAAAATAAAAAGTAAATTTTGAAATAAATATAAATTAATCTGAAATATACAAAGTTATCGTAATATTAATTTATTAATATTTCGATACTAATTTTACAAATTATGTCCGCCAAATGTAGCCACTCTATTGAGTGCAATTCTTGTTTTAATTACTGCTTTTCCAATTGCAGATGGCTGGAATAATGGTGCTATTTGCGTCATAACAATATATATATATATATATATATATATATATATATATATATATATATATATATAATTTAAACGAAATTATCAACCGCAATATATTGATAAAATAAATTAAAATCGGGTAAGCGGTCTGTAAATTAAAAAACTCCTTTATTAAACAACCCTATATTTCGCAACAAATTTGTTGCTTCTTGTGGGGATACTACAAGATTAATGAGAAAAATAACATAAAATAAATAAGAGTATAAAGCAGTAGTAAAAATACTTACAAAATGTAGAGTTGAAAAATAATAAAATTGACGTACAATAAAAAATAAAAATGATTAGATTTAAAACTTAAAGTAACTATAGAAACAAGCCTTTAAAACCTTTAAAAAACATGTATATGTAAAGTTAAAACATGAAAAATAAAAAATATAATGCAATATAAATTTAACAATATATGGACCAAATAACAAAACAATTTTAAGATGGTCAACTAACCGTCAAACCGAGTATATTAAAATAAATTATATTTAGTCCATTAGTATCAGATCTATAATTTATGGTATTTGTGTCTCTGTTATTGTGGACCATTTCTAAAAAGGTTCTACTTTTAAGGTTATTTTCAACGCCTAAGATCTTAACGTCAACAAAATTGAAAGTATGGCCACGATCAAGTGCATGGTCCACCAATGCACAAGATCTCTTTCCAATACGGACATCACTTTTATGCTGAGTGATGCGCTGTTTTAGCCACCGGGACGTCTGACTTATATAAACGCCACAACAATCCGAATATGCTATCCTGTAGACAACATGACTATTTAAAAAGAAAGGTGTTATGTCTTTGATCTTACTATACAATTTCTTCAAGGTATAGTTGTTGTATTTAGCTATTTTAATGTTATTAAATTGTTTGAAATGTGATACAATTGTATGAGTAAGACCACCAATGTATGGGATTTTTTTGTAAATCACACTGTCTGCAGGAATGTCCTCAGTAGGGCCATCAAAAAAGTTTGAGCTATATATCAATTTATTAAGTAAGTACTTAGGATAGCCATTGTTGACGAAGATGTTGAAAAGTTCTTTAAGATTGTCATTAAGAAAGGTTTTTCATGACAAATATGTGCTATTCGGTTTCTCATACCTATAATGGTGTTATACTTCTGATTGAGAGGATGATGAGAGTGATAATTAATAAACCGATCAGATGAAGTTGGTTTTCTATGCCAATTCAAAATGATACAATTATTATCGTTACGAATTACTAAAATGTCCAAGAAGGGCACGCTATTGTTATTATCTTTTTCCACAGTAAATTGTAAATGTTTGTTGTAGCTATTAAAAATTTTTAATGTTATATCTAAGCTACCATTTCCATTAACGTTCTTGTACAAGTATGTTGATGACATTGTTTGCTCTGTGCCACAATAAAAAATAGATTTATATTATATATATAATTATTATTATATACATATATATATATATATATATATATATATATATATATATGTATATTAGGGTGGTCTTTAGATGTATCGAAGAAAAATTTTTTGAAGTTATTGACCAAAACTCCCTCTAGAAATGTTTGTTTTTGTGTAAAAGTACGGTATGCAAAAATATACATATCGAACAAAGGGAAGGCGTGGCGCACCGCCTCTCAAGGTGACCCCTGTTGGTAAAATGAACAGAAATATAATTTTTTTTTATGTATTTATATTTTTTAGTATACTATATACCTATAACTTTATAATTATAACTTAATTAAATTTACGGTAACTCCCACGATTTGTAACAAGAATTTTATTATAAAAATTTAGTTGGAATAAAATTTAAAAAATTGTGGCGGCAACTAAATTATGTACATATCCTGATAATAGTTTACAAGCATAGATATTTTTTTAAGCCAACGAGTTCTAAATATAGCTTTTTTATTCCTTTTTTCGAATACTCTTACGCGTTTTTGTTAAGAAAAGTTGGCATCACTGTGGTGCAGCATTTAAGAAAATTAAAAAGGGACTTCCCCTATAAAATGACTATTGATTAAAATTGTCATTAGAAAAATTGTCAAAAATTAGAAGAGTGTGTTACTTAACAGAAATAGTGTTAAAAATAAAAGCTCGTGTAAAAAGTGTAAAAAAAATTACCGCAAACCTAGGACAGAAGTTATGAGTGGTGTTGAAAATCAGAAAGTGAACGATGCAGTTGAGAGTGTATCCGAGATTATAAAATTTGCATCTCAAAATCTTGAAGTAAAACAACCACGTGATGATTATAAAGAGCTTGTTCAATTAAGTATAGTTTTTGTTGGTGGTACAGTTCCGGAATTTACCTTCAAAAAGCCTGGTTCATTTCATCACGCCCGTTGGATGTCAAAAGCTATTTATTGCCTTAAATTATATTTATTTCGAAACGAATTTAAAATGATACAATTGGAGATAACTAGTATTCGTGACATTTGCATCTTTGTTGTAAGGGTGTATTAAAAAAATTGGATACAAGCACCAGTTGCAGCAGAAGCCCTATGCAGGATTTAAGATTGCTAAAAGATTTACATGCTTATAAAATTGTTGATGCGAAGATTGGTCGTGCGTTACTAAGCAAATTAAGTAAGCATTTGTGGTATTTAACCCCAGAAAATGCGGTGTCTTTTTATGATCCAAATGTTACATATGAGTCGAAGGATCATGGTGCAAGCTCTGCGTAACCCTACTGATTGCGAATTAAAAAAATTCATCGTAACTCCTCATACTATAAGCCAATATCTTAATAAGAACATCGAATATTTTATAACCCAAAAATCTCGTAATTTTTTAAAAGGTTTGGTATTCCAACGGAATTTTTAACAAAAGATCGAAAGGAGTGGGTAAATGAACCTAGTTTTAACGTTGGTCTTAATATCGTTGGAAATATGAATGTTGTTAATGACTCGGCAGAACGAACAGTTAAGCTAATGGAAGATTTTAATTTAGTGTTATCCAAAGATGAAGAAGAAAAGCAATAGATAGTGCAAATTGTTGCGGATTATCGGAAACTCTACCCCAATATGAACAAATATTCTCTTTTGAAATAAAATAACATATAAACAGGCGCGGCTCGTGATGACGTATTTTGGTTTGCAGTACAATGATCCGAGTGCTTCGTGTATTCTCGTGTACTAACTGTAACGTTTGCTTAGTAAACACCGAAAACACACGAGGCACTCGTATCATTGTACTGCAAACCAAAATACGTCAGCACGAGCCGCGCCTGCATATAAATAACTAAAAACAAAGGATTTTTATGTATCCCTTGTCAGACAGAGATCTTGTAACATTATCAAATCTGTGGCCACAAGGAATAAGTGAATGGTTTATGTTTTTCCTATTTATTACCTCTGTCTTCCAAAAGTAAACCATTCTTCTATCTTTTTATTAATTTTCATTTATTTTCTTAAGAAATATGTCACCATATATGTATATAAATACATAGATTTTACTTTGTATTTTACTTTGTATTCTAGTCCTTAACAATTTGGCTTTAAATGAAAACTAGAGAAGCTTTAAGACGTATCGTCTCAAGGAAATTTAAAATATGTTAAAATTAAAGTCAAATATATTTTTTAGTATAAATAAATATATTTTTTACAACCAAGAAAATTTTATTTTTAATATTTTTGAACCAAATTTCAAGAGCGATGCGCCACGTCTTAACCTCGCCCAATCGTGATAATTTTTTGCACACCGTATTTTTATACTATAAGGAACATTTGGAAGAAAGTTGAAAAATAAGGACCACCCTAATGTATATGTATACATAGGTAAAAAAATTTGGTGTATAAAATATCACTGTTAATAAAAAAGAATTTGGGCAAACAAAATCATATAGTATGCAGTCAAATGAAATGAAAGCTCTGAATATTATATAGGTCAGACGGCTCAGAGATGGCGTGAACGTAGCACCCAATATCGCAATGATTCGAAAGTAAACCTCAAAAAATATGCCTTGTAAACTCATATCAGTACGTTCAAATGATGCAAATTTTAGCAGTATAAATTATTTATTCGGCGAAAATAACTATTAGGAAGGAATTACCTTGCAAAATTTAGTCATAAAATTACCAATAATCTCAATACTAAAGAACGCACTTCCACGTTCACATATGCTTACAATGGTCTCATGAAATACATCAAAATTAAATTAACTTAACCTGTTTGTTATTTCTGCCCTAATTTTGTTTCCGGTCCTCGTATTTTAACTCATTTCTCGCTTTTATAGTTTTATCATTTTTGTTGCATCTGTCTTTGCTTCTTCCTTATCGCTTTCACGGGTTTCTTGGGAGAGACGAAATTTCGTCTTTACTGAAATAATATCCTGACCTGAGTGCTCTGACATCAAATTATTATAATTTGGTTTTTTTAATTCCTATTTCAACATGTTTTGAATCTTTCACAATCAGTGCCTGTTAAATCGATAATTATAACAAAGATATGAATTATATTTGTATGGATAATAAAATAGATTTAAATTATATTGGTACCTTTATTCTTTCAATTGTACAATCATAATGTAAGTGTAGTCATGATTTCATATTTTTATAATGGAATGATTGTTTGCTCAGGCTGATGAAGAAACAAATATAGTTTAGAAACGTTACGTAGCAATAAACCGTTTTATTTGATGTATTAACTCAACTTCTGTTATTATTAACAGCGAAATGGTATATATATATATATATAATAAGGATATATATTATATATATATATATATATATATATATATATATATATATATATATAATACAGATGCCTCCACGTTCGGGCGTCTAAATGATATAAAGCTGATGATCTACGAAATAATAATAAGTGAATAATATTGAATAATCGCATAGATAAATAAAAAACTTCTTTCAAATAACAATTATAAAATATTTATTCAACACAAGATATCTATACACTTTAATGTGCAACTTTGCTAAACGGCAAAGTAAGGTATTATAAATTTACGTTTGTAATAACATATGTGAATAGTTGTGGTTATGTTTACGAGTTGTTCTTTTTAAGAAAAGATTATTATAATATAAATAAGTTAATGTTCAATGGTAAGTACTACAGGAATCTCACTAGAAAATATTCTTTACGTTAAATTAATCAAAATAGTTACACTTTCAAAGTAAAATCAAGATGTATAAAGTAAATTTTGAATTGATAATAAAGAGTTATTTGTTATGATTTTACAAGATAATAAATTAACCTGTGGTTTGTAGAAAAAGACAGCAATATGTCGAACTGGGCTGGACTGCGGCAAATCAGTGTATTCGGCCAAACAGGACCGGAAAAGATATTCTTAGATGGCTCCGGTATTTCTGAGTATGGTTCAATGTGGGATAGGGTACAATAGAATAATGCAGGTACGTAAACGTTTATTACGTTCAGTAGCTTCGATGTTCGGCGAACCACACCAAAATGATGCTATCGTAGTTTTCTTGCCGGTGACCGATTTTATTCGAGTAAAAATTGTTTTAAACATTGCGTTAGTATAATGATAAAATTCAAATGTAAATAAGTTAAATATCTTTTTTAATTTCGCGTAATTTACTTGAATGACAAAAATGAAAATTAAAAATATAAAAAGCTAATTTTGAAAGAAATATAATTTAATCTGAAATATACAAAGTTGTCGTGTTATTAATTTATTAACATTTCGACACTAATTTTACAAGTTGTGTCCACCGAATGCAGTTATTGAATAGGGTGTTTCCCTTACACAACAGCTATGGAGTATTAATTAGCAATTTCAAACCTTCAAAACTGACATCTGCTCTCAAAATACTGACATCTGCTTTCAATAACTGACATTTGCATTCAAAACAGGCATCTGCTTTCAAATTTGACGTTTGCTTTCATAACAAACATCCGCTTTCAAAACAGACATCTGCTTTCAATAACTGACATTTGCTTTCAATAACTGACATCTGCTATCAAAACTGACATCAGCTTTCAAGACTGACTTCTGCTTTCAACTTGACATCTACATTCAATAACTGACATCTGATTCATTGATAATGTTACTTTATAATGCATTTTTAAATAGCTTGAACCAAGGTCTATCGTGGCTTAAGTGGTAAAAGCGACAGTCCAGCAAACCGTAGACTTGGGTTCAAGTCCCAACGTGGACAATATTTTTCAATTAAAAATTTCGTATGATTTGCTTTGTAATTTGTAGACAGCAATGTTTACATCCCCACTTACTTTGCAATTACATACATACTAATTTGATATTTGTAAATATTTGATATAAAAGCCGAAAACTCCAATAATTTATCAATTGATAAATTTAATAAACGGTTAAGAAATTATCTAAACACTTATATTTATATATATATACGTATATATATATATATATATATATATATATATATATATATATATATATAAATATAATAACTTCGTGACCTTGGTATGATATGGTAAACCTAACAGTAGGCGATTAAAGGTCTGTATATTACTTCAAAATATATGTATTTAAAAAACTCTACATGTTTCGGCTGTATACGCCTTTTTCAAGAGAATACAAAATATGAATGACAGGATATATATGATATCCTGTCATTCATATTTTGTATTCTCTTGAAAAAGGCGTATACAGCCGAAACATGTAGAGTTTTTTAAATACATATATTTTGAAGTAATATACAGACCTTTAATCGCCTACTGTTAGGTTTACTATATATATATATATATATATATATATATAGTTGCTATGATATTTGGCGATTTAAATTTAATATGTATATATTTAAAATAATCTCTTACATGTTTCGGTAAATATTACCGCATTATTACAGAAACTGAATTAAGTTAATAAATTTATTTAATGGCACTAGGAAGAGTGGGAGACGTATAGATAATTGCGTATTTCAGATCATTTTTCTCTGATAAGTGGCTGAGAATAAAACAAATGTAATAGCAGGAAGAGTCTATTTCAACAGCAATATGGAGCGGATTTTTTGCGCGTTCGCCTCAGAAGAACTATAATATTTATGTTCGTAGTGATGAGATGTAAGGGTAGAAAAGAGGGGTTGTGCGAATGTGGGGAAATCGTTACAGAACTACAATAACGGTAGATGACATAAGTCGTAGCAAATAATGATCAACAATAAGACAGCATAAAGCGTTCTGAATGTGTTAAAAAAAGAACAAAATACACTTTAAGATGTGGCCATATTCAGTATGGTTTAAGAACCACTAATATTAAAGCGCCAATGGGAAGCACACCGTATTGTAACGAATAATAAAATTGATATAGATTGATCTGGAATCAGATTAAGATTTCTTTCTACATAAAACAATCGAATTAGTAAATGTACTGCAAAGCACGTAGTTAAGGTCCATGGCTGATGGTGCTCCAATATACGGGGTTTTGAATATTAATATTATACCGAAAAGGTCTTACACATTCTATATTATTAATTTTCAGAAGTTTATATAAAATGATCGAAAAATACGTAAAACGCCCTGTGAAAAATTTTATCAATTATTTAAAAAAGGAAGGTCATATAATAAAAGAACATCTGAAACATTATTTTCTTTTTTTCATTATTGTAACTGTTAATTGGAAAACAAGCGGGTAGTGATTTATAAAATATGAAATACATTTTTATTTGTTCATGTTGTAGTTCGAGTTGAGTAAAGGAGTAACCAGCAATACTTTCTCAAGTTTCTCTCCTGTAAAATTTGTTCTCTTTGAATGAAATACATCCTTGTAGATAGAAAACATCCTTTCTACATTGCAACTGGTTATAGGTGCACACTGGAAATATTCTTTTATTTCAGCGTATTTAGCAGTTAGATTTTAAGGCATTGACTCCATACACAATTGCCACAACGTTATTAAATCTGGATTTCTATTAAGAACTGCGTCTAACTTTTGCCGAAGGCCACATCCAAAGTCACTTGGAATATTTTTCAAATTATTAATAGCCACATCTAATGTGGTTAGTAGGGCTGGGCAAAGTATCGATACATTGTCCAATACCCGATACCATAACTGGTATAGGGTACCCGATACCTCATATAACGAAGGTATCGATTCTAAGGTATCGATTCCAAAGCATCGATACCTATCGATACTTTACCGATTCCAGTACTCGCTAAGTATCGATGTATCGGGTAGCGAGGTATCAATTCCAAAGCATCGATACCTATCGATACTTTACCGATTCCAGTACTCGCTAAGTATCCATGTATCGGGTAGTAATTTATCGGGTAGCCATGTATCGGGTAGCCATGTATCGGGTAGCTTACCTTTATGCATTTTTTTAAATGTACATAAAAGATGCATAAACTAAGTAAATAATTTTTAAGTATATATAGCATTATATATTATATAGTATATATTTCAAAGGATGTTGTTGAATTTTATATTATGTGTAGCAAATATCCATATTATAACAAAATTCCAAACATAATAACTAAAATTATTACAAAAAAAATATCACAATATTGCAAATTTCATATCGTAGATATGGTAGAATCGATAAATTAATTTTATATCTCTTGAAACCGATATCAAACAAACGATACCTAGAAAACAGGTTATGAATACTGATTCCTAGGTATCGAATCAAGGTATCGATTCCAAGGTTTCGATTCCAAAGTATCGATTCCAAGGTATCGATTCAAGGTATCGATTCTAAAGCATCGATACCTATCGATACTTTACCGATTCCAGTACTCGCTAAGTATCGATGCATCGGGTAGCGATGTATCGTGTAGCGAGGTATCGATTCGAAAGCATCGATACCTATCAATACTTTACCGATTCCAGTACTCGCTAAGTATCGATCTATCGGGTAGCGATGTATCGGGTAGCCATGTATCGGGTAGCTTACCTTTAAGCATTTTTTTAAATGTACATAAAAGATGCAATAACTTTTTAAGTAAAGAATTTTTAAGTATATATAGCATTATATATATTATATAGTATATATTTCAAAGGATGTTGAATTTTATATTATGCGTAGCAAATATCCATATTATAACATAAACATAATAACTATAATTATTACAAAAAAAATATCACAATATTGCAAATTTCATACCATAGATATGGTAGAATCGATAAATTAATTTTATATCTCTTGAAACCGATATCAAACAAACGATACCTAGAAAACAGGTTATGAATACTGATTCCTAGGTATCTAATCAAGGTATCGATTCCAAGGTATCGATTCCAAAGTATCGATTCCAAGGTATCGATTCAAAGCATTGATACCTATCGATATCTTACCGGTTCCAGTACTCGCTAAGTATCGATGTATCGGGTTAGCGATGTATCGGGTAGCGATGTATCGGGTAGCCATGTATCGGATAGCTTACCTTCGTGCATTTTCTTAAATATACATAAAGGATGCAATAACTTTTTAAGTAAAGAATTTTTAAGTATATATACATTACATATATTATATAATATATATTTAAAACGATGTTATTATTGTGTGTAGCAAATATCCTTATTATGACATAACTATAATTATTACAAAAAAAATCTCACAATATTGCAAATTTCATACCGTAGTTATGGTAGAATCGGTAAATTAATTTTATATCTCTTGAAACCGATATCAAACAATCAACACCTAGAAAACGGGTAATGAATATTGATTTCTAGGTATCGAATTAAGGTATCGATTCCAAAGTATCGATTCCAAGGTATCGATTCCAAGGTATCGATTCCAAGGTATCGATTCCAAGGTATCGGTTCCAAGGTATCGATTCGAAGGTATCGATTACTAGGTATCGATTCCAAAGCATCGATACCTATCGATACTTTACCGATTCCGGTACTCAGAATCGATACCGTGCACAGACCCGATACATCGGTAAGTATCGATACCTCGATTGGTATCAGTACCCGATACCGAAAACGTCTGTATCGCCCAGCCCTAGTTGTTAGTCCATCATTTAATTTGAGATTTTTATTTTCAAAATAAGTGATTAGTTTTGGCAAATTTCCAAAGTGTTCCTGAAGAAAGAACAACTGATTTTTTAAATTTGGAATTTATATTAATTCCTTGCAGTCAGAAATACTTCGAGCATTGTCATTTAAACATGTAACGAAATTTTGTAAACTATCGAAATTCTCTGCTTTTTTTAAACTTTTTTAAAAGCGGATAAAAGTCTATCAACTTCCGTAAAGGTGTCTCTGATATATTCACAGATTCTATGGAGAACATGTGCTACACAAGATATATGCAGTATATTAGGATATTTTTTCAACAAAACCACACAAAGTTTTAGCAAGATAGTAGTTTAATAATCTCTATAAAACAAAAATCATTAGACAATAAAATTATCTTCATAAAAGTCGATAAAGGAAATACAGTATTGTATTTTATATTTAAAAAATGACTGAATTTTGTAATTTGTTTTAAAAACAAAATCATATCCTACTAACGTCTATAAAAACAACTAAAATCAATGATAAATAATTCAAAAACGCTATTTAACAGCAACTATAAACAGCACTTAACAATTATGAACACAGAGCCACCTACAACTGCATGATTTAATCGAACTATTTAAAACAGAGGTGCCAATAAGACTCGTAGTATTTTACGTCAAAGCTCCTTGTAGAAAAGTTTGTACAGTATTGATTAATCTCATATTAGAACATATAAGATTTAACTATTATTGGTCAATAAAAAGCTCACAAGAACTAATTAGAAAGATTCCGAATGTAAAAATTCCCCATAACAGCAAACTTGTATCGTTTGATATGACGAACTTGTTTGTATACCCGAGAAGCCGAAACAAAGTTAATCCCATCATAACGACAGAAATATGTATTAGAATTATTGAATACTTGCATTAAACAGAATTACATTCAATACAACCTCGGGATTAGCCTTAACTTCGCAAATTCTATCCTCAATTTATCCGAAAGTAGCAAACAATAGTAAAGATCAATATAATTCGATCACATACGTAGGACCAACATCGGCCAAGATCGGAAAATTAATTTAAAAAGCCAACAGTGAATTCGTAGTATTTAAAATAAACAATTCTCTGCAAAAATACATTAGGAATGACAAAAATAAAGGAGAAGGAAAAGCGAGCTAAGGGGTTCATATGTTAACATGTGCATGCATTTCCGAGAACTAAATCATAAATTTAACCAAGACTTTAAAATCTTACAGATACAGGATAAAGGCAAAACACTTAATTTATTTGAAGCTTTAGAAATTAATAGATATAATAAAATAAGTCTGGTATTAAATGAACAAACAGAATTAAACAATTCTCCTCTACTGGCTTTCTAAATATGTAGTATCACTCCCACTTGTAATAACCTCACACTTTGATAGGAATACATATATGAGGCTGTATATAATTTTGTATAAAATATTCAGTTATCATTACCTGATGAAACCAAAATTTGGGCAAAACAATATTATAGTGTATGTTAATGTACAATAAATTATTTTAAACAAGTTTTACAAAATTATTGAATTTTAGAATAGTGTCGTTGATGTAAATTATGGGAACTCGTGATTCTGAATCCAATCCCTGTGGTACTCCAGATATGCAATATACTTGTTGGAAGAGCATCCATTGTAAAGAACATGGATGACGATTGGAAAGGTAAAATTTGAAGAGAGACACCTATGAATAGGAATGGGACCATGTAGTTTATTAGTATATATTAGTATATAATTCTCAAACTTATTTTCTACCATCTAAGGTGATATTGGGTAAGTGAACCCGAAGGTTGATCGACAAATTGTAGAATAAAGACATAGCTTGAAGACTTTAGCAAAGTTTAATATGATAGCTACTGGTCGCAATTAGCAATATTAGACGGTTGATCAGCCTTAAATACAGGTACTATTCTTAACATCTTCCAGACACCAGGAAAACTGTAAATCTGCAAAAGTAAACGAAAACTATGCAAAAGAGCTTTAATTAGAACATATTTATAGTCTTTGACAAGAAGCTCTGGAATTCGATCGCTGCCGTACTGAATATCGTTTGAAGATGTAGGATTTGTGAAGAGACTAGAGAAGTACTGACTAAAACCATCGGCATTTGACTGACTCTTGTGATAAATGCTATCTCCAAGCGTTATGCATCAAGGAATACAAGTAACCTTCTTTTTATTTTGAACATACGCCCAAAAGTAGGTTCACCGGAAATATTATTTTGCACATTCCAGAGATAGTTTTTGTAAACTTTAGCTATTTGCCTGTTTATAATAGCAAGCAAATACTTAAATTAGTTAAAAGAGTCGATGCATTTAAATGATCTATATTTACAGAGTTACTTGTATTTCGGTTTAATGTTGTGAACAATCTACGAAACCATTTTGTGTAATTCGTTTTATGGGGATGGGGTTTTTAGCAAGAAATATTAACAGCCGTATTGGCATCAGGGCAGTTGTTTAATACAGGTAAATCGACACACAGATCATTATAAAGATGAGGAAAGTTTGCTTTTCTAAAATTAAATTCTGGTTTGTAATTTTTTGTAATGTTAGCTTTATAGAAAAATTTATAATAAATGCAGGATGACGAATATCCTCAGTTGCCAATGACGAAAAATCTTGTTGAATGACACAAAGAAAATTAGAACTGACTAGAACCTAGTTCCAGATTAAAGATAAGTTAAATGAAAATTTTTGAAATTGACGCTGAACTGAAGTGTATGTGAATGTTCTTTTATAATTTATTGGATTGAAACGGAAAGTACGCATATCTAAAATGTTACTAAGCTTGTGCAATTTATTGAGAAGTTAATGTCTCCCCTTGTCACGACTAACGACTAAATATCAATCCTA
Organism: Melolontha melolontha; assembly: GCA_935421215.2. NCBI lineage: Eukaryota > Metazoa > Arthropoda > Insecta > Coleoptera > Scarabaeidae > Melolontha > Melolontha melolontha. Next base: position 123,581,329 of record OW285237.1, on the reverse strand, counting down.
TCTTCTTAAGGTTGAGCCGTGCGTTTCCACAACACTATTAGTTTGAAGACAATTATTTTGCGTAATACAAAATAAATGAAAAGGAAACTATCCCTAAATTCTTAAGTATACGGCTAGGTTAAAATATAAGTAGATATTTTTATTTCTTTTATTAGATGTAACATATACCAGGAAATAATTAAATTCTTTTTTAAGATGCTCTGTATAAAATTGTTCTGCTTTCAAAGTTCGCTATGGTATTCTTTTATATTCATTAATTCTTAACACAACACTTGAAACGGTGTGATGACAGATGATAGATGATAGAAATTATAGAGAATCAAACATACAGAAGTATATCACAAGAGCAAAGAGTGGTGGCTAAAAATTAGTGTGCGAAAAAGGTTTCAAACGAACTTATTGGAATTATTAATTTTCACTTCTCAGTATCTATTTCTTGGAGTCATCAAGTCTTATATGGCTGGGATTTGCTCTCGTATAATATATACATACCAAATGGTTATCATTATTCATTTTATTAATATTGTTGTGATGATCATGTCTGACTTACCAAAATAAATTCTACCGTCAAGGGAGAAATAAATCATCTACTAAAGTGTCTGCTTGTATTCGGCAAACATCGAAAGACACGAAAGACATTACGGACGCATTTCACGCTATTTTCCCAACCCAAAAGAAGAAACAAAAAATAGCCGCCAAATGAAATTATAAAAGGCAATAATACTGTCAGTCATAAATAATATTAATATTTGCGTGTAAGAAGCGTAAAACTCCGAGAGGTCTGACTGAGATACGGTCGAATGAATCAAATATATATGTACGTTTTATAATTAAAACATTTCATATGGAACGTTTTTGTCCAAAAATAACCGAAAGGTACACACAGTAAAATCATTTTATTAAATTATGCAAATCATAGTCACCAAATAAAAATGTTTCTATAAAATTCATTAAAAAAAACATGCCCTGCTACGGCATTAGAGGTTGTTTGCACTGGAAAATGAATTTACGCACCAGTTATTTACAACAATACTATTCCGTATCTATTCCGTAAATATATGGCGGCTCGTAATTTTTTTTAGTATTTGACACAAACACTGGTTGCATCTACTACACGTCAAAGATTCAAACCAAACAACATTAGAAAAATTTGAAGACGTTGCCATAGTAATTGTGCAAATAGTAAATAGTAAAAGTTCAATTGAAAAGGTTCTCCCTTAAGCAGGATTCCAACCCACGTCCATGGTTTGCCGGACCATTGCTCTGCAACTAACCTATTAAAGACTGTGGTTCCGAATACATCGGGAAGCCTTAACTTACATTAAGAAACATATGTTAATATATTTGCTTGTAGTCGACACTTGTTGCAAAATAACTGCATTTTCGCGAAGTAATGTAAGTAATGGAATTAATTTGCAACACGTGCTAAGTACTGGCAAAAATATTAATATCTGTTTTCTCAATATGACTTCCCGATATATTCGAAATCACAGTGCTTAATAGCTTAGTAGCAGAGCAATAGTCTGGCAAACCATGGAAGTGGGTTCGAATTCTGCTTAACACGTTGACTGCTATGACATTCATACATGAATGGCAGTGCTGCTTCCGTTTGGGTTCCGTCATACATATATGAATGATGGGATATTTATGAGTAGATGCACGGCATTGAAATATGAACGACGTTAACGGCTAATAACTATAGAGGGTTATATTGTGGCCTGTGAAGAACACACTTATGTACTTGGTTTGGCCAAATTCCCACATGTACTGTTTTTACGGTGGTTTAAAGCTGCTAAATTATAAACAGAAAACATCTACTTCAAACCACTTTTATAATGTCAATTCTTACAAAAAAAAACATATTTAAATACTAATATCAGACTTCAAATAAAAACAAGAATACGTGTAATAAAATAACTACTTATTAAAAAAAAAACTAAACTTTTGGTCCTAAACCATATTACTAATTAAAACAAAGATAAAACACTTTATGTACAAGAGAACAAATAGTAGTCGAAGTATCTTATTTTCTAATAAAAAAAAAAACACTGAGAAGAACAAAAGTGAAAACAATATAATCTTGTTGCACAAAATTTATTTATGCAACAACTGCCAAGTGGTACTCGTCCCATTCATAGCATTAAGCCAAACTTTTTTACTTCATTGGCATCTGTCGGGATATGAGCATGCTTTGTTTGGGGACGAATCGCACTACATTGTTCTGCGAATATATTTATTTTCTTTGGTTACTATAAGACCGATGACTTCATCATCAAATATAAGAGATAATATATTAAGAGGAAAACTGCCGAATGGAATTTCCTGCTGTAGTCTCTCCTTATCAGTGAAAGGAAAGCATTTCTGCCTTCAAAATCAATCCACTCGCCAGCAATTTCAGATGTATTTCTTCACCAACATCTTCTTCCTCTGAGGAACTAGACAACTCCTCACCTGATGACCAGCCAGAGTCTTTGGTGGGGTCATCCGGACTAAAAAGATCGTGATCGTCGGAATTTTAAAGCTCTGTGTTTGCGGCTATTTCTTCTAGCTGCTGTTGTGTTAGCGATTCTGTGTGAAGTCCCTTACTCATATTGGATGTTTACACCAGAAAATAAGCACGTATTTCATGATTCCTAACATATTTTTGTGCCATTCATATATGAATGACATGACCTACCGTCTTTTTTTTCGACAATGCCCACAAGTTCGTTCGCACAACACTTGATTTTCCACTCGGTTCTTCATTATAGACGTTAGTTCATCCTTCTCGAACGATACGGAACCATCTCTAACCATACTGTTACTCATGACATTTTCACCATATACAGTTCACGATTACTCTCAGCAACCTTCATGTTCTTTGCACACAGAAATCGGATAACAGCACGCAATTTACAGTCCGCAGAATTTTCAATTGCAGTGGCCAGCTTAAACGATCAAAATAGCATGAAAGAATGTCCAAACGATTGTCTCACTAGCGCTGTCAGACTCACACTGAAGCAGACTACACCGCAGCGTTGCGATCGCGGCGTCACGTTAGCACTTTATTTAAGCCATACTACCTACATATTGCGGTAGATTTTTCCCCGAAGATAATTTTGAATAATATATTTTATTTATATACATTTATTTTTTTGCAGGACATTTTTATATATTTTGAAAATTATGTTATTTTGATGTTTGGACCGATTCTTTTGATTATATCTGTATATTTCTGTGACGTATATAATAGTTATAGTTTCACATGTGGTCGCATTTTTGCTCCGGGAAAAAGAGATTAGAGGGGTGTAACCTTCAGACACACAGAGAATATCGGTAGATACAGTTGATTTTAAGGAAATAGTTAATTAACTATATGATTAAAATCACGTTTATTGTTATTAATTGGTTGTTGGTGATTTGAATTCATTACGGGATTATTAACGAGGGTTTTGACTAGTTAATTTTGATTAATTTTATACTTATCTGCCATGTGTGTTTCAAATATAGTTTTTATGATTTTAATAACGTAAGTAATATTAAAGATTTAATATTTCAATGCATTGATTATATTTGATTGATTGTTAGAGTTATATTCATTATTGAGTATATTTAAGTTTGATACGTTTGATAGTGGTTTGAATAGCTAGGAAAATTTTCATATTTCTTATGAGGGATTTTTTTCTTTATTCACGAATAAGATATTTTTTTGAAATCAGGTTGGAGGGAAATTTATATTCATGTTTATGTGCGCATGTTCTGGTCTTAGACACGCGTGATAGCAGTTTGTAATCTGTTTGACGTTTGCATTTTGGGATTAAAGTAAACAATTGAAATTAAAAGTTTTCCATACTATTTGATTAGTTTAAATTTTGTTCGCGTATAATTAGAGGGTTTTCATTGCGAGCGTGTCACTTATCTCGCACAATTTTTCCCTCCTGCTTTTTGTTTATTAATGCAATTAGCTATCTTAATATTTAATTAAGATTTTTTTCTTTTCTTTTTTTTTGTAATAAAGACATATTGTGGAAAAGTGCTTGTTTTAATGCTTATATTTTGTTTTTCTGTCCACGTTCGTAAATGAACCTGAGACTTTAGAGGACTCTATTAAAAGTACTAAACTCTCCGAAAAGCAGCCCGGACTCATTGTGGTGCATTGTGGACCATTTTCAACAAATTACTACAGTTCACTGCAATATGTTCTCTTATACAATGCTATACTCAAATTAACTGCAATAATATACACTATCATATAACTGCTTGCCCTTTATGCAATTAATGCATACATTAGTACATGATATTGGTTACTGAAACTTTACTGAACGATGATATATGCAATAGTGAAATATTTTGATCTCTCTATCACGTCTTAATAACAGGCAAAAGATTTAACGTTATTAATTGTTTTATCGGTGGTGTAGTTTTAACAACTTTTCGTAATACTATATTAGCAATCAGTCTTACTGCATTCTTTCCTTGCTTTGAATCCACTAGTTACGTTTACATTGTTCAGATGCCATGTCTGGTCTTTCACATTATATATCTTCTTCGAAGCTATTACCTTATCATTTATTGGCAAGAACCTTCTAATATTTGATGATTTCAGCTGCTAATGTTTAATAAAGTTAATAATGATTCGGATAGAAAATATGTGTCGTTTTCAATTGTATGTCTTACCTTGATCTGCGTCAATGTAATAATATTGTGAACCGTGTTGGAAAGCTTCTCGACATAGTTTTCGCTAATCTGAAGGCAAATCCCTTGGTTTCAGAAGATCGTTCCTTCAAATAATAACTGTAGATACAACTTCTTTTAGAGTGTTCCTTCAACGTTAATAATGTCGTATCTGAATTTTATGCTAAAGTCTTCTCTTCAAAAATTAAAACATACGGACCTACATTCTCGCCTAGGCTTGATTTTATCAGATTTACACTTTATTTAATAATATATAACAGCTGTTTCACAAAATATAAAAATTGCCTATAAAACCAACAACCATATTAGTAACTACATCAAAAATAATAAAAGTAAAACAGCACAGCATAATAAGTCAGGTGTGTATAAACTAACTTGTGGCACATGTACTAAAACATATATTGGGCAAACAGGTAGAACGTTCAAAAAACGCATATACGAACATTATTATTCGTTTAGAAATGGGAAAACAGCCAGAAGAAAGCCATAGTTTTAATAATAATTTCAAGATCCTACATGAAGATAAGAAAAGTAAGAAACTCGATTTATTAGAAGCAATGGAAATTAATAAACAAAAATTTTCAAATAAATTATTAAATGACAAAACAGAGCTTAATTCCTCCCCTCTGTTGAACTTATTTCCTATTTTTGATTGAAATGTTTTGTTAGTTATGTGTCACTTAGAATATAATTTATGTTATCTATGTATCCCTTATACTAAAAGAGGCGGGTAAAAATAGTTCGGCTTCCAATTTCTGAGAATACCATTAAATCATAAAAAAAAATATATACGTTTAAGTAAAATGTTTTACAGTACCGCTTGTTATATCTGAAGAAACCGTTGTACGGTGAAACAGCTGTTATATATTATTAAATATTTTTAAATAAAGTGTAAATCTAATACAACATTGTGTGTGTTTTTATCATTTGATATGGATTTACATCAAGTAAAGGCAGAATCGATTCAATTCTTAATTTTATCACTAAGAAGCTCGCTAAACTCAAGGAATACTATTATAAAGAGTGGTAAAATACGAAATCACAGTATTTTCTAATTGTCAACCAAGCTACATTATGCTGATAATTCATTAATAATGGGAAGGATTCTTCAAGTGTATTACATTTAAGTCCTTTGCGGTTCTTTAAGTTGCATTTTAATTCTAATTATTCAAAGTTTGTACTTCTCAAATTGTTTGAAGATTACTTGAGTTACATCTGTTTCTAAAAAAGGTCAGGCATTCATAATTACGGACCTATAAGCATATTATGCAATGTTGCATAATATGCTAGAACATTTAATATACTAACAAATCCCGATATTCATAAAATCTTGATTTTGTATCTGGCAGATCTACTGTGACTACTTTAGCTGAGATTGTATAATATATTTATGAAATTTTGGATAATTATTCAAGTTTTGATATAATCCAAACAGGATTTATCTAAAGCCTTTGATTCATTCGTTCACTGTTTCTTTTGACCAAATTGAATATCTTCGACTTTTCTCCACCCCTTCTTCAGCTGTCGTCATCTTATTCAACTCAACATTTCAGCTATGTATGTTAAAATGGCTATCATTTTAATAGTTCGTTTATTGCGTACTCTATTCTTCAATATCTATATTAAAAATTTGGTCTATTCATTATACGGCAGTTCTTGCCTATGCCAATGATATATTTTCTGAAATCGGCAACTCCTTCAATATAATCTTATAGTTATAAACATTTGGTGTTCAATTAATAATATCAAGATAAGTATAGAATTACACAACCAGGTTTAGAAAATGCATAAAATATGATAATTCTAAGCGAGACTTTGAAGTATATAATGATTTAGTACGAAACCTTCAAATATTCTGATAATAAGGTTGTAACTTATCGGATGATCGCTCGGTCAGATTTAGCTTCTCACTTGTACAATTTAAAGCATTCCATTACATTTTTAATTCGAATGCTATTCTCACCATTGCTTTTTCGCTTATAAAACTGCACCTTTTTGCTTTCATGTACCTGCATCTGGATGGCAATTTTACCTGACCTTAGAAAAATTAGAGCTGAGCTTAAACAATCCATTATTTTTTAATGTTTTATATGCTAAATCCAAGCAGAGTAGTAACATTTATTGAATGCAATTAAGTTTAAGGGGTCATATTTTCTTAACCGAATAGGTTTTACATTACTGCAGTGTTTCCCAACCTGTGGGGCGCGCCCCCGCAGGGGGCGTGATAAAACTAAAGGGGGGCGCGAGCAAGGCGAGAAAAAATAAGAAAAAACATTAGTAAAAAGATCACTCAATTTACTCAAAGAAATGGAAAATACATTCTGACATAATAAAAAACAAATTGCACGTTTACACTGATATATAATGCACTTATAAATAGAATACAACGTATTTATTAATTAACTTAAAAATATTAAATTTAAAACAGGATTAATAATTATTAGTGACTTCCTTGGGCCTGTCTCGCAGAGCAAAGTTTTTCGAAAGAAGGTTTAATATTAGAAATTGACACTCTGAGCTCTTTTTCTATATTTAGCTGTGATCTATATTTTGTCTTCAAAGCAGCCACAGTAGAAAATCCGATTTCGTAAAGGTAGGATATGGAAAATGGTAATAGTATACGCAGTGCTCTTAATTTTAGTGCAGAAAACTGATCATCCAACCCTGCCCAAAATTCAAAGAGTGATTTATTACGAAATTGTCTTTTTATTTCGCCACTTGCCGTGAAGTCTATAAAGATTTCTTCTTCGGCTTTTTAAAATTCTTTGGCAGCATGGTTACATGATTTTCAATGGTTACCAAAATAACTGCAATATGTTGCTCTCCAGCCTTGTAAGATTTGACACATTCATCCAAATTTGCAAACATATCTAGGTTTTTTGTTTTACATTTCTACTCCACAATTCTAGTTTTCTACAAAAAGCATTAACTTTGTCACTCGTATCCAACATATGTGTGTTTGCTCCTTGGAGTTGAACATTCAAGATATTTAATTTCTCGAATATGTCGACCAAATAGCTCAATTTCATCACAAATAAATCATCGCGAAAGTTCTCGGCTTCCGGTCGGTTTTCCTCTTCTAGAAAAATGGCGATTTCATCTCTTAATTCATAAACTCGTTGCAAAAATGCCCCACGTGATAATCATCTTGCCTCGCAATAAAACAGTAACGCTGAATGTACTGCACCCATGTTTTTACAAAGTGCAGAAAAGATTCTTGATTTTAGTGGTCTCACTTTTATATAATTTACTACGGTTACCACTGTCGTTAGCACAAAATTCAGACCAGGACTCATTTCTTTGGAAGCCAGAGCTTCTCTGTGGATCATGCAATGTGTCCAGATACACTTCGGAGATTTTTGTTTCACAAGTGCTTGTACACTTTGGAATCTTCCAGACATTGTACGAGCACCATCAGTGCAAATTCCGACGCAATTTTTCCACTATATGTTTGCCTCATTTAGGAAATCATTTAAGATAGAAAATAATGCAAGTGCTGTTGCTTTGAGTTCTATTGGTTTGCAGAATAATAGTTCTTCCACTACTGACAGACCATCACAAAATCGAACATAGGCAATTAAATGAGCGTCTTTATTGCTATCTGTGGCCTCATCAAGCTGAATTGAAAAAAGTTTGTCACGCAATTTCCCGAAAAGCTGGTGTTGCACATCTTCAGCTATATTATCAATTCGACGGGCAACAGTATCATTTGATAGAGGTATGGACTGCAACTGTTTGGCAAAACTATCTCCAAACATAGTTTCTACAATCTCAATTTCAGCTGTAGGATAACCTCTTCACCAATAGTGTGAGGTTTTTTACTTCTGGCTATCTGAAATGAAACTTTGTAAGAGGCAAGTAAAGCTTTTTCATTTACGGACAAAGTGTATTTTAAAAATGATTTTTGCTTTTCATACGATTTTAATTTTAATTCGAAGAATTCTCGGGGTTTGCCAACGTACTCACTATGAAGCGTTTCCAAATGTCGTTTAAGTTTGTTCGGTTTCATGCTGTCTGCTGCCAAAATTTTTGAGCAAATGACACACAGTGGCCTTTCTTCTTCATTTACTTCAGTGCTGATAAACCCAAAATTTAAATATTCTTGAGAATATTTTCTTGATTTTATCTTCGGAACCATTTTCGTCTGTGCACTTGTTGATGTTTCACTATCGTCTAATGCTTGCTTACGCCCACTGAAAATTTTATCAATGATTCTGCATATACATGCACTATATAATTCTACTGTTACTTGAACTTGAATATCCTAAATTGCAGATAACACGCAAATCACGACATGCGCATTCACGGTAGAGGTACAGATAGAAGAATCGACTCGACTGAGACTGGGTGGAACGAGATATAGCATTTATGCACGCCGCGCAGGCAGTCTAGAATGTTCGAGACAAATCGGAACTTCTCGCGAAGCAGCGAGGATGTCCGATATGGTGTACGTGAGACAGAAAGCAATCGATTCTGATTTTATCAATGCAGCGGATCGGTGTTGCAAAATATCAATAAATTTACCCATTTGTGGTAATTTTTAAGGTTTAACAAGATCGTAGGATGGCTTTAGCGTCAAAATATAATTAAATTAAATAGAAACTAAGAATACAATTACGATTTCAGTGAAATGAGAGGAGGGGGGGCGCGATGAAAATTGTGATTGAAAATTGGGTCGCAAATTCAAAAAGGTTGAGAAACGCTGCATTACTGACATCAATGTCAACTGTCTTAAGTGTATCATCAATACTCGTAATATCAGAATCACTGTATAACATTTGTAAAGAAATTGTTTTCTTCCAAACCAAAGATAATTATATTTCCTTACGATACTCACGGTCACTTCTTGAATAATTGTTCCGTATTAGTGGTAGAAATATTAGCGGAATTGTCTTCCTTGACCATAGGGGCGTTAAATTCTTTAACCTTATCTTGCAGTGCAAAAAGTACATATTTTACCGAACTTATCATTATTAATTGTACACTACGCAGTGCATAACCAAGTAAGGCCACAACTGGAATTAATTTTGCGAAGTTCAGTTCTAGATATATCAACGCAAAAAGTTTTATAAAATTTCCTAGAAATGCAACAGTTAACAAACAAGATCATTCCTTGTAATAGTATCATTACAGCACGCGCAGCAGCTTATTGTATGTAGAAGTTGGAAAAAAATGTGAGAATTAACCAGAATATCATTGGACACAAAATATAGGATATAACACCAAACTTCACTCCGGCGGGGTCTGGCGTCTTGGTGGCTAACTAGACAAATAACACTATACCAACAGTAAATAAATGGGCATAATTGTAAAGGATTTCAGTTTATAACAGAAATGGATACAAGAACTTAATTATAAATAATACAAAATGCGAGATATGAAAAGGAATAAAGAAGAAATTAATTGAGATAATCTAAAGAGAAAAGAAAAATAGAGTAAAAACCGGGTACGGTGTAGGATACTGTGTAATTAGTAAAATAATGTCTATTATATCCAGAACAGCAGTAGTTAGTAAAATTTAATCTTTTTGGTATTGGTATGACGCACAATTAATTGAAGTATTAATCTATTAAAATCAACGTATCAAAATAAGAGCAGCAAAAACCACGTGTATCATGCGTATCACTTGTAATATGTAAATATTTTTTTTTGTCAGGAAATATAAAATGTTGTTATTATCACTAGACTCGGCAAAGTGTACTACCATTTCTTTATCGTTATGCGTCCTGTTTTTGCACAAAGATATAAATTAGTGTGACGGGATTTACCTTTACAAAATTTGATATAAGGCGTCTTGGGATTTTATTTTTATAAACTAATAGCTAAACCCAGCTACGCTTCGCTGTGGCTCTGTCTGATATGGAATGAATGGGAACGTAAATGAAAGTATTGTAGCGTATTGCATTGAAATCGTTTGAAACAGAACGCCATGTCAGTCGGAATGAGTGGTATTCGTGGAAATAGTACATCTTCACCTTTATGAGGATCAATCAAAATTGTTGCCTCAATTAGATTCTTCATAAATTTTTTAACTACTAATCGCGTGCCATTGCATAACTTTGGCTGATTGATGTTTCGGAGTAATATAAGTGGCACTCCAATTTTCAAATTTAGAATGTATGACGGTAATCGGGGAAGATCGAGAGAATTCCGTTGGAAAATTCTCTTCACTTTGGTTCATTATGGAGTCACCTGCAATTCTGTTTAGAAAGACTTTATTCATATTGTGTACGTCGACAATCAATAATAATTTCTCCTTTTTTTTTCTTTCAAAAACCGAGCTAAGTGTTTGTTTTTTAAATATCAATATCATTAATATTTTCGCCTTTCAAATTTAACAATCGTCTGCCATATTTTTGTTTAAAATAATATCTTCCTGACACTTACATCTAACCTATACGCATTATTTTAAGTTTTCATATAAGACAACTCGTTCAAGATTAAATCAGAGTTATTTTCCTTTTTAACAAGATGTTAGCTTAAATAGAGTATATGATTAGCAAACATCAACTTGTAATAAAAAGCTACTACAAAATTAAGTATTTGAGAAACTTTTACGTTACTTATGTCGAAGCGCACCATAGATTTCACCGGTGTGGGAAGACTTTTGTAGAGTCGTTTAAAAAAAAATAATTTTACTATAAAAACACTCGCGTATTAGAATTCAACGTTGTGTCAAAATGTCAAGTCAATCGATTGACTACCTTTGGAGTTTCGCGAACACAAACATATGCAGACTAAATTTATACACAAGGTGAGACAAAAAGATGTTAACATTAAATGGGTGTTTAATCACTATAAATTACAAGGCAGAGATTAGTTACAAGGTTTCAATTTGGCTTCCATCACTTTCAGTGCACTTATGGAGTCTGTCCATTGTCGTTTGTAAGACCCTCTGGGCTGTTTTGATAGCAATTCCAGCGATGGCGTAAGTAATGCGGTATGTCAATCGATCCTTGGCCATGCCCCACAGCCAAAAATCGCATAGCGTCAGGTCTGATGAACGTGCTGGCCATGAGAGAGGACCACCTCTACCAATCCAGCGTTTACTGAAGTTGTCGTCTAGGTAATACCGAACCATCAGACTGTAATGGGCAGGGGCGCCGTCTTGCTGAAAGTACCGTCGCTGGAAAAATGGCAAGTGGTACGAACGTGCTGAGCATGGCAAGGTAATTCTCTCACCTGACGGTCTTTCTGCAAAAACGAAGGGTCCAATCACTACAAATTTGCTCAAGGCACACCAAACGTTCACCTTGGGGGAATCTCGTATGTGCGCTCGAACTTCTTTCGAGTGCTCGGTCGCCCAGATGACACAGTTGTGCTTGATCACACGACCGCTGATGAGGATTGTTGCTTCGTCAGAAAACGTAAACACAATATCAGGCTCTATGTGCACCAAGAAAAGTTGTGCAGCACTCACACGTGCTTGCTTATCCGCGTTTGTGAGCTGCTTCACAATCTGCAAGTGATATGGCTTCATTCCCAAATCACGATGAAAAATTTTAATCAGTGACCTTCGCGAAATGTTAGTTTCTAGAGAAAGTCTGTGCGTCAACTTGGTTGGACTGGCTACCATCGCTCCTTGGACGAGGATTATATTCTCTTCAGTTCGGACAGATCTCTTTCTACCGCTGTTCCCCTTTCAATCGTCTTGAACGAACCCCGTCCGGACAAACTTCTCATAGATCCTACCAATTGCATCCCATCCGGTCCAGGCCTTGAATTTTTCTTGTACGATGCTTTCTTCGTTTCTCAATGGAATATCGGGACGCCATATTTTAATCTGCTAAAAAATAATTAGAATCCCATATAGTGTTAACATCGTTTTGCTGCACCCTATGTGTTTCCCAATTTCGATGCTCACCATTGGTATCTCGGTTATTAGAAGATATAGGACAACGGTTAAATGGGGAATGTTTTGCAGAATTCAATACTCGCGGCAAATCTCATTTCAAATTTGATCTAACTTTTTAAATTTTTAAAATATTTTGAAAAATCAAAAATTTGCCGATTTCGTTATTCCTCAATAACTCGATAACGCTTAGTCTGACCTCTTCTAAAGTTTTACATTGTTCAGACACTTTTTTAAAACAAATTATTTGATACAAACAGAAACCCCCGATTGTCATTTGTTTTTAAGTTATTACCACTATCTTTTGTTTTCCATATGGCGGCCACATTGGATTTTGGGTTTGTTAGGTAGTCCTCAAAATGTGCTTTTCAACGATGTATTATAACATGCCTGAAAAAATTTTATTTATTAGGAAAATATTAATAAAAACGTAAATTAATCTTTAATATGAAATTAGTAGGCTGAAAAATTAAACACCAATGAATGTATGTTAACAAACAAGATCATTCCTTGTAATAGTATCATTACAGCACGCGCAGCAGCTTATTGTATGTAGAAGTTGGAAAAAAATGTGAGAATTAACCAGAATATCATTGGACACAAAATATAGGATATAACACCAAACTTCACTCCGGCGGGGTCTGGCGTCTTGGTGGCTAACTAGACAAATAACACTATACCAACAGTAAATAAATGGGCATAATTGTAAAGGATTTCAGTTTAAAACAGAAATGGATACAAGAACTTAATTATAAATAATACAAAATGCGAGATATGAAAAGGAATAAAGAAGAAATTAATTGAGATAATCTTAAGAGAAAAGAAAAATAGAGTAAAAACCGGGTACGGTGTAGGATACTGTGTAATTAGTAAAATAATGTCTATTATATCCAGAACAGCAGTAGTTAGTAAAATTTAATCTTTTTGGTATTGGTATGACGCACAATTAATTGAAGTATTAATCTATTAAAATCAACGTATCAAAATAAGAGCAGCAAAAACCACGTGTATCATGCGTATCACTTGTAATATGTAAATATTTTTTTTTGTCAGGAAATATAAAATGTTGTTATTATCACTAGACTCGGCAAAGAGTACTACCATTTCTTGATCGTTATGCGTCCTGTTTTTGCACAAAGATATAAATTAGTGTGACGGGATTTAACTTTACAAAATTTGATATAAGGCGTCTTGGGATTTTCTTTTTATAAACTACTAGCTAAACCCAGCTACGCTTCGCTGTGGCTCTGTCTGATATGGAATGAATGGGAAAGTAAGTGAAAGTATTGCAGCGTATTGCATTGAAATCGTTTGAAACAGAACGCCATGTCAGTCGGAATGAGTGGTATTCGTGGAAATAGTACATCTTCACCTTTATGAGGATCAATCAAAATTGTTGCCTCAATTAGATTCTTCATAAATTTTTTAACTACTAATCGCGTGCCATTGCATAACTTTGACTGATTGATGTTTCGGAGTAATATAATTGGCACTCCAATTTTCAAATTTAGAATGTATGACGGTAATCCGGGAAGATCGAGAGAATTCCGTTGGAAAATTCTCTTCACTTTGGTTCATTATGGAGTCACCTGCAATTCTGTTTAGAAAGACTTTATTCATATTGTGTACGTCGACAATCAATAATAATTTCTCCTATTTTTTTTCTTTCAAAAACCGAGCTAAGTGTTTGTTTTTTAAATATCAATATCATTAATATTTTCGCCTTTCAAATTTAACAATCGTCTGCCATATTTTTGTTTAAAATAATATCTTCCTGACATTTACATCTAACCTATACGCATTATTTTAAGTTTTCATATAAGGCAACTCGTTCAAGATTAAATCAGAGTTATTTTCCTTTTTAACAAGATGTTAGCTTAAATAGAGTATATGATTAGCAAACATCAACTTGTAATAAAAAGCTACTACAAAATTAAGTATTTGAGAAACTTTTACGTTACTTATGTCGAAGCGCACGATAGATTTCACCTGTGTGGGAAGACTTTTGTAGAGTCGTTTAAAAAAAAAAAATTTACTATAAAAACACTCACGTATTAGAATGCAACGTTGTGTCAAAACGTCAAGTCAATCGATTGACTACCTTTGGAGTTTCACGAACACAAACATATGCAGGCTAAATTTATACGCAAGGTGAGACAAAAAGATGTTAACATTAAATGGGTGTTTAATCACTATAAATTACAAGGCAGAGATTAGTTACAGGGTTTCAATTTGGCTTCCATAACTCTCAGTGCACTTATGGAGTCTGTCCATTGTCGTTTGTAAGGCCCTCTGGGCCATTTTGATAGCAATTCCAGCGATGGCGTGAGTAATGCGGTGTGTCAATCGATCCTTGGCCATGCCCCACAGCCAAAAATCGCATAGTGTCAGGTCTGGTGAACGTGCTGGCCATGAGAGAAGACCACCTCTACCAATCCAGCGTTTACTGAAGTTGTCGTCTAGGTAATCCCGAACCATCAGACTGTAATGGGCAGGGGCGCCGTCTTGCTGAAAGTACCGTCGCTGGAAAAATGGCAAGTGGTACGAACGTGCTGAGCATGGCGAGGTAATTCTCTCACCTGACGGTCTTTCTGCAAAAACGAAGGGTCCAATCACTACAAATTTGCTCACGGCACATCAAACGTTCACCTTTGGGGAATCTCGTATGTGCGCTCGAACTTCCTTCGAGTGCTCGGTTGCCCAGATGACACAGTTGTGCTTGATCACACGACCGCTGATGAGGATTGTTGCTTCGTCAGAAAACATAAACATAATATCAGGCTCTATGTGCACCAAGAAAATTTGTGCAGCACTCACACGTGCTTGCTTATCCGCGTTTGTGAGCTGCTTCACAATCTGCAAGTGATATGGCTTAATTCCCAAATCACGATGAAAAATTTTAATCAGTGACCTTCGCGAAATGTTAGTTTCTAGAGAAAGTCTGTGCGTAAACTTGGTTGGACTGGCTACCATCGCTCCCTGGACGAGGATTATATTCTCTTCAGTTCGGACAGATCTCTTTCTACCGCTGTTCCCCTTTCAAATGTCTTGAACGAACCCCGTCCGGACAAACTTCTCGTAGATCCTACCAATTGCATCCCATCCGGTCCGGGCCTTGAATTTTTCTTGTACGATGCTTTACCTTTCTTCGTTCCTCAATAGAATATCGGCACGCCATATTTTAATCTGGTAAAAAATAATTAGTATCCCATACAGTATTAACATCGTTTTACTGCACCCTATATATATATATATATATATAAATTTAAATTCTTTGGAAAAGGCAGTAATTGCCGAAACATGTAAGAGATTATTTTAAATATATACATATTGAAGTATAACAGATCTTAAATCGCCGACTATGAAAATCTCCTATAATATACAAAGATCAAGAAATAATTATATATATATATATATATATATATGTATATATATATATATATATATATATATATATATATATGTATATATATATATACATATATATATATATATATATACATATATACATACCAGTAATACAAAAACGAATTTTCGAAAACGCCGGTATAATATTGAGCGAATTAATTGTTTTACACTTTCGTTATTTTAATAAACGATAGCGTTATGTTTTAAGAATACTTAATGTCGTTGAATCGTTATGATTTGATTGGCCCTCCCGAAGAATAAACAGTCATAAAAATTTTAAGAACCCTCTTGTGCACACATACATCAATACCATACAGCGACGGTTCTATTTGCACAAAGCTCTTTCAAAATTTTCTCTCATTTAATATACAAGCTATGCGCTCCTCATACATACCGATGTATGAATATTATGCGCAAGAACTTTAGAGGTTTGGGTTTCGAGGTCGAGATTAAAGAATCCGTTGATATTGAAGCACGCATTGAAAAGGGGGAGATTTTTTTGAAAGGTATTTGATGTAGAGGGGGTTTGTTTAATTTGATTTATGTGTGAGAGAAGAAGGAATGAATGTCGAAGGTGAGACAGAATGGTAGGTTTTATGAAAGTTAAATATTTTCGGCATCCGAAAACGTATAGGCATAAAACGTTTTTTTTTCATTTTAGTATGATATTTAGTGAACGATTTGTTTTAATTTTTGATTACAATAACTTACACATTTGTCATATAGTTTTCATATCAAACACTAAAACAATTGTGATCACAAAAGCTAATGTTTATAATATGATGAAATATATATTTCTATTTCGATAGTGTCGTGTGTAATATAAACAAATTATATAATAGGGAAGATGTGGATTCTTTGTTAGACAAAAATATTTCTTACTAGGATTTAAATTTTAATGTTAATAAACATTTACAACACAATATTGAAAAAGGTTATAACTAGAGAACGGATGCAATTTCCATAAAACGCAATCGGCAATTGGAATTGTGTATAACGTCGCACATTACATCCCGGCGTAATTCAATGAAGTATTTGTTTGACTTACTCGGCCACTTGGTCTAGCAGCGATAACAATGGACAACTCTGCTATTGTATTCGGAGAATATAGTGTTCTTTAAAGTGTTTTCATGAGCGTAGATAGAAGCGTGGTTTTTATAATGTATTTTATTTATTAGTTTATATTTCGTAAGATAAATAAAGTGCTGTGAGTAAGTTTCTTGTTTTCATAGTTTTAACTGTTAATTACATCGTAATTTTTGTGATAGATCCTGTTTAATATCGTTTGATTGAATCTATTTCTACCAATTATTTCGACGTAAGTGTGCATTGAATTTCGTTCAGTTTTAATAACTTACGCACACATTTTTAGTTTTCATTTATTTAGATCTAGAGCATTGTTTAAGTTACTTTTTCAGACATGATATGGAAGAATGTCGAGAACGGCATTGTAAAACAATGGCGAGTTGGATTGACGATCATACTGATTGTATGTCCATTGTCAGTGATTCCGAAATTTATTACAAAATCCGTAAAATATCGTCAAAAATTCGTCACTTAGTATCGCAAACATATCTGAACTCTGTAAAACTTTTATGGCGGCTAATATTCCATTAAATAAACTTAGCAATCCCACTTTAAAAATATTTCTGAAAAAATATACTGGTCGAAATGTTCCTGATGAATCAACTTTACGCAAATATTATGTTTCTAGGTGCTATACGAGAACAGTAGAACGCATTAGAAGCCATCTTTTAAATCAATACATGTGGATAAGCGCCGACGAAACGGTGGATATGTTAGGACGCTGTATGGTAAATGTTGTAGCTGGTGTACTACATCCAACAATTCCCTATAACTCATATGTAATAGCAACAAGTGTTATAAATAGAGTTGATGCGGAAACAGTTGCTGAAACCATTAAGGAGAATATGTAAAAAATGCTTCATTCGGACGCCACGTACAAAGAAAAATACTTTTATTTGTCAGTGATAGAGCTGCGTATATGTTAAAAACAGGCAGACTATTGAAGAAAACATATCCTAATATGCTGCATATTACTTGTGTAGCACATGCTCTCCACAGAATGTGTGAATATATCAGAGACACTTTTCCGGAAGTTGATAGACTTGTATCAGCTTTTAAAAGTTTTCAAAAAAGCACCATTGAGAGTAGTCCTTTTCAGGGAAAAATTTCCATCTATGTCACTGCCTCCCACTCCAGTAATAACTAAATGGAGAACATGGCTGGAAGCTACTAGTTATTATGCTGAGAATTTCGATAGTCTGAAACATTTCGTAACACTGCTAAAGGAGGATGCTAGAAGTATTGGTGAGCGCAAGGAGCTCACACAAATCCCAAATTTAAAAAATCAGTTGTACTTTCTTCACGAACACTTTGGAAAATTGTCTAAACTAATCACTTATTTTGAAAATCGAAATCTCAAATTAAATGACGGATTAACCACATTAAATGTGGCTGTTAATAATTTGAAAAGTATTCCAAGTGACTTCGGATGTGGCATTCGGCAAAAGTTTGAAGCAATTCTTAATAGAAATCCAGATTTAATTACATTGCAGCAATTATGTATGGAGACAATTCCACAAAATCTAACGGCTAAATATGAAGAAATAAAAGAATATTTCCAGTATGCACTATTACAAATAAGGGGGTGTTAAAGGGGTATTGGCTATTTATAATAATAATAAAATTATTCTAAGATAAATAATAAAATAATATTTTAGTTATTTTGTAATACAATAATTTGTGGTGTTGGTGAAGTGTCATCAAAGGTCCAGGACGCGCGTGGTATTGGTTAATTAAAATAAATATACAACAACTTAATACATAAAATAAAACACAGCAGCGTCCTTAAATTGGTATATTTATATTTACATAAAAAGGATTTGAAATTCGTATATTTAAATCAAAAAAGTTGATGTATGTAAAAGTCATTAAATTAGTAATATATACACAAGGGGCGATAAATTAGTAATCGAGAAATTAATATAAAATATCTGAAATGGAAAGGTGAAACAGTAATAAAACAAAGTACTATATACACGCGGACGGTGAATAAGTAGATTAAAATAATTAACGCACAAAAAATACTCTGAAAACGAACGTTAAATTGAGCAGTAGATTAAGGGTTAATTAATATGTATAAAATAACCTCTGTATAGAACAATCCAGAGTTACCTTAGAGTTGGCGATGATGGTCACGTGGCCTTCGAAGATATACCTTGGTCAAGTATATGCAGAGCGATGTTGGCCGGTGGGATAAGAAATTAATTAGTTTAAATTAATATGAATACGCTTAAAAGAATAATATATATAGAACAATACAGAATTACCTTAGAAGCGGAAGAGATGCACGTGGCCATGCCACCGGTACATGAGCAGTACGGCGGTGGTGTTGCACTTTCGAACGTTCGAACGAGAAGAAGCTGATAGATTTTGTATCGAAAAGAACACTGGTTTTGAAAATGGTCTAGTTTATGATCTATCGAAGAGGGGGATCGATAACTTGAATTATAGTTAATTAAAAGCGCGACCTGAAGACGTCGTCTGTCAATGTCATAATTATTCTTAATATAACCCTTGTGACATAAGCTTCCTAACGATATCAAACACGACACATAAAAGAAGATGTAAATAATATTAAATTAAAACAATTTAAAATATGGAATTTATCTGGAAGAAATTCGACATTAACGTTAGGGTTCTGAGACTCAGGTAGAAAGAAGGGTCTCGATCAAGAAGATGACAAAAGAAATACTTTCTCTTTGTAACGAAAATGAAAGTTTGTACAAATGTAAAAAAAATGTCTTAGTTAAATATAATTTAATGATATATTTAAAGACGAAATATATATGTATTTAAATAAATGAATTAAACTTCTGTACGCTAAGCGTAACAGCACCTATAACCAGTTGCGATGTAGAAAGGACGTTTTCTATTTATAAGGATGTACTTAATTCAAAGAGAACTAAATTGACAGAAGAAAACCTTGAGAGACTATTGCTAGTCAATATTAAAACTCCTTTACTCAACTTGAACGACAAAATGAACAAATAAAAATGTATTTTGTATTTTATGGATCGCCACCCGTTTGTTTTCCAATTACATAAATAAAATTAAAATTAATTCCAATTATAGAAATAAAATTAAAAACTTTAAAAATACAACTTTTCAACAAATACATATGTATTTCGTAATTTTATAGATCACCACCCGTTTCTTTTCCAATTATATAAATAAAATTAATAAATAAATATGTATTTCGTAATTTTAGATAGATAGATAGATATAAATAATAGAGAAACATCGAGAACATAACAAACAAACACATATGTTGTTTATAGACTATAAAAAAGCTTTTGACAGAGTAGTAAGAGAACAACTATGGGACATACTGGAAAGACGAGGAATACCTTTATATTTGATTAAAGTTATTAAGAGTATGTACAAAAACTCCGATAGCGAAACGGAAGTGGCAACCGTCAACTTAGGACTACGACAGGGTTGCAGCCTGTCACCTATACTTTTTAATATATATATATTGATGACGTGCTACGGGAATGGCTGTCAAATACTAAGCACTACACACACTAAACAGACAAAAATACCTAATGACCATACTCTTCGCCGACGATCAAGCTCTAATAGCCAGTGACGAGGACACACTTCAAAGAGCTGTCTACGACTTAGATAGAATAACCGAGAAATACAATCTAATGATATCAACAGAAAAAACTAAAGTAATGGCCTTCAGCGGAAACGAAACAGTGCGATCAAAAATAATAATTAATAATAAGCCAATAGAACAAGTAAAAACATTTAACTTCCTCGGATCCACTATATCGTATTTATACGATGACACGGATATACACACGAAACTAACAAAATTCAACAGAATAAATGGCACCATAGCCAGAACACTAAAAAATAAAGTGAGGAAGGACACGCTGTTAAAATTCTATAAAACAATGGCAATCCCATGTGATATATATGGGAGTGAAAGCTGGACCATTACCAAAGCGAATGAAAGAAGAATCCAAACATCGGAGATGAGGTTCCTAAGAAGAGCAGCAGGCTACACAAGAATGGATAGGAAGAGGAACACAGAAATAAGACAAGAACTTGGAGTTGAAGATGTGAACGAGATGATAAGAGAATACAGACGTAAATGGAGAGAACACGTAGAAAGGATGGAAGTTGATAGGATACCCAAAAGAATATAGAAATATAAGGCGAAAGGAAGAAGAGCGACGGGACGCCCACGGAAAAGATGGGCAGACCAAAAATAAAGGTCGTAACAGGCTCAAAGCCTAATAGGTGAAGTAAGAAGAAGAAGATAGATCACCACCCGTATGTTTTCCAATTATATAAATAAAATTAAAAACTTTATAAATACAACTTTTCAACAAATAAATATGTATTTCGTAATTTTATAGATCACCACCCGTTCGTTTTCCAATTATATAAATAAAATTAAATATTTTATAAATACAGCCTTTCGCCAGTACTGCACTGGGCTTTGCGTCATGTGGTAAGCGTGTCCGTTCTCTACTATTTGTAATCTAAAGCCGATCAACGTTAGTGTCCCCTAAGAAAAAGTATTAGAATTCACACATATACTTCTTCATATTAATGATCTCTAATATACCTACATATCTTTAGCAAATCAAATATTGTTTGATACGTTAATAATATAAACTTATTACGGCATCCAAATTTAATGACAGTGTAACAATATACACTAGCTAATTTTAAAATGATGACATAATGGGCAGTAAAAAGTTGTGCAAACTATTTTTTATTACTTTTAATATTCAATCTGTCAAACATTAAGAATATGTATAGATATTCATTGATTATACAATTTATGTAGATATGTGTGAGAAACATATTCAATCTGTCAAACATTAAGAATATGTATAGATTGATTATACAATTTATGTAGATATGTGTGAGAAACACATCTCTATGTGAAAAATATAGTACCTAATTACGTTCTAGTTTATATTAACTATTATTTTAGTAAAGAAAATGTTTCGAACTCAGAAATCCAATAACAGGTTTCGTTTTAGTCTAGGTACAGTTTTTATAATAATAAATGCCGTTTGCCTAATATTACAACTAAAAAATCCTAATCGAAAAAATACGTACCTATACATTGTTACATCTTATATGCTAATATACTGATATTTAATATTGCATTCAATCTCCATTATTTTTAAGGATAATTGCGCAGTTATTTCTCAGACTTGCGACCAAATTTTCCCCATAATTCGTAGCTAATGAGCGTCATGTCATATTTTCTTTATATTCTGAGGTACCTGAAACATTTTATATACACGTTTACCGCGAAGTTTTGTTTCATAAGAGCTCAAACATTTTCAATTAGGTTGGAATCTGCGTATTGCGAAAGCCAATCCATTGATGCAACGTTCCACTCCCTGCACAATTTGCTTCGATATTTTGAATCGTTGTCTTCTTATAGGATCCGATTTACATTGTTATCTTTAAGCTTTAACTGATTTTAGAAGTTCCTTTTTTGGTACAATTCTACCTTTCGTTTCGTATCTAAAATATAAACATTCACGAAGTTCTGAAACACCGCGTGTTAAAGCAACCTAAGACAAGAACCTTCACTGGATGTTTTACTGCGCGCTGTATAATATATTCTTTATTCATTGACCATACCATCTTTCCAGGTGACCAGGCCCAGAAAGATAATTTATCTGTAAAGACAAAGTCGGACTAATCTCTGCTGGAACTTTTTTGACAGATCATGCGTGTAAATGCTTATCGGACAGCAACGGTTTAATAATTGTGCTTCAACAGACGACGTCGTTCGCTAATCTGCTTCTAATGGTCCTTACATTAATATATATGTTCTTCTTGGCTAGCTCGGATTGTCCATGAAGATGTGTTAATTGCGGTTTTTTCTGAAATAAAGTAATAGCAGCCTTATCTTTCCGCGTTGCTGTAGTGCAGCTTTTCCCGTGCCTTGGAAAATCATTTATAGTTTGGGATTGTTTATAACGTCTTACCCATCGTCTGGCATAAAATTTCGTCTTGGACAAGCAGCTAACTGCCGCCTTAATTGTCATTTTAGGATCTTCATTGTGCTAAGACTAAATCACAGGCCAAGAAACGTTGTACATACACTGCACTCATTTCAACAAAAATCTGAGCCACATTCAACCTGAACTAATTAGCTGAACCTAAAACTGAATAGACGTATTAATGGTGTTAGAAATATCAATCAGTTAAGTATGATCAAGGAGTTGTTAGTGAGGGTGAGGTAAGTATGTTTTGGTATAACATTTGGTGTGACTGACTATTTTAAGTAATACCACACCATATCGCAGGCTTGGGACGCGTCTCACACGGTTGCTGAGCAGTATCTTTTTGCTAAACAAATCTCTGTTTATCTTGTTACCAGTATATGGATCGGTTCTATAATTCCATAATTATTTCTGGATTCGAGCTAATGTTCTGGTATTTTTTCTATAAAATTTTCAATATTTCTTGACATAAATTTTTCATGTACTTTCGAGCATATGGGTAGAAGACTTATTGGTTTGTATGATGAGTTACTTCTGACTTTTTGCCTGGTTACAAGATCATAACTATCTGTGCTTTCAGATACTCGTATTTGGAATGTACTAAACTACAAGAATGGAAATGAAAACAATAATAAATATTAATAGTCTATAACATTTTTCGGATAATTTTCGGAGAACTTTGCCTGTGATGATATAAAAACCAGGCGCATTGTTAATATCAATTTCCTTTTTGATTGTTTTTTGATTTCAGATATTTTGATTTTATGGTGTGGACTGTTCATCTGAGAAGGTGCATTTAGGTTATTTTCTATTTCATTTTCTTGCTTAGTAGAGGTTTCAGAAGGAAATGGTTGGAATACTAGTTGCAGATGGTTTGTGAATACATTCTTTCTCGCTTCTTGCCTAGTTGTTTGTATTATCTTTAATTCGTGGGTTGTGTTAAACAGTTCTCTTCCGCGTTTCATAGTAGTTCATATCTTGTTATGGTGTTAATTTCTCTAGGTAATTTTTAATAATATAATTTTTCAAACCAGTCAATATATCTTTTAATACTTTGTTATATCTGCCTTTGTTTACTACTGTTCTAGATCGGTACCATTGTCTTCTTAGATGTTCTTCTTAGAACTTTTGTTTAGTTATAATATAAATTTCGTCCTTATAATCGTTTTTGATAGAATCTGGAGTATCAAACCAATGCGTGGATTGGATATTTTTTCAGCTGCTATTTCAATATCAATAGCAGATTTGAGTGTTAAATCTAAAGTAATATATTCGTCAAGTTTTTCTCTAAATAGTTCGCAGTTAGTTTTACTATTGTACAAGAAGGGCTGCTGTGATTTGAGAGTGAATCGTAATTATAATTGGTGTATATGGTCAGATGATATGTCGAAACGTGTTTCTGCTTACTTAGGATGTGAATTGTTTCAGTAATCGGAATCCTATCTTTAGGCATAAAAATAGCGTAATAAGTTACCTGCAATTATTAGAAAACGCGTTTATTAGAAAAAGCGTAAATAGAAAGATAAAATATTTTAGGGCGGTGCTAGGAATTTGATTTTCTTAAATGGTTTAATTAAATTAAAAATCGAAACTGAAATCAGATAATGTAAACTATATCTAATGCTAATAAGATTGCTTCACAATTTACCTACACATATCTACGTACATCACATAATCCATATTTCACTAATAAAGAAAATGTGCTTTTAAACGCACCACCTGCAAGTTCAATTCTCAATTATACGTTAAATTTAGAGTTTTCATAATACTACTTTCTAAAGGTATTTGTGAAACATTTTCGATTAAAGAAAAAAGTGGTTTAATACATATTTTTTTATACTAATATCTCAAGAATGCTGTAACATAGATGAAAGTAATCGATATTGTGTGTTCAAGAAAGAACTGCCTTAGAGTTGGTAGTGAAATTATTATTTATTAAGTTTTGCCATTGTATACTAAAAGCAACTTTCAAATTCATGCTGTATGAAGCATAATGATTGTTTAAGAAAATATTATTAATCTAATGATGATTTCCTTTAAGTTTTCAAATTATATTCAAAATATTGGAAAACAAGAAAATAGCACCTATAATGTAGATCTCGGTTTCCGGGTTAGAACCGCGTCGAATTAGGCGTAATTGTCAACGTTTCGTCAACTGTTATAAGGAACATCTTCCGGGCTGTACATAGATGTTCGTCGATCCGCAATAGCTTGAAAAATGCTAGGACAGAGACCGGTACAGTTTATATAGGGGGAGACCGGATGAAATGGTGACCTGCTATTGGCTGGAGACAATGAGTAAATCGAATACGTCGCATGGCTATACGTTACATCCAACGTGGCAAACTCTATTGAATTCAATTACGAAATACCACGCCCATACGACGCATGCGATTGGCTCATTGTCTTCAGCCAATAGCAGGCCACTAGCTGAGCCGGGCTTCCCTATATAAGTTGTGGCTGTCTCTGTCTTAGCAGTCTTCAAGCTACTGAGAAAATCGACGAACATCTACGTACAGCCCTGAAGATGTCCCTTGTAACAATGGACGAAACGTTGTCAATTACGCCTATGTCGACGCGGTTCCAACCCGAAATCTACACTAAGCGAAGAACCTGTAATGTTTGTAAATCTCCGTGTATTTCATAAAGAAAAATAGAACAGTACTTTTTTAGTATAAATATATTTATTTAGATGTTCAAAATGGTTACTCGGTTCTATTATTAAATACATTTTCTAAAATATGTGAAATATTATTAATTCCATTAAATTGTTCAATAATTATTTTTTGCTCAGGTGTTTTTAATACGGCATTCTTAAGGTAAGGTGACAGAAAGAAATCGCAGCGTGTCAAGTCACATGATCTTTCAGTCCAGTGATTGAGCATATTTCAATTTATTTTTCGGCCATTAAAGTACTCATAAATTATGTTAAGTGTTTCACATACAAAGAGATGATGCATCACCGATGGTTGGAAATATGTTAATTGGAGTTCATCATCATGCAGTTCATTCATAAACGGCTCCAAAATTTCTTCACGATACCTCTGCACATCAATATTTCCTAAAACATAAAATTTATTCCTTTCTAATAACATCTAAATTTTATTTTACTTTCATGAAATATGAGACATATTCCTTTTTGACATAGCTACCCAAACTCGAACGCAATTGTGATTCAATAAATATATGAGGATTTTCAATAGACTGCATACGCATGTTTTCTGAACTAATTTGTGAGCTAGTGTGTGAGATAACATAAAACCACGATTTATTTAAGAAAAGGTTCTCGATAGAATATCATCATTATCCAAAGTATTAATGAAGCATTCACAATAACGGATTTTAAAGTAGATAAATTAGCAGATGTTCTTGAACTGATGTTATTTTATATAAGCTTAGATGCAGATCTATTGGCAAGTTCTAATAGATAGTTGAGTTTTTTGTGCTAAGGAACGTATTCAATTTTTGGTTCATTATCAGTTATTTGTTGTATATTTTCAATTGCCTCGTCTGTGCAATTTTAGGTCGTCCGCTGCCTTCTTTTCTGCTAACACTCTCACGAAAAAAGTCACACAGAGATTTAAAGTTTTACGGAATGAATCGTATTCGGCAACAATTTCTGGGCCTTCAATTCGAAATTCAGCTAAAAATTCATGAATTCAATAAGATCAAATTACATGAACTCTCTGACTATTTGCAATCTACGATTCGATAATAAAACTTTTTGAGAAAATGGCATTATCCAATATTGATGAAAAACTTATTAAACTATTATTTGTTTTCAAAATAACAGATTTATCAATTTTTAATTAATAGTCGTGGTAAATAAAGGAGGTAACGCAGAGTAACAGAAACTAAATATGCAAATAAATGTAATAATATGACAAACGGTTGATTTGTTGAATTAAGTTAAATTATGTAGTTTGACTTCACAGCGAAATAAAGGCTAACCAGGGGTAGTTTCTTTTTTGAACGCACGTCATGACTGATGAAAAAGATATATTGGGGCTATTTCTACCCCAGTAGAAGCTCTAACGAATAGAGAGTAACCATGAGGGTTCGGTTGGATAAGAAATCTTAGGTAATGTTAGGTAGGAAAGCAAAAAAGTGTTAATGGAACTTATCTTCCTAAAGGGGGAGTGTTGGCAAAAGATTGAAAAATGTCATTTTTTTCTTTAATTGAAAATGTGAAACAAACTCAGACCTTATCGACGACTTCACTTTAAATATTTTTCATTATATTGTTGCTATTGAGGAATGATTAAAGTTTTAAAAGTGAGTTACATTGTTCATTCATCCCAAGGTTAGCAAATGTATAAGGTTGCCTCGTAACTAATGGCGATCGCCATATTGCGCGTCATCGGGCGTCTCTATTTTTCTCTCTATTTGACTAGTTGTCAAATTACCGGCCTAGATTGATGTTTGTAGTGTTGGCAGACTATTTACAAGTCTTTAACATTATAGTGAGAAGCAAAACGTGTATTTTTATATGGTGCAGCTATTAAACTTCGCAAAATGCATGGATCATCAAACAGTAAAACATTGAAAAATTAAAAAAAAATTGTGAATTAAAGTAATGTATTAACTCAATAAAGCTTTTTGTTCATAAAGATTGGAATTTTATTTTGGTTATTTATAAGAAAACTGCATCAAATAATATCTTGATATCTAGTTAGTGTTTGCATTTGTGAACCCATTTTTTAATCATACAAAACCTTTAATTAACTCCGTAATAACAGTTTATTGAAAGAACTGGGTTGTGACAGTAGAATACTAAATTAATTAATATGTGATGGTGTTTTACTGAGTCAACCACCTCCATTTCCTTTATAAGCGCATTTTTAGGCAAAAATATTTATAATAAAATCTTTTTACTCCCATGAGTACACCAATAATTAGCTGTCATTAACCATTACTTAAAGCAATATTTTGAAATAAAGGGCGACATGTTTTGTGTATGTGTATGTGATTAGATCGTTCATAAACCAATCGTTTTGTCTAAAGAAAACAGTGATTTACTTTACTCGATTTATACCTATTTAACTGATGATAAAATTAAAGTCAAAATCATTTTAATTTGAAAGTGATGTTTTCCCGCCTAAGAATATTATTCTCTGTTTGAAACTTTTACGACTTTTTAACTCGTAGCTACCGTTTAGTTTCTATTTATTAAAGAAAAGTCTCTATGACTTGACTGACTGTGTTGTGTAATCTAAAAATAAATAATATAATCACAAAATTAAACATAAAACGATATATATCACCAGACAATTTTGAATTTTCCTATAAAAGCAATTTTGTTGTAAAGTCTGTGTTTTTGCGATATTAATCAACCCAGCGAACTAAAGAAAATAAACAGTAAGAATAACGCTTAATAAATTCTTGCCTTTGTTCCTCTTAAAGTGTTTTATATTTCTTTGTTATGTACCGCTGTTTACGTCATCCTCAATTTGAAAATAGTTCCTTTGATATTTTAAATTTTCAAATGGTAGAATTAAATCCCTATCATAAAATGTATGTGGCATTCATAAAGTTAATAAGCGATTAGCATAAATATGTTCGGAAAGCTTCCAATACGTGGCATCGAATCAGTTTGTTGGATTATTACTAATAAATTTTGTACAAATACGTTTTCATGTGTAAATCCTCACATCCCATAAGATATCATTAATAGAATTTTCAACAAGTAACTACAAATAAGAAATTTAAATGAAATTTATATTTGAATTGTTAACATGGAACTCTATTCTATTAACTTCATTAACATAATTTATAGATTTATGTAAGACTGATATTTTTATTTGTTAGTTTAGAACTACAAATAAAATCATATTTGCGTAACAGAAAGTAAATTGTACGCTGTTTAATAAATCGTTAGATATAAGTCTTAATCAAACATTCATGGAAAAGGAAGATTGCGTTTGGTTCATTACAAATAAATGGGACTCTATGAACGGCGCAATTTTGAAGAAGAAGCTCTAGTAATTATTCTTTTCGTTGAATTTCCGAGAAAATAACGTATTATATATTAATGACTCGTTTAGTGAGTTTTGTATGTGAAAGAACAGAATTTTAAAAAAGTTTAAAAATATTTAGTTATATTAATTAATGAATAAACGTAAATATATTAAAAGTTGCATTTTAAGCATTCTTTTATAAATGTTTTATAAACATTTTTAAATACTTTTTTAGTATAATAAATTGGAATAGTTGAAAGTAGAAACTTAAATATAATAGATTCAATGAAGATAATAAATATAAATCGGATTTCCTCGTTAAACATAAAGTCCACTACCGTTACTGAGTTCAGTATCACAGCATTATATATTTAGGGTGTATGACCTTGACTTACCCTCGCCTTTCTGTTCTGTTTACACATCGAAGCTTCTACATTCTCCAATTTTATTACTTTAATTGAACATAACAGCTTCAAGACAAAAGCCTTCTCAATTCCTGAGTTCTCTTTCTAAAGTTTCATGGCCCATTTTCATATAAGTAATGAAGTTGGCCTCGAGTACGACTCCTTAAGCCTGTGTCTAATCCTCCTGGCTCTGATTAACGAGCCCCGGCACTATACTCTTATAAATATTACCAAATCTTCTATGGTGTTGAGTTGGCAGCATTATGTATTTACTTAGATAGTTGATCCTGGTTCATTTTTGCCTTCCTGGATTGATTTACTCATGCCTTCCTGCCTTTCGGTTTTAGAAGTTCTTGTTTTGTACTTTATCCATACTGCTCCCTAGGGAAATAACAGTTCGTCCGATAAGAGCACCGTTAGGCCAGATAAGGTTAAATACAAGGGAGTGTCGCTTGGCACAGGCAGAGGAACGTTAAAGACTGCACCTCCCTACGACCAACCGACCAACCAACTTTATGTATGCTATCTTTATCAGAGGGGAAAGTCAATATTACTTAAGAAAATAAGTAAATTGAATCGCCAGAAACCAACGAACAAGTAGGCTTTGTAATAGTTACGAGCATATAATAGACTGAGGCAAAAGCAACGACATCTTCCCATAAGTCCCATTCTTAATTATTTAGCGCATGATTTAGCAGTCTGTTAACCTCCATGCAGCTCTTTTTTTTAATTTTGTGCGATTTTTCTCCTATACGTGGGGTTTATTTCCAGTCTTTCTTAATTAAGATGGCTACAGGCATACATATATTAAAAATTTAAAGTGATTTTTCATTTTTCTAAATGAAATATATATTATAGATGAATAACGTACCTGTAGTTTTAATTATTTTATTAGTTGTATTATATACCCGTTAATTTCAGGTTATTTTATGTAATTTAGTTTTATTTATACTTGTTCTATACTGACTAATGAGTAATATTTACAATTTTAATTTATCTGTATTGTTTGGATTGTTTGTCACTATTATTTTATGATTAATTACTTTTAGCATTATTGAATTAGCACGCGTTTATCTAATTCAAATACAATAACAATTTATTCAGTATTCGCCCATGTAACAATTAATATTTATTAATTTAGCTCGTAATATAATGTTATATTATAATATCTGTGTATAATCAAATAAATAATGTTTTAAAAATTGAAATATAATTATTTATTTACTTTATTAAAAAAAGTCTAATTTAATAATAACGAAATAAGAACCTACAAAATGAAAACAACCAAATCTATCAATGAAGGTCATTCAAAGAGTGAAGAATTTTTCTAATTTATAAGGCACGCGAGTTACCAGGTGACTATGATCTCCCTGAAGTACTTCAATTTGTTTCTTTAAATGCAAAAAAGTTGGTCCTATTGAAATGCATAGACTGATTACAGAAGTGTTTGGAAACATTATCAATAATAACGGACCATCCAAACTTCATGATGAAGAACGAACAGGCCTACCTCCTACTACGAGGGTCACTTCTTCTATTTTTACAAAATCTGGGAAGAAAACAATTTTTGGGAACAAACTATTTTATTGTATTTCAAAATATTCGTCTTTATGGTCTATACACTTTTGCATGCGTAGGAAGCGGTTCTCAAAATATTTTTTCCACTCTGAAGGTTGTATCTCAGAAACATGGTTTTCTAAGGCTTTCGACTGCTTCTTGAAGTGTGGAAAATCGCTGTCCGCGCATTTTTTGCTTCACAGATGGGAACAAAAAGAAATCATTCGGCGATAAGTCAGGTGAATATGGACAATGAGACATTATTTCAACACTTTTCTGCTTAAAATAGTCAACTGTTAGACGTGCTGTATGGGAACTCGCATTGTCGTGATGAAAAATAATACGACGTTTTCGGTTGTTCTTCCTGATTTCGTCTATAACTTTTGGCAAACAAATTACTGTATACCATTCAGCGTTAACAGTTTTTCGATTCTCTAAAGGAATTGTTGCGCTATATCCTGTACAGCCGAAGAAACAAGCGATAATTTTCTTGGAAGTGATTCTTGCACGAACAACTTTTATGCGGTTCGATTCGTCTTGGAACACCCACACAGTAGATTGTTGCTTGGTTCCCGGCTCATACACATATATCCATGTTTCATCACCTGTGACGATATTGTATATGGATTTTGGGGTTCCTACGTCGAATTTTTTGTGCATCTCTTTACACCAATTGACACGAGCTGCTTTCTGTGCTTCGGTCAAATTATGTGGAATCCATCTGAAACATATTTCTTTTACAAACAAATGTTCATGTAAAAGCAAATGAATTGCAGTCCACGATATGCCAAGAGATGCCTCTACCTCAGTATAAGGCACATGTCAATCGTGTTCTATCATTTTCCGCACGGCATCCATATTTTTTGGAATCACAACAGTTTTTGGACGACCTTTACGTGATTCATCACTCACTGAGGCATGACCATAACGAAATTATGCAAACCAATTGTAAACTGTCTTCTCTGATGGTGCTTCATTTCCAAAAGTTGACCGAAGCGATATAATGCATTCTTGTGGAGTTAGGCCTTTTTTGTAATCGTAAAAATCATCCAACGAAAACCTTCACGAGTAATCTCCATTACAAACTCATTGTCTTAAAACTTCACTGTCAACAAACTACTGACTCAATTTCTAAGCTATCTGGAATTTCCCATTGATAAATGTCAAATTTTAAGAATATAGTGATTACATATGTCAAAAGCACCATTTAGAGGTCGATTGTAAATATATAAAAGGTGTCCCTCGTATGATTTAAGACGAACATTAACAAAAGATCCACGAAAACAAGCGTTTTAGGCTTGATTAATTGTAAGGAATTACCTGATTTTTAAATATCTGCAAGAAAATCCTGATTTAGAAGTTAATGATTTTCATATCTTGCCGAAGTGAGTACCGCCCAATATTTTTGGAGGTCACTCACTTCGGTGATGATGGCGAACTGAAAGAGGTGGTTACTGATTGGTCTAGTAACTTCGTGGTAGCCTAGTAGGAATAAGTCATAGAAACTCTTATAAACCCTTACGAAATGTTTATCCTGCAACGGAGACCATATATAGTGGTAGTGTTAGTGTCGTAAGAAGTGCACACCAACTAAGTCTCAGAGAAAACGCTTTTTACTCTCTGGACGACTCTCGTAGATTAATGTCAATTACAATTAAAATATTAAATATACCACATATATTTAGTTAGATATAGCAAAACACAGTACATTGACAATTTTATTAAATTTTCGCAAAATATTCTTTCATTCAATAAAGCTTTACATATTAAGGAACCAGTTTCAAAGTATTTTTCCTTCCCTTATATCTTTTGCGTATTTTATTCATGAAATGATTTTTCAAATGGATAAAAGTAGAATATTTTTTATTCTTAAACGAAGCAATGCTCAGCAACAATCCAGATTTCTTATTTTTATCTGTCCTATCTTTATTGTTTTTAATGTATTTGGATAATATTATTTGCTTTGGAAACCGTGGTTACCTTAAGTTCTTTCCAATATTCCAGATCTTTTAATTAGGTATGTTAGTGTTCTAAATTTTTGAACGAGCCCTCTTTAGAGTTAGGTTTTTTTCGTAATGTTCTTTAAATAACGGATAATTAATGAATCTATTTAACAAACTATGAAAATCTGTATTGTATAGAATGTGTTGACGAATTATGTATAGTTATATCGATATGAGATTTTTTGTAGTAACTGTCAAACTCTAATTTTTAATTGATTTTTTTAATAGTTAGATTCAAAATGTTAATGCTATTGTTTACTTCAAATTCTATGGTAAATAGACAGATACGACGGATGTCTTTTATGTTTTTCGTACTGGGACATATATCCAACGTCAGTACCAAAAATTAACCTCCATCTTTAGTTAGCCTTAATTCAAAGTTTGACTGTCAAGAAGTTGAAGTATTGCTGTGCCGTAAATTTTCAAAGAAAGCATGTCGACTGCAAATGCGAAAATCGATAAAATGAAATAAAGATTTCGTATCAACGCGTCCATCATATAGTTCACGTCGATTTAGATATGAGAAAAATTTCTACAAAATGGATTCCTAAATGCTTGAACGCCGAACACAAACGAGTAAGAGTGACAGCATCACGGTCAACCTGTGCTCGCTTTGAAGGTGATCCAGATTTTTTGAACCGTCTTGTAACTATGGATGAAATATGGGACCATTTTTATAACCCAGAAACAAAACAGCAATTGATGGAGTTGAAGAATCATGCTTCTCCAAGGCCAAGGAAGTTTCTAATTCAAAAATCCGCTGGACGTTTTTGCTTTAGTTTTTTGGGATATCCGTAGAATAATTATAATGATTACCTAAAAAAGGGTCAGACTATTACTGCAGATTATTATTTTAAATTACTAACAACCCTAAGAGAGAAAATTAAGGAAACAAGAGCGAAAGTTGTGTTGGTTTTGTAAGACAGTGCCCCTGCACACAAATCGCGCATTATCATGAATACTGTTCGGGATCTAGGATTCGAATTACTGGAACACCCGCCCTATTCCCCAGACTTAGCCCCCTCGGGCTATTATCTGTTCCCTCGATTGAAAAAAAGTTTAAAAGAATGTCAATTTTAGTGTCACGAAAAGGTAATAGAAGCTGTGGAGGATTGGTTTGCAAACCAAGAAGAATCATTTTTTTGAAAGGGTTTGAGGCGTTACAGGATCGCTGTATTAAGGGTATTAATTTAAGAGGAGACTATATTAAGTAATAAAATATTCCCAACTTTAAGTTGTTTCAATAGTAGGCTAATCAATACCCCCTGATATATTCTTGAAAAAGAGTCAGCCCCAACAAATGTTGCCCGAGAAGAAAGCCTAAACAAAAAGATGGTCACCAATTTTTTTTTAGATTAATGAATGGTACACTACAGTTTGTTTGATTTATGATCTCTAAAGTTGTTCAAGATGAAGGATCATCTTGCATCATGGTACAATGGTATATGGGCATGACTCAAAATATTAACATAGTGGGCTACTCGTCGTATAGTTAAAACCTGATATTTAATTGTTTTTTCCACGTGTAGATAAATTACGCGGTTTAGATTTTGCATGAATTGAAAAAACGGCTGACGTATTTAAGAACGAAATGAACAACCTAAAGATTGAAGAAAATGGTTCAAAGATTGATTTTCACGCCTACAAAAATATATTGATGGTGGAGAAGAATACTTTAAAAAATTATAAATAAAGGTGATTTGTTAATAAATTGTCTATTACTACTGTATTACTAGGCTTACCAGAAAGAGAATGCACCTCGTATTTATAAATTAATATTCCGGATTATTTCAATTCAAACATATTGTTATGTGCGAAGTTACGGTGACCTAAGCGAAGATATCGCCGGCCATGCACGTCAGCACGGCCTAGGATTTTCCCAGAATAGCCTAAACGCAGAAGAGTCGAGAAAACCGGATGACAATAAAAGCGCTCAAGGGAAAGCATGATTCGTTCAACTAGTTATCGTCGCGTACTTAATATAGTAGTTATAAATGTGCATATAAATAAATATAAATACTGTTATTATAGTAAGATATTCTTAAGTTATTTAGTGTACTTTTTATCAATACAGTTATTTTTAATTACCGTGCATTTTTATTATACGAAACGAACAGAAGATTTTCACAATATTTATATTTTATTTATAGTGACGTGTAATTATTCTTTAATGTCATGAATCGATGTTGCAGATACCTCTTAGTGAAACACTTTAGTAATTGACTTAATTAAATATTGAGAATAAATAAAAAGACTTGGGTATATTTCACTAATTTTATTAGAATAATTCTAAAACATATTTCAGCTGTTATGCCATTATCAAAGAATCTAATTTAATATACACTCAACATCAAAGTGTTGGACCCCAAAAAAATTATGATAATAGTGTGTTATTAAGAACAATAAAAATATTATATTGAAAACATGTTTTTTAAGATGAAGCAAAAAGAAAAAAAAATGTAAAAAATTTAATAAACAAGAAAAAATATAGAAACAAAGGAATGAGTAAAACAAACAATATTCAAATTGTTTTTATACCTTTTTTGGGCTTTATACCTTTTTTTTTGAGAATATTCACTACTCATTATGCCCTCCTCTGCTTCTTAGTAACGCATTGACACGCATATCCATTGAAATAATTAATGAATTTATGATTTCTTGCGGAATATTGAAAGCAGAAGAAAGCGGAAAGTGGTGTGGGTTAATCCGATTGCGAATGGCTTCAATAACAAAATCCCCATATGGTCTATTGGATTCATATCGGGGAATTGTGCTGGCCAATCCAATCTGATGTGATATGTCCTTCTTCATGGGCCTCCCGAATCCTTATTTCACGATGTGGCCTGACATTATCATCCATAAAGATGAAATTTTCACCCAGTTCATTGCTTAATGGATAGATAATGGGTCTAATAATGTTTTCAATGTAAATGCATTTGTCATTGTTCTGTTGTATGGGAATTAGTGTGGTACGACGATTGAACATTATACCACCCCAAAACATGACTGTACCTCCTTCGTAGGGAGCAACTTCACGGGGCAAATTTAATAGCTCTTGACGACCTGGTGCCCTGCAGACTCGTTGCCTATGATCAGCACTCCCTAATCCAATTCTGGTCTCATTGGTAAATAATACTCATTGCCACTGCCATAAAAGCCAACCCTGTGCTCCCGCGCCCAACGGAAACGGGCAGCTCGATGTCGTGTGAGTTGAGTGGGTACTCTTAAATGTCTTCTAGCACGTAAAATAGCTATGAAGTCTTCTTCAAATGGTACAGGTTTAAATACCACGACGAAATGTACCTTGGAAATGAGCTCTTAGAGCTGGAGCTGAAGCATTTCGATGTCTCCAGGTGTATTGAACAAAGAAACAATCCTCCATTTCATTCGACACTCGAGGACGCCCAGAACGTGGTCTTCTTTCCACATTGTTCTATTGATGGCGGAAATTTCACGGCCCAGCGTTATAACACAATATAATCACGAAAATTGTTGACAATAAAACAAACGCGTGTTATCATCAAAAGTCATTGCTGTTTTTTCCCATACAATGTGCCTACCCAGAAATAACAATACACCATTCATTTCTTCTATATAGGGTGGGTCCAAAAATTGTGATATGTGTAACACTTATGCACCTAACGTTATTATAGGTGGGAGGGTAGTTAATTGAAATTTACAATAGTGTCTCTGAAGCGAATACATCCTTCGTAGACATTATTGTTTTATCAAATCTCTTATTTTATGGTTTATAAACATGTGATTCCACTATTTGTTAACACTGAATTTTTTTCATCGGAAAGGATCATTTTCCTAAAAATTAGGACGGTAATGTTTCTATTCTTCGGATAAGCAGGTCTTCTTTACTAAAATGTATTATCTACATTCACTTTCCTTTATCCACCGACTTGCCATTTGTCGAGAACCAGGATGAATAGCATTTGTTGCATGGTCTCTCAAATATTGCATTCAACTTCTCGCTTTTTCTTTACACCAAATATAGTAGATTTGTTTGTGTGCATTTCTTTAGCGATCCTTCTAATAGTATAACCATTAATCAATTTTGTTATAATTCTTAATTTACCAAGCTAAATAAGTATTCTTACCGTTTTAAGTTTTTAATGTAAGATAAAATTCACTAAAGCTTACCCATGCGAACTAAATTAACGACTCAATGTAACTATAACACATGCTTTCAATAATTGTGCCGAACAAAGATTAAATACATCAGGTTTTTCTTTCGTATCTACGCAATATGTTCAAACTTATACGTACATATTTCTGAAATACAGAGTAAACCAGAATAATAAAACCTGTTTGATTTAAAACACAAACATTTTTAATAATATAAAAATATTATTAAAAATCGGGTATGAGGAGCACAATACAAGTTCATATTCGTGTGAAAACTGCTTTCCAGGCGTGTATAGTCGTGTTTCATCTTGTTATAGATTCGTCAGTACATGATGCTGGTAAAGACAAATTTCAAAAGATATAACACTCTTACTACATTTAATCAAGTCACCAAAAGACAGCATAGAAGAACATTCGGCGTCGCCCGTTGACTACTGCTCACATCACACGATGGAAAAAAATCGATGTCAACAAATAGTGGAATCATACATGTTTATAAGCCATAAAATAAAAGATTTGATGAGCGATATATAAATAACTCAATGAAATATTCACTTGTATTTAAAAAGTATTTTTTCGCAATAAAAATAGATAATCCTATCAACTTATACATTAAGTCACTATTTGAAATTTTTTCTTAACCATGTTGTGCTTGAAAAATCATACCAAATAAAATTTAACAGTTTCACATTTCTTGATTGTATAGAAGTATGTGGACATAAACTATACATTGTCTAATTTAATACGGATAAGTGCCAATATATTTTTTAACAATAGAAGCTTTACTTTTGGACTCTATGTCATTGTATTTCTAGTAGATGGCGCTTTCAGGCCCACGCGAAGATAAACTACAATTACATGGAACGGTTTAAATATTTATATCTATTTCACTGAAGCGTATGATTTAACAATATCCAATGCTGTGTTTATACATCATTTGCTCTTTTACCATTTTGACATCTGAACTTTACTCTCCGCTATTTATAGCAACAATTATAACTAACTACTGGAATGGAATTTATAGGAATTATTCGTTCAAGGAACGTGGATTTTCTCTGAACAATTCTCTTCTTAATTCGTGTATATAGTTTGGAGTTGTTACCTAATAAAAGAGCGTACCATAACAGCAATTATTATCGATATTATTTTTGTATTTTACTTTGATGTATTTTAATTTGGTCATGTTTATGCTCTAAATTTGTACTATAATACTCTTTGTATACCTAATTATCATAAAAAAAGTGCTTTCAATAAGAATTAAAGACTTACGTAATGTATTACGTAATTCATTGAATTTTATTTAATCAACTATTTTTCTTCTTCTGCTTTTGAATCTGTAATATTATTTATATTTTCGAATTGCTACATTATGTTATTGTTTACGAATACTTTAATTATTGCATTCGATTATTAGCAAGAGAAAAAATACAAAACGAATTATTTTAATCTGGGTATTTTGTTTTCAGTAATGCATATCGATTAAAGACAGAAAAACCAATAATCCTCTACATGCCTTTCTTTTCTGTCATAATAAATCAAAATTAGTAAAACTCAAATATCAAACAGATATTTTTGCATAGGTACATATATTCCAACTTTTTCGTAAGTAATCTAAAAATCGACATTTCGAATTTTCTGATTTATTTACGGTATTAACGGAGAGAGTCTCCCGAACCGTTAAGTACATCGAAAATTAATAAGTGAAGCTACATATTTGTTTAATCGAAGGATCTATTATTTTCTTGGCAAAAATAATAATTCCTTTTAAACTGTGTATTTCTCTTGCTTTTTAGATAACAGACATTCTTCTAAATTTAATGTTGAATGTGCAACAAACCAATATCTCCATTTTTAAAAAAAATAGTCATTTGGAGATGCAAGTTCCCATAGTAGTACTAGCATTACATTTAATCATATGAAAAAGATGGCGCGTTATGTAAGCATAATAAATGGAATATCCATAAGTAGATTTAGAATATACTTAAGTAAAATTAGCACACATTAATTAGGTTCTTATTTTGAAAATTTCCCTGAGATTGTACGTTTATTTACACTAACTTAATTCATAATTTTAATTTGTAATTTAATTACATACTAGGCATAAAATAGGCAGTAATAAAAAAATGGTTTTGAATATTCTCTTTCTTTTGACCACTTGTTTTTTGTTTGTAATGAAAATTTCTGCAGATTGCTGAAAATTAAACTTTTATATATGGTTCCCAAGGTCAGGAACTGGAAGAAATAAAAATAAATTACTTAAAAATAAGCTGTTAAACAAATAAAAGGAACCGGACCATGCACATGCAATGTAAATTATTAGATAAGTTAATACCGCGTTTTTAATTAGAAAATTTCTTTGTAATAATTTTTACTATATTTATGTAGGTCATTTCACTTTCAAAATTCATTAATTTATTTGTAAAACCGAAGATAATTAACTTGTTTTGATAAGAATTAATGACATATGGAAACCTATTTTACCGACCCGAATTTAGTTTAAATTCGAATTAGTTTTACCGCGAAAGTCACTCATTATGTACTATAACCATATGACATGAATAAATATTTAAAAACATAATTTAAGATATTCAGAATTAATAATGTAATTTTTCCTACTTCCTAATGTAATTTCGAATATAAAACAACCTATTAATTTAGATAATCTGTACAGAAGACGAGATTAATAAAAACATCTGAACAGAAAAAAGAGAATCCCTGGAAGAAAAAAATTAACGACGATATAAAAAAGCACGCTAAAAAATTCTCCGACAACTAATATTATAATTTAAATGGTATATTATTGACTCACCAGAAAACACTATAGTTATTTGTAGAAAGTGTTTTTTCAACGATCATCATATAAAAATCAGCAATATCGAAGATTTATCAGAAGAAAAACCGAAAGATTCCTGATCTGTCCCTATCCGATACGAATCTCAGAGAACCGTTGAATATCACGTACCATACCACAGGAAGACAAGTAAATACCTAATGAAAATTTATATTTTATATTAAATAATACGAATATAAGCCAACTTTACAATTTATACAATTTAATTTATATTTAGCTTAGAAAGATCAATTTTATAACCTTACCTTGCTATTGAATGGTCGTTCCTACAATTTAGTACTTAAACCAAGCATATAATTATCACTATTCCCTAAATTTTATGTTAGTGTTTGTTATTGCTAATTTTGAATCCTCTAATTAAATATTCATATTTTTGAATCAACATCGTTTCTGTTATAAAATAAGCCTTGATATACTCGTTTAAAACATATTATTATACAGAAGGACCGGCTCTCTGAGATAAGACCTCTAGCTTCCGCAGATAGCCGCAGGTAATTAACTAAATTGATTATAGCACCTTTGGTCTATAATCTGGCGCCCAATTAATTTCGATAAATTAAAATCAATTTATTGTAAATAGATTCGCTCAAGCACTACTTAGAGCGACATCTAACTTTTATAGATATAAATAAGTATAACCGAAGGTAGGTGGAATTCTATCTTATCTCTATTATCTTCGTATATTTAATTACACTATTAAATCAACTTCTTTACAATTTGGCTAGCAAAAGAGTCAACCCTCAAATTTATATATCAATATATACAAGGTGTGTATAAATTGGCGGACCCACTACACGCGGCGATGTTCTTCGTTAAATTCGGAGTCCAAAATCCTAATACGAAAATGTTGTACCATGCTCCATATCTCTGCACGAGGTTCCTAAAGTTCGGACTTTCAGTCTTGAAATATGCATTATTACTCGATATTTGTTGACAGAAAGAGCTACAATTTAGAAGAAAGAAGAGCTGTTGTTATTATCCTTTCGTTAAAGTTTTCTTTTTGATTTTAAAGTTTGTTTTTAATATTTGTTTATTAACTTATTTTGACGAAAAACACATCTGACAACGTTGTAAAACAATAAGTAGGCAGCCTAATGTTGTTCTAGTCAAATACATTACTACTGTCAAATTTTGACACTTATGTAATCTACCTATTTCATTCGACTTGCTTATTTTTCGTGTTTATTTGTATAATTTTGTTTAGTTTTCGTATTTATTTGTATAGTTTTAATCAGTTTTCGGGTTTTCGTGTTTACTAGTTGTTCTGTTTGTTTATTATGAATTTTACGTTCAATGAATATGCCGACATGTACATGATATACGGTTTCTGTCGTGGAAATGCTAGCATGTCAGGGCAGGAATATCGAGTGCGTTTTCCAAATCGGAGGCATCCAAGTAAAAATGTATTTCGAAAGCTGGACCAACGACTTCGTGAAACAGGTTCGTTTATTCCAAGAAATGCGAACGCAGGTCGACCAAGGCAAAGGCGTACCGTGCAACTAGAAGAGCAAGTTCTAGCCACAATACAGGAAGATCCCTCTGCGAGTACCTGTCAATTAGCTTCTACACTAAATATTCCCAGTAATAGGACTGCTCATTTGGTTCTACGAGAAAACTTGCTTCGTCCATACCATGTTTCTAAAGTTCAGCCTCTCTACGGAAATGATAACTTATTTCGAATCAATTATTGCAATACAATCTTAAATAGAATTCAGGAAGAAGGTGACTTTTTAAGACGTATTCTTTGGAGTGATGAGTGCATGTTTACCAGAGATGGTGTGTTTAATACTCATAATTTTCATCATTGAGCAGATGAAAATCCACATGAATTTCGCGAATACGGTCACCAAAGAAGGTTTTCTGTTAACGTTTGGCTGGGTATAATAAACCACAGGGTAGCTGGACCAATTTACTTACCAAATCGCCTAGATGCCGGTGAATATTTAAATGTTTTAGAACAGGTTATTGATAAGATACCGCTAAACGTACGCCGTAATATGATCTACATGCATGATGGTGCTCCTGCGCACTTTGCTCGTAATATATGAGACTGTTTGACTGAACACTTCCCAGACAGATGGATTGGTCGTGGCGGTCCCCTTTTGTGGCCTGCGAGATCCCCCGATCTCAATTCATTAGATTTTTTGTTTGGGGTTTCATTAAAGGTAAAGCTTATGCTACAGCTCCTCAAGACGCTGACGAAGTTAGAGCCCGAATTGACGCCGCAGTATTAGAAATCACACCAGAAAGAGTTGAGCGAATAGTACAAACGATACCACAAAGATTGCAGCTATGTCTACAAACTGATGGATTTCAATTCGAACAATTATGTATGTAATAATTACATTGATTTCTATCAAGAAGATGTACAAAAATTAGTCAATATTATCAAAAATTTTTAAAACTTTGTAATATTTTCGTAATTAATATGTAATCTAAGAACCAATTTTATTTCGTTTGTTTCTTTTTTAAATTTAAAATGTAAGGTTCACATGACGACGTGTAAAAATGTTCCGAAGATTATAACTAGCACATGCGTGTTCAATGTTGCCAAATGTATGTTTCTTTCAAATTCATTCTGAAGACAAAGGAAGCCTGATACATCGTTTTAGGATTAGGACTTTTAACTCAAAACTTGACCAAGAATGTCGCCACGTGTAGTGGGTCCGCCAATTTATACACACCGTGTATATATATATATATATATATATATATATATATATATATATATTACTATTGGAATGGAAGACTCCACATATGTAGGTCAAGAATATATTATATTAATGGCTCACGTTTGGAAGGCACGTAAATATGGAGCTACGGCCCACGATGGAACGTTAAGTTGATACGGTGCTAGCGCTCCTGATACAAATAAAGTTAATATATAACTACATATGCCTCACTTTGAAAGCCAAGTAAATGTTGAATTGATAGCTCACGTTAGGTCGCCAAGTTAATGTAACAATGTTTTAATTTATTTATGCCCTGATATACTAATTCAATCGGATAGTCAATTGTACTGTTTTTATCTGACGGTGTGTTTCAATAAGAAAGGATATATATATAAATCAGTAAGTAAATATTTCTTATCAAAAGTTTGAAAGTATTTTTGATATTAAATTAAACTTAAATTGAAAGATGATATTTGATTCTAACGTTTTTTTTATTGTACATTAAGATTTAATAATGAAATGATATATAGATATAGACAACTATAATTATTATTTAAGCAATGATAAATATATTTTAATAACAGATACTATTATTAAGCAAAGATGAAGCTTATGCCGAAAATGGTTTTAAAAAAAGTGTTTTAAGAAATAATCAAAAAGGATAATAGGTTCAATATATGACAGTTGACTTTTTATATATGAAGTCTGATAATCTAATTATTGGTTAAGATAACGTTGGAAAGCTATTTACAACTATTCTTATACTCCATAATAAATTTTCAAATGAGGCAGAATATATTAATAAGGTAAATTAATAAGGAAAATTAAAAAATCTTAATATTTATATATATTTTTGATACTAACTTCTATAATGAATCCTCTTTAGATTATCATTGAAATCTGGATGCAATCTGTCAAATTTCAAACTGGATCAAAAGTATTCCTATAACAGCTCCGGATTGTATAGGTATACAGGCTGATTCATTTTCGGCCCTCACCATGGGGATCTCGCTTATTATTGGAGATAGAGTATAGGTTTAAATTTGGCAAAGTTGTTAAATTTTGTGTTTGTTATAAATCCGTAAAGAAAATAGACCCGTGACAAATGACCTTCGTTATTTAAAAAATAGCGCGAAAACCCTATTTTCTTCTTTTACCTGTAGCACCGACATTTGCCCTTGTAGAGAAAAAATAAAAACACATCCTTGTGGCCATTTCTAAACCTCTATCCAGTGGTGTACTCTAAATTTTTATACGACGTTTTGTTTCTTTCTGTCCATCATCAACTATCTAATTTCTTATAGGCGCCATATTGGATTTAGACATCTTCAGAAAGAGTTTTTTTTTCTGATTTCAACCATGTACCACATGCTAACTAAAGTTTTTGACATTAGGTTTTATTTGAAAGAATAAATTATAAGATTAAATAAGGTAGCGTTTGGAATTTCAATCTGTCAAACAATTCATTTATTGTTCATTAATAATACAAAAATGTCATACACTAACGAAGAGAAACGAGATATGATAAGTATTTTTTATTCTTCGAAACGAAATTCAACAGTAGCGAGTACAAGATAACAAAAACATTAATAAAAATACATAGAAAAGTAAGCAATAAACAATTACAGTAAATGTTCAATTATCTGGCCATCTTCGGTAATGCACAATTGGGCACGCCTTCTAGCATTTTGTACTGCCCTTTGCATAGTTCTTCTAGGAACTGCATCGAAGGCATTCTGAAGTCTGTCTCGTAATTCTTCAATGTTTTGTGGCGCATCTACTTTATAAATATTATTTTTAACATATCCCCATAAAAAAAAAATCTAGCGGACTTAAATCAGGTGATCTCGCAGGCTATTCAACAACTCCCCTATTTCCAATCCAACGTTTTGCAAACTCTTGATTTAAGAAATTTCTAACAACAGCTGCATTGTGTGCTGGTGCGCCATCTTGTTGCCACCATAAATATTGTAATTGATTTAATGGGATATTGTCGTCAAGATAGTGAGATTCGTATGTACGTAAAATGTTTAAATATCTTTCTCCATTTAAATGTTCTTCATACATAACTGGTCCTAAGAGACGATTTGCCAAAATACCCATGCAAACGTTAATTC
The DNA here is from genome assembly GCA_935421215.2 of Melolontha melolontha. Classification (NCBI taxonomy): domain Eukaryota; kingdom Metazoa; phylum Arthropoda; class Insecta; order Coleoptera; family Scarabaeidae; genus Melolontha; species Melolontha melolontha. The sequence goes on along the minus strand of OW285237.1, from coordinate 123,536,624 downwards.
CAAAACGATGTTGTGGTCTTCTAGCCCTGTTTTGTCGGGGATTTTGTACTGCCCAATAGTGCTCCGTATTTCTGTTGAACATTCCAGAATTTGTAAATTTTGTTTCATCTGACCAGATGATTTTACTTAAAAAATCTTCGTCATTTTCTATCCTTCCCATTAACCAATTACAATATTCAATGAAAAATATCAAATATTAAAATGAAATAAAGTGCCAAACTATCTAACCACAGAAGAAATCCAGAAAAAGGTTTTAGTACTCCTTTTGCTGCTTATTATATGTTACTTTGTTAGTGATCAAAGTGTAATATCCTATTTTCTTTGAGAGATACCAGTTAGCCGTTCCACAGTTAATGAGATCGGACTAACCTGGACTAACTTGGATCAACCTTAGACTCCATATAAGCCATCATCAAGATTTAATAATTATAAAAGAAGATTCTTCATCTATAATATCCAGGAGGATGATGAAATATCGGAGGAGTTTGAGAGTATCGTGAGCCATTCCAACTATCTGCGGAGAGATTTTCCGGCCAAAAGAAATCGGGTTAATCACAGAGAGGAAGAGGTAAAACGTAAAATAAGAAGATAAGGAAAAAAGATATGTTAAATTAAAGTTAGTATTTAATTATTTACCAAAAAAAGTAAACTTTAAAAAATAAGCAGAAGTATATTTATTTAAATAATTATTTAAATCAAGTAAATTAATTTAAATAAAAAAGTATTGTGATATAGAAAAATATAAATACCCTCTCAAGCATTATTAAACAAATTACGTGTATATTATAAATTATTACTTACGTACATAAATATTCCAATTATTATTTTTATTATTTGAAAGAATTATTCAGATAACGTTCAAAAATCGTAAACTTTGCATAAATCTTAATAAATATATTATTCTAAAACAATAAAGCATCATTATTACATAAATTTAAAATTATATAAACTTAAATAAAACAATAACGAAAGAAAAGCAAATTGTGATGTGAATCATCCGAGGATACGTCAGTCGATGATGTCACAGCCCAGCACGTCCTAGTATATCTCGTGAAAACTCTAGAAGAAAATCTCTAACCCTATGTAAGCAGTTGGGAAAAGTGCATGACTTAATAATATTATTATTATAGGAATGTATCTTTGAATAATTTAAACCATAGCAACTGAATTATTTGACATTTATATTCTGTCATTTATATTTTTTATATCCTTGACAAAGGCATCATTGCCGAAACATGTAGGGTTGTTTTAAATATATATACTTTGAAGTAAAAATTCTTTCAATGGAGACTGTGGTTAAATAATAATTTAAAAAGGTATATAACCCCTTACCACAATTATTAGTCGTATCCTAAATACGTATTTCGACAACTAAGTTGTCATCATCAGTAGGTAAAAACTACTAATTAAAAGTCACACATGGGGCACAGTAAAGTAACATAAACGCTTCCGCACAACTACTATACACTGCAACCCTATAAAGACTAGTCTTTATAGGGTTGCAAAATTTTATTAGCAAATGCCTTGCGATTTTTCTGCTGTTCAACACTATTACTTCTTTCTACTGAAAATGACAATTTAGGATACTAATATTAATATGGCTAGGGGTTTTATGCCTTTTTTAACACACTATTTTATTTCCGTAATGAACGTATGTTACAAATTCGAAGCAAATCCTATTATTATTATTATTATTACTAAAGACGGCAGACTATGTGCCCGGTGCATGGTGACAAGAATCATTTCACCATCTGTACTAAATATTATTTTTCATTCCTCTCGCTTTGTTTACATATCGGAGCAGAAAAACATATATTTACTAGCTATAGTTAGAGAACGGACATTCTTACCACATGACTAAGTTCTCGGAATACAATAGCCGTTGTCCATTGTTAACGCTGGCGAAATCAGGTTGCCGAAAAAATCAAACACAAATACTGTATATTACGCCGGGATGTACTCGGCGATGTTTATAAACATTTCCAACAATCATAGTTATAGTTTATATTTAGTTTCCTAAATATTTCCATACATGCATTTATCAAAGAGGTAACAGAATTTGAACATATATTTTACAGTTCTAAATCAAAATAAAAAAAAAAACATTATTTTGTATTTCTAACAATGAACGAAACATTTATTCTAAAGAAAAAGTGGTATTATTGGCAATAACGCCCAATAACAGATGGACCTTCAAAACATATTTATATTATAGTATCCAAAACAATATTTAGTACACATGGTGAAATGATTCTTGTCTGTCTGGCACATAGTCTGCCGTCTTTAATTATTACATTTATTACTATATAAACGCTGTTAAAATTAGTCAGTGAAATTATATATTTCACAAAGAAAAGAGTTATTATTAAACCATAATTTTACTAAATCAAGCAATCGTTTATTTTAACTAAATGTGCTTCTATATATTATATTATCACTATCATCATATAAGAATGCAAAGAGAGAGAGAGAGAGAAAGAGAAAGTGAGAGAGAAAAGGATAATAGTACATACTTACATTGTGGAATTAATGTGAATAAGATAATCACATCCAATTAGTCAAACAGCTTGTCACATTACACTTACCCTTTTCGAAACAGCTGTAACTGCAGCAATGTGTTTACAACAATAGGGTAGCATGAGGAGTAGAATTTTGTCGGATACCCGCGTAATTGATCATAATCGAACGTAGAGGAATTATAGTATTTGGTTCGTTCGCATGCTTGCATTCATTCTCAAGCATAATACACACTCTTGTTCCGGATAGATCTGTGTTCAGTTGCGTCCGGGAAGCCGTACGCTGAACTTCGGAGGTCCCACTTTAATACCAGGGCGGCTATACTCTTGGCCTCACTCCACAGTTCGCTGCAACCTACTTAGCTTAGAACCACGCGGCGGCGTGTATCAAAACAAATCACACACTATTACAATGAGTTTCGGACGCGCGGCTCGTTAAAAACGAGCTAAAAAATATTACACATTACTGGCTTATGTTTTAACCCCGGCATCAGCTTTTCAATTTGAGTGCTTTCGTAACTAACCTATTTCGTGCTGTAAATTCTAGTACCTTAAGAAGTATAAGTTAAAAAGTAAGAGACGTTTGATATACGTTCGATAAAAGCAGTATATTAAATAAAGTGGCTATTAATTTTCGCGACAAAATTGGGAATATAACGGGAATAAATAAAAAAATGCCTTGGATTAAATCCTGTTTGTGTCATCAAGAGAAAAAGAAACCACCCACGATTAGTCCTCCTATACATCTACTACTAAAGGTCAGTTAGCAAACATGTACACAAATAAGTAATATTATATAATTACCTAACCTATTATACAAAATCAGATTGCTATTATTTATCAAAAGAGTGAAACTGAAATAAACGCGGTTATCAAGTACGAATGTTTAAGATGATACTAATATAAATTACCTCTAATTGCGACAAATCCTATTAGTATTTTTTTAAGTTTTTGTTCGATCCTGAATTATAAATATGTAACAATTGTATGCATTTATAGGTTCATTTCATAATGTTAAAATTAAGTTATCTGTTACTTTCCTTTATATAAATAAACTTGGGAATGTATTTTGTCATAAACGTCTAGAATACATAGCACTAAAATTATTGTGTTTTAGTAATATATAGTGCTTTAGTAGCGTTTACATGCGAAGAGTATTAAAAATTTCTCGCAATTTAAATATTTTAGATAAGAGTGTTACAATAATAATAAATCTGTCTCCTTTTTGGAAGGACCTTATTTCAGCTTATATCCCATACACTCGTATTTAGAAAAAAAGCCTAAAGCAGGCAGCTGTCACAATATCTAAATTAATATTGTAAAGAAGATTATAAAATCAAACAATACCGTCTTTCAATTAAACTTTCAGCTTAGAAATTTGTTCAGCCTAATAATGAAAGATGATCGAATTTAATAATCTGAGTTCTCGGTAATTAAGCCATTAAAATTAAGTCATGATCTTTCATTCTTCAATTGAAATAGGAAGTGTAAGAAAGTTACGAGGTTTAGATTTAATTAAAATAAGAATATTACGGTGCACATTTTAATACTGTAATACTTTTAATATAGGCGGGATATATATTTAACTAAAATTAAATTTAGTTGAAGTACATTACAATTGAAATCTAGGTGTTTTTAAGTAAAATTTGAACTAAGAAATTATTCCCATATAATCTTATAATTTCACTTTAAATTCAATTGTTATAATAAATTCCAATTCATCTCGAATACCAGAACGTACCTTTGAACGCAGTAAAATGTCTCCTCTGTTTCTTATTTTCACAGGGGCTGAAATAACAAGTGTTCATTTGAAAAGTCAATCTAGTAGCATGTGATTTACTGAGAACATTTTGAAGTATGTCGTAAATTAAAATTTATTACTTAACCTACGAAGTCGTATATTTTGACAGTTTCATACATACAAATAAATAAGAAATAATAGGTATTTATTGAAAACTATAACAAATGTTGAAAATGTTGTCCTCAAGATCAATGTACTTTAAAATCCTCCGTTCAAAATTTCTGACGATATTCTGCATCATTACTGGATTGTTATTAATTCCCATGCATTTATGTTCGATTCTCTGTAGCATATCATTCAAATTCAATATAGGTGTTCGAAATATGTTATTTTTTAGATAAGGCCACAAAAAGAAGTCGCAAGGTGTTAAATCGCATGAACGTGCAGGCCAGGCAATTTCAGTATTTCGACTAATTATACGCTCATCAAAAAATTCTCTTAAATAATCCAAAGATTCTGCAGTATGGTGACAAGGTGCTCCGTCTTGTTGGAAATATGCATTTTGAAGTTCATCATCATGCAACTGATTGACAAATGGTTGTAAAATTTCCGTACGGTACCTTTGAGCAGTTAACGTTCCCTGAAAAAATATTGGTCCAATGATTCGCCTTTGGCTTATCGCTGCCCAAACACCAATTTTCTCTGGGTGTAGCGATTCTCCAAATTCTTGTATTTTGTGAATTTAGGTATCCCGTTTTATAAAACCATGCTTCATCAGTAAAGATGACTCTTTGCGAAAGTTCTCCATTATTGTTCATATTTACAAACCAATTACAAAACTGTAGTCTACGTGGGTAATCAATTTCTAACAATTCTTGTACTGCTGTGACATGGTATGGATAAAGTTGCATATCTTTTTTTAATAACTTGTGAGTTGTACCAACAGAAAGGTTTATTTGTTGACTCAAATGACGAACAGATGTTTGTGGTTCATTTTCCATTATTTCTTCAACACTATTGACAACTTGAGGTGTACGTTTCTTAACTGCTACGCTGCCTGATTTTCTTAAGAGACTACCGTTTCAGAAAAAAGTTTTATAGTTCTATCTAGGGCTGGGCGAAGTATCGATACATCGTCCAATACCCGATACCTCATATAACGAAGGTATCGATTCTTAGGTATCGATTCCAAAGCATCGATTCCAAGGTATCGATTCCAGGGTATCGATTCCAAGGTATCGATTCCAAGGTATCGATTCCAAGGTATCGATTCCAAAGCATCGATACCTATCGATACTTTACCGATTCCAGTACTCGCTAAGTATCGATGTATCGGGTAGCGACGTATCGGGTAGCGATGTATTGGGTAGCGAGGTATCGCTTCCAAAGCATCGATACCTATTCCGATTCCGGTACTCGCTAAGCATCGATGTATCGGATAGCGAGGTATCGGGTAGCGATGTATCGGGTAGCGAGGTATCGATTCCAAAGCATCGATACCTATCGATACTTTAGCGATTCCAGTACTCGCTAAGTATCGTTGTATCGGGTAGCGATGTATCGGGTAGCCATGTATCGGGTAGCTTACCTTTGTGCATTTTTTTAAATGAGTATGCGTACATCATAGGTATATAAGTTGTTGTTTTATGCAAAATGACAATTTAGAATTTTCTTATTTTTCATGCAAGGATTAAAAAAGAACTACATACATAAGTCTGCAGCTAGTATAATTATAATTTTACCTTTCGGAGGCCAATATTTCAACGTCAGTAACTTCACTATCACCGTCTCTTTTGTCTTTCTTTTCAATAATATTAAAATATGTAAAAGGATGAACACATTTTATATGCTTTAGCATATTTGTAGTATTACCAGTATACTTATATTCTTTTTTTACATACATTACAACTCACACCCTGGTCGTTAATTTTATCAAAGTATTTCCAAACTACACTATTTTTTTCGACATTTTGGTACGTATCCACTTATTACACCAAGTTATAAGAACAAAGTGATGAAGCTTAAAATGATATGAAATATAAGTGCTTATATTAAACTTTAGACGACGAATAAAGGTAGGAATTATAATAAATCAAAACTAGGGAACAGCAAAAATTTGTTGACACATAATTTGTATAAAGCAGTGTTGAGAGAAATATAGGTGATATTCATATTCATATAAAACACTTTCCTGTTCTATAGAATGCACAATACACAATACACGACTGTAAATTGGAACTAAAATAAACTAAATATAATATAAATATGTAGTATTAATTAATATAATAAGGTAAAAAAAGTTGGTTCAAGAATTCTTATCAAGCTATTGTAGGTATAAAACGTGCTTGGTTTGTTTCTATTTTGAAATAAATATTTTAGGCTTTTTTGTATAATTTTGTAATAGCACGCATATTTGCCTATATTATTTTATCTTTCTGCGTTTTTAAATGTATATAAAAATAACTTTTTAAGTAAAGAATTTTTAAGTATGTATGCATAATATATATTTTAAAGACGTTGGTTATTATGCGTAGCAAATTCCATATTATGACATAACTTTAATTATTACAAACAAAAAAAACAAAATATCACAATATTGCAAATTTCATACCATAGTTATGGTAGAATCGATAAATTAATTTTACATCTCTTGAAACCGATATCAAACAATCGACACCTAGAAAACGGGTTATGAATACTGATTCCTAGATATCGAATCAAGGTATCGATTCCAAGGTATCGATTCAAGGTATCGATTCCAAGTTATCGATTCCAAGGTATCGATTCCAAGGTATCGATTCCAAGGTATCGATTCCAAGGTATCGATTCCAAGGTATCGATTCCAAGGTATCGATTCCAAGGTATCGATTCCAAGGTATCGATTCCAAGGTATCGAATCCAAGGTATCGATTCCAAGGTATCGATTCCAAGGTATCGATACTTTACCGATTCCAGTACTCAGAATCGATACCGTGCAGAGACCCGATACATCGCTAAGTATCGATACCTCGATTGGTATCGGTACCCGATACCGAAAACGCCGGTATCGCCCAGCCCTAGTTCTATCCAAAGTATTCTTAAATTGTATATAATCTATTACAAAATGTGGAAACTCAACTTGAAATTCTACCATGCAATCTTGAACTGAATAAACCAATAAACCATCAATTTTATTACCACTTCGAAAATAAGCCTGGACTAAAAAAATTTTATGTTCTAAAGTGAAAGCCATTTTAAAACCGAGAAGCAATTTATTTAAACCAGAATCGACGCACGATTATTTTATGCACTAACTGATATTTGTGATTGACATTATCAAATGTCATTTGGATTTACGTTTACGGAACAACAAACATACTAATATATTTGCGTCTTATTCTATCAAAATTTCAAAGTAACCTAGATTGAGTATTCAAATGAACACTTGTTATGTATGTATGTACTCATATTTACCATCATAGTTGGTCATCAGACTGGATTTTTACTAATTTGAAGTTAATTGTACCACAGATAGACTAACGTGTAAGATATAATACTAAATATTGTTTATTTAATTCATTTAGTGCTTATGATGTAATTTACATTTACAAATTTTAAAATATAATCGAGCTTTGTTACTTCTCATGTGTGAATTTAAATCGTCATGGAAAAGTTCGAAGCTACCTTCATGCAATTGAACTAAAAACACAAATTTTAAAATCGTTGCATACATATAGACACGCTTATGTTTATATAAGCATAACTTTGGTTGTCTCAAAATTAAAATGCCATAGTTTTAAAGATATAACGTTTCGGAATATTTTATTTGATTTCTTTTTCAGCCAATAACTAATAAAAATTCAAAAGATATCCTATATCTAACAGGTCAACTTTAAATAGTTGACCGTAGAATTTTGGTTTTAATGTATAATTTCTTTTAGTATTTTTTTAGTGTTTTTTTTTGCTTTTTTTTCGTTTTTAATTGAGATTAGATAACGATTTTGTGTAAAAAATGAGAGATTTATTATGCATATATTAACAAACTTTTTACCTTATATTTGTAAGGACATCGTAGCATATATGTGTTAAACAAACAAAAACAAGAAAAATCCCTAGCGACATGCTCCGTAGAGCAAGGTTATACCTTAGCCAAAGAACCTACGTTTAACACTATTTTTCAGATTGGTCTACTGAAGATTCAACTTAGTTGCCGAGATACGTATTTAGAATTAATTGATTTATGTTGTGGCGAGGGTTTTTTCTTGTTTATGTTTGTTTCTGATTTCAACACACCGTCTCCACCTATTCGGATATATGTCTTGATTGTTAATTTTTGGAATCGTCAAATAAAATTCCGAAACGTTACTCACTTGAAAATGTAGTGTCTTAATTTTGAAGCAATTTAAATTGTGTTTTTATAATGTAGCATTAATTTACAGTAGAAGAGAATTCGGAATAGAAACTAGAATCGACTCCTTATCATTTATACAGGGTCAGGCATATGTATGCATCCATTCGAATATCTTTGATATGGCTACCTAGATTTTAACCTTCCATAATTGATTAAATGCAAATCGAAGATTCGATGAGGATATTTATAACCGAATCAGACTTCCGGTTTAGCCGGAAACGCTAATAACTTTTTTATTTTAAATGAAACACCTTATATAATAATTTTTGGCGCCCTTTTGTTCAATAACGACAGAGATACCTATTTAATTAAATCTAATAATGCAAATTTTATTGAGAATAAGAAAAATTAACACAAAAAATATAAACCAAATCAATATCAGTTAAGAAATTATTCTCTGCAGTAACTCGTCCAGATTATGCGGTCTTCTTGTATACCGTCTATACAAGGTGTCTCGAATCGTTATGTTTAAATTTTAGCAGTATAAAGTAGACTTCATTTCAAGTAACAAAAACGCAAAACTTGTATATCCATTTTTATTTGTTTTAAAGTTCCTAAAGTCAATAAAAACTCATTTTATTTAAAAAAGTTCAATTAATAATATTTTTGAAATGTCCATCTCCTTGTTGAATGCGGATTGTTCCCGTAAGCCAACAGAAGAAGTACTTGTCCGAATTTCAAACTTGTTTTGTCGGATTTGTTCGGCAGTCAAGTGAATACGATCCAACAACTCTTCTCTTGTGTTCGAAACTTGCGCGTAGACTAAATTTTTCATGTACCCCTATAAATAAAAGTCAAGGGGATTAAGATCGGGTGATCTGGGTGCCCATGCTACAGGACCACCTCGACCAATCCATCTTGAATAATTGACGTTAACCCAATTTCGGACAGCAATGCCGAAATGTGGTAGTGCCTCATTCATGTGAAACCACATGTCTCGCCCAACATTCAGTGGAACAACCTCTAAAAGACCTGGCAGTTCGTCAATAAGAAATTAAAAGTAATTGTCCACATTTGACCTCCCAGGAAGAACGACAGGACCAGTCAATAAGTCATCGATTAGGGCCGCCCAAACGTTAATAGAAGATTCATGTTGAAATTTAGATGGGCGTATATCTTTGGGATTTTCTGATGACCGCCTGTGCAGGTTTCTCAGATTTGTAGCACCACTTCTCGTGAACGTAGATTCATCTGTCCAGAGGACTGCTCTGTAGAAATTAAAATGAAGCCGTGACTGTCTTAATATCCAGGTAGAATAAACTAGATGAGCATAGTGGTCTGCCTCAAGCAAACAGTGTCCCCTGCGATAGTGATATGGATATAAGCCCTCACGTTTTAAAATAAGCCAAACTGTCGTTCGTGGCACTCCTAGTTGTCTATCGATTCGACGTACACTGAGAGTTAGATCCCTTGTAACAATAGCTACTGCTTCTTCCTATAAGTGTGCTGGCCAATTTACTCCTCGGTCGTAAAGATAATCACGCAGTCCGCGTTCCCAAAATTGTCTGTGTACTTCCAGAAACGTTCTTTAATAAGGAATGCGCCTATCGGGAAACCAATGTCGGTATTCAATAACTGCTTGACTTGCACTGCCATTACAGTAGCCATACACAAAATGCACGTCGGCATATTCTTGAGAATAAAATCGGTAAGGCATTTGGAATAAAGAAAACGTGTCCACTCACTTATAAGCTGCTGTGTCATCTGAAACGTAATGTAATCCTTTATTAAAAAATGCAAAGTTAACAGTCATCTGAACATTTGTTTATTGTATGATATTCATGGTTCAGCACTTACGAAATAAGTAAGAACCTTCTATATTATAAATCAATTTCCAGTACTCTTTTTTGTAGATCTTCGAGAAATTACTATATGCACTACGACACGTGTTTATTTATTTTAGGATAACATTTTATTATGCGACGTTAACAATCACAGGTCTGTTATTGAATCATATAGCTTTTTTTAAACAAAATCAGTTTGTATTGACTTTAGGATTAAATTTTTTTTCATGATCTGACAATCACATTCATAGATCTGCAACTTTGAAACAAATAAAAATGGATAAACAAGTATTGCGTTTTTGTTACTTGAAATGACGTCTACTTTACACTCCTAAAATTTTAACATAACAATACGGGACACTTGTATAACCACAGATTTTAAATTACCCCAAAGGAAAAAATCTAGGGAATTTAAATCTGAGATAGTGTAGACCGTTCAATGAATCCTCTACGACCAATTCACTGATTTTTTAAAAAACTTCTAATATTAAGGGCATAGGGGTGCTCCATCTTGTTGGAACTAAACACTTACAGGTAATTCCCCATATTCCTCAATATCAGGAACAACCTGATCAATAAAAGATCTAAATATCTCTGTCCAGTTGGTCTACACTTAGTTGCAGAAAAAAATTTCTCTAATTCTCAGGAATAATACCTCCACAAATCTTGAATAATGTGAATATTGTGTTGTACGTGATTAGTTTCATATGAATCCTCTACTGTTGAGATTGATATACAGCTGTATAAGAGAATTTATATTTCCTTTTCTGGATTTTCTGTTGCGCTGATATTTTTGTATACGTAGGTCATTTTATATTTTTTGGCAATTATTAGGAAATGACAAATGTATTTATACAAAACTTAAAAAATAAAATAACAAAACAAAAGATAATAAAAAGTAAAGAAAAAGAATGTAAATAAATAATAAATTTAAAGTTTAAAATATATTAATTGCTTAATAGTGTGTCCATCCTCCGTTATTTTCTATTACTAGACGGCATGCTGTCGACAAGTCTCTTTCAATAGTCCACTGTGACAGTTTCCCTCCCAGGTACTTTCAATTTGTTTCCATAAATTATTTGAATTGTTGTATACATTAACAGAGATTATATTTTTCATACATCCCCAGAGATTACCCGGGGGATTTAAATCTGGACTTTTAGAAGGCCAGAGTGGAGTTAATATTTGCCGTTTCGGTACTGCTGAACCACCCTGGATCTATGAATCGGTGGTTATCTTATTGAAACAAAAAGCATACAGTACATTAACACTAGGCAACATGACATTAGGTAGTATATCCCTATATTGCGTACACTTTAAATTACTCTTTTTTTCATATAACCACTGGTCTATCAAAAGACATCCATCCCGAGACGTCTAATGTTAATCAAAATATCTTGGATCACATCTTCGTCCTCTCGTGTTCTCTCTGTTGAAAAATAAGTGAAAATTTGATTCATCGGATAAAATTACTGTCCACCAAAGATGTCTGTCCCTGCGGTGGTAGGTTTGCGCAAATATTAACCTCTCATGCCGATGTCTTTCCGCTAGTGAAGGTTTCACCGCCGCTGTATAACTTTTTATGCCGGTAGTGATCAGTATTCTTTGTGTAGTACACTTATTAGCAGGTAAATTACTTCCGCTGACCGCCGAACGGACTGGTAAATGAATGCTCCCGGAATATTGTGATAAAGTTTTATCCTCTTCATCTGTGGTAGTTCTTCGTCTACCTGATCCAGGTTGCCTTCAAATTGTATTCTCAACGGTCCATTTACATAGTAATTTGTTTATAGATGCATGGCTAACGTTTAATTCTCGAGCACAAGCTCTTGCGGATAATCCATTGGTTGTCGAGCAAACTTATCGCGCGTACTTTTTCCGGAGTAGTCAACATTATGTTAATGTTTTTAGCTTCTTTACTTGGGATATATAAATAGAACAAAGCGATCTTGAATGTAACAGTAACAAAACGATGAATACACTAACAGTAATTGGGAAAAGTCTTTCTTTGGAGACTGTGGTTAAGTAAAAACTTAAAAAAGGTATATAACACCTTACCACAATTATTAATCGTATCCTAAATACGTATTTCAACAACTAAGTTGTCATCATCAGGAGGTACTTACTGATGATGACAACTTAGTTGTCGAAATACGTATTTAGTATACGATTAATAATTGTGGTAAGGGGTTATATACCTTTTTTAAGTTACTAACAGTAATGGATTAAAATACTCTTAAACCTACTAAAAATATTTATTATAACTTGTTTATATTTATGACTGAATTTATATTTACTATTTTATATATGATCCTCACATTACTAACTGACTAATAATAATCTCCTCCTGCGTCTGGAAACCCCTTTTTATACACATCTTTATCTCCGAGTGAATTCTTGTGGCTTCTCGAACGAGGGTGACCAATTCATTCTTTTTGCGATTCTTTCTAGTTCTT